>OZ014520.1:574861792-576061792 GCA_963966055.1 Lathyrus aphaca | reverse complement strand
CAAAGCATGACTCTCGCAACATCCATCTTCTCCCTCTTCGGTGTTTTATCATCGCAACAAAGCATGCCCTTGTTGAAACTGTGAAAAAGCATTATGGCTTGAAGGTTTTGCTAAGGAGTTAAAACTTCGAAGTCAAATTATCATTGTTAAATGTGATAGTCAAAGTACCATACATTTATCGAAAAATTCAGTCTATCATTTGCAAACCAAGCACATCGATGTGAGGTTGCATTTCGTCAAATAGATAACTAAGCATAGAGAAGTCCAAGTGCTGAAGGTCTTAACTTATGACAATGTTATTGATATGATCACCAAGACATTGTCGAGAAGCAAGTTCTTACATTGTATATAGTTGATAAAGTTGCATGATGAAAGCTAGTTTGTTCCCTTGTTAATGTAGAGTTTGTTCCAAGGTGAAGATTTTTGGTATTTGGATCAAACTCTAGCTGCGACAAGGTTAGCTTTATAGTTCGATAATATTCGAAAATGTGCATGCCATAGTCTAAGTATTTTCTTGTATATAGAAATATGTTAGGTAGTTGTTTAAGTTAGCATGTTGAATTGAGCCAGTTTGTTGGGTCAAATGTTTAATATGTTAGTTGAAAGTTAGGGTTTAATTTTCTTATAAATAGCATACTAATCGTCACTTCTCCATCAATCTCTGATAATTCTAATCCGTGGGAGAAAATGGTGTGGTTGAGATTCAATTGTAAAAATTGTCCGTTAATGTGTAATTGAATCAATAATCCAGGGTTTTAAACCACTTTGAATTGTCTTTCTCTTTTCATATCATTTTTCTTTTACTTTGTGATTTTCTTGTTAATCAAGAAACTGATCATACTTTATTTTCTAAGTATCGCTTTCACAATAACATGAATTAAAATTTGCCTCATTATTAGATAAAGATTTCCCTTGACCAAAAATGAGTATTTTGTTGCATTTTTTCCACTCAACCACCAGTCGATCACCATGAACTAAATTTATTTCTCTAGATTCTTTTGCTACAATTTTGGCCCTATCATCGCCCACTTCCTGGTGCAGTTTAGTTAGTCTTTGCTCATGGACAACATTGTTTTTCATAAGACCTCTTGGTTACACTACCGTAGGAACGACATATTGTGTCTAATCATCTAGTGTTTTCTTGCAATCACGTGTGTGATTTCCATAACAACGACTTAAGCAAATAATGTGAAGACCTTCATAGTGCATGTTATACTAGTAGAATTAACATTGACCTTTCCGACAATCGACAATGTCAGATCAATCTCACACAAATTCTCACAAATTTTTACTTTCTACATTTAGGGTGTTGGTATTTACCTTAACAATAGTATCCACAACAGATGCCAAACCAAGAAAGAAGGACATTTTCATCATAATATAACAAGTTAAGTCCTGGAAATTGAAACTAAACGAGAGTCTTTTCCATCCTTGCACGAGGAGATACAAAGTCTGGAGTTCATCGAGTCACTGCCAAATAATGGTAAAACAACATCCACGAGTCTTCTGACAGAATTTTCTCCCTATCTTCGAGTAGTGCACACTTGACCATGAAGAAACCATTATCAACATCCATGATCTCAAAACCTCCGATAAATTTCCACATCTTCTTCGACCTATCATTCTTCAAATAATAGCCCACACTTCCCAAAAAGTTTAATGACTAACGTCTCCTTTCAAGGATTACATATTTCCTGAAAATGTTTCTCATCGTGACCTTTGATAGCAATCAATTTTCTCCCTCGCAAGAGACTTTCATAAACCTCTTTTCAAATTTCAATTAGATGAGGCTTAGATGTACCTCTAAGAACTATCATATAATGAACATAAATAAACAACAAACATACAAATACTAAATACTAAGTTCAACTACGAATTTAACATTGACTTTCAAAAAGAGAAAGAAGAAGAAAAAAAAACATTGCTTTTTAGAAAAAGATTATTAGATTATCAATCAACAAAAATGAGATCCTCTGAATCTAGATCGATGATTCTACATTTTCACTCCATGTAGCTTCTCTTTCCCTCAACCGCGATCCAATGATTCCATTGCATCGCTTCAATTCCAATCACAAACCACTACAATGATCAACGATTACGCTATCGGATCTCAATCCTACAAATCCTTCCCCGCATACCCAGATACCGATTTCGACATAGAATCAGGAACACCCGCCACAATCAAACGAACCAGAAAAACCAAATCTTCACAAATTCTCCACCTTTACAAAATGATCCCAAAATTTGCTACAAAATCCCACCATTTTTTCAAACTTCACCCTCTCGTAGCTTTTTTACTTCTGGCTTTCTCTTTTGGTGTCACACTTTTGGTTTTTCTCTCTTACAACACGACCCAGTTGAAGGATTATGAGAGGATTGATTCGGGTTTAGATGAGTACCCGTTTTCGAAGCTTAGGAATTTGGTAATGGTGGCAGGTCATTCGGTTTATACTAGTAGTGGGTGTGGGAAAATTGAGAAAGAGGATTCTTGGTTCTTGGAGTCTTATCAGAAGAATCCTGGTCAAGCAGCGACTTTTGTGAAGCATATTGAGGAAGGGATTGAGATTGTGGATAAGGATGAGTCTGCTTTGCTTTTGTTTAGTGGTGGCGAGACGAGGAAAGATGCCGGTCCGAGGAGTGAGGCTCAGAGCTATTGGGCTGTGGCTGATTTCAAAGGATGGTTTGGTGAGTTTTCGCGGTTTTGTTAAGCTCTTTTGGTGAATATATGTCTTGCCATTGTTAGTAGGTTTAGGTAATTAAAGTTTGTTTGTTAGAAATAAAGGGTGTTTATTCTATGAGGGTTTAAATTGCGGTTACGATTAAGGTTTTAAATTTGGTTGTGATTGCATTTGTGTTGTGGTTGTAGAGATTTAAAATTGCGAATAGGGTTTTAAATAATCCTGATAATAATTGCAGTTGTGCCGCAATCCTTGATGTTGCGGGGAATTGAGGTCAATTGTGGCCGATGTAGCCTCCATCGCAATCATGTTATGGTTTTTATATCATCAAAAACTGTTTTGGTGTAGCTCATTTTACAATTACAGACCTTCATTTAAAACCCCGAGTTTCGACAATTGATAGAATGTGGAAAATGCAAACAAATGCGGATAGTTTCCCAGTGTAATTGTCGTTGTTATTAGTTGTAGAAATGCTTGAAACCTTGACTCGAGGACCACAATTTAAAGTGATGTTTTGGATATCGAATAGAGAGTGAATTAAATGAAATAGATTTAAGATATTTATCATTCTATTGACTGAATATTTATATGTTAGGGTAAAAAAATGGTTTTATCTGATACTCTTAAATTGGTGGTAAATAAAAAGAGGGGTTTTTGATGGAATGGATTCAGATTCCATTTCACTATATCCTAGTTTAAGTAATCTAAACAATGGTGTATATTATATTTTAATTCCATTCTGGTTCATCCATTTCTTTCATCAATCCATTTCAATTTTTGTAGGGTCTTGCTGCCATGTCTCATCTCATCCATTGTTTAGATTTCACTTTTTTTTCCAAAAACTTCAAAAAATATCTTGATGAATCTCCATTGCATCATCTATCTTTTGTTTTCTCTGGGTATTGCTGGTATTGATAACTTGAAAGTGTTTCACCTTTAATATATGTTTCCTACATAAACTGTTTTTATATAGTAGCCTCAATTTCTTAGGTTGTCTATGCAGGTAAGGAGAAAAGTGTGAAATGGAGATCACTTACGGAGGAACATGCTCGGGACAGTTTCGAAAATCTTCTATTTAGTGTCTGTCGATTCCGAGAGCTTACTGGCACATATCCTCAAAATATCACTGTATGTAAGCCTTACTTGTGAGTTCTGAAGCATTGTGTTCTTAAGACACATCTTAATTATTTGGAATTGCCAAACTATATTAATAGGAAGAATAAGAAAATATTAAAATTTGCGGCAATACTTTAGTTCTATCACAATATCAAATACTTAGATTTGTGTGATGGCTGCTGAGAAATACTCAAAATTGATTGGTGAAAAATGTTATTAATATGCATGCAAATTGCATGTTGTGTACAAAAAGGGACAATACCAGAGTCCATACAAGATCCTAAAGGAAATTACAAATTGGGTGTCCTAACGATTAAGAGTCTCACATTGCATGAAAATGGCATATGAATGGTGGCCAGTCTCTACGTTACAAGCCGGTTTTGTTAGGGTTGAGTTAGACCTAACCAATCCAAATTTTCATATGATATCAGAGGTTATCTAAGTTCCATTAGGCCATCAGATCACCCTCCAAATGTGCAGTTTTGCACATCAGGGGAGTGTTAAGAGTCTCACAGTGATGATATATGGTCTGGAAATGTGTTTAAGGTGGTGAACAATCGTCATCTTACAATTTGGTTTTGTAAATGATAAGTTAGGATCAACTCAAATTCTAAGATGATGATTTATGAAAGTTGTTGCACTTGCTTTTTACAATTAGACTTTCTTTACATAATGATCGCAATGATCACATAGTAGTATACAACAGCATGTTAAGTTTTCGGTTGTTGCACTTGCTTTTTACAATTAGACTTTCTACCCAAATTTCATACTTCAATACAAATATAAATTGAATGATGATTTGCATTGTTTTTTTCAGTTGAATTACGAGTTTAATCTGATTTACTTACTCTGCGAATCAGGTTGTAAGTTATGATTTTAAGGAAAACAGATTTGCAAATCTACATCGGTCCGCAATCGGCTTTCCAGATTCAAGATTTTTCTATGCTGGCACACCTGCTACAACAAATACAGTAGAAGCTGCTCTAAAAGGCGAGGAATTGGTGAGAACACAATTCATAAGAGATCCATACGGATGTCGGGGTTCACTCTATCACAAAAAACTAAAGCGCGACCCTTTTCATCGTTCAATTCCATATCCTAATGGATGTCCAGAAATGAAAGCTTTGTTCAGATATTGTGGACCAGCTCCATACCCCGGCGCGCTCCCGTGGGCATAGTATCGGTGGCTCCCTAAATTATACAAGTGTAACTAACAACATAGAGATATTAGATACATGATATTAAGATTAAATTTTGTTTAGATGATGATAAATTGTGTAGATGAATAATGAAACTGTTGTTGCATCTTTGGTAGAAGAAGTTTGTCTAGGTTTTTTTGTAAGGTGGGTTTATTAGACTTCTTGGTGTTCTAAACATGACACTGTTCAATATGAAATATGGTTAAGGGTTACATTTTGAATTTCTCTGTGCTGTGTTACAAATATTGTGATCATGTAGAAAACAGCTTTTACACTTCCTGTTTTTCACAACACTGAAGCTTCAAGTTCCTTTGCCAAATACATCAATCATATAAACTCTTCATTGGAATCTTGAATTTTCTATTAGATGAGACTTGAGATATCTTTGAGTTAATTAATATCATCAGAAAATTGGAAAGATATCACCACAGACTTTAACAAACATTAGTGTTATCATCATCAAACACCAAGACAGTCAGTAACATCATGATCATTAGCTCCATATCTGTAAGCACATAGATCCACACCTCTATCATGGGTTAGACTTGAGTCAAATTGTTAAACTTGAGTCAAATGAAGTTGGTATAAGACCACAAGTTGTTGGATGATGAGGAGGCATCTCTCTCTTGTTAGACGATAGGTTTCAATCTAGAGGGGGTGAATAGATCACAAATTTAAAACCAAAAACTCTTGGCAAATATTTGTTTTCAAAAAGTATGGCACAACGGAAAAACAACCCAAATCGAATCGTCTAACCGAACCTACTATTGAAAAGTTATATGCATATCGCAAACCAAACGGAATGATAATGAACATAAATTGTTCAACAACGATCAAGTACGAATCAATTAAATCCAAACTATTTGTAACACTTATTTCCAAGGAACACAAAACAATAAAATCACACAAGGACCATTTATCTAACACTTTGTGTGCGATCAATAACATTTGGAAATTCGATTTGTTTTATTGATGTTAAAAATCAATCACAAACAAAGTGATTATGATTATATAAACAACAACACTTTAAAAGAAGGTTAAAAACAATTTCTAATCGAATTAATCGAAACAACAACGATATCGACAATTTGCAAGAACAACAATTAAAGAGATGAAGCAATAAAAAGATAGATACAAATATTTGTGTAGGCAGTTCCCCAATCGGCCTCGATATGGGTACGTCTTCCCTCAATCCAAAATCGAATTGAGATATTTGCAAATAACCTTATCTTTGCAAAAATGTTTATACAAGAGGTGAAGAACTCTAACCCCACAAATCATATGGTTTGTTGTTGATTCAACCACCTCCAAACCCTTGATCAAAGCTTTATCAAGTCACTAAGAATGCGGCTATAATCCTCCGATTATCCCAAGCACGCACTTGTTGACCCCAAGATTCCCGAACACAATTCACCGTCTTGCGCTACTCTCTTACAAGTAAACCACCTTGTCCCAATATCTTTACTCGATCGAATCCATGTTGGCGTGATCTTGTCCAAAACTTTCAATGTCCAATGATCTTGAAGGAAAATCCCACCTTGATTTTATTATTTGAAACACATAAATATCTCAATCCAATATTCTCGGTTACACCAACCTAATTGAATGTTATCAACCCTAATCTAGATGGTCGCCTAATTGGAAAATGATTATGTGTAGTTCAATTGTATGTATGTATAGAAGAAAGGTTGAAGATGATGGAAAAGTTTTGTAATTTTGGTTTCGTATAGGTAATTCACTAGTACCTTACTAGAAAAAGGTGCATGTGTGTGTATATATATATATATATATATATATATATATATATATATATATATATATATATATATATATATATATATATATATATATATATATATATATATATATATATATATATATATACTAGAAAAAGGTGCATGTGTGTATATATATATATATATATATATATATATATATATATATATATATATATATATATATATATATATATATATATATATATATATATATATATATACGGAAATAGGCAAAAAGGATGCAAGAAGAAAAAAAAGAACGCAAATGAAAATTTTAAGTTTTGGAAGGTTATAGGTCGACCTATGAAAGAAATAGGTCGGTCTATCAAGGTGTTCATGTCAACCTGAGTGAGGCGACCTATGGGTATAGCTTACAGGCTTCAATATCGGAGCGTGGGAGCCGACCTGGAGGATCTTTGTGTCGATTTGTATTGAAGGAAAAGCTTGTATAGGTCGGCCTGAACTTGTATAGGTCGGCCTATGCAAATGTGTTGACACATAAAACTTGGTTTTTTATGTGTATGACATGCTTAAGGATTTTCAAACCTTTTCAAGAACACTTGTATGCATCCTAAGGCTAAAATGATCAATGCACATCTAAATTTAGATTGATATCGCCCAATATACAGAAACGCTAAATCATACTCCTAGTTTTGACATCATTCAAAACATGGTTGAATTTGTAGAATGCACTCTCATACTCCTCCTTTTTGATGATGGAAAAACATGAAAACTTGGATCATATAGTCATTGCGTTTTTCTTTGGCATACTGAATAATTCCCCCTGAATTTGTGCATTATATAAAAAATTTCCCCCTGAATTTATGCATCAGACTCTTCATAATCTTCTCCTTTTTTGACAACATCATAAAGAGAAAAATAATTTGTTAGAAGCATCACATAGAGGCACAATTCACATATATTCTTATATTATACAAAGGTAATTGCAAAGAATAAGTGGTGCACTCACATACAACAAAATATCTAAAGAACACAAGCTTAATAAATCACACAACAATACTCATATTTATTAATTTTGATTAATCATAATACAAGCATTGCATCATAAACAAACCAGCAAAACATCAAGACAAACTAAATGAAAATGCATGGAAACATAAGCGAAAAACTGAATGCATGACCAACAAGAAATGAATTATAAGACATACAACAAATATGAATCAAACTCTACACATCACTATCTTCCGCAACCTTTAGGCCTTATTCCCCGGAACCCGCCTTAACCATTTCATCCTTTAAAAAGATCAGATTCTCTCTGACAAAAGATGAAAAAGCCTTGAAGTTTGCATCTCGAGTCTTCATATGTTCTTGCATATTGAACAATGGGATTATCTTGAATAATGGGTGCCTCAAATGGGATCCTTACAGACTGAGGTTGAACAAGGTCGTTCACTTGAGGTGGAATGACATTTTCAATGACGGCAGTCCGTTGAACATTATCCTCTCTCCTTGTTAAAGTTTTCACATCCTCCACGAGTTAGTTCAATTGGTCCTTTATTAATCAAAATCTCCCCTTAACACAATCTGATTTTGTCCTCCAGGGTCCATGATCAATCGAGAACTGCTTCAAGTCTGATGTAGGTGTTGGGAAATCAACCACGCGGGTTAATGAAAAAGGATGGATGAGTTTTTGTTTAAGGAAATGCATGTGTGCAAATGATGAATGCAACGCTTTTTTTTCTTATTTTTTTTTTCGTTTTTCAAGGAAATATAACACAAAATCAACCCAATTATTGCAAACATGAGAAACATAAAAAATATAGGTATCGCAACTTTTATTTACAGCCTTCAACATAGGGACATTTTTCTTGTCCATATTTGCAATAGTCTGAGTTGTTTTCCTTGAAAGAGGTTGCAAATGATGCTTATAATGTATGAAAGTATGGATGCATGATTACAAACAAGATCACATACACATGGGGTTTAAAGGTTTGACGTAAATGGATAAATTTGATTGCTTTACATAGAACAAGGTTCTCGTCCGGTGGGATCTAGGGTTGACAAAGTTTCTCAAATTCATGGACCCATTAGACTGTTTGCCACCACCAACAACTTGCTTGTGGGGTGTCAACTACATCCAATGAGTCGACTTTGATTGAGGTCCTCGTATGGAACCAACGAGAAAAAGCATCTCGTGGACCCACACTATGAGACCATCGACACAAGGGTTCTTGACATGGTTCTTAGAGTTACGAACCCATCATATTGTTTTCCACACGCGACAACTTGTTTGTTGGGTGTTAACTCCATCCAATGAATCTACTCCAAATGAGGTCTTCGGATGGACCCAACGAGAAAAAGCATCTTGTAGATCCACTGTAACACCCTTTCTACCCCATCACAAACATAATACATTTTAATCAAATAATCATAGTTTCCTTCATAAAAGGGAATCACATTTCTCATAACTCAAACATCATAAACATCATATTAGCTATGTCCCGTAACACGGGTTAGAAAATCATGGACATCAAAACTATTTTCAACATTCACGCAGCAAAAAAAAAACATAATTTTTCATCTTTAATTAAAAGAAAGTTTCATACTTCAATTCAAAACATCATTTAAAATATCTAATAGTCAAAAATCAACACTTAATTCTTTTAAGCAAAATAAACTCAATGTTCGCAAGCGAAACCCATCCCGATGTTAATGGACACAGAACAGGACTCCACTTCTAACTAACAACGACGACACACTAACTCCAAGCTAAACACGCACCAAACTAACTTTGAGTATCTGCATGATGACATAATAGACCATCATAAAAGACTGGCAGAGTGAGTAAATTCACATTCAATACAGTAATATAAAAATGAGAATTCATAAACATAGGCTTTAAAGAAACTTCAATCATTACAAAGCTCATTTATACACAACATCAAATACATCACATCATCACATGAATTCAATGCAAATCATGCTATGTCATTTAGAATGATATGCAACCTCTTGTTATGCATGAGGTACCGAAACATCCTCATGGATGGACACTGGGCCATCAAACCTCCACAAGGGAGCACATCATAATATCATATCACTTTAATCCGCACAGTGGGATTGAAGCTACCAATGGACCAAAGTCCCCTCATAAATCATGCCATGAATGCAAGACGCAATATACACACACCTCATCAAAACATCATAAACATTGCATCTTGTAACACGGTGGGAGAACTGACTTTTAGTCATGTTGCGGATAGCAAGAGTCGCCACCGACTTTTATTTTATCCAAATGGAAAGGACATAAAAGAACAGGAAAGACCTATTTTAAAAGACTTGAGTTTGGGGGGTAGGTTATATAAAGGGAAGGTGTTAGCACCCTTTATATCCATGGTTATCCATGGGCTCTTAGTTACTTAGCTCACTTAAATTGTTTTTGAAGAGTGTAGTGTGTGATTAGAAAATTTTCTAAGTACTTTGTAATGATCCTCGTATGGATGTATACAAAGCCTTGTTTTGAAATTTTTTTTTAGGAAAGTGAGGTGTAAAAAGTATTTTGAAATGTGAGCAAGCAACTAAGAGATACCTACCCTAGATTAAGTCTTTCGTGTTCTTGTATGTTCTTTCAATGGTAAGACTATCCCTATTATTAAGGAATAGGTAGTCATTACCTTGGATGTATTTAAGGGACGGGCGTAGGGTCATCGTATGGTCATAGAAGGCAACTTAAGGGATGTCTTTAGCAATTCGTAGGGACTATCATCATTTATTCGGAGGGACAAGATCTTTATCGTAGGCAACCTCGAAGAGACTTGATCTTTTAAACTGTAGGGACTATGATGATTTATATTTGAAGGGACTTTGCTTAAGACATCCCTATATTCGAGGTACTTGACCATTTAAAGAAGGCAACCAAGAGGAATACCCTAGGAAGTGCAAGATGGCGATCAAAGATCGATTTACGTGTGTGAGTGTTTTATTTCAAATATTTATCTTATTTAAAGTTAATTATCTAATTTAAATTAAATACAAATAAGTTTCCACACCCTATTTACTAACCACACAATAAAATATTTATAATAAAATAAAGACGGAAAAATAAACCTACACATTATTACATGGCTTTGGGATAATTACAATATAATCGGAATGATAAATAATAAATAACAAAGCAAATATAAATAAGTAATAAACAAAACAAACAATAATAAATAAATCAATAATAAAAAAATTTAGAAAAGAAATAATAATGAAGAAATAAAAAAGAGAAGTTTAGAATTTTTTAAAGAAAATAAATAAGTTAGGATTTTATAGTTTTCAAAATAATATAAGTTTATAAGATTTAATAATAATAAAGGGATGAAGTATTAAAAATTTATACAAAAATAAAAAAATAATTTAATTAGGGTTTAGAAAAATAGATCAAGTTTTTTAGGGTTGATAGAAAAAATTAAGGTTTTTTAATCATAATTAGATATTTATTTATAAAATATATATATAATAAAAATTATGTACCAAAATATTATAAAATTAATTAAAACAAATAATTAAGAAAAATTATGAAATTAACAAAAAAAAGTATAAAGTTTAATTATTTTTTAAAAAAAGAATTAGTGGTTTTAATATTAAACAAATTAATTAATTATTAATAATTATATATATAATATATATAAAAAAGAAGTAAAATAAATAACCAAAATAAAAGTGGGGAGGTCTGGTTTTGATCCCAGGACCTCCCCCTTACCAGAACAAAACCCTGCCACTGGGCTAGCGTGCACTAGTGAACAATGGATGGGCACTAATCAATAAATATTAAACCTGGCAAATATGATGAAATAAAACAACCAAAATGCAAAACCTGGGAATCGAACCCAGGTTCAATTGCTTCCATATGCACATCATAACCACTGGACCACCTGCGCTTCTGAGAATTAATATACAACCTATTAATTAAATAATAATCCAACATTTGAAAAATTAGATTTCGCGCACAGGGTCATCTTCTTCATTGGACCGTCTGGTTAGCCTTTAGCTACAGTCATCTGTCACTAAAACTTGTAGTGACGGATTTTATTCGTCACTATAAACCCTGCATAATCAAACATTGAAAACACGATAGATAAATTGTTTTTAAGGGTTTAGATTGATTAATGTTAGGTTCCTAAGTCTAAATAGACTATCAATTTCATGCGAAACTGTCTCTATCTGGTATTCCCGAATTGGAGCTCTCAAACCCTAAACATGGCAAAACCTCATTCCTGCATCAAAACTTAAATCAAATCACCCAGAAACATTCAAAAGGTTAATACAAACAAGGATATATGATCAATTGACATTTATAACGTGTAAACAAGGGAAATCGAAAAATTCAAAACAAGCAACAATATGAATGCGGTTTATGCGATTCTGCGTGTTTTTGAGGATGATGATGATGATGTATTCATGTTCTACAAGTTCTAAGGAACACAATGCAACCTTCAAAATCCCTTGAGAGTGGCTGGAAGTATCAAACCGAATTTGAATTTTCTTTACAAATTTTGAGTTTGGAAAATGCCTCTCCTGTGCCAATTTTTGTCCTTTGACTTTGTGTTCTTGTTGTTTAGTTATAGGAGAATCAAATTAGGTCAGAAAAACCTATTACTTTGTGGGCTTATGGACACCTTGAGTGTGAAGAAAGATCAATCATAAATTTGATGAAAAATCATATCTTTTCATACTCTAAAGGGTGTGCACGAATTTGTATGTGATCAAATCAACTTGAATGGTCTTTAAGAGCTTCTAGAAGAAGAATCACATCAAATATTTGAGTTTTCATATTTTATTTTGATTTAAATTGAATTTTTATGAATAAAATCAAAATAAATATAACATAAATTATAAAAATCTGAATAAATAAGAATTGGGACGTGCATGATGTCATGGTAAAGATTGGATCACAAAATTGCAAGCCCATGTGGAAAGAATTGGTTTTAAGACCCCATTTGCTCAATATACCTCTCAAAAATTTCCCAACTTTGCAAAGGCACAAATACCTCAATTTTAAGGCTATGAAGGTGTTATTGGACATTTTAGAAAGCTTAGAGAGTCCTCTAACCAACCTCTTTGGTCTCATGTCCATATATTTTACCAATTTCAAATTATGCCCTTTGGAAGATGTTGACTTTTTGTTGACTTTTGAAATGACCTATAATGTTTTAGCTCATACCTTCTAAATGAAGCATTTTTAGGCTTAGCTTGTGAGACACAAAGTTGTAGAGAATTCAATTACCTTCAAAATGAGTTTTGGATGGAAATTTTTTGATGAAGCATGTGAAAGTTATGGCTGGTCAAAGTTCAGTTGACTTTCCTTAAGAAAACCCTAATTTAGAAACTCCTAATTCTTGATGATCTGAAACTTCCTTGCTGAATCATGATGAAACCTTGATAAAATGATTAATTTTACTTCATAAACTTGATGTTGGCAAAAAATCTTGAAGTTTGACTTTGATTTGACCACAGTTGACCTCAATTTGACTTTTTAACTGCTTTGACTGATTTTTGCATATCTGATCATCTGACTGGGCAAACTTATTGGGAAAGTCCTGAAACTTGACATGGGGATTCTTGAGTACATGTGGGATGTTATGAAGCTCACTTGAGGTCTTGAAACTCATTTTAACCTGAAGAATCACAAAACCCTAGTTTTGGACACCTTGCTTAGGAGGAGGCATTGTCTGAGGAAACTTCCACACTTCATGACCAATTGGGAGTCTTGGGGACCTTATGATCATTTAGAAGTCTTGATAGAGATTGTCTTGATTGTGGGAGGGAAAATTTTGGGGTGCAACAGCTGCCCCTTGTTCAATTTTCTGGAATCTGAGGAGTTAGATTGGTATGTACGCCATTCGTGACTTGAAGATTGAAGAGGATTGAACACAAAAAACCCAAAAATTTGCACTTACTGGTGTGTAGAATGATACTGTTGGTTGACTGTAATGATTGAATGGGCTTAAAGATGCCATATTAATAAAGAGTCTTCTGATATGCTTCTTGAATAATGAGATAACCTGCGGGAAGAATAAACGACGCCCCGAGGTAACAAGGTAACCATTGGGAAGAATGAACGACGACCCAAGGTAAGTTAATTTCTGGGAAGAATAAACGACGGCCCAAAAATTGAGATAACCTGCAGGAAGAATAAACGACGGCCTGAGGTAACAAGGTAACCATTGGGAAGAATGAACGACGACCCAAGGTAAGTTGATTTTTGGGAAGAATAAACGACGGCCCAAAAATTGAGATAACCTGCGGGAAGAATAAACGACGGCCCGAGGTAACTAGGTAACCATTGGGAAGAATGAACGACGACCCAAGGTAAGTTGATTTCTGGGAAGAATAAACGACGGCCCAAAAATTGAGATAACCTGCGGGAAGAATAAACGACGGCCCAAGGTAACAAGGTAACCATTGGGAAGAATGAACGACGGCCCGAGGTAAGTTGATTTCTGGGAAGAATAACGACGGCCCAAAAATTGAGATAACCTGCGGGAAGAATAAACGACGACCCGAGGTAACAAGGTAACCATTGGGAAGAATGAACGACGACCCAAGGTAAGTTGTCGATGAAGTTTGTCTGCTGGAGAATTAACCTGAAAAACAAGGTTAGTTGGATGCAAAATATAATGATATATATAACAACCTGCAAGACAAAATTTTATGAGAATGCGTATGATATGATATGATGTATGTACGAATGAATTATGCTGGGAAGCTGATCAGTAGCTTCATATAACAATTGTTGGCTGGGGAAAATAAATCCCGATTTGTTGCTGAGGAGTATGAAGACTTTGCTTCCGTCTTGTTTAAGAATATTGTACTTAGAACCTTTTCGTTTTCGTTCGCCGTACTTCTTTTTGAAGGAATAAGTTCCTGAATATCCTGACTGAGGATAATAGAGATGGACATAGATCCGGAGGACTTAATTCTTCGGAGGATATAAAACTACTTGAAGACTTTGTCGAGTGGGAAGTATGAGATATTACTTGAAGAATTCTGTATGGATATCCGTAAGGATTACCCTGTGGGGATGAACCGGCGAAGCTTCGTTGAATTCCTACCCTCGTTTGTTCTTAGTAAATGCTATTATTGTATTTTATGCATTTCTGGTAAACATCAATCATATTCAAAGGCATATATTCATTCAAACATAATCAATGGACGTTTTTCGCTTTAGTAAAAGGGGAAAAGTAAAGCTGAATAAAGAGGGAAAAGTAAAGCTGAATAAAGGAGGAAAAGTAAAGTTGAATATAAAAAATGGAATTTTCTTATCTTAGAAATAGACCTATAACTAGACATGTCAAATAAATTTTTACAAGGAAAAATAGCTATGTATACATGATCCTATTGAGTTTCAACTTTGCTATTGCCATTATCTTCAATTATCTCATCTTCAGCTATTGGAGAGGAAACGATTGGACTGATCAATATATGTTGAACTTGACGTAGATAACACAACTAGTAGAGGTTGCATGGGTGATCTAATGAGACATAGTTATACGCTTTAATCCCTAACTTTTGCCTGGATTTCCCTTTCAGGTTTTCAATCCACCGGGATACCCTTTATTGCCCAAGCCGCCTTTTCAGGTTTTCGACTTGCCGGGTGTACATTTTTTTATATATATCCCTAATTTTTGCCCGAACCCTTTTGGTTCATCGGGATGCCCTTATTTTTGCCTAGGCCGGTCAACCTAGCGAGTCTCTTTTCACGCGTAGTATTTTTTAACTATGTATGTGTTCACAGACTGTGGGAAATCTTCACCATCCATAGTGGTAAGCATCATGGTGCCTCCAGAAAATATTCTATTAACAACAAATGGCCCTTCATAGGTGGGAGTCCATTTTCCCCTAGGATCACCCTGTGGTAATATAATACGCTTGATTACCAAATCATCGGTTTGATACACCTGCTGCCTAACTTTCTTATTGAAGGCTTTGATCATCCGTTTCTGATACATCTGACCATGACAAATGGATGCTAGTCTTTTCTCATCAATTAGGTTTATCTGGTCAAGTCGAGTCTGAATCCATTCATCTTCATCTAAGCCTACATCCTTCATAATTCTCAAAGAGGGAATCTGAACTTCAATGGGTAAAACTGCTTCCATACCATAGACGAGAGAAAATGGGGTTGCCCCTGTTGAAGTACGCATGGTGGTACGATAACCATGAAGAGCAAATTGTAACATCTCATGCCAATCCTTATATGTAACTGTCATCTTTTGCAAGATCTTCTTAATATTCTTGTTGGCGGCTTCCACTGCGTCATTCATCTTTGGACGATATGGAGAAGAATTGTGATGTTTAATCTTAAACTGCATGCAGAGATCAGTAATCATAGTGTTGTTCAAATTAGTACCATTATCTGTGATAATCCTTTCAGGGGTACCATATCTGCATATAAGATTATATTTGATGAATCGAGCCACAACATTCTTGGTAACAGAAGAAAATGAAGCTGCCTCTACCCACTTTGTGAAGTAATCAATAGCTACAAGGATGAAACGATGTCCATTGGAGGCAATAGGTTTGATTTCACCAATCATATCAATGCCCTACATGGCAAAAGGCCATGGAGCAGTTAGAACATTCAACGGAACTGGAGGCACGTGAACCTTATCAGCATAAATCTGGCATTTGTGACAAATTTTGGAGTGTTGATAGCAGTCAGCTTCCATGGTAGACCAATAATAACCTGCTCTCAAAATCTTCTTAGCCATTGTATGCCCACTAGAATGAGTACCAAAGATCCCATCATGCATGTCTTCCATAATCTCTACTGCTTCAATCTTATCCACACAGCGAAGCAAAGTTGAATTGTGGTTGCGCTTGTATAGAATTCCATTACTTAGGAAGAATTTAGCAGAAAACCTCCTTAGAAACTTCTTATCATTGACAGATGCCCCTTCAGGGAACTCCTGGGCTTCAAGATACCTCGTCACTTCATGGAACCAAGGCTTTTATTCTACTCCTTCAGTACCCACTTCATTGCAGTATGCAGGTTTATCAAATCGATCAATAGTAATTCTCGGAGCTTCATCCTCCCAACTGATTTCAAACATAGATACCATGGTAGCTAATGCATCTGCCAACTGATTCTCTTCTCGTGGAATATGTCCAAAGGTAATATCTTCAAAATACGGTATCAAAGACAAAACATGCTCTTTGTAAGGGATAAGATTAGGATGCCTGGTGTCCCAATCTCCTTTAACTTGACTGACTACTAAGGCTGAATCTCCATACACATCCAAAAATTGAATCTTCATTTCAATAGCAATCTTGATACCCATGATGCACGCTTCATACTCATCCATATTATTGGTACATTTAAAACAAAGCTTTGCAGTAACTGGTGTATAACAACCTTTAGGAGAGATAATCACAATACCAACACCATTACCAAGCGCATTAGAAGCTCCATCAAAAACCATAGTCCATCGGGATCCTTGTTCAGGTCCTTCATATTGTCTAGGTTCTTTAGTAACAATCATAATATCTTCATCCGGAAACTTAAAATTCATAGATTGGTAGTCATCCACTGCTTGATGAGCCAAATGGTCAGCTACTACACTTCCCTTTATTGCTTTCTGAGTAGTATATTGTATGTCATATTCTGTCAAGATCATTTTCCATCTTGCTATTCGTCCGGAGAGAGCAGGTTTCTCAAATATATACTTGATTGGATCCATTTTTGAAATCAATAAAGTGGTATGAGTCAACATATATTGTCTTAGTCGGCGAGCAGCCCATGCCAAAGCGCAACAAGTTTTCTCGAGCAGTGAGTATCTTGTTTCACAGTCGGTAAACTTTTTGCTAAGGTAGTATATTGCCTGCTCTTTTCGACCAGACTCGTCATGTTTCCCCAGCACACACCCCATTGAGTTATCCAATATTGTCAAGTACATAATCAAGGGTCTTCCTTCAACTGGTGGCATCAATATAGGAGGTTCTTGTAAGTACCTTTTAATTTCATCAAAAGCTGTCTGGCATTCATCATTCCATTCCAATACTTGATATTTCTTCAACAACTTGAAAATTGGTTCACAAATAGCAGTTAACTGGAAAATAAATCTTGCAATGTAATTCACTCGTCCCAGGAAACCTCTAACTTCTTTCTCAGTACGAGGAGCAGGCATCTCTTGTATAGCTTTTACCTTTGCAGGATCTACTTCAATACCCTTGCCACTGACAATAAAACCCAGAAGTTTACTAGATCTAACTCCAAAAGTACATTTGTTTGGATTTAACCTCAACTTGTATTTCTTCAACCTCTCAAACAACTTGTGTAGGTGATCAAGGTGCTCTTCTTCATTCTGAGATCTGGCTATCATATGGTCGACATATACCTCTATCTCATGGTGAATCATATCATGGAACAAAGCTACCATAGCACGCTGATATGTTGCCCCAGCATTCTTCAAACCAAATGGCATTACCTTATAGCAGAAAGTGCCCCATTGTGTAACAAATGTAATCTTCTCCATATCTTCAGGTGCCATCTTGATCTGATTATACCCAGAGAAACCATCCATAAAAGAGAATACCTTATGTTGAGCAGTGTTGTCTACCAGAACATCAATATGTGGAAGTGGAAAATCATCTTTTGGGCTGGCTCTATTCAAATCCCTGTAATCTACACACATACGAACTTTACCATCTTTCTTAGGCACCGACACCACATTTGCAACCCATTGTGGATAAGAAGTAACAGCTAGAAACCCTACATTGAATTGTTTCATCACCTCTGCCTTAATCTTTTCTAACATATCTGGACGCATACGACGAACTTTCTGTTTTATCGAACGACAATCCTCTTTCACTGGTAGACGGTGAACCACAATATCTGTATCCAATCCTGGCATATCTTCGTAGGACCAAGCAAAAACCTCCACATATTTATGTAACATCTGAATCAACCTGTCTTTGATACTATCTTCTAATTCAACACCTATCTTGACTTCTTTCCTATTTTCCTTGGTCCCTAAGTTCACGACTTTAATTGGTTCTTCATGTGGTTGTATAGTTTTCTCTTCTTGCTGTAGTAATCTAGCCAACTCTATAGGTACTTCACAATCTTCCTCCTTTCCATCCTCGGCTTGATAGATCGGATTTTTGAAGTCATAATTGGTAATAGCAGAATTATTATCAATAGGATCTTGAGTGGATGAATATTTGCATTTAGTGATGTGGGTGTGTGTAAGAACACATAACTTTTTTTTGATAAAAGGAAAAAATAAAAGAAAGACAAAGAGCACAATATTTACGAAAGCGAGAAACGTCCATTGATTTTATTGAATGAAAATATGCAAATGAAATGACAACCCTAACAAGCACACCTTTGTGCCCCGGGCAAGACACAAGGCTTAAAAGTAATTAATTGTTCAAAGTTACAAAAATAAATTTTTAAAATAGGAATATCATTTACTCCTGACTAAAGGAGATAGGAATAACGTCTTCAGCTCTCAAATTGTTGAGTCCATCCCCTATGGTAGGAAAAATCCAATCATCCAGGTTGTAACCTTCATCATAGTCTTCACAGCATTGACTTGGCCCTTTATGATTCCTCCATGAGTGATACGAGCAGCACGAGCACGACGAACAACCTTCTGAGATTCTGCAGTAAAACCCAAACCAAACTTGTCAGACTTGTAAGGAATGTCAGGAAGCTGACCCCAAATAGTACAACCACCTTCTTCAACCACAACTCTAGCATCTTTGAGGGGGGTCATCGTAGGAGGCACTCTAGTAATCACAAGAATTCTTTTGACAACAGGGGGAGCTTCAGTAGCAGGAACGAACCAAGGAACGACTTCAAATATCTGGCAAGGAGTCTCAACAAATTCACCCTCCATCTCAACATATTTAAAAGTATTCACATGATTGACCATGTATTCTTCTTCCCCATAAATAATGACAACTTTTCCTTTCACTGGATATTTCAACTTCTTATGTAAAGTGGAAGTCACAACACCTTCCCCATGGATCCAAGGGCGCCCAAGCAAACAGGAGTACGCAGGACGAATATCCATCACATAGAAAGTGGAATAAAAAACTTGAGAAACTACTTTAATTGGAAGATCCACCTCTCCATTCACCATTCTTCTTGAACTATCAAAGGCTTTCACCACCACATTACTTGGCCTTAACACCACATCATTCAAATTGAGCTTGTCTAGAACCTCCTTAGGTAATACATTTAATGAAGAACCATTATCCACCAATACATGAGACAAAATAGTTCCCATACACTCAATGGAGACGTGCAGAGCTTTATTATGGTTTCTTCCGGCAGGAGTCAAATCAACATTCTTAAAACCCAAGCCATTATCACTAGTTAGATGAGCAACACAATTTTCAAATTGGTCCATAGAGATTTCATGTGGCACATGAGCAGCCTTCAGGAATTTGATAAAAGCCTTGGCATGTGCTTCAAAACATAATAACAAAGATAGCATGGAGATTTTGGAGAGAGTATGCCCCAACTGGTCAACAACATCATAATCGCTCTTACGGATGATCTTCAATACTTCTTCCATCTGTTTAGAGAGATCTTCATTAACTAGTGCTTCAGCTTGGACAGGTTCAATCACTGGTCCTTTTCCCCGAGCTTTAGTACTTGGCCCAGAGTTAGAGATATGAACTGGAGCAGCAGCTTTTGAGGTGTCTACTGGAGATAAAATTCTTCCACTCCTGGTTACCTTACTGGATCCAGCAATATTGTCCACATCAAGATTAACATCAGTAACAGGTGCATCAGTCAAAGGCTCCTATTTGACACCATGGATATAAACATCAGAACCATAATTCCAGGGTATAGCTTTGTCAGAAGTGTATGGGATAGGACCAGGAGTAGTAATAATCATTGGAGCCACCTTTGGCTCAACAGTAATCTTCACAGGACCTTTAGAAGTGATCCTTACTGGACCACTGGAAGTAATCTTCACAGGGATCTTGTTAACCATAGCCACATCTTCAAATTTCACATCTTGAATCAAACCTCCACATAGACTCTCCATAGAAGGGGTCCTCTCAAATAGTATAGTATAGTTATCTATCAGGCGTTGAATACCTGACCTCAACCTCCAACAACTATCAGGTTTATAGGCACAGTAAAAACAATCTTCCCTGCAACCCGGAAATAAACCGGCTTGCACTAGTTTCTTCTTGACAATAGCTAGAGGAGTAGTTATTTCAGCCACAGTACGAACATAAACAACCTCATCAACAACATTAACAGTCTTCTCATGTTTAGGCATGGGAGCAGTAATCACATTAGGAGTCTCCGGAGAGTCAAACTCAATCTCTCCATTCTCAATCATATCCTGGATCTTATTCTTCAATGACCAACAACTGTTAGTATTATGGCCAGGGCTATTAGAATGGTATACACACCTTGCATTGGGATTGTAACGCGAAGAGGAGGTATTGATATTCTGTGGTGGGTCCTTCAAAGTAATCAGTTCTCCTTTCAACATATGCTGCAAAGCCTGAGCCAATGACATATTGAGCTTGGTAAATTGTCTCCTAGGCTTGGGTTGATTGTTCTGTTGTTGCTCTTGTGGTGGAGGTGTAGGATTAGAAATCAAAACAGCTCCCACAGATTGGTTATGATCACTACGACTACGTTGGCTATACACAACACTGGACTCTTTCTTCCCAGGAGGGGGCTTCTTAGTAACACCTGAAGAGGAAACTATCTGAATCTTTCCACTTCGTATCCCACTTTCTACACACTCTCCAGTCATTATCAGCTCAGTGAAGCCAGATGATGAGCTTCCAATGAGATGACTATAGAAAGGACCAGTCAACGTGCTCATGAACATATCAACTAATTCCCTGTCAGTCAAAGGGGGTTGAACTCTACTTGCCAGATCTCTCCATTTCTGAGCATACTCCTTGAAACTTTCTTTGTAATCCATGGACATGCTTTGGAGTTGCATGCAAGTTGGTGCTAAATCAGAATTGTATTGGTACTGCTTATAGAAAGCCTCAGCAAGATCATTCCAGTTGCGAATATTGGTACTCTCCAGTTGATAATACCATTCCAGTTGGGATCCAGACAAACTCTCTTGAAAGAAATGAATCCATAACTTCTTATCAGGAGTATGAGGTTGAATTCTCCTCACATAAGACCTTAAGTGCAGCTTTGGGTAAGACACACTGTCATACACCACGAAAGTAGGAACCTTGAAACCTATAGGGATGGAGACTCCAGAAATCAAACTCAAATCTTCAAAGTCAAACCCAGAATTCTTCTATAGTTCCATAGCATTTATTTTGTCTACCAGCATCTTATACTTCTCCTCACTAGCAGGATCATGATAATAGTTCTCCTCAAAATCAGAATCTTCCATAGTGTCATGAAGACTGCCTCCTTCTCCCTCAAAATTTTTCAGATTCCAGGTTCTCAACCTCTTCTTCTGTCTTGACAGGTCCTCTGAATCTTCTACCGAGGTTGATAAAGCCCGCTAATTTTCTAGTCTTCTTCTTCTTCTTAGTCAGAAGTGTCTTCAGCTCACCTTTCCATTGGACAAGTTCAGGATCATTTCTTAAAATTGTGCATTCTGAGCCTAGAGATCCTTAACAGTCTGTTCGAGAGCCATTTCTGCTGAAATAAATAGCGAGAAGATAAGATACATGTTTATAAGAAACATGTGATGCAATGATATGGTATGTAGATGCATATGAAATGTTTTCAAGGACCGCAGGATTTAAATTTGTTTAAACGAAAAACAAGAACAAAATTTTATTAGTAAATATTTAATATAAGTTTTTGCCCCTTGGGCTTATAAAGAAATAACAATAAGATAAAAAAGATAAATATATGGGGTTTTAAGTCTCCCATGGACGCTTCCTCTTTGCATTGAGGTACTTGTTGAGTTTTTGCTCCTCGTGAAGTTGCCTTGTTAGCTCCAGAATTCTTTCTTGACCAGCTCTGAAATGAGTCTCAAAAGTATCCCTTTGCTCCTTCAACTGAATCCAGGACTTCTGCAGCTCTTCCAAATTAGTGGGCATGTCTGGACGAAGGATGATATAAGGAACATCTCCTTCAGCAACAGGCTCCATAGTGACTGGTAGAACGGCAGGATATGGCATCATAAGAGTTTGAGCACGAGATCACACCCATCTGAGATAAGGCTCCATAGGAATATAATACTTTGGCTCCAAAGTGTTGCTGTCAATCCTGTTCAACTTGTCCCAAGTTCGTATAAACCTTTGATGGTAACCCTGAAGATCATTGTCGTAGTCGAACATAATACCCTGAATAAGCATGTCATGAGGACCATTACTCCGAGCATACCCAAACTGACGTAGTGCTAAAGAAGGGTTGTAGGTAATGCCCCCTCTTATGCCAAGGAATGGTACATTAGGGAATTCCCCACAACGGTCAATGATAGTAACATTCTCCATAGATCGAGAGCACCAATGAATGTCTGAATGAGAAAGTGACATGATCCTCTTAGACCACCCGAACCTTTGTTCATTCTTCATTACTGATCGAGGAAGGTGAGAAATAAACCACCTAGACAATAAAGGTATGCAGCACATGAGAGTTCCTCTCGCCTTCGTAGTACGAGTGTGAAGAGCATGTAAGATATCTCCAAGTAATGTAGGCACTAGATTATGAGTCAGAAATATGTTGATGGCGTGTACGTCTATGAACTGGTCTGGATTAGGGAACAACACTAAGCCATAGATTAATAGGTCCAGGATCTCCTCAAAAGCATCATAACTCATAGCTTTTAAGAACACTTGAGCTTTCTCCATCAATACCTTAGCAAGAATACCCTTAACTCTGCTTCTCGTTTCTACGACAATGTCTGATTTCTTCAGATGTAGGGCTGCAACAATGAGTTCAGGTTTAGGCTCTTTTTCTAAGCCTATGAAGGGTATCTGATCAAGGATAGGTATACCCAGTAGTTTGGAGAACTCCTCCATTGTAGGAACCAGCTGGTAGTCGAGGAATGTGAAGCAATGATGTGTAGGATCAAAGAACTGAAATAGGACACTCATCATGTCTTCATTGAACCCTGAAGTGACTAGATCCAGTAGGTGACCATGTTTTTTAATGAATTGGGAACTTTCAGAAACTTGAGAGACCAATTCCTTAATCTTAGGAGGTATTCCTACAAAGTTGATCCAGATAGTATTCCTACGAGCAGAAGCCATGACCTGCAACAAAGAACAAAGATAAATCCTTTGGTCCTTGAAATGGTTAGTGAAAATGCTATACTTATGATGCATGATGTCATGATGTTATATTCAATCACAAACATGTGGCACACACAAACAAGTCACACAATAGCCCTATGTTTGAAGGCTTGCATGAGGTTTAAAGTTAAGTACCCTCCCCTGAAGTTTAGTTGGTTCATCCTATCCTACAAAAGTAACCAGGTTCTAATGGATCTCAATATCATTGATCCTTCCCAAGGGTGGTTGTTCAGTAGGCAACTTACTTGCCAACCAAAACCCTCCGAGTTTAGGATCTCAATGAGCGTAGTATCGAGTATCAACCAACTTCAGTCTTCACCAAAGCCGGCTATCTCACTACTTTCTAAAGGACAAGATAGGATAACTAGGGTTCTAAAAGTCAGTTAGTGTATTGACAACATATGGCAGCCCCATATTATCCTTAACTTACTTAAGGAACATAAGCACCAACCAAGAAGTCACACTAACTATGGCCACCAGATCAACCATATCGATATATGTCATACAGTTTCCTTGGTCTATTGCCATTTACCTAGGGTACACTAGATCCGGGTTATGATCTTTCACACATAAAGCCCAACAGAAATATAAAGCAAACAAAGCAAACAATTTAAAGTGATCTAATTCCTAAGGGTACCCCTCATTTACTTAGTAATTCCCCAGCAGAGTCGCCACCGACTTTTATTTTATCCAAATGGAAAGGACATAAAAGAACAGGAAAGACCTATTTTAAAAGACTTGAGTTTAGGGGGTAGGTTATATAAAGGGAAGGTGTTAGCACCCTTTATATCCATGGTTATCCATGGGCTCTTAGTTACTTAGCTCACTTAAATTGTTTTTGAAGAGTGTAGTGTGTGATTAGAAGCTTTTCTAAGTACTTTGTAATAATCCTCGTATGGATGTATACAAAGCCTTGTTTTGAAAAAATGTTTAGGAATGTGAGGTGTAAAAAGTATTTTGAAATGTGAGCAAGCAACTAAGAGGTACCTACCCTAGATTAAGTCTTTCGTGTTCTCGTATGTTCTTTCAATGGTAAGACTATCCCTATTATTAAGGAATAGGTAGTCATTACCTTGGATGTATTTAAGGGACGGGCGTAGGGTCATCGTATGGTCATAGAAGGCAACTTAAGGGGTGTCTTTAGCAATTCGTAGGGACTATCATCATTTATTCGGAGGGACAAGATCTTTATCGTAGGCAACCTCGAAGGGACTTGATCTTTTAAACTGTAGGGATTATGATGATTTATATTTGAAGGGACTTTGCTTAAAACATCCTTATATTCGAGGGACTTGACCATTTAAAGAAGGCAACCAAGAGGAATACCCTAGGAAGTGCAAAAGATGGCGATCAAAGATCGACTTACGTGTGTGAGTGTTTTATTTCAAATATTTATCTTATTTAAAGTTAATTATCTAATTTAAATTAAATACAAATAAGTTTCCACACCCTATTTACTAACCACACAATAAAATATTTATAATAAAATAAAGACGGAAAAATAAACCTACACATTATTACATGGCTTTGAGATAATTACAATATAATCGGAATGATAAATAATAAATAACAAAGCAAATATAAATAAGTAATAAACAAAACAAACAATAATAAATAAAGCAATAATAATAAATTTTAGAAATGAAATAATAATGAAGAAATAAAAAAGAGAAGTTTAGAATTTTTTTTAAAAAGAATTAGTGGTTTTAATATTAAACAAATTAATTAATTATTAATAATTATATATATATAATATATATAAAAAAGAAGTAAAATAAATAACCAAAATAAAAGTGGGGAGGCCTGGTTTTGATCCCAGGACCTCCCTCTTACCAGAACAAAACCCTGCCACTGGGCTAGCGTGCGCTAGTGAACAATGGATGAGCACTAATCAATAAATATTAAACCTGACAAATATGATGAAATAAAACAACCAAAATGCAAAACCTGGGAATCGAACCCAGGTTCAATTGCTTCCATACGCACATCATAACCATTGGACCACCTGCGCTTCTGAGAATTAATATACAAACTATTAATTAAATAATAATCCAACATTTGAAAAATTAGATTTCGCGCGCAAGGTCATCTTCTTCATTGGACCGTCTGATTAGCCTTTAGCTACAGTCATCCGTCAATAAAACTTGTAGTGACGAATTGTATTCGTCACTATAAACCCTGCATAATCAAACATTGAAAACACGATGGATAAATTGTTTTTAAGGGCTCAGATTGATTAATGTTAGGTTCCTAAGTCCAAATAGACTATCAATTTCATGTGAAACTGTCTCTATCTGGTATTCCCGAATTGGAGCTCTCAAACCCTAAACATGGCAAAACCTCATTCCTGCATCAAAACTTAAATCAAATCACCCAGAAACATTCAAAAGGTTAATACAAAAAAGGATATATGATCAATTGACATTTATAACGTGTAAACAAGGGAAATCGAAAAATTCAAAACAAGCAACAATATGAATGCGGTTTATGCGATTCTGCGTGTTTTTGAGGATGATGATGATGTATTCATGTTCTACAAATCCTAAGGAACACAATGCAACCTTCAAAATCCCTTGAGAGTGGCTGGAAGTATCAAACCGAATTTGAATTTTCTTTACAAATTTTGAGTTTGGATAATGCCTCTCTTGTGCCAATTTTCGTCCCTTGAGTTTGTGTTCTTGTTGTTTAGTTATAGGAGAATCAAATTCGGTCAGAAAAACCTATTACTTTGTGGGCTTATGGATACCTTGAGTGTGAAGAAAGATCAATCATAAATTTGATGAAAAATCATATCTTTTCATACTCCAAAGGGTGTGCACGAATTTGTATGTGAGCAAATCAACTTGAATGGTCTTTAAGAGCTTCTAGAAGAAGAATCACATCAAATATTTGAGTTTTCATATTTTATTTTGATTTAAATTGAATTTTTATGAATAAAATCAAAATAAATATAAAATAAATTATAAAAACCTGAATAAATAAGAATTGGGTCGTGCATGATGTCATGGTAAAGATTGGATCACAAAATTGCAAGCCCATGTGGAAAGAATTGGTTTTAAGACCCCATTTGCTCAATATACCTCTCAAAAATTTCCCAACTTTGCAAAGGAAAAAATCCCTCAATTTTAAGGCTATGAAGGTGTTCTTGGACATTTTGGAAAGCTTAGAGAGTCCTCTAACCAACCTCTTTGGTATCATATCCATATCTTTTACCAATTTCAAATTATGCCCTTTGGAAGATGTTGACTTTTTGTTGACTTTTGAAATGACCTGTAATGTTTTAGCTCATACCTTCTAAATGAAGCATTTTTAGGCTTAGCTTGTGAGACACAAAGTTGTAGAAAATTCAATTCCCTTAAAAATGAGATTTAGATGGAAAATTTTTGATGAAGCATGTGAAAGTTATGGCTGGTCAAATTTCAGTTGACTTTCCTTAAGAAAACCCTAATTTAGAAACTCCTGATTCTTGATGATCTGAAACTTCCTTGATGAATCATGATCAAACCTTGATCAAATGATGAATTTTACTTCATAAACTTGATGTTGGCAAAAAATATTGAAGTTTGACTTTGATTTGACCATAATTGACCTCAGTTTGACTTTTTAACTACTTTGACTGATTTTTGCATATCTGATCATCTGACTGGGCAAACTTATTGGGAAAGTCCTGAAACTTGACATGGGGATTCGTGAGTACATGTGGGATGTTATGAAGCTCACTTGAGGTCTTGAAACTCATTTAAACCTGAAGTATCACAAAACCCTAGTTTTGGACACCTTGCTTAGGAGGAGGCATTGTCTGAGGAAACTTCCACACTTCATGACCAATTGGGAGTCTTAGGGACCTTATGATCATTTAGAAGTCTTGAGAGAGATTGTCTTGATTGTGGGAGGGAAAAATTTGGGGTGCAAGACATCTGCATTCATCGTGAAACATCATATATTTTCCTCATCTAACATCTTCCTCTAAGTCATGTCATCATACTTCATAAACTCATGAAAACATCTCAAATCATCATACATCATTTTATCATCATTCCTGCACATATAGCCTATAAACACATCGTAAAACATCAGTAAAACATCATAACATCTTATAACACAAAACACACACCGATTAAAACATTTTTCAGAATTAAAAATAATTTTTCAAAACATGTTCTGTCTCGCTAAGCGAGCTGACCCCCTGGCTAAGCGACCAACTCACGGGTTTTTGGGTTCTAAAATTCTCACTTGCTCGCTAAGTGAGTTGTAGCTTGCTAAGCGAGCATCACGATCTCTCAAGAAAAACCTGCGATATCAGAATTCGCCCTTCTGCGATAAAACTCACCAAAACTCCATTTCCCACAGCAGCATAGCAGAAAATCATGAACATCTTCATCATTAATCATAATATCATCATACACCTCATTATAAAATCATTATTTATCATCTAAATGATCATAATTCATCATCATTCAACAAATTCATCAACAAAACCCCCAAACCCTAAGACTCTTCCTCAAAACCCCAAATCCTATCTCTATATTACAATACCAAATAGAAATTTACTCCCCATACCTTAATTCGTCGGATTCTTTGATAAAACTCTACGATTTCCTCTCCAACCTTCAAGTCCTAGCTTTTCTTCAAAACTCTCTTTCTCTTCTCCCAAAAGTTTGATCGTTCCCAATGATCGTACAATCCAACTTTATTCTCTTAGTCACTCTTGCCCCTAGGACCTCCTTAGTTTTTTCCTCTTTTACCCTCACTTAGCCTCTTCCAAAAGACTAAGCTACCCTCGTCCTCTAATTCTTCTTATTTAAATTATTTTCTCCCCATTTAATTAAATAAACACACTATACTTAATATCCTAATATTATTAAAATTTTAAGTCACACTCATAACTCCACAAAAACATCAAATCATCCATAAATCATCACAATTCACAACAAACACATCAAAATTAAATCAAAATCAACTTTGGGGTGTTATAACTCTCCCCAACATAAGAATTTATTTCCTCGAAAATGTACCTGAAGAAAACAACATCGGATATGATTCCTTCATCTGATCTTCTCGTTCCCAAGTCCAACTATCATTAGCGGGTCCACCCCACAATACCTTCACTAAGAAAATCTCTTTACCTCTTAATCGCTTAATCTTTTTACGATCTATCCATACTGGTGAAACTTCTGTAGTTAAGTTATCTCTTGCCCGGACATCATCCATCTGAATCACATGCAACGGATCTGCAATGTACTTCCTCAGTTGTGACACATGAAACATATCATGCAAATTCGTAAGTGACGGTGGTAATGCAATCTGATATGCTACCTCTCCGACCCTTTATGAAATATGATATGATCTAATCAAACACGGAGTGAGCTTTCTTGACTTCAAAGCTCGCCCGACACCAGTCACTTGAGTAACCCTCAAGAACACATGATCTCCCTCTTGAAATTCAAGTACTTTTCTCCTCTTATCATGATAACTCTTCTGAAGACTTTGCGAAGTCTTCATTCTTTCTTGAATCATCTTAATGTTTTCCATCGTCTCCTACACAATCTCAGGTCCGAGTACAACACTTTCTCCTGATTCATACCAACACAATGGAGTCCTACACCGCCTCCCATACAATGCTTCATACAGATCCATACCAATCCTCACATGAAAAATATTGTTATAAGTAAACTTAATCAATGGAAAATGACTATCCCATGCCCTCCATGATCCAACACACAATCCCTTAGCAAGTCCTCTAAAGATTGGATAGTCTGTTCTATATGACCGTCCGTCTGCGGATGATAAGCAGAACTCATCCTCAACTTAGTTCCCAAAGCATCTTGTAGACTCTTCCAAAATCTCGATGTAAACTGCGGATATCTATCCGACACAATACTCGAAGGTATCCTATGCAACTTCACAATCTCATCAATATACATCTCTGCTTGCTTCGACATAGAATGATTAATCTTCATCGGTAAGAAATGCATCGACTTAGTTAATTGACCAACAATCACCCAAATGGAATCATTTCCCTTCACCGTCTTTGGAAAACCTGTCACAAAATCCATAGAAACTCTATCCCAATTCCATTCTGGAATACTCAACAGTTGCATCATACCTAAAGGATTTTGATGCTCGATCTTCGATTTCTGGAAAACCAAACAAGCATACACAAATTCCGCAACATCTCTCTTCATACCCGACCACCAAAATAATTAATGTAAGTCATGATACATATTTGTAGCACTAGGATGAATACTCAACCTACTTCGATGTCCTTCTTCAAGGATACTCCTCTTCAACTCTGGAATACCAGGAATGCATACTCAATCTCGGAACCCCATCATATCATTTTTATCAATACGTAACTCTCCTCCGTTACCTTGGTTAATCAAAGTCATTTGATAAACCAACTTCAAATCCGATTATTGTCCTATTCGGATCTCTTCCACAATATCATTAGTCAACTTCAGCATACCCAGCTTCACACTCTCAAATATAATTTCACATAACAGACTTATGTCTCTGAATTGCTCAATCATTTCGAGTTATTTTACCATTATCATCGACATATGCAAGGTCTTCCTACTTAAAGCATATGCAACCACATTAGCCTTACCAGGGTGGTAACTCATATCAAAATCAAAGTCTTTCAACATCTTTAACCATCTCCTCTGCCTCATGTTTAGTTCCTTCTTATCAAACAAGTATTTTAAACTCTTATGATCGCTGAACACCTCAAATCTCGATCCAAACAGATAGTGTCTCCAAATCTTTAACACGAAAAACCACGGTTGCCAATTCTAAGTCATGGGTAAGATAATTCCTATCATGAACACATAGCTGTCTAGAAGCATAGGAAACCACTTGACCATTCTGAATCAACACTCCACCAAGACCCATCTTCGAAGCATCACAGTATACCATAAAATATTTGTTCGGATTAGGAAAAATCAATACTGGAGCAGTCGTCAACCTCTTCTATAATTTAACAAAACTCTTCTTGCATGCAATATCCTACACATAAGCCTGACCCTTGTGAGTCGATTGATTCAGAGGAAATACCAACTTAGAAAAACCCTCTATAAACTTTCGGTAATAACCAGCCAAACCAAGAAAACTTCTGACCTCAGTAGCAGACTTCAGAGTATCCCACTTTAACACTTCATTAATCTTTGAAGGATCCATGTAATTTCCATCACTAGAAATCATATGTCCAATGAAACTCACTTCCTTCAACCTGAACTCGCATTTCGACAACTTAGCATAAAAAATCTTCTCTCTCAACACTTGTAATACAATTCTCAGATGTCCTTCATGTTCTTTTTCAGACTTTGAATAAATTAAGATGTCATCATTAAAAAGCACCACAGACTTATCCAAATACTCATGAAAGGTTCGATTCATATACTCTATGAACACACTGAGTGCATTAGATTCACCAAAGGCATCACAGTATATTCATAGTGACCATATCTCATTCTGAAAGTTGTCTTCGGAATATCATATGTTGTAACTCGGATCTGATGATAACCCGACCTTAAATCAATCTTACTAAACACGCAAGTTCCCACCAACTGATCCATCAAATCATCAATCCTCGGAAGTGGGTATTTATTCTTAATAGTCACCTTATTCAATTGGTGATAGTCGACACACAACCTCATGCTACCATCATTTTTCTTAACTAATAACACTGGAGCACCCCACAGAGAAACACTTGTGCAATACACAAATACCGTGAAAGCAAACGGAGTAACCTAAGACGCAATAAGATTGAGACTCTTTCGGTTTTCTTTAAGAGATAGAACTTGGGCATGGTTACAATCGCTACTAGCCAACTCTGTCACAACATGGGAGAAACTGAAGAAAGTTTTCTTATCTCGTTATTCTCGCCAAGCAAGACAACTATGTTGAGAGCTCAAATTAATGGATTTCGACAGAAAGATGCCGAATCACTTAATGAAGCGTGGGAAAGATACAAGGATCTGTTAAGATTATGTCCACACCATGGGTTTGAAAATTGGTAATCATTACCTTCTATAATGGACTTCTATACAACACTAGGATGACGATAAACGCTTCCGCGGGTGGCGCTCTTATGGATAAACCATACGAAGAAGCCTATAACCTCATTGAGAACATGGCTAAAAATCATTGCCAATGGGGAGGAGAAAGAAAACCTGTAGAGAAGAACCAAACTAAGGGAGGAATGTACAAAGTGAACAGTTTCTATCACGTAAATGAAAAGATGGATGCCATAGCTCAGAAAATTAATAACTTGACCATAACACCACCAGCCATTGTGGCTGCAGTTACTCATAATAAGTTGTTAGAAACCCAAATCTCTCAAGTAGAACAACAACAAGCATCCATTGCTGCCCCAGCTGGAACATTTCTTGGGAAGCCATAACCAAATCCTAAAGGTCATGCAAATGCAGTTATACTAAGAAGCGGAAAAGAATTGGACAGACCTGCCGATTCTAGAACCGAAAACCCAGCCATGTATCAACAGCCTAAGAAATCGACTACGAAAAGCGATAAAACACAGGAAAAGGAAGCCAAGGAACAAGAGGCCGAGGAAAAGTAAAAACCTTATGTACCTCCACCACCGTATAAACCACCAATTCCATACCCCCAACGGTTAACAAATTCTGAAACTATGGGACAGTTCAAGAAATTCGTAGAGCTTCTGGAACAGTTAAATATCACCATACCATTTACAGAAGCTATTACTCAGATGCCCTCATATGCTAAATTTCTAAAAGAGATCTTATCTAACAAAAATAAAATCGAGGAGAATGAAACAGTTACACGTATTGCTGAGTGTAGCGCAATCATTCAAAATAACATGCCTCATAAACTGAAGGATATAGGAAGTTTCTCTATTCCTTGTGTAATAGAAAAGTTCGTCATAGACAAAGCTCTATGTGATTTAGGAGAAAGTATAAGTTTTATGCCATTATCAATTTGCAAGAAGCTCGATATGGGACAACTGAGACCAACCAAGATGTTAGTTCAACTAGCCGATCGCTCAGTAAAATTCTCGGTTGGTATTCTAGAGAACGTTCATGTACGAATAGGCCAATTCTACATCCAAACTGATTTCATAATCATGGACATCAAAGAAGATACTACTACTCCTATCATACTTGGAAGACCATTCTTAGCTACAACCGGAGCTATCATCGATGTGAAGAAAGGCAGACTGACATTCGAAGTAGGAGAAGAGAAAGTCGAATTCATTCTAACCCAATTCCTCCAAGCTCCAGCCATAGACGATACTTGTTACCTTATAGACTTCATTTAGGAGTGAAGACGAGAAATGGAAAATGAATAGACTACCTACTCTGACATAATAAAAATCCCATCTCCTGAGATCTTCGAAGATGATGATTGGAAAGAACCTTACCAGGCCGAAAGCCTAATTGAATGCTTAGCTCTTACACCTGACCATATGCCATACCCAAAGAAACCTGATCTTGAACTTAAGGCATTACTTAACAATCTTAGATACAAATTCCTCGATTCCGAACTTAAAAGACTAGTTATAGTGAATGCAGACTTAGGACAGCTTGAAACCGAAAATCATTTGACGTCTTAAGAAAATACCCAATTGCATTAGGCTATAACATATCTGATCTAAAAGGAATAAGTCCTTCAATATGTATGCACCACATTATGCTAGAGGAAAACTGTCAGACCTCTAGATAACCTCAGAGAAGGATTAACCCAATTTTAAGTATTGTAGTCATGGACGAGGTAAAGAAGTTACTAGACACCACAATTATATAACCAATATCCGACAATCAATAGGCCAGCCCAGTGCATGTCGTACCAAAGAATGGATGCATTACAATCACTAAGAACTCAAAAGGCGAGTCTATAACACAAAGATTAGTAACCGGGAGAAGAATGTGCATCGATTATCGAAAACTTAACAAAGCTACCCGAAAAGATCATTTTCCTTTACCCTTCATCGATCAAATGTTGGAAAGATTAGCCAAACATTCTTACTTTTGATACCTAGATGGTTACTCAATATTTTTCCAAATTCCTATTCATCCTGACAACCAAGAAAATACAACATTCACATGCCCCTAAGGAACATTCGCTTACCGTCATATATCGTTCGATTTATGTAATGCTCTAGCAACATTTCAACGATGTATGATGGCGATTTTTGCTGATTTCATAGATGACATCTGTAACACGGTGGGAGAACTGACTTTAGTTATGTTGCGGATAGCAAGAGTCGCTGTTGCACCCCAAAATTTGCCCTCACAATACAATACTTTGTGTGCTAAGAGGTTCACAAGGTTCACAAGACCTTTCATGAAGTTAATGAAGTCTACAAGTCACTTTATGAGGTTCACAAGGTTCACAAGATTCACAATACTTACAAGACCTTTCATGAGGTTCATGAAGTCTACAAGACACTTTATGAGGTTCACAAGGTTCACAAGACTTCCCAAGAGGTTCACAAGGTTCACAATACATTTTATGATGGTTCACAAGGTTCACAAAGTTCACAGATAGTCAGAAGAGTTGACAATTCCCTCAGACAATGCACCTCCTAAGCAGTGCATCCAGAACTAGGGTTTTGACTTTAATCAGGCTAAATGAACTTCCAAGACTTCAAGTGAGCTTCATAACATCTTATATGTATGTAAGAACCCCCATGACAAGTTTCAAGACTTTTCTCAAAAGTTTGCTCAGTCAGATGATCAGATAAGTCAAAATCAGTCAAAGCAGTTAAAAAGTCAAACTGAGGTCAACTGTGGTCAAACCAAAGTCAAACTTCATGATTTTTTGCCAACATCAAGTATATGAAGTAAAATTCATCATTTGATCAAGGGTTGATCATGATTCATCAAGGAGATTTCAGATCATCAAGAATCAGGAGTTTCTAAATTAGGGTTTGCTCAGTAAAAGTCAACTGAACTTTGACCAGCCATAACTTTCACATGCTTCATCACCAAGTCTCCACTAAAAGCTCATTTTGAAGGAAATTGAATTCTCTACAACTTTGTATCTCACAAGCCAAGCCCAAAAATGCTTCATTTGGAAAGTATGAGCTAAGACATTATAGGTCCTTTTGAAAGTCAACAAAAAGTCAACAATTTCAAAAGGGCATAACTTGAGATTGGTAAATGATATGGACATGAAACCAGTGGGGTTGGTTAGAGGACTCTTCAAGCTTTCCAAAATGTCCAAGAACACCCTCATACCATTAAAATTGAAGGATATGTTCCCTTGCAAAGTTGGGAAATTTTTGGTTGGTTTATGAAGAAAATGGAGGTCTAAAACCAATTTCTTCCAAATGGGCTTGCCATGTGATGACCCAATCCATTCAATAACTTCATGCACGACCCAAGTCATCAAAAATCAGATTTTTTATTATTTTAGTTTTTATTTATTTTGATTTAATTCATTTAAAATCATTTTAAATTAAAATAAAATATAAAATCAAAAGATTTGAATATGATCAAGCTTCTAGAAAATCATAATTGTGCCTTGGATCAAATTGATATGGAAATTATGATGATTAGCCCAAAATAGCAAGTGTTCATACAAGAATATTTGATTTTTAAGGCCTTATCATTTTGAATCTTTTTATATCAAATCTTCCACACAATGACATGATTTTTTAACCTAAATTCATTGTTCTATAAGTACATAGTGAAACCCTAGCACAAGACACGAATTTTCTGCCTCCCAAGAGTAAGTTCCATAAATCAAAAAACCTCTCCAAAGCTTGCATTCGGTTTTGAATTTCCAGGACATTTGAAGGTATTTGAAGCACATAGCCATGATCACTGAACACCATTGAGTGAAAACCAATACTCATATGCATCCCAAACACTCCATAATGCATAAACCGAATCATGTTTGTTCTTGAATATAAATTTTTCGGTTTCACTAATTCACTGCATTTTAATGAATTTTGTTTGTCTAATCTTATTTGTGATGATGTGTAGAACGTTTCTGGGCAAAGAAATCAAAGAAATCATGAGTAACCCGTGAAACACCATTCTTAGGGTTTGGACCAAGGTTTAGGGTTTTCTGATTTGTGGAATATAAATGGATTCTAAAACCATAGAATGAATCGCATGAATGTCTGGATCACATTGATAGGTTTAATTTTATGAAATTTTATGGTTTTGTTGATCATTGGATTTCGTAGGTTTTGCTGCCATTGTGATTTCGCAGGAAAATTCGTAGATGAATTTGCAGGTGATTGCGCAGGAAATATGGAGAAGACGAAGTCAGGTGGCGCGCAGTGGGAATTTCAAATTTGGATTTAATATTTTATGGATTGTTTTTCATATTCTTTCCACAAGCGCTGCTTGGCCCAGTGGTGTTGGCGTGTGCGTATTATTAGTTGTTACCTGGGTTCGATTCTTGGGGACAACAACGTTTTGCTCAATTTTTCATTAATTCATTTTGTTTAATATATTATGTTTGGTTATGGCTTAGTTGACAGGTTCGCTCATCTAGCTGGAATGGTCATGTACTTGTGTGTTTGTGTGTAAGGTCCTGGGTTCGAATCCCCCAGGCCTTTTGCTTTTTTTCATTATTTTCCTGATTGTTAGTTTGAAGGAACAAAACCAAATGGGACTCATCCTTCTTGCATCATGTGCAGCGCAGCCCAGTGGTTATGCTTCTCATCATCCAGGTAAAGGACCTGGGTTCAAATCCCAGGTCCTGTTTTTATTTTATTTTATTTTCTTTTAATTTTATTTTCTTATATTATTTATTATATATTTTCATAAATAAATCTTAATAAATTTCTAAATAACATATATATATTATTTTCTCAAAATCAAAGTTAATATATTCATGTTTTTCTTTATATTTTTTTTTATGTATATGTATGTTTATTTAATTAATAGAGTATTATTGTAAATTAAGCCTTAATATTTTTTGAATATACATTAAACCCTAATTATAAAATAAACCCTAATTTATTATTTTCTAAACAACTAAAAAACCTAATTTTATTTTCTAATTTTTGTAAATATAATTATCATGTATATATTTTATTTAATATAATTTTGTAAATATAATTATAATTAATCCGATTCTTAATAAATATCCTATCATTGTTTATAATTAAATATGTATGTAAATAATTTCTAAAAATTGCAAATTTAATAATTTCTCGTAATATGTTCATAATTAATTTTATAATTTATATTTAACTTAAAATTTTATAATTTAATTGTTCATATTTCCTTGTTAATTTTTAATTCTTGTTCATTATGATATTTTGGTTTATTATTATTATTATTAATCATGTTTATTGCTAACCCCATTTAAAATTGTTATTATTTTTTACTAACCCCCTTTATTTTAAATTATGATTATTATTATTATTTCACTAACCCAATTTTTATTATTATTATATATTTTGTTTTATTTATTTAAATTGTTTATTTATTATTGTTGTAATTGCTCCTTGGTGTAAATATTTTTTATAGTGTTTAAACTATTTTATGCTATGGTTAGTAAAATAGGGAGTGTAAACATGTATGTCATTTAAAATTAATTTAGATCACTTAATTCAAAAGATAAATATTAAATTGAACACTCACACACGTAAGTCGATCCTTGATCGCCATCTCACTTCCTTAGGGATACCTCTCATGTTGCCTAATCAAAAAGGTCAAGTAGGGTGTATAAAGCATAAGTCCCTCAAAATTCAAGTCATCTAGTCCCTTAACAATAAAAGATCAAGTCCCTTTTCGAATGTTGCCTTCATAATGATCTTGACCCTTTCGAATAAAGATGACAGTCCCTCCAAAATTGCTTAATACACCCTACAGTTGCCTATATCAAACAGATGACCCTTACTTGTCCCACACATCTAAGGTAATGACTACCTATTCCTTAATAATAGGGATAGTCTTACCAGTTAAAGGATTCAAGAACAGAAAGACTTAAACTTTAGGGTAGGTTCCTCATAGTTACTTGCTCACTATTCAAAAACATTTCAAATACTTCACAATTTCAAACAATTTTCAAACACAAGTTTTTTACGCATCCGTACATGGATCATTATCAAACTCTTATGAAAATTTCTATTCACACACTTCACATTTTCAAAAAAACAGTTTAAAGTGAGCTAAGTAACTAAGAGCCCATGGATAACCATGGATGTAAAGGGTGCTAACACCTTCCCTTTACATAACCTACCCCCCGGACCCAAAAATCTTTTAAAAGGTCTTTCCTGTTCTTTTATGCCTTTCCTTTGGATAAAATAAAAGTCGGTGGCGACTCTTGCTATCCGCAACATAACTAAAGTCAGTTCTCCCACCGTGTTACAGAACTGGCGACTCTGCTGGGGACTTAATAAAAGAGGGGTACCCTTAGGAATTAGATCATTTTAAACTTGTTTACTTTGTTTGCTTTATATTACTTGTTGGGCTCTTATGTGTGAAAGATCCTAACCCGGATCTAGTGTACCTTAGGTAAATGGCAATAGACCAAGGAAACTGTACGACGTATATCGATACGGTTGATCTGGTGGCCATAGTTAGTGTGACTTCTTGGTTGGTGCTTATGTTCCTTAAGTCAAGTTGAGGATAATATGAGGCTGCCATATGTTGTCAATGCACTAACTAACTTTTAGAACCCTAGTTAACTCATCTTGGCCTTTAGAAAGTAGTGAGGTAACCGGCTTTGGTGCAGACTGAAGTTGGTTGACACTCGATACTACACTCATTGAGATCTTAAACTTGGAGGGTTTTGGTTGGCAAGTAAGTTGCTTTCTGATCAACCACCCTTGTGAAGGATCAATGATATTGAGATCCTTTAGAACCTGGTTACTTTTGTAGGACAGGATGAACCATCTAACTTCAGGGGATGGTACTTACCTTTGAACCTCATGCAAGCCTTCAAACCTAGGGCTATTGTGTGACTTGCTTGTGTGTGCCACATGTTTGTGATTGAGCATAACATCATGACATCATCATGCATCATAAGCATAGCATTTTCACTAACCATTTCAAGGACCAAGGGATTTATCTTTGTTCTTTGTTGCAGGTCATGGCTTCAGCTCGTAGAAACACCATCAGGATCAACTTTGTGAGCATACCTGCTAAGCTTAAAGAGTTGGTTTCTCAAGTGTCTGATCACTCCCAGTTCATCAAGAGACATGGTCACCTATTGGATCTAGTCACATCAGGGTTCAATGAAGACATGATGAGTGTCCTGTTTCAGTTCTTTGATCCTAAGCACCATTGCTTCACATTCCCCGACTACCAGTTGGTTCCTACCATGGAGGAATTCTCTAAACTTTTGGGTATACCTGTACTTGATCAGAAACCATTCACGGGTTTGGAAAAGGAGCTTAAACCAGAAGTTATTGCTGCAACCCTACATCTGAAGAAGTCTGATATTGTTCTAGAAACGAGAAACGGAGTTAAGGGTATTCTTGCCAAAGTGTTGATAGAGAAAGCTCAGGTGTTCTTGAAAGCTATGAGCTATGATGCTTTTGAGGAGATCTTAGCCTTGTTAATATATGGCTTAGTATTGTTCCCCAATCCAGATCAGTTCATAGACGTTCATGCCATCAACATATTCCTGAGTCACAATCCAGTGCCTACCTTACTTGGAGACATCCTGCATTCTCTTCACACCCGTACTACAAGGGTAAGAGGAACTTTGATGTGTTGCATACCTTTGCTATCTAGGTGGTTTATTTCTCACCTTCCTCGCTCAGTGATGAAGAATGAGCAAGGGTTTAGATGGTCCAAGAGGATCATGTCACTTTCTCACTCAGACATTCATTGGTGCTCCAGATCTATGGAGAACGTTACTATCATTGACCGTTGTGGGGAGTTTCCTAATGTGCCACTTCTAGGCATAAGAGGAGGCATCACCTACAACCCCTCTCTAGCTTTACGACAGTTTGGTTATGCGCAGAGTGATGGTCCACATGACATGTTGATTCAGGGCATTGTGTTTGATTACGACAACGATCTTCAAGGTTACCGTCAGAGATTCATACGAGCATGGGGAAAAGTAAACAGGGTTGACAGCAAGACACTGGAGCCTAAGTACACTATTCTTATGGAAGCTTATCTCAGATGGGTACGATCTCGTGCTCAGACTCTCATGATGCCATATCCTGCCATCCTGCCAGTTACCATGGAACCTGTTGCTGAAGGAGATACTGCTTATACCATCCTTCACCCAGACATGCCTACTGACACGGAAGACTTGCAGAGATCTTGGATCCAGTTGAAGGAGCAAAGGGATACTTTTGAGGCTCATTACAAAGCAAGCCAAGAAAGAATCCTGGAACTAACAAAGCAACTTCATGAGGAACGAAATCTCAACTCATACCTCAACACAAAGAGGAAACGTCCATGGGAGACTTAAAACCCCATCTCTTGTATTTATTTCATTTTGTTTTCTGTAAGCCTAAGAGGCAAAACAAATTTATTACTAATAAAATTTTACCTTCTTGTTTGTTTAAGCAAATTTAAATCCTGCGGTCCTTGAAAACATTGCATATGCATTAATACATCATATCATTGCATCACAGGTTTATTTGTGCACAGGTTTCTCATCTTCTCGCTGTTTATTTCAGCAATGGCTCTTGAACAAACAGTTAAGGATCTCCAGGCACAAAATGCACAGTTCCAAGAGCTGATCCTGAACCTGTCCAAGGGGCAGGATGAATTGAAGACACTGCTGGCCAAGAAGACTAAGAAGACTAGAAGGTCAGGTGGCCTGCTCAACATGGGAAGAAGGTTCAGAGGTCCTGTCAAGACTAAAGAACAGGTTGAAGACTATGAATCTGAGGAATCTGAGAAAGAGGGAGGCAGTCTCCACAACACAATGGGGGACTCTGATTCTGAGGCTAATTACTACCATGATCCTAATGAAGACAAATTCAAGATGCTGGTGGATAGAATGGATGCTATGGAATTACAGAAGTCTTCTGGGCTGGATTTTGAAGATTTGAGTCTGATATCTGGGGTTGTCATACCCATTGGTTTCAAGGTTCCTACCTTTGTTGTTTATGATGGGGTATCTTGTCCCAAGCTGCATCTTAGGTCTTATGTCAGAAGAATCCAACCTCACACTGCTGATAAGAAGTTGTGGATCCATTTCATTCAAGAGAGCTTATCTGGAGCTCAATTGGAATGGTACTACCAGTTGGAGAGTGTCAACATCAGGGATTGGAATGATCTTGCTGAAGCTTTCTATAAGCAGTATCAATACAATGCTGATTTAGCTCCCACTCGCATGCAGCTGCAAAGCATGTCTATGGGTGCCAAAGAAAGTTTCAAGGAGTATGCTCAGAAGTGGATAGATTTAGCTGGAAGAGTTCAACCCCCTTTGACTGACAGGGAGTTGGTTGATATGTTCATGTGTACGCTGAATGGTCCGTTTTTTTACAGTCATCTCATTGGAAGCTCATCATCTGGCTTCACTGAGTTGATAATGACAGGAGAGCGTGTAGAGAATGGTATCAAGAGTGGTAAGATCCAAGTGGGTACTTCTTCATCAGGTGCTGCAAAGAAGCCTCCCACTGGGAAGAAAGAATCCAATGCTGTTTATGGTCAACCTGATCTTAACAGAAGGCATCAGTCTGTGAGTGCAGTTCATATTTCAAATCCAATTCCTGCAACAACAGAGCAGCCACAGGGTAACCAATAGAGGGCTAGAAGGCAATTCACGAAGATCAACATGTCAATGGCTCAGGCATTGCAACACTTGTTGAAGGCTGAACTTATTACTTTGAAAGAGGCTCCTCAGAATCCTAATGTTACCTCTCCCAGGTACAATCCCAATGCACGATGTGCATACCACTCAAACTGTCAGGGACATGATACTAATAACTGCTGGGTCTTGAAGAACAAAATTCAAGATATGATTGAGGCTGGAGAAATTGAGTTTGACCCTCCGGGTACTCCAAATGTGATTACTGCTCCAATGCCAAATCACGAGAAGACTGTCAATGCCATTGATGAGGATTTACATGTCTATTCAGTTGCAGAGTTGACCACACCATTGTCTATTATCAAGAAAAAGTTAGTACAAGCTGGGCTCTTTCCAGGTTCTCGTGAAGATTGTTTGTATTGTACCTATAAGCCGGATAGTTGCTGGAGGTTGAGAGATGGAATTCAACGTCTCATGGATAAGTATACCATAGTGTTTGAGAGGACTCCATCGTCTGTAGAAAGTATGGTAGATCATATTACGCAAGGTAGGAAGATTGAAGAGGTTGACATGGTTGACAAAGTGCCAGTAAGAATCACTTCAAAGGGACCTATTAAAATCACCCATCAAGGTCCAATCAGGATTACTGCTGAAGGTCCTGTGAAAGTTGTTGCTGAAGCCAGAGTGGCTCCTCTCATCATTACTACTCCTGGTCCTATTCCGTATACATCTGATAAAGCTGTGCCTTGGCACTATGGGTCTGATGTTTACGTCCATGGTGTTAAGCAGGAGCCCTTAGCTGATGTGCCTGTTGATGTTGACAATATTGTTGGATCTAGTAAGATCACACGAAGCGGAAGAGTGTTCTCTCCTCCAGTCACTTCCAAGAATGCAGTTACTCCTGCTGCTACTTCCACCACTGATGCTTGGGGCAAAGGTCCTGTTATTGAGCCTATACCTGCTAATGTGCCAGCTGCTGATGATCTCTCTAAGCAGATGGAAGAAGTATTGAAAATCATTCGCAAGAGTGATTATGACATTGTTGATCAGTTGGGGCATACTCCCTCAAAGATTTCCATGCTATCCTTGTTGTTATGTTCTGAAGCTCATGCAAAAGCTTTGATCAAGTTTCTGAAGACTGCTCATGTACCCAATGCAATTTCTGTTGACCAATTTGAGAATTATGTTGCCCACCTGACCTATGATAATGGATTGGGATTTTCTGATGCTGATTTGACCCCTGCCAAGAGGGATCATAACAGGGCCTTGCATATCTCAATGGAATGCAGGGGCACTACCCTGTCCCATGTATTGATAGACAATGGTTCCTCTCTAAATGTGTTGCCCAAGGAAGTCCTGAACAAGCTGAGTCCTGAAGATGTTGTGCTAAAGCCCAGTAATATTGTGGTGAAGGCTTTTGATGGATCGAGGAGAGTGGTGCATGGAGAAATTGACCTCCCCATCAAAGTTGGTTCTCAGATTTTTAATGCTACATTTTATGTGATGGATATTCGTCCTTCATACTCTTGTTTGCTTGGTCGTCCCTGGATCCATGGGGCAGGTGCTGTAACCTCCACATTACATCAGAAGCTAAGATATCCGGTAGAAGGGAAAGTTGTTACTGTCTATGGAGAGGAAGAATACTTTGTCAGCCATGTGAATACCTTCAAGTATCTGGAAGTGGAAGGTGAATACGTTGAAACTCCGTGTCAGACATTTGAAGTGGTCCCTTGGATTGTTAATGATTATGTAGCTCCTCCGGTTGTCAAGAAAATTCCTGTGGTCACCAGAATACCTCCAACAATGGCAATGGCCTCCCTCAACGATGCTAGAGCTGTAGTGGATGAAGGTGGTTGCACTATTTGGGGTCAGCTTCCTGATATCCCATATAAGTCTGACAAATTTGGTTTGGGTTTCACTGCAGAGTCCCAGAAGGCTGTTCGTCGTGCTCGTGCTGTTCGTATCACCAATCAAGGGGTTATGAAGGATCAGATCAATGTTGTGGGAGACTATGATGAAGACTACAACTTGGATGCTTGGATTTTTCCTACTGTGGGTGCTGGACTCAATAATTGGAAAGCTGAAGATGTTATCCCTATCTCCTTTAGTCAGGAGTAAATACTATTACTGTGTTGTTACTTTTAAGTTTGTAATTTCTTGAACAATAAAACTTTCAAGCCTTGTGCCTTACCCGGGGAACAATGGTGTGCTTGTTACGGGCTGTCATTTCATTTGCATACTTCATTCAATAAAATCAGTGGACGTTTCGTTTTCGTAAATATTGTGTTCCTTGTCTTTCTTTTCTTTTATTTTTACTTTATCAGCTATGTATTCTTACACACACCCACATCACTAAAATGCAGATCCTCATCCACTCTGGATCCTGTTGATAACAGTTCTACTATTGCCAATTATAATTTCGAGAATCCGATCTATCAAACTGAAGACGGAAATGAGGACGATTGTGAAGTACCTGTAGAGCTTGCTAGGTTGTTACAACAAGAAGAGAAAGCCATACAGCCACATGAAGAGCCAGTCGAAGTTGTGAATCTGGGAACTGAAGAAAACAGGAAAGAGGTCAAAATAGGGGCTGATTTAGAGGATAGTGTCAAGAGCAGACTGGTTCAAATGTTATGTGACTATGCGGAGATCTTTGCTTGGTCTTATGAAGATATGCCAGGGTTGGATACAGACATTGTGGTTCACCGTTTGCCAGTAAAAGAAGATTGTCGTCCAAAGAAGCAGAAGGTTCGTCGTATGCGTCCTGAAATGTCAGAGAAGATTAAAGCAGAGGTGATGAAACAGTTCAATGCAGGGTTCTTAGCAGTGACTTCTTATCCTTAGTGGGTTGCAAATGTGGTGCCAGTACCTAAGAAAGATGGTAAGGTACGCATGTGTGTAGACTACAGAGATTTGAACAAGGCCAGCCCCAAAGATGACTTTCCACTTCCTCATATTGATGTTCTGGTAGACAACACTGCTCAGCACAAGGTATTCTCTTTTATGGATGGTTTCTCTGGTTACAATCAAATCAAGATGGCTCCTGAAGACATGGAGAAGACAACATTTGTTACACAGTGTAACACGGTGGGAGAACTGACTTTAAGTTATGTTGCGGATAGCAAGAGTCGCCACCGACTTTTATTTTATCCAAAAGGAAAGGGTATAAAAGAACAGGAAAGACCTTAAGAGATATTTTTGGGTCCGGGGGGTAGGTTATGTAAAGGGAAGGTGTTAGCACCCTTTACATCCATGGTTATCCATGGGCTCTTAGTTACTTAACTCACTTTTGAATTGTTTTTGAAAGTGTAGTGTGTGAATAGAAAATTTTCATAATAGTTAATAATGATCCATGTACGGATGCGTAAAAACTTGTTTTTTTGAAAATTTGTTTGAAATTTGTTAAGTGTGAAAAGTTTTTGAAGTGAGCAAGTACATAAGAGGAACCTACCCTAAAGTTTTAAGTCTTTCTTGTTCTTTATCCTTTCATTGGTAAGACTATCCCTACTATTAAGGAGTAGGTAGTCATTACCTTGGATGTAAGGGACATAAAAGGGACATTCTGTTTTATGAAGGCAATTGTGGGGTGTAATAAGCATATAGGAGGGACTATCATCATTATTCGAAGGGACTTGATTTTTTAAGGCAACCATTAGGGACTTGATGATTTTTCTTTTTAAAGGGACTTGCTTTATACACCCCACTTGACCTTATGATTTAGGCAACTTGAGGGATAACCTTAGAAATGTGAGATGGCGATTAAAAATCGACTTACGTGTGTGAGTGTTCAATATTATTTATCTTTAATTTAAATGCTCTAATTTTATTTTTAATAGAATACATATTTTTGCACTCCCTAAATTACTAACCATAGCAATAATTAAATAATTAAAATATTACAAAATTTACATCCGAGAAACAATTACAACATAATTATAAAAATAATAAATAGCAAAAAATATAAATATATAGCAAAATAAATATAATAAGCAAAAATAAATAAGTAACTAAAATAGGGGTTAGTGATAAATATAATTAAAAAATAAGGTTAGTGAGAATAAAATAATAATAATAATAATTAGAAAAATAAACAAGGTTAGAGAAATAATAATAAAAATATAAGATAATAGTAAACAAAAAATAATAAATAATAGCATAGTTAGTAACAATAAAAAAAATATTATAATGGCATAATTAGAATAATAAACAAAAAATTGGATTTTAATATATAACATTTAATAAGAATTAATTAAAAAAATTTCAAACATAATGTAATTATAAATTTTAATTATTACAAATTTAATCACTTTTTAAACATACATTAACATTTAAAAAAAATATTTATACATTATAAGGGGAAAATAAGTTTTAAATATTATATTCACAAAATTAATCATATTTATAAAATTTAATTTTATTAGTTATTATATTTACAAATTATTTTAAACATATACACAATATAATTATTGTAAATTAAATTGTTTCTAAACATCTATTAAAAGAAAAATAATTTGGATTATAACTTTACAAATAAATTATAATTATTTTTAAATAAACATATACAATAATAATCACAAATTAGAAAATAAACAATTAGGTTTTAATAAGTATTTTTTTAAAAAAAATAAATTAGGGTTTTGTTAGAAAAATCTTTTTAGGGTTTAATTTATAATACAATATTATTTTAATATATATATACATATTACAATTTAATCACAAGATAAAGAAAATAATTTAAGAACATTTATATATTTTAGAATTTTTTAGAAAATATTAACCATGCTTTATTATTATTATTTATTATTTAGAAAAGAGACATATATACAAAAAATTATATTTATTTTAATATTATAATACATAAAACAAATAAAAGAAGAAAAAGTGTGAAAATTTACCTGACTGGGGTTTGAACCCAGGTCAGACTGTTTCCCAGCAAGAAGAGTAACCACCAGGCCACTATGCACGCAGGTGAAAGAGAATGGAGACTAGTTGCTTTTGTGCTTCATCTAGAAAACCCAAAAAAATAATGAAAACAAAAGGCCTGGGGTAGGAATCGAACCCAGGACCTCTTGATCATTCACGCGCATGCTTTACCACCTGGCTGGGAGAGCCTAACTGTTAGCTTGTTGGCCATAATTAATAATATGTTAATCCTGAAAAGCAAACAAAATAAAAGAGCAAAAATGTTACAAACGGGGAATCGAACCCCAGACCAGGCCAATATACGCGTACACCTCCAACCACTAGGACACAAGCGCTTGTGTGACAAATAAACAAGATATCAAAATAATATTTTAAGTCACAATTTTGAATATAAGCTTCGCGCCAAACCAGTCTTCATCTTCAACCTCCTATCCTTCGAAATTAGCTGCGATTTCACCTATGATATTTCCTGCGAAAAAATAAACCCTAGCAAAACCTGCAAAACTCAACAATCAACCAAACTATGAAATTTCACAAAATTGAAAGCGTAAACATAATCCAGAGGTCAATCCAAATCAAGCCATGGTTTTAAAAATCATTTATATTCACTGGATCGTTAAACCCTAAAATGAAGGTCATGAACCCTAGAATGGCACTATGTGATTCGGCCATGGTTTCTTCAATTAACCTGCCCAGAATTCATCACAAACCTTCATAAAGCACAAATCATCAAACAAAACTTAATAATAATGCATAAATGTTCAAGAACGAAAAATCAAGAAAGTGAAAAAAAATTGAATCGGATTTGTCCATATGTGATGTTATGAGGCAGTATGATGATCTGTTTTCACTCAATGATGATCAAAGAATCTATTTCAACCTTCACAATGCTTTGGAATGGCCCCTAGCAAGGAATCCGAATCAAGCTTTTGGATGATTTTTTTGAAGTTGGAGAGTGTTGTTTGAGGTTGCAAAATTCGTGTATGAGGCTAGGGTTGTGTTTTGTATATATATGTGAATCATTCTAGGTCAAAAAACTGATTAGTTGTGTGGAAGATTTGGTACTTGAAGATTGAAAAAGATGGTGTCATGAAATTCAAATATTGGCTCATGAAAGCTTGCTATTTTTGGATAAATCACATGATTTCTTTCTCTTTCAACTTCAATCAACATTGATGAGATTCTAGAAGCTCAATCTTCATCCAAAAATATATTTTCATATTTTATATTTATTTAAAATGATTTTTTATGAATTAAATCAAAATAAATAAAAATAAAATAATAAAAATTATGATTTTAAATCAATTGGGTCGTGCATGATGATATGGTATGGATTGGATCACAATTTGGGCAGCCCATTTGGAAAGAAGTGGTTTTAAACCTCCATTTTCAACATAAACCATCACAAAATTTCCCAACTTTGCAAGGGCACATCTCCCTCAATTTTAAAGGTATGAGGGTGTTCTTGGACTTTTTGGAAAGCTTGAAGAGTCCTCTAAACAACCCCATTGGTTTCAGGTCCATATCATTTACCAATCTCAAGTTATGCCCTTTTGAAGTTGTTGACTTTTTGTTGACTTTTGAAATGACCTGTAATGTCTTAGCTCATATCTTCCAAATGAAGCATTTTTGGGCTTAACTTGAAACATAAAAGTTGTAGAGAATTAAATTTCCTTCAAAATGAGCTTTGGATGGAGACTTGGTGATGAAGTATGTGAAAGTTATAGCTGGTCAAAGTTCAGTTGACTTTTACTGAGGAAACCCTAATTTAGAAACTCCTGATTATTGATGATCTGGAATCTCCTTGATGAATCATGATCAACCCTTGATCAAATGATGAATTTTACTTCATATACTTGATGTTGGAAAAAAATCATGAAGTTTGACTTTGGTTTGACCACAGTTGACCTCAGTTTGACTTTTTGACTGCATTGACTGATTTTGACTTATCTGATCATCTGACTGAGCAAACTTTTGAGAAAAGTCTTGAAACTTGACATGGGGGTTCTTATACACATATAAGATGTTATGAAGCTCACTTGAAGTCTTGGAGGTCCATTTAGCTTGATTAAAGTCAAAACCCTAGTTTTGGATGCACTGCTTAGGAGGTGCATTGTCTGAGGGAATTATCAACTCTTCTGACCAATTGTGAACCTTGTGAACCTTGTGAACCATCATAAAATGTCTTGTGATACTCATGGGAGATATTGTGAACCTTGTGAACCTTGTGAACCTCATAAAATGACTTTGTAGACCTTATGAACCTCAGGAAAGCTTTGTAATCATTGTGAATCTTGTGAACCTTGTGAACCTTCAAGAAGTAACTTGTGGACTTCATGAACCTCATGAAATGACTTTTAGACCTTATGAACCTCAGGAAAGCTTTGTAATCATTGTGAATCTTGTGAACCTTGTGAACCTTCAAGAAGTAACTTGTGGACTTCATGAACCTCATGAAAGGTATTGAAAGCATTATGGAACTTGTGAACCTTGTGAACCTTCAAGAAGCAACTTATGGACTTCATGAACCTCATGAAAGGTCTTGTAAATGTTTGAGAAGCTTGTGAACCTTGTGAACCTTCAAGAAGTGACTTGTAGACTTCATGAACCTCATGAAAGGTTATATAAGCATTGAGAAACTTGTGAACCTTGTGAACCTTCTTAGCACACAAAGTCTTGTATTGTGAGGGCAAATTTTGGGGTGCAACAGCTGCCCCTGTTCAATTTTCTGAAACCTGAGGGGTTAGATTGGTACATTTGCCAATCGTGACCTGGAAGGTTGAAGGGGATTGAACACAAAAGCCCAAAAATTTGCACTTTCCAGTGCATAGAGTGATACAGATGGCTAGTTGAATATGATTGAGTGGGCTTAAAGATGCCACTAGGGGAAAGTTCTTCAGATATATTTCTTGGAAGATAAAGCAGTCCAAAATATGGAGGTATAATGAAAACTGTCAGGAGTCTGGAGCAGTCCTGAGGTATTGATGATATGCTTTCAGGAGACTGGAGTAATCCTGATGTAACAGCAGGTCTTCAGGGGGGGTGAAAAGCTATCAGGAGGCTGGAGCTGTCCTGAGGTAACAATATAATTTCAAGAGAATAGAGCAATCTTGAGAGATTGATGATATGCTTTCAGGAGACTGGAGTAATCCTGATGTAACAGCATGTCTTCAGGAGGATAGAGCAATCAATGATGATAACCCTAAAGCAGTTTTGAAGTAATAATATGATTTCAGGAGGATAGAGCAATCAATAATGATAACTCTAAAGCAGTCTTGAAGTAATAATAGGATTTCAGGAGGATAGAGCAATCAATAATGATAACTCTAAAGCAGTCTTGAAGTAATAATAGGATTTCAGGAGGATAGAGCAATCAATAATGATAACTCTAAAGCAGTCTTGAAGTAATAATATGATTTCAGGAGGATAGAGCCATCAATAATGATAACTCTAAAGCAGTCTTGAAACAATGAGAAGTTGTCAGGAGGATGAAGCAACCCTGAGGTAATAGTATGATATGCTTTCAGGAGACTGGAGTAATCCTGATGTAACAGCATATCTTCAGGAGGATAGAGCAATCCTGATGATCATTTGTTGGATAATTAACCTGAAAACAAGGTAGCATTCTGTATGATAGTGTTAGTTTATGCATTATGTACGCATGTATAATATGATGCACTTAGGTAATGTACTATGCACTCATGGATATGCATGTTATGGTATGATGTAAATGATGTATGTATGATATGATACTGCCGGAAGCGTCTGGATATCTTCATAGAACAACTGCTGGCCAGGGAAAATAAATCCCGATTCGTTGTTGAAGAATATGAGGAACTCATTCCCGTCTTGTTTGATAATATATTATACATAACCTTCCGTCTGCTGGGGATAATAAGGTAGGTATAACCTCCCGTCTGCTGGGGATAACAAGGTATATATAACCTCCCGTCTGCTGGGGATAACAAGGTATATATAACCTCCCGTCTGCTGGGGATAACAAGGTATATATAACCTCCCGTATGCTGGGGATAGTAAGGTATACATAACCTTCGTCTTCGTTTGATAGTAGGATAGATATAACCTTCCCGTCTTCGTTCGTCGTACTCTTATTGGAAAGTGAATTCCCGAATATCCGTATGAGGATAAAAGAGATGGATATAAATTCCAGGGGAGATGAGACTTTGTGAAGATGGATTCGTCATACTGTTTTGTAAAGAGGAACCGGTGAAGCTTCGTTGAAATCCTTCCCTCGTTCGTCCTTAGTAAATACTATTACTGCATTTTTTATGCATTTCTGGTAAACATCAATCATATTAAGCATACCTGCATTTCTGGTAAACATCAATCATATTCAAAAGCATACATACATTCAAACACAACCAATGGACGTTTCGCTTATGTAAATAGGGTAAAAGTAAATCTGGATTCAAAAGATGGAATTTATTTATATCAGAAAGTGACCCATACACGGGTAAGTTTGTACAAGGAGGCATAAATCCTAGTAAGAGGATTTTGTCATAAAGTTTTTTACAAAACAAGGAAAATCAGCTATGTGGGAAACAATCCTATTGAGTTTCAATTCTACTATTGCCATTATCTTCAAGTATCTCATCTTTTGCTGTTGAACCGGAAACGATTGGATTGAGCTTTATCTGTTCGAGCTTGAGTAAGTAGTACAACTGGTTGCAGTTTCATGGGTGATCCAAACGAGACATAGTCATATGCTTTAATCCCTAACTTTTGCCTGGATTGCCCTTTCAGGTTTTCAATCCACCGGGATACCCTTTTTTTCCCAAGCCGCCCTTTCAGGTTTTCGACTTGCCGGGTGTACATCTTTTTATATATATCCCTAATTTTTGCCCAAACCCTTTTGGTTTGCCGGGATGCCCTTACTTTTGCCTAGGCCAGTCAACCTAGCGGGTCTCTTTTTATGCGTAGTATTTTTTAACTATGTCTGTGTTTACAGGCTGTGGGAAGTCTTCACCATCCATTGTAGTCAGTATCATGGCACCTCCTGAGAACACTGTCTTGACTACAAATGGTCCTTCATATGTTGGAGTCCACTTGCCCCTAGGATCACCCTGTGGTAATATGATACGCTTGATTACCAAGTCACCAGCCTGATATACCCTTGGCTTAACCTTCTTGTTAAAAGCTTTGATCATTCGTTTCTGGTACATCTGGCCATGACAAACTGCTGTTAACCTCTTCTCATCAATCAAGTTTATCTGGTCAAGTCGAATCTGAATCCACTCATCTTCATCCAAGCCTGCATCCTTCATAATTCTCAAGGAGGGAATCTGAACTTCAATGGGCAGAACTGCTTCCATACCATAGACTAAGGAGAATGGGGTTGCCCCTGTTGAAGTACGTACTGTGGTACGATAACCATGAAGAGCAAATGGTAACATCTCATGCCAATCCTTATAAGTAACAGTCATCTTCTGTACAATCTTCTTAATGTTCTTATTAGCAGCTTCAACTGCCCCATTCATCTTCGGACGATACGGAGAAGAGTTATGATGCTTAATCTTGAACTGCGTGCAGAGATCAGTAATCATAGTGTTGTTCAGATTAGAGCCATTGTCAGTGATAATCCTCTCAGGGATGCCATACCTACATATAAGATTGTTCTTAATGAACCGGGCCACCACATTCTTAGTAACAGATGCAAATGAAGCTGCCTCCACCCACTTCGTGAAGTAATCAATAGCAACCAGGATGAAACGATGCCCATTAGAAGCAGTAGGCTTGATCTCACCAATCATATCAATGCCCCACATGGCAAATGGCCAAGGAGCAGTCAGCACATTTAAAGGTGATGGAGGTACATGAACTTTATCAGCATAGATTTGACATTTGTGACAAGTTCTGGAGTGCTGATAGCAGTCAGCTTCCATGGTAGACCAATAGTAACCCGCTCTCAATATCTTCTTTGCCATGGTATGTCCACTAGAATGAGTGCCAAAGATCCCATCATGCATGTCTTCCATAATCTCAGTTGCTTCCTTCTTATCCACACAACGAAGCAAAGTTGAATCATAATTGCGCTTGTACAAAATGCCATTACTCAAAAAGAACTTAGCAGAGAACCTTCTCAGAAATTTCCTATCTTTGACAGATGCCCCTTCAGGGAACTCTTGAGCTTCAAGATATCTTTTCACTTCATAGAACCAAGGCTTCTCTTCTGCCCTTTCTGTATCAATCTCATTGCAGTACGCAGGCTTCTCAAATCTATCAATAGTAATCTTGGGAGCTTCATCATCCCAGCTGATCTCAAACATGGATACCATGGTGGCCAGTGCATCTGCCAACTGATTCTCTCTTCGGGGAATATGTCCAAAAGTAATCTCTTTGAAATGTGGGATCAAAGACAACACATGCTCTCTGTAAGGAATGAGGTTATCATGCTTGGTATCCCAATCTCCTTTAATCTGACTTACTACCAGGGTTGAATCTCCATACACATCAAGGAACTGAATCTTCATATCAATAGCAGCTTTAATACCCAGGATACATGCCTCATATTCAGCCATGTTATTGGTACAATGGAAACAAAGTCTGGCAGTAATCGGGGTATGACAACCTTCAGGGGAACTAATCACAACACCAACACCATTACCAAGTGCATTAGAGGCACCATCAAAAACCATAGTCCATCGGGATCCTGGTTCAGGTCCGTCATATTGTCCAGGTTCTTTGGTAATAATCATAATGTCTTCATCAGGAAACTCAAAATTCATTGACTGATAATCATCCACTGCTTGATGAGCCAAATGATCAGCAACAATACTCCCTTTAATGGCCTTCTGAGTAGTATACTGTATGTCATATTCTGTCAAGATCATTTGCCATCTTGCAATTCTTCCGGAGAGAGCAGGTTTCTCAAATATGTACTTGATTGGATCCATCTTTGAAATCAACAAGGTAGTATGGGTCAACATATACTGTCTTAGTCGGCGAGCAGCCCATGCCAAAGCGCAGCAAGTTTTCTCGAGCAGTGAGTATCTTGTTTCACAGTCGGTAAACTTTTTGCTAAGGTAGTATATTGCCTGCTCTTTTCGACCAGACTCGTCATGTTGCCCCAATACGCACCCCATTGAGTTGTCTAACACTGTTAAGTACATAATCAAGGGTCTTCCATCAACTGGTGGCATCAAAATTGGAGGTTCTAGCAGATATTTCTTGATTTCATCAAAGGCAGTCTGGCACTCATCATTCCATTCCATCACCTGATCTTTCTTCAACAATTTGAAAATTGGCTCACAGATGGTAGTTAATTGGGAAATAAATCTTGCAATGTAGTTCAATCGTCCCAAGAAACCTCTAACCTCCTTCTCAGTACGGGGAGCTGGCATCTCTCGTATAGCTTTTACTTTTGCAGGATCCACTTCAATACCTTTTCCACTGACAATGAAACCTAGGAGTTTACCAGATCTAACTCCAAAAGTACACTTGTTTGGATTCAATCTCAACTTGTATTTCTTCAACCTCTCAAACAACTTGTGCAGATGATCAAGATGTTGCTCTTCATTCTGAGATCTAGCTATCATATCATCCACATATACCTCTATCTCATGATGAATCATATCATGAAACAAAGCCACCATAGCACGCTGATATGTTGCCCCTGCGTTCTTCAAACCAAATGGCATTACCTTATAGCAAAAGGTGCCCCACTGTGTCACAAATGTTGTCTTCTCCATATCTTCAGGTGCCATCTTGATCTGATTGTAACCAGAGAAACCATCCATAAAAGAGAATACCTTATGTTGAGCAGTGTTGTCTACCAGAATATCAATATGAGGGAGTGGAAAGTCATCTTTAGGGCTAGCCTTGTTCAAATCTCTGTAGTCCACACACATACGTACCTTACCATCCTTCTTAGGAACTGGTACCACATTTGCAACCCACTGAGGATAAGAAGTCACTGCTAAGAACCCTGCATTGAACTGTTTCATTACCTCTGCCTTGATCTTTTCTGACATTTCAGGACGCATACGACGAACCTTCTGCTTCTTTGGACGACAATCTTCTTTCACTGGTAAATGGTGAACCACGATGTCTGTATCCAACCCTGGCATATCTTCATAAGACCAAGCAAAGATCTCCACATAGTCACGTAACATCTGAATCAACCTGCTCTTGACACCGTCCTCTAAATCAGCCCCTATCTTGACCTCTTTTCTGTTTTCTTCAGTTCCCAGATTCACAACTTCGACTGGCTCTTCATGTGGCTGTATAGCTTTCTCTTCTTGTTGTAACAACCTAGCAAGCTCTACAGGTATTTCACAATCGTCCTCATTTCCGTCTTCAGTTTGATAGATCGGATTCTCGAAATCATAATTGGCAATAATAGAACTGTTATCAACAGGATCCAGAGTGGATGAGGATCTGCATTTTAGTGATGTGGGTGTGTGTAAGAACACATAGCTGATAAAACAAAAATAAAAGAAAAGAAAGACAAGGAACACAATATTTACGAAAACGAAACGTCCACTGATTTTATTGAATGAAGTATGCAAATGAAATGACAGCCCGTAACAAGCACACCATTGTGCCCCGGGTAAGGCACATGGCTTGAAAGTTTTATTGTTCAGGAAATTACAAAATTAAAACATAACACAGTAATAGTATTTACTCCTGACTAAAGGAGATAGGGATAACATCTTCAGCTTTCCAGTTATTGAGTCCAGCACCCACAGTAGGAAAAATCCATGCATCCAAGTTGTAGTCTTCATCTTGATCTCCCACAGCATTAATCTGGTCCTTCACAACCCCTTGATTAGTGATACGGGCAGCACGAGCACGACGAACAGCCTTCTGGGACTCTGCAGTGAAACCCAAACCAAACTTGTCAGACTTGTACGGAATATCAGGAAGCTGACCCCAAATAGTACAACCACCTTCATCCACCACAGCTCTAGCATCATTGAGGGAAGCCATTGCCATTGTTGGAGGCTTTCTGGTGACCATAGGAACTTTCTTCACAACAGGAGGAGCTACATAATCATTAACAACCCAGGGAACCACTTCAAATGTATGACATGGAGTCTCAATGTATTCACCTTCCATTTCCAGATACTTGAAGGTATTGACATGGCTGACAAAGTATTCTTCTTCTCCATAGACAGTAACAACCTTTCCATCCGCCGGATATCTCAACTTTTGGTGCAATGTAGAGGTCACAGCACCTGCCCCATGGATCCAGGGACGACCAAGCAGACAAGAGTATGAAGGACGAATATCCATCACATAAAATGTAGCAGTAAACACCTGGGAACCAACTTGGATTGGAAGATCAATTTCCCCATGCACTACTCTTCTAGAACCATCAAAAGCCTTTACTACAATATTACTGGGCTTCAGCACAGCATCTTCAGGACTCAGCTTGTTCAGGACTTCCTTAGGCAACACATTCAAATAGGAACCATTGTCTATCAGCACATGTGACAGGGTAGTGCCCCTGCATTCAATTGAGATATGCAAGGCCCTGTTATGATCCCTCTTGGCAGGAGTCAAATCAGCATCAGAAAATCCTAACCCATTGTCATAGGTCAGGTGGGCAACACAGTTCTCAAATTGGTCAACAGAAATTGCACTGGGTACATGAGCCATCTTCAGAAACTTGATCAATGACTTGGCATGAGCCTCAGAACATAACAACAAGGACAGCATAGAAATCTTTGAGGGAGTATGCCCCAACTGATCAACAATGTCATAATCACTCTTGCGAATGATTTTCAATACTTCTTCCATCTGCTTAGAGAGATCATCAGCAGCTGGCACATCAGTAGATACAGGCTCAATAACAGGACTCTTGCCCCGAGCATCAGTGGTGGAGGTAGCAGCAGGAGTAACTGCATTCTTGGAAGTATCTAGAGGAGAAAAGACTCTTCCACTACGAGTGATTTTGCTAGATCCAGCAATATTATCAATGTCAACAGGCACATCAGCTACAGGCTCTTGCTTGACACCATGGATGTAAACATCAGACCCATAGTGCCAAGGCACAGCTTTGTCAGATGTATATGGGATAGGACCAGGAGTAGTAATGACCACAGGAGCTACTCTGGCTTCAGCAACAACTTTCACAGGACCTTCAGCAGTAATTTTGATTGGACCCTGATGAGTGATTCTTAGAGGTACTTTGTCAACCATGTCAATCTCTTCAACCTTCCTACCTTGAGTCAAATGATCCACCATACTTTCTACAGACGACGGAGTCCTCTCAAACACTATAGTATACTTATCCATGAGACGCTGAATTCCATCTCTCAATATGAAGCAACTATCCGGCTTATAGGTACAATACAAACAATCTTCACGACAACCTGGAAAGATCCCAGCTTGTACTAACCTCTTTTTGATAACAGACAGTGGTGTGGTCAACTCCATAACTGAATAAACATGTAGATCTTCATCAATGGCATTGACAGTCTTCTCGTGATTTGGCATTGGAGCAGTAATCACATTGGGAGTACCTGGGGGATCAAACTCAATTTCTCCAGCATCAATCATATCTTGAATTTTATTCTTCAAGACCCAACAATTATTAGTATCATGTCCCTGACAGTTTGAATGGTATGCACACCTTGCATTGGGATTGTACCTGGGAGAGGTAACATTAGGATTCTGAGGAGCCTCTTTCAAAGTAATAAGTTCAGCCTTCAACAAATGTTGCAATGCCTGAGCCATTGACATGTTGATCTTCGTGAACTGTCTTCTAGCCCTCTATTGGTTGCCCTGTGGCTGCTCTGTCGTTGCAGGAGTTGGATTTGAAATATGAACTGCACTAACAGACTGATGCCCTCTATTACGATCAGGTTGACCATAAACAGCATTGAATTCTTTCTTCCCAGTGGGAGGCTTCTTTGCAGCACCTGATGAAGAAGTGCCCACCTGGATCTTACCATTCTTTATACCATTCTCTACTCGCTCTCCTGTCATGATCAACTCAGTGAAGCCAGATGATGAGCTTCCAATGAGATGACTGTAAAACGAACCATTCAGCGTACACATGAACATATCAACCAATTCCCTATCAGTCAAAGGGGGTTGAACTCTTCCAGCTAAATCTCTCCACTTCTGAGCATACTCTTTAAAACTTTCTTTGGCACCCATAGACATGCTCTGAAGCTGCATGCGAGTGGGGGCTAAGTCAGCATTGTATTGATACTGCTTATAGAAAGCTTCAGCAAGATCATTCCATTCTCTGATGTTGACACTCTCCAACTGATAATACCACTCCAACTGAGCTCCAGATAAGCTCTCTTGAAAGAAATGGATCCACAACTTCTTATCAGCAGTGTGGGGTTGAATCCTTCTGACATATGACCTCAGATACAGCTTGGGACAAGAGACCCCATCATAGACAACAAATGTAGGTACCTTGAAACCAATGGGTATGACTACCCCAGATATCAGACTCAAATCCTCAAAATCCAGCCCAGATGACTTCTGCAACTCCATGGCATCCATCCTATCCACCAGCATCTTGAATTTGTCTTCATTAGGCTCATGGTAGTAGTTAGCCTCAGAATCAGAGTCCCCCATTGTATGGTGGAGACTGCCTACCTCTTGCTCAGATTCTTCAGATTCATAGTCTTCAGCTGGTTCTTTGGTCTTGGCAAGACCTTTGAACCTTCTTCCCATGTTAATCAACCCAGCAGACCTTCTAGTCTTCTTAGTCTTCTTGGCAAGCAGTGCCTTCAATTCATCCTGCCCCTTGGACAGGTTCAAGATCAGCTCTTGGAACTGTGTGTTTTGTGCCTGAAGATCCTTAACTGATTGTTCAAGAGCCATTGCTGAAATAAACAGCGAGAAGATGAGAAACCTGTGCACACTAAACCTGTGATGCAATGAAATGATATGGTAATGTATATGCAATGTTTTCAAGGACCGCAGGATTTAAATTTGCTTAGACAAACACAAAAGTAAACTTTTATTAGTAATAATTTTGTTTTGCCTTTTAGGCTTACAAAAATGAAAATGAAATAAATACAAGAGATGGGATTTTAAGTCTCCCATGGACGTTTCCTCTTTATGTTGAGGTATGAGTTGAGATTCCGTTCCTCGTGAAGTTGCTTTGTTAGCTCTAGGATTCTTGCTTGGCTTACTTTGTAATGAGCCTCGAAGGTATCCCTTTGCTCCTTCATTTGGATCCATGATCTCTGCAAGTCTTCCTTATCAGTAGGCATGTCTGGGTGAAGGATGGTATAAGCTGTATCTCCTTCAGCAACAGGTTCCATGGTAACTGGTAGGACGGCAGGATATGGCATCATGAGTGTCTGAGCACGAGATCGTACCCATCTGAGATAAGCCTCCATAGGAATAGTGTACTTAGGCTCCAGTGTCTTGCTGTCAATCCTGTTTACCTTTCTCCAAGCTCGTATGAATCTCTGACGGTAACCCTGAAGATCGTTGTCGTAATCAAACACAATGCCCTGAATCAACATGTCATGTGGACCATCACTCCGAGCGTAACCAAACTGTCGTAAAGCTAAAGAGGGGTTGTAGGTGATGCCTCCTCTTATGCCTAGAAGTGGCACATTAGGAAACTCCCCACAACGGTCGATGATGGTGACATTCTCCATAGATCTGGAGCACCAATGGATATCTGAGTGAGAAAGTGACATGATCCTCTTGGACCATCTGAACCCTTGCTCATTCTTCATTACTGAGCGAGGAAGGTGAGAAATAAACCACCTGGATAGTAAAGGTATGCAGCACATCAAAGTTCCCCTTGCCCTTGTAGTACGGGTGTGAAGAGAATGCAGGATATCTCCAAGTAGGGTAGGCACTGGATTGTGACTCAGGAATATGTTGATGGCATGAACGTCTATGAACTGATCTGGATTGGGGAACAATACTAAGCCATATATCAGCAAGGCTAAGACCTCCTCAAAAGCATCATAGCTCATGGCCTTCAAGAACATTTGAGCTTTATCCATTAATACCTTAGCAAGAATACCCTTGACTCCACTTCTCGTTTCTAGAACAATGTCAGACTTCTTCAGATGTAGGGCTGCAGCAATAACCTCTGGTTTGGGCTCCTTCTCCAAGCCTGTGAAGGGTCTTTGATCAAGAACAGGTATACCCAGAAGCTTAGAGAACTCCTCCATGGTAGGAACCAGCTGATAGTCGGGGAATGTAAAGCAGTGGTGCTTAGGGTCAAAGAACTGAAACAGGACACTCATCATGTCTTCATTGAACCCTGAAGTGACTAGATCCAATAGGTGACCATGTCTCTTGATGAACTGGGAGTGATCAGACACTTGAGAAACCAGCTCTTTAAGCTTAGCAGGTATGCCCACAAAGTTGATCCTGATAGTGTTTCTACGAGCTGAAGCCATGACCTGCGACAAAGAACAAAGATAAATCCTTTGGTCCTTGAAATGGTTAGGGAAAATGCTATGCTTATGATGCATGATGATGTCATGATGTTATGCTCAATCACAAACATGTGGCACACACAAACAAGTCACACAATTGCCCTAGGTTTAAAGGCTTGCATGAGGTTCAAAGGTAAGTACCCTCCCCTGAAGTTAGATGGTTCATCCTGTCCTATAAAGTAACCAGGTTCTAAGGGATCTCAATATCATTGATCCTTCACAAGGGTGGTTGATCAGAAGGCAACTTACTTGCCAACCAAAACCCTCCAAGTTTAAGATCTCAATGAGTGTAGTATCGAGTGTCAACCAACTTCAGTCTGCACCAAAGCCGGTTACCTCACTACTTTCTAAAGGCCAAGATGAGTTAACTAGGGTTCTAAAAGTTAGTTAGTGCATTGACAACATATGGCAGCCTCATATTATCCTCAACTTGACTTAAGGAACATAAGCACCAACCAAGAAGTCACACTAACTATGGCCACCAGATCAACCGTATCGATATACGTCGTACAGTTTCCTTGGTCTATTGCCATTTACCTAAGGTACACTAGATCCGGGTTAGGACCTTTCTCACATAAGAGCACCCCAACAAGATAATATAAAGCAAACAAGGCAAACAATTTAAAGTGATCTAATTCCTAAGGGTACCCCTCTTTTATTAAATCCCCAGCAGAGTCGCCAGTTCTGTAACACGGTGGGAGAACTGACTTTAAGTTATGTTGCGGATAGCAAGAGTCGCCACCGACTTTTATTTTATCCAAAAGGAAAGGGTATAAAAGAACAGGAAAGACCTTAAGAGATATTTTTGGGTCCGGGGGGTAGGTTATGTAAAGGGAAGGTGTTAGCACCCTTTACATCCATGGTTATCCATGGGCTCTTAGTTACTTAACTCACTTTTGAATTGTTTTTGAAAGTGTAGTGTGTGAATAGAAAATTTTCATAATAGTTAATAATGATCCATGTACGGATGCGTAAAAACTTGTTTTTTTGAAAATTTGTTTGAAATTTGTTAAGTGTGAAAAGTTTTTGAAGTGAGCAAGTACATAAGAGGAACCTACCCTAAAGTTTTAAGTCTTTCTTGTTCTTTATCCTTTCATTGGTAAGACTATCCCTACTATTAAGGAGTAGGTAGTCATTACCTTGGATGTAAGGGACATAAAAGGGACATTCTGTTTTATGAAGGCAACTGTGGGGTGTAATAAGCATATAGGAGGGACTATCATCATTATTCGAAGGGACTTGATTTTTTAAGGCAACCATTAGGGACTTGATGATTTTTCTTTTTAAAGGGACTTGCTTTATACACCCCACTTGACCTTATGATTTAGGCAACTTGAGGGATAACCTTAGAAATGTGAGATGGCGATTAAAAATCGACTTACGTGTGTGAGTGTTCAATATTATTTATCTTTAATTTAAATGCTCTAATTTTATTTTTAATAGAATACATATTTTTGCACTCCCTAAATTACTAACCATAGCAATAATTAAATAATTAAAATATTACAAAATTTACATCCGAGAAACAATTACAACATAATTATAAAAATAATAAATAGCAAAAAATATAAATATATAGCAAAATAAATATAATAAGCAAAAATAAATAAGTAACTAAAATAGGGGTTAGTGATAAATATAATTAAAAAAATAAGGTTAGTGAGAATAAAATAATAATAATAATAATTAGAAAAATAAACAAGGTTAGAGAAATAATAATAAAAATATAAGATAATAGTAAAAAAAATAAAATAAATAATAGCATAGTTAGTAACAATAAAAAAAATATTATAATGGCATAATTAGAATAATAAACAAAAAATTGGATTTTAATATATAACATTTAATAAGAATTAATTAAAAAAATTTCAAACATAATGTAATTATAAATTTTAATTATTACAAATTTAATCACTTTTTAAACATACATTAACATTTAAAAAAAATATTTATACATTATAAGGGGAAAATAAGTTTTAAATATTATATTCACAAAATTAATCATATTTATAAAATTTAATTTTATTAGTTATTATATTTACAAATTATTTTAAACATATACACAATATAATTATTGTAAATTAAATTGTTTCTAAACATCTATTAAAAGAAAAATAATTTGGATTATAACTTTACAAATAAATTATAATTATTTTTAAATAAACATATACAATAATAATCACAAATTAGAAAATAAACAATTAGGTTTTAATAAGTCTTTTTTTTTAAAAAATAAATTAGGGTTTTGTTAGAAAAATCTTTTTAGGGTTTAATTTATAATACAACATTATTTTAATATATATATATATATACATATTACAGTTTAATCACAAGATAAAGAAAATAATTTAAGAACATTTATATATTTTAGAATTTTTTAGAAAATATTAACCATGCTTTATTATTATTATTTATTATTTAGAAAAGAGACATATATACAAAAAATTATATTTATTTTAATATTATAATACATAAAACAAATAAAAGAAGAAAAAGTGTGAAAATTTACCTGACTGGGGTTTGAACCCAGGTCAGACTGTTTCCCAGCAAGAAGAGTAACCACCAGGCCACTATGCACGCAGGTGAAAGAGAATGGAGACTAGTTGCTTTTGTGCTTCATCTAGAAAACCCAAAAAAATAATGAAAACAAAAGGCCTGGGGTAGGAATCGAACCCAGGACCTCTTGATCATTCACGCGCATGCTTTACCACCTGGCTGGGAGAGCCTAACTGTTAGCTTGTTGGCCATAATTAATAATATGTTAATCCTGAAAAGCAAACAAAATAAAAGAGCAAAAATGTTACAAACGGGGAATCGAACCCCAGACCAGGCCAATATACGCGTACACCTCCAACCACTAGGACACAAGCGCTTGTGTGACAAATAAACAAGATATCAAAATAATATTTTAAGTCACAATTTTGAATATAAGCTTCGCGCCAAACCAGTCTTCATCTTCAACCTCCTATCCTTCGAAATTAGCTGCGATTTCACCTATGATATTTCCTGCGAAAAAATAAACCCTAGCAAAACCTGCAAAACTCAACAATCAACCAAACTATGAAATTTCACAAAATTGAAAGCGTAAACATAATCCAGAGGTCAATCCAAATCAAGCCATGGTTTTAAAAATCATTTATATTCACTGGATCGTTAAACCCTAAAATGAAGGTCATGAACCCTAGAATGGCACTATGTGATTCGGCCATGGTTTCTTCAATTAACCTGCCCAGAATTCATCACAAACCTTCATAAAGCACAAATCATCAAACAAAACTTAATAATAATGCATAAATGTTCAAGAACGAAAAATCAAGAAAGTGAAAAAAAATTGAATCGGATTTGTCCATATGTGATGTTATGAGGCAGTATGATGATCTGTTTTCACTCAATGATGATCAAAGAATCTATTTCAACCTTCACAATGCTTTGGAATGGCCCCTAGCAAGGAATCCGAATCAAGCTTTTGGATGATTTTTTTGAAGTTGGAGAGTGTTGTTTGAGGTTGCAAAATTCGTGTATGAGGCTAGGGTTGTGTTTTGTATATATATGTGAATCATTCTAGGTCAAAAAACTGATTAGTTGTGTGGAAGATTTGGTACTTGAAGATTGAAAAAGATGGTGTCATGAAATTCAAATATTGGCTCATGAAAGCTTGCTATTTTTGGATAAATCACATGATTTCTTTCTCTTTCAACTTCAATCAACATTGATGAGATTCTAGAAGCTCAATCTTCATCCAAAAATATATTTTCATATTTTATATTTATTTAAAATGATTTTTATGAATTAAATCAAAATAAATAAAAATAAAATAATAAAAATTATGATTTTAAATCAATTGGGTCGTGCATGATGATATGGTATGGATTGGATCACAATTTGGGCAGCCCATTTGGAAAGAAGTGGTTTTAAACCTCCATTTTCAACATAAACCATCACAAAATTTCCCAACTTTGCAAGGGCACATCTCCCTCAATTTTAAAGGTATGAGGGTGTTCTTGGACTTTTTGGAAAGCTTGAAGAGTCCTCTAAACAACCCCATTGGTTTCAGGTCCATATCATTTACCAATCTCAAGTTATGCCCTTTTGAAGTTGTTGACTTTTTGTTGACTTTTGAAATGACCTGTAATGTCTTAGCTCATATCTTCCAAATGAAGCATTTTTGGGCTTAACTTGAAACATAAAAGTTGTAGAGAATTAAATTTCCTTCAAAATGAGCTTTGGATGGATACTTGGTGATGAAGTATGTGAAAGTTATAGCTGGTCAAAGTTCAGTTGACTTTTACTGAGGAAACCCTAATTTAGAAACTCCTGATTATTGATGATCTGGAATCTCCTTGATGAATCATGATCAACCCTTGATCAAATGATGAATTTTACTTCATATACTTGATGTTGGAAAAAAATCATGAAGTTTGACTTTGGTTTGACCACAGTTGACCTCAGTTTGACTTTTTGACTGCATTGACTGATTTTGACTTATCTGATCATCTGACTGAGCAAACTTTTGAGAAAAGTCTTGAAACTTGACATGGGGGTTCTTATACACATATAAGATGTTATGAAGCTCACTTGAAGTCTTGGAGGTCCATTTATCTTGATTAAAGTCAAAACCCTAGTTTTGGATGCACTGCTTAGGAGGTGCATTGTCTGAGGGAATTATCAACTCTTCTGACCAATTGTGAACCTTGTGAACCTTGTGAACCATCATAAAATGTCTTGTGATACTCATGGGAGATATTGTGAACCTTGTGAACCTTGTGAACCTCATAAAATGACTTTGTAGACCTTATGAACCTCAGGAAAGCTTTGTAATCATTGTGAATCTTGTGAACCTTGTGAACCTTCAAGAAGTAACTTGTGGACTTCATGAACCTCATGAAATGACTTTTAGACCTTATGAACCTCAGGAAAGCTTTGTAATCATTGTGAATCTTGTGAACCTTGTGAACCTTCAAGAAGTAACTTGTGGACTTCATGAACCTCATGAAAGGTATTGAAAGCATTATGGAACTTGTGAACCTTGTGAACCTTCAAGAAGCAACTTATGGACTTCATGAACCTCATGAAAGGTCTTGTAAATGTTTGAGAAGCTTGTGAACCTTGTGAACCTTCAAGAAGTGACTTGTAGACTTCATGAACCTCATGAAAGGTTATATAAGCATTGAGAAACTTGTGAACCTTGTGAACCTTCTTAGCACACAAAGTCTTGTATTGTGAGGGCAAATTTTGGGGTGCAACAGCTGCCCCTGTTCAATTTTCTGAAACCTGAGGGGTTAGATTGGTACATTTGCCAATCGTGACCTGGAAGGTTGAAGGGGATTGAACACAAAAGCCCAAAAATTTGCACTTGCCAGTGCATAGAGTGATACAGATGGCTAGTTGAATATGATTGAGTGGGCTTAAAGATGCCACTAGGGGAAAGTTCTTCAGATATATTTCTTGGAAGATAAAGCAGTCCAAAATATGGAGGTATAATGAAAACTGTCAGGAGTCTGGAGCAGTCCTGAGGTATTGATGATATGCTTTCAGGAGACTGGAGTAATCCTGATGTAACAGCAGGTCTTCAGGGGGGGTGAAAAGCTATCAGGAGGCTGGAGCTGTCCTGAGGTAACAATATAATTTCAAGAGAATAGAGCAATCTTGAGAGATTGATGATATGCTTTCAGGAGACTGGAGTAATCCTGATGTAACAGCATGTCTTCAGGAGGATAGAGCAATCAATGATGATAACCCTAAAGCAGTTTTGAAGTAATAATATGATTTCAGGAGGATAGAGCAATCAATAATGATAACTCTAAAGCAGTCTTGAAGTAATAATAGGATTTCAGGAGGATAGAGCAATCAATAATGATAACTCTAAAGCAGTCTTGAAGTAATAATAGGATTTCAGGAGGATAGAGCAATCAATAATGATAACTCTAAAGCAGTCTTGAAGTAATAATATGATTTCAGGAGGATAGAGCCATCAATAATGATAACTCTAAAGCAGTCTTGAAACAATGAGAAGTTGTCAGGAGGATGAAGCAACCCTGAGGTAATAGTATGATATGCTTTCAGGAGACTGGAGTAATCCTGATGTAACAGCATATCTTCAGGAGGATAGAGCAATCCTGATGATCATTTGTTGGATAATTAACCTGAAAACAAGGTAGCATTCTGTATGATAGTGTTAGTTTATGCATTATGTACGCATGTATAATATGATGCACTTAGGTAATGTACTATGCACTCATGGATATGCATGTTATGGTATGATGTAAATGATGTATGTATGATATGATACTGCCGGAAGCGTCTGGATATCTTCATAGAACAACTGCTGGCCAGGGAAAATAAATCCCGATTCGTTGTTGAAGAATATGAGGAACTCATTCCCGTCTTGTTTGATAATATATTATACATAACCTTCCGTCTGCTGGGGATAATAAGGTAGGTATAACCTCCCGTCTGCTGGGGATAACAAGGTATATATAACCTCCCGTCTGCTGGGGATAACAAGGTATATATAACCTCCCGTCTGCTGGGGATAACAAGGTATATATAACCTCCCGTATGCTGGGGATAGTAAGGTATACATAACCTTCGTCTTCGTTTGATAGTAGGATAGATATAACCTTCCCGTCTTCGTTCGTCGTACTCTTATTGGAAAGTGAATTCCCGAATATCCGTATGAGGATAAAAGAGATGGATATAAATTCCAGGGGAGATGAGACTTTGTGAAGATGGATTCGTCCTACTGTTTTGTAAAGAGGAACCGGTGAAGCTTCGTTGAAATCCTTCCCTCGTTCGTCCTTAGTAAATACTATTACTGCATTTTTTATGCATTTCTGGTAAACATCAATCATATTAAGCATACCTGCATTTCTGGTAAACATCAATCATATTCAAAAGCATACATACATTCAAACACAACCAATGGACGTTTCGCTTATGTAAATAGGGTAAAAGTAAATCTGGATTCAAAAGATGGAATTTATTTATATCAGAAAGTGACCCATACACGGGTAAGTTTGTACAAGGAGGCATAAATCCTAGTAAGAGGATTTTGTCATAAAGTTTTTTACAAAACAAGGAAAATCAGCTATGTGGGAAACAATCCTATTGAGTTTCAATTCTACTATTGCCATTATCTTCAAGTATCTCATCTTTTGCTGTTGAACCGGAAACGATTGGATTGAGCTTTATCTGTTCGAGCTTGAGTAAGTAGTACAACTGGTTGCAGTTTCATGGGTGATCCAAACGAGACATAGTCATATGCTTTAATCCCTAACTTTTGCCTGGATTGCCCTTTCAGGTTTTCAATCCACCGGGATACCCTTTTTTTCCCAAGCCGCCCTTTCAGGTTTTCGACTTGCCGGGTGTACATCTTTTTATATATATCCCTAATTTTTGCCCAAACCCTTTTGGTTTGCCGGGATGCCCTTACTTTTGCCTAGGCCAGTCAACCTAGCGGGTCTCTTTTTATGCGTAGTATTTTTTAACTATGTCTGTGTTTACAGGCTGTGGGAAGTCTTCACCATCCATTGTAGTCAGTATCATGGCACCTCCTGAGAACACTGTCTTGACTACAAATGGTCCTTCATATGTTGGAGTCCACTTGCCCCTAGGATCACCCTGTGGTAATATGATACGCTTGATTACCAAGTCACCAGCCTGATATACCCTTGGCTTAACCTTCTTGTTAAAAGCTTTGATCATTCGTTTCTGGTACATCTGGCCATGACAAACTGCTGTTAACCTCTTCTCATCAATCAAGTTTATCTGGTCAAGTCGAATCTGAATCCACTCATCTTCATCCAAGCCTGCATCCTTCATAATTCTCAAGGAGGGAATCTGAACTTCAATGGGCAGAACTGCTTCCATACCATAGACTAAGGAGAATGGGGTTGCCCCTGTTGAAGTACGTACTGTGGTACGATAACCATGAAGAGCAAATGGTAACATCTCATGCCAATCCTTATAAGTAACAGTCATCTTCTGTACAATCTTCTTAATGTTCTTATTAGCAGCTTCAACTGCCCCATTCATCTTCGGACGATACGGAGAAGAGTTATGATGCTTAATCTTGAACTGCGTGCAGAGATCAGTAATCATAGTGTTGTTCAGATTAGAGCCATTGTCAGTGATAATCCTCTCAGGGATGCCATACCTACATATAAGATTGTTCTTAATGAACCGGGCCACCACATTCTTAGTAACAGATGCAAATGAAGCTGCCTCCACCCACTTCGTGAAGTAATCAATAGCAACCAGGATGAAATGATGCCCATTAGAAGCAGTAGGCTTGATCTCACCAATCATATCAATGCCCCACATGGCAAATGGCCAAGGAGCAGTCAGCACATTTAAAGGTGATGGAGGTACATGAACTTTATCAGCATAGATTTGACATTTGTGACAAGTTCTGGAGTGCTGATAGCAGTCAGCTTCCATGGTAGACCAATAGTAACCCGCTCTCAATATCTTCTTTGCCATGGTATGTCCACTAGAATGAGTGCCAAAGATCCCATCATGCATGTCTTCCATAATCTCAGTTGCTTCCTTCTTATCCACACAACGAAGCAAAGTTGAATCATAATTGCGCTTGTACAAAATGCCATTACTCAAAAAGAACTTAGCAGAGAACCTTCTCAGAAATTTCCTATCTTTGACAGATGCCCCTTCAGGGAACTCTTGAGCTTCAAGATATCTTTTCACTTCATAGAACCAAGGCTTCTCTTCTGCCCTTTCTGTATCAATCTCATTGCAGTACGCAGGCTTCTCAAATCTATCAATAGTAATCTTGGGAGCTTCATCATCCCAGCTGATCTCAAACATGGATACCATGGTGGCCAGTGCATCTGCCAACTGATTCTCTCTTCGGGGAATATGTCCAAAAGTAATCTCTTTGAAATGTGGGATCAAAGACAACACATGCTCTCTGTAAGGAATGAGGTTATCATGCTTGGTATCCCAATCTCCTTTAATCTGACTTACTACCAGGGTTGAATCTCCATACACATCAAGGAACTGAATCTTCATATCAATAGCAGCTTTAATACCCAGGATACATGCCTCATATTCAGCCATGTTATTGGTACAATGGAAACAAAGTCTGGCAGTAATCGGGGTATGACAACCTTCAGGGGAACTAATCACAACACCAACACCATTACCAAGTGCATTAGAGGCACCATCAAAAACCATAGTCCATCGGGATCCTGGTTCAGGTCCGTCATATTGTCCAGGTTCTTTGGTAATAATCATAATGTCTTCATCAGGAAACTCAAAATTCATTGACTGATAATCATCCACTGCTTGATGAGCCAAATGATCAGCAACAATACTCCCTTTAATGGCCTTCTGAGTAGTATACTGTATGTCATATTCTGTCAAGATCATTTGCCATCTTGCAATTCTTCCGGAGAGAGCAGGTTTCTCAAATATGTACTTGATTGGATCCATCTTTGAAATCAACAAGGTAGTATGGGTCAACATATACTGTCTTAGTCGGCGAGCAGCCCATGCCAAAGCGCAGCAAGTTTTCTCGAGCAGTGAGTATCTTGTTTCACAGTCGGTAAACTTTTTGCTAAGGTAGTATATTGCCTGCTCTTTTCGACCAGACTCGTCATGTTGCCCCAATACGCACCCCATTGAGTTGTCTAACACTGTTAAGTACATAATCAAGGGTCTTCCATCAACTGGTGGCATCAAAATTGGAGGTTCTAGCAGATATTTCTTGATTTCATCAAAGGCAGTCTGGCACTCATCATTCCATTCCATCACCTGATCTTTCTTCAACAATTTGAAAATTGGCTCACAGATGGTAGTTAATTGGGAAATAAATCTTGCAATGTAGTTCAATCGTCCCAAGAAACCTCTAACCTCCTTCTCAGTACGGGGAGCTGGCATCTCTCGTATAGCTTTTACTTTTGCAGGATCCACTTCAATACCTTTTCCACTGACAATGAAACCTAGGAGTTTACCAGATCTAACTCCAAAAGTACACTTGTTTGGATTCAATCTCAACTTGTATTTCTTCAACCTCTCAAACAACTTGTGCAGATGATCAAGATGTTGCTCTTCATTCTGAGATCTAGCTATCATATCATCCACATATACCTCTATCTCATGATGAATCATATCATGAAACAAAGCCACCATAGCACGCTGATATGTTGCCCCTGCGTTCTTCAAACCAAATGGCATTACCTTATAGCAAAAGGTGCCCCACTGTGTCACAAATGTTGTCTTCTCCATATCTTCAGGTGCCATCTTGATCTGATTGTAACCAGAGAAACCATCCATAAAAGAGAATACCTTATGCTGAGCAGTGTTGTCTACCAGAATATCAATATGAGGGAGTGGAAAGTCATCTTTAGGGCTAGCCTTGTTCAAATCTCTGTAGTCCACACACATACGTACCTTACCATCCTTCTTAGGAACTGGTACCACATTTGCAACCCACTGAGGATAAGAAGTCACTGCTAAGAACCCTGCATTGAACTGTTTCATTACCTCTGCCTTGATCTTTTCTGACATTTCAGGACGCATACGACGAACCTTCTGCTTCTTTGGACGACAATCTTCTTTCACTGGTAAATGGTGAACCACGATGTCTGTATCCAACCCTGACATATCTTCATAAGACCAAGCAAAGATCTCCACATAGTCACGTAACATCTGAATCAACCTGCTCTTGACACCGTCCTCTAAATCAGCCCCTATCTTGACCTCTTTTCTGTTTTCTTCAGTTCCCAGATTCACAACTTCGACTGGCTCTTCATGTGGCTGTATAGCTTTCTCTTCTTGTTGTAACAACCTAGCAAGCTCTACAGGTATTTCACAATCGTCCTCATTTCCGTCTTCAGTTTGATAGATCGGATTCTCGAAATCATAATTGGCAATAATAGAACTGTTATCAACAGGATCCAGAGTGGATGAGGATCTGCATTTTAGTGATGTGGGTGTGTGTAAGAACACATAGCTGATAAAACAAAAATAAAAGAAAAGAAAGACAAGGAACACAATATTTACGAAAACGAAACGTCCACTGATTTTATTGAATGAAGTATGCAAATGAAATGACAGCCCGTAACAAGCACACCATTGTGCCCCGGGTAAGGCACATGGCTTGAAAGTTTTATTGTTCAGGAAATTACAAAATTAAAACATAACACAGTAATAGTATTTACTCCTGACTAAAGGAGATAGGGATAACATCTTCAGCTTTCCAGTTATTGAGTCCAGCACCCACAGTAGGAAAAATCCATGCATCCAAGTTGTAGTCTTCATCTTGATCTCCCACAGCATTAATCTGGTCCTTCACAACCCCTTGATTAGTGATACGGGCAGCACGAGCACGACGAACAGCCTTCTGGGACTCTGCAGTGAAACCCAAACCAAACTTGTCAGACTTGTACGGAATATCAGGAAGCTGACCCCAAATAGTACAACCACCTTCATCCACCACAGCTCTAGCATCATTGAGGGAAGCCATTGCCATTGTTGGAGGCTTTCTGGTGACCATAGGAACTTTCTTCACAACAGGAGGAGCTACATAATCATTAACAACCCAGGGAACCACTTCAAATGTATGACATGGAGTCTCAATGTATTCACCTTCCATTTCCAGATACTTGAAGGTATTGACATGGCTGACAAAGTATTCTTCTTCTCCATAGACAGTAACAACCTTTCCATCCGCCGGATATCTCAACTTTTGGTGCAATGTAGAGGTCACAGCACCTGCCCCATGGATCCAGGGACGACCAAGCAGACAAGAGTATGAAGGACGAATATCCATCACATAAAATGTAGCAGTAAACACCTGGGAACCAACTTGGATTGGAAGATCAATTTCCCCATGCACTACTCTTCTAGAACCATCAAAAGCCTTTACTACAATATTACTGGGCTTCAGCACAGCATCTTCAGGACTCAGCTTGTTCAGGACTTCCTTAGGCAACACATTCAAATAGGAACCATTGTCTATCAGCACATGTGACAGGGTAGTGCCCCTGCATTCAATTGAGATATGCAAGGCCCTGTTATGATCCCTCTTGGCAGGAGTCAAATCAGCATCAGAAAATCCTAACCCATTGTCATAGGTCAGGTGGGCAACACAGTTCTCAAATTGGTCAACAGAAATTGCACTGGGTACATGAGCCATCTTCAGAAACTTGATCAATGACTTGGCATGAGCCTCAGAACATAACAACAAGGACAACATAGAAATCTTTGAGGGAGTATGCCCCAACTGATCAACAATGTCATAATCACTCTTGCGAATGATTTTCAATACTTCTTCCATCTGCTTAGAGAGATCATCAGCAGCTGGCACATCAGTAGATACAGGCTCAATAACAGGACTCTTGCCCCGAGCATCAGTGGTGGAGGTAGCAGCAGGAGTAACTGCATTCTTGGAAGTATCTAGAGGAGAAAAGACTCTTCCACTACGAGTGATTTTGCTAGATCCAGCAATATTATCAATGTCAACAGGCACATCAGCTACAGGCTCTTGCTTGACACCATGGATGTAAACATCAGACCCATAGTGCCAAGGCACAGCTTTGTCAGATGTATATGGGATAGGACCAGGAGTAGTAATGACCACAGGAGCTACTCTGGCTTCAGCAACAACTTTCACAGGACCTTCAGCAGTAATTTTGATTGGACCCTGATGAGTGATTCTTAGAGGTACTTTGTCAACCATGTCAATCTCTTCAACCTTCCTACCTTGAGTCAAATGATCCACCATACTTTCTACAGACGACGGAGTCCTCTCAAACACTATAGTATACTTATCCATGAGACGCTGAATTCCATCTCTCAATATGAAGCAACTATCCGGCTTATAGGTACAATACAAACAATCTTCACGACAACCTGGAAAGATCCCAGCTTGTACTAACCTCTTTTTGATAACAGACAGTGGTGTGGTCAACTCCATAACTGAATAAACATGTAGATCTTCATCAATGGCATTGACAGTCTTCTCGTGATTTGGCATTGGAGCAGTAATCACATTGGGAGTACCTGGGGGGTCAAACTCAATTTCTCCAGCATCAATCATATCTTGAATTTTATTCTTCAAGACCCAACAATTATTAGTATCATGTCCCTGACAGTTTGAATGGTATGCACACCTTGCATTGGGATTGTACCTGGGAGAGGTAACATTAGGATTCTGAGGAGCCTCTTTCAAAGTAATAAGTTCAGCCTTCAACAAATGTTGCAATGCCTGAGCCATTGACATGTTGATCTTCGTGAACTGTCTTCTAGCCCTCTATTGGTTGCCCTGTGGCTGCTCTGTCGTTGCAGGAGTTGGATTTGAAATATGAACTGCACTAACAGACTGATGCCCTCTATTACGATCAGGTTGACCATAAACAGCATTGAATTCTTTCTTCCCAGTGGGAGGCTTCTTTGCAGCACCTGATGAAGAAGTGCCCACCTGGATCTTACCATTCTTTATACCATTCTCTACTCGCTCTCCTGTCATGATCAACTCAGTGAAGCCAGATGATGAGCTTCCAATGAGATGACTGTAAAACGGACCATTCAGCGTACACATGAACATATCAACCAATTCCCTATCAGTCAAAGGGGGTTGAACTCTTCCAGCTAAATCTCTCCACTTCTGAGCATACTCTTTAAAACTTTCTTTGGCACCCATAGACATGCTCTGAAGCTGCATGCGAGTGGGGGCTAAGTCAGCATTGTATTGATACTGCTTATAGAAAGCTTCAGCAAGATCATTCCATTCTCTGATGTTGACACTCTCCAACTGATAATACCACTCCAACTGAGCTCCAGATAAGCTCTCTTGAAAGAAATGGATCCACAACTTCTTATCAGCAGTGTGGGGTTGAATCCTTCTGACATATGACCTCAGATACAGCTTGGGACAAGAGACCCCATCATAGACAACAAATGTAGGTACCTTGAAACCAATGGGTATGACTACCCCAGATATCAGACTCAAATCCTCAAAATCCAGCCCAGATGACTTCTGCAACTCCATGGCATCCATCCTATCCACCAGCATCTTGAATTTGTCTTCATTAGGCTCATGGTAGTAGTTAGCCTCAGAATCAGAGTCCCCCATTGTATGGTGGAGACTGCCTACCTCTTGCTCAGATTCTTCAGATTCATAGTCTTCAGCTGGTTCTTTGGTCTTGGCAAGACCTTTGAACCTTCTTCCCATGTTAATCAACCCAGCAGACCTTCTAGTCTTCTTAGTCTTCTTGGCAAGCAGTGCCTTCAATTCATCCTGCCCCTTGGACAGGTTCAAGATCAGCTCTTGGAACTGTGTGTTTTGTGCCTGAAGATCCTTAACTGATTGTTCAAGAGCCATTGCTGAAATAAACAGCGAGAAGATGAGAAACCTGTGCACACTAAACCTGTGATGCAATGAAATGATATGGTAATGTATATGCAATGTTTTCAAGGACCGCAGGATTTAAATTTGCTTAGACAAACACGAAAGTAAACTTTTATTAGTAATAATTTTGTTTTGCCTTTTAGGCTTACAAAAATGAAAATGAAATAAATACAAGAGATGGGATTTTAAGTCTCCCATGGACGTTTCCTCTTTATGTTGAGGTATGAGTTGAGATTCCGTTCCTCGTGAAGTTGCTTTGTTAGCTCTAGGATTCTTGCTTGGCTTACTTTGTAATGAGCCTCGAAGGTATCCCTTTGCTCCTTCATTTGGATCCATGATCTCTGCAAGTCTTCCTTATCAGTAGGCATGTCTGGGTGAAGGATGGTATAAGCTGTATCTCCTTCAGCAACAGGTTCCATGGTAACTGGTAGGACGGCAGGATATGGCATCATGAGTGTCTGAGCACGAGATCGTACCCATCTGAGATAAGCCTCCATAGGAATAGTGTACTTAGGCTCCAGTGTCTTGCTGTCAATCCTGTTTACCTTTCTCCAAGCTCGTATGAATCTCTGACGGTAACCCTGAAGATCGTTGTCGTAATCAAACACAATGCCCTGAATCAACATGTCATGTGGACCATCACTCCGAGCGTAACCAAACTGTCGTAAAGCTAAAGAGGGGTTGTAGGTGATGCCTCCTCTTATGCCTAGAAGTGGCACATTAGGAAACTCCCCACAACGGTCGATGATGGTGACATTCTCCATAGATCTGGAGCACCAATGGATATCTGAGTGAGAAAGTGACATGATCCTCTTGGACCATCTGAACCCTTGCTCATTCTTCATTACTGAGCGAGGAAGGTGAGAAATAAACCACCTGGATAGTAAAGGTATGCAGCACATCAAAGTTCCCCTTGCCCTTGTAGTACGGGTGTGAAGAGAATGCAGGATATCTCCAAGTAGGGTAGGCACTGGATTGTGACTCAGGAATATGTTGATGGCATGAACGTCTATGAACTGATCTGGATTGGGGAACAATACTAAGCCATATATCAGCAAGGCTAAGACCTCCTCAAAAGCATCATAGCTCATGGCCTTCAAGAACATTTGAGCTTTATCCATTAATACCTTAGCAAGAATACCCTTGACTCCACTTCTCGTTTCTAGAACAATGTCAGACTTCTTCAGATGTAGGGCTGCAGCAATAACCTCTGGTTTGGGCTCCTTCTCCAAGCCTGTGAAGGGTCTTTGATCAAGAACAGGTATACCCAGAAGCTTAGAGAACTCCTCCATGGTAGGAACCAGCTGATAGTCGGGGAATGTAAAGCAGTGGTGCTTAGGGTCAAAGAACTGAAACAGGACACTCATCATGTCTTCATTGAACCCTGAAGTGACTAGATCCAATAGGTGACCATGTCTCTTGATGAACTGGGAGTGATCAGACACTTGAGAAACCAGCTCTTTAAGCTTAGCAGGTATGCCCACAAAGTTGATCCTGATAGTGTTTCTACGAGCTGAAGCCATGACCTGCGACAAAGAACAAAGATAAATCCTTTGGTCCTTGAAATGGTTAGGGAAAATGCTATGCTTATGATGCATGATGATGTCATGATGTTATGCTCAATCACAAACATGTGGCACACACAAACAAGTCACACAATTGCCCTAGGTTTAAAGGCTTGCATGAGGTTCAAAGGTAAGTACCCTCCCCTGAAGTTAGATGGTTCATCCTGTCCTATAAAGTAACCAGGTTCTAAGGGATCTCAATATCATTGATCCTTCACAAGGGTGGTTGATCAGAAGGCAACTTACTTGCCAACCAAAACCCTCCAAGTTTAAGATCTCAATGAGTGTAGTATCGAGTGTCAACCAACTTCAGTCTGCACCAAAGCCGGTTACCTCACTACTTTCTAAAGGCCAAGATGAGTTAACTAGGGTTCTAAAAGTTAGTTAGTGCATTGACAACATATGGCAGCCTCATATTATCCTCAACTTGACTTAAGGAACATAAGCACCAACCAAGAAGTCACACTAACTATGGCCACCAGATCAACCGTATCGATATACGTCGTACAGTTTCCTTGGTCTATTGCCATTTACCTAAGGTACACTAGATCCGGGTTAGGACCTTTCTCACATAAGAGCACCCCAACAAGATAATATAAAGCAAACAAGGCAAACAATTTAAAGTGATCTAATTCCTAAGGGTACCCCTCTTTTATTAAATCCCCAGCAGAGTCGCCAGTTCTGTAACACGGTGGGAGAACTGACTTTAAGTTATGTTGCGGATAGCAAGAGTCGCCACCGACTTTTATTTTATCCAAAAGGAAAGGGTATAAAAGAACAGGAAAGACCTTAAGAGATATTTTTGGGTCCGGGGGGTAGGTTATGTAAAGGGAAGGTGTTAGCACCCTTTACATCCATGGTTATCCATGGGCTCTTAGTTACTTAACTCACTTTTGAATTGTTTTTGAAAGTGTAGTGTGTGAATAGAAAATTTTCATAATAGTTAATAATGATCCATGTACGGATGCGTAAAAACTTGTTTTTTTGAAAATTTGTTTGAAATTTGTTAAGTGTGAAAAGTTTTTGAAGTGAGCAAGTACATAAGAGGAACCTACCCTAAAGTTTTAAGTCTTTCTTGTTCTTTATCCTTTCATTGGTAAGACTATCCCTACTATTAAGGAGTAGGTAGTCATTACCTTGGATGTAAGGGACATAAAAGGGACATTCTGTTTTATGAAGGCAACTGTGGGGTGTAATAAGCATATAGGAGGGACTATCATCATTATTCGAAGGGACTTGATTTTTTAAGGCAACCATTAGGGACTTGATGATTTTTCTTTTTAAAGGGACTTGCTTTATACACCCCACTTGACCTTATGATTTAGGCAACTTGAGGGATAACCTTAGAAATGTGAGATGGCGATTAAAAATCGACTTACGTGTGTGAGTGTTCAATATTATTTATCTTTAATTTAAATGCTCTAATTTTATTTTTAATAGAATACATATTTTTGCACTCCCTAAATTACTAACCATAGCAATAATTAAATAATTAAAATATTACAAAATTTACATCCGAGAAACAATTACAACATAATTATAAAAATAATAAATAGCAAAAAATATAAATATATAGCAAAATAAATATAATAAGCAAAAATAAATAAGTAACTAAAATAGGGGTTAGTGATAAATATAATTAAAAAAATAAGGTTAGTGAGAATAAAATAATAATAATAATAATTAGAAAAATAAACAAGGTTAGAGAAATAATAATAAAAATATAAGATAATAGTAAAAATAAATAAATAAATAATAGCATAGTTAGTAACAATAAAAAAAATATTATAATGGCATAATTAGAATAATAAACAAAAAATTGGATTTTAATATATAACATTTAATAAGAATTAATTAAAAAAATTTCAAACATAATGTAATTATAAATTTTAATTATTACAAATTTAATCACTTTTTAAACATACATTAACATTAAAAAAAAATATTTATACATTATAAGGGGAAAATAAGTTTTAAATATTATATTCACAAAATTAATCATATTTATAAAATTTAATTTTATTAGTTATTATATTTACAAATTATTTTAAACATATACACAATATAATTATTGTAAATTAAATTGTTTCTAAACATCTATTAAAAGAAAAATAATTTGGATTATAACTTTACAAATAAATTATAATTATTTTTAAATAAACATATACAATAATAATCACAAATTAGAAAATAAACAATTAGGTTTTAATAAGTCTTTTTTTTAAAAAAATAAATTAGGGTTTTGTTAGAAAAATCTTTTTAGGGTTTAATTTATAATACAATATTATTTTAATATATATATATATATATACATATTACAGTTTAATCACAAGATAAAGAAAATAATTTAAGAACATTTATATATTTTAGAATTTTTTAGAAAATATTAACCATGCTTTATTATTATTATTTATTATTTAGAAAAGAGACATATATACAAAAAATTATATTTATTTTAATATTATAATACATAAAACAAATAAAAGAAGAAAAAGTGTGAAAATTTACCTGACTGGGGTTTGAACCCAGGTCAGACTGTTTCCCAGCAAGAAGAGTAACCACCAGGCCACTATGCACGCAGGTGAAAGAGAATGGAGACTAGTTGCTTTTGTGCTTCATCTAGAAAACCCAAAAAAATAATGAAAACAAAAGGCCTGGGGTAGGAATCGAACCCAGGACCTCTTGATCATTCACGCGCATGCTTTACCACCTGGCTGGGAGAGCCTAACTGTTAGCTTGTTGGCCATAATTAATAATATGTTAATCCTGAAAAGCAAACAAAATAAAAGAGCAAAAATGTTACAAACGGGGAATCGAACCCCAGACCAGGCCAATATACGCGTACACCTCCAACCACTAGGACACAAGCGCTTGTGTGACAAATAAACAAGATATCAAAATAATATTTTAAGTCACAATTTTGAATATAAGCTTCGCGCCAAACCAGTCTTCATCTTCAACCTCCTATCCTTCGAAATTAGCTGCGATTTCACCTATGATATTTCCTGCGAAAAAATAAACCCTAGCAAAACCTGCAAAACTCAACAATCAACCAAACTATGAAATTTCACAAAATTGAAAGCGTAAACATAATCCAGAGGTCAATCCAAATCAAGCCATGGTTTTAAAAATCATTTATATTCACTGGATCGTTAAACCCTAAAATGAAGGTCATGAACCCTAGAATGGCACTATGTGATTCGGCCATGGTTTCTTCAATTAACCTGCCCAGAATTCATCACAAACCTTCATAAAGCACAAATCATCAAACAAAACTTAATAATAATGCATAAATGTTCAAGAACGAAAAATCAAGAAAGTGAAAAAAAATTGAATCGGATTTGTCCATATGTGATGTTATGAGGCAGTATGATGATCTGTTTTCACTCAATGATGATCAAAGAATCTATTTCAACCTTCACAATGCTTTGGAATGGCCCCTAGCAAGGAATCCGAATCAAGCTTTTGGATGATTTTTTTGAAGTTGGAGAGTGTTGTTTGAGGTTGCAAAATTCGTGTATGAGGCTAGGGTTGTGTTTTGTATATATATGTGAATCATTCTAGGTCAAAAAACTGATTAGTTGTGTGGAAGATTTGGTACTTGAAGATTGAAAAAGATGGTGTCATGAAATTCAAATATTGGCTCATGAAAGCTTGCTATTTTTGGATAAATCACATGATTTCTTTCTCTTTCAACTTCAATCAACATTGATGAGATTCTAGAAGCTCAATCTTCATCCAAAAATATATTTTCATATTTTATATTTATTTAAAATGATTTTTATGAATTAAATCAAAATAAATAAAAATAAAATAATAAAAATTATGATTTTAAATCAATTGGGTCGTGCATGATGATATGGTATGGATTGGATCACAATTTGGGCAGCCCATTTGGAAAGAAGTGGTTTTAAACCTCCATTTTCAACATAAACCATCACAAAATTTCCCAACTTTGCAAGGGCACATCTCCCTCAATTTTAAAGGTATGAGGGTGTTCTTGGACTTTTTGGAAAGCTTAAAGAGTCCTCTAAACAACCCCATTGGTTTCAGGTCCATATCATTTACCAATATCAAGTTATGCCCTTTTGAAGTTGTTGACTTTTTGTTGACTTTTGAAATGACCTGTAATGTCTTAGCTCATATCTTCCAAATGAAGCATTTTTGGGATTAACTTGCAACATCAAAGTTGTAGAGAATTCAATTTCCTTCAAAATGCGCTTTGGATGGAGACTTGGTGATGAAGTATGTGAAAGTTATAGCTGGTCAAAGTTCAGTTGACTTTTACTAAGGAAACCCTAATTTAGAAACTCCTGATTATTGATGATCTGGAATCTCCTTGATGAATCATGATCAACCCTTGATCAAATGATGAATTTTACTTCATATACTTGATGTTGGAAAAAAATCATGAAGTTTGACTTTGGTTTGACCACAGTTGACCTCAGTTTGACTTTTTGACTGCATTGACTGATTTTGACTTATCTGATCATCTGACTGAGCAAACTTTTGAGAAAAGTCTTGAAACTTGACATGGGGGTTCTTATACACATATAAGATGTTATGAAGCTCACTTGAAGTCTTGGAGGTCCATTTAGCTTGATTAAAGTCAAAACCCTAGTTTTGGATGCACTGCTTAGGAGGTGCATTGTCTGAGGGAATTATCAACTCTTCTGACCAATTGTGAACCTTGTGAACCATCATAAAATGTCTTGTGATACTCATGGGAGATATTGTGAACCTTGTGAACCTCATAAAATGACTTTGTAGACCTTATGAACCTCAGGAAAGCTTTGTAATCATTGTGAATCTTGTGAACCTTGTGAACCTTCAAGAAGTAACTTGTGGACTTCATGAACCTCATGAAATGACTTTGTAGACCTTATGAAGCTCAGGAAAGCTTTGTAATCATTGTGAATCTTGTGAACCTTGTGAACCTTCAAGAAGTAACTTGTGGACTTCATGAACCTCATGAAAGGTATTGAAAGCATTATGGAACTTGTGAACCTTGTGAACCTTCAAGAAGCAACTTATGGACTTCATGAACCTCATGAAAGGTCTTGTAAATGTTTGAGAAGCTTGTGAACCTTGTGAACCTTCAAGAAGTGACTTGTAGACTTCATGAACCTCATGAAAGGTTATATAAGCATTGAGAAACTTGTGAACCTTGTGAACCTTCTTAGCACACAAAGTCTTGTATTGTGAGGGCAAATTTTGGGGTGCAACACACAGTGGGGCACCTTTTGCTATAAGGTGATGCCATTTGGTTTGAAGAATGCAGGGGCAACATATCAGCGTGCTATGGTGGCTTTGTTTCATGATATGATTCATCATGAGATAGAGGTATATGTGGATGATATGATAGCCAGGTCCCAGAATGAAGAACAACATCTTGATCATTTGCATAAGTTGTTTGAGAGATTGAAGAAATACAAGTTAAGATTGAACCCAAACAAATGTACTTTTGGAGTTAGATCTGGTAAACTCCTGGGTTTCATTGTCAGTGGAAAAGGTATTGAAGTGGATCATGCAAAAGTGAAAGCTATACGAGAGATGCCAGCTCCCCGTACTGAGAAGGAGGTTAGAGGTTTCTTGGGACGATTAAACTACATTGCAAGATTTATTTCCCAGTTAACTGCCATCTGTGAGCCAATCTTCAAGTTGTTGAAGAAAGATCAGGTGATGGAATGGAATGATGAATGCCAGACTGCCTTTGATGAAATCAAGAGATATCTGCTAGAACCTCCAATTTTGATGCCACCAGTTGATGGAAGACCCTTGATTATGTACTTAACAGTGTTAGACAACTCAATGGGGTGTGTGTTGGGGCAACATGACGAGTCTGGTCGAAAAGAGCAGGCAATATACTACCTTAGCAAAAAGTTTACCGACTGTGAAACAAGATACTCACTGCTCGAGAAAACTTGCTGCGCTTTGGCATGGGCTGCTCGCCGACTAAGACAGTATATGTTGACCCATACTACCTTGTTGATTTCGAAGATGGATCCAATCAAGTACATATTTGAGAAACCTGCTCTCTCCGGAAGAATTGCAAGATGGCAAATGATCTTGACAGAATATGACATACAGTAGGATGACGATAAACGCTTCCGCGGGTGGCGCTCTTATGGATAAACTATACGAAGAAGCCTATAACCTCATTGAGAACATGGCTAAAAATCATTGCCAATGGGGAGGAGAAAGAAAACCTGTAGAGAAGAACCAAACTAAGGGAGGAATGTACAAAGTGAACAGTTTCTATCACGTAAATGAAAAGATGGATGCCATAGCTCAGAAAATTAATAACTTGACCATAACACCACCAGCCATTGTGGCTGCAGTTACTCATAATAATTTGTTAGAAACCCAAATCTCTCAAGTAGAACAACAACAAGCATCCATTGCTGCCCCAGCTGGAACATTTCTTGGGAAGCCATAACCAAATCCTAAAGGTCATGCAAATGCAGTTATACTAAGAAGCGGAAAAGAATTGGACAGACCTGCCGATTCTAGAACCGAAAACCCAGCCATGTATCAACAGCCTAAGAAATCGACTACGAAAAGCGATAAAACACAGGAAAAGGAAGCCAAGGAACAAGAGGCCGAGGAAAAGTAAAAACCTTATGTACCTCCACCACTGTATAAACCACCAATTCCATACCCCCAACGGTTAACAAATTCTGAAACTATGGGACAGTTCAAGAAATTCGTAGAGCTTCTGGAACAGTTAAATATCACCATACCATTTACAGAAGCTATTACTCAGATGCCCTCATATGCTAAATTTCTAAAAGAGATCTTATCTAACAAAAATAAAATCGAGGAGAATGAAACAGTTACACGTATTGCTGAGTGTAGCGCAATCATTCAAAATAACATGCCTCATAAACTGAAGGATATAGGAAGTTTCTCTATTCCTTGTGTAATAGAAAAGTTCGTCATAGACAAAGCTCTATGTGATTTAGGAGCAAGTATAAGTTTTATGCCATTATCAATTTGCAAGAAGCTCGATATGGGACAACTGAGACCAACCAAGATGTTAGTTCAACTAGCCGATCGCTCAGTAAAATTCTCGATTGGTATTCTAGAGAACGTTCATGTACGAATAGGCCAATTCTACATCCAAACTGATTTCATAATCATGGACATCAAAGAAGATACTACTACTCCTATCATACTTGGAAGACCATTCTTAGCTACAACCGGAGCTATCATCGATGTGAAGAAAGGCAGACTGACATTCGAAGTAGGAGAAGAGAAAGTAGAATTCATTCTAACCCAATTCCTCCAAGCTCCAGCCATAGACGATACTTGTTACCTTATAGACTTCATTTAGGAGTGAAGACGAGAAATGGAAAATGAATGGACTACCTACTCTGACATAATAAAAATCCCATCTCCTGAGATCTTCGAAGATGATGATTGGAAAGAACCTTACCAGGCCGAAAGCCTAATTGAATGCTTAGCTCTTACACCTGACCATATGCCATACCCAAAGAAACCTGATCTTGAACTTAAGGCATTACTTAACAATCTTAGATACAAATTCCTCGATTCCGAACTTAAAAGACTAGTTATAGTGAATGCAGACTTAGGACAGCTTGAAACCGAAAATCATTTGACGTCTTAAGAAAATACCCAATTGCATTAGGCTATAACATATCTGATCTAAAAGGAATAAGTCCTTCAATATGTATGCACCACATTATGCTAGAGGAAAACTGTAAGACCTCTAGATAACCTCAGAGAAGGATTAACCCAATTTTAAGTATTGTAGTCATGGACGAGGTAAAGAAGTTACTAGACACCACAATTATATAACCAATATCCGACAGTCAATAGGCCAGCCCAGTGCATGTCGTACCAAAGAATGGATGCATTACAATCACTAAGAACTCAAAAGGCGAGTCTATAACACAAAGATTAGTAACCGGGAGAAGAATGTGCATCGATTACCGAAAACTTAACAAAGCTACCCGAAAAGATCATTTTCCTTTACCCTTCATCGATCAAATGTTGGAAAGATTAGCCAAACATTCTTACTTTTGATACCTAGATGGTTACTCAGTATTTTTCCAAATTCCTATTCATCCTGACAACCAAGAAAATACAACATTCACATGCCCCTAAGGAACATTCGCTTACCGTCATATATCGTTCGATTTATGTAACGCTCTAGCAACATTTCAACGATGTATGATGGCGATTTTTGCTGATTTCATAGATGACATCTGTAACACGGTGGGAGAACTGACTTTAGTTATGTTGCGGATAGCAAGAGTCGCTGTTGCACCCCAAAATTTGCCCTCACAATACAATACTTTGTGTGCTAAGAGGTTCACAAGGTTCACAAGACCTTTCATGAAGTTCATGAAGTCTACAAGTCACTTTATGAGGTTCACAAGGTTCACAAGATTCACAATACTTACAAGACCTTTCATGAGGTTCATGAAGTCTACAAGACACTTTATGAGGTTCACAAGGTTCACAAGACTTCCCAAGAGGTTCACAAGGTTCACAATACATTTTATGATGGTTCACAAGGTTCACAAAGTTCACAGATAGTCAGAAGAGTTGACAATTCCCTCAGACAATGCACCTCCTAAGCAGTGCATCCAGAACTAGGGTTTTGACTTTAATCAGGCTAAATGAACTTCCAAGACTTCAAGTGAGCTTCATAACATCTTATATGTATGTAAGAACCCCCATGACAAGTTTCAAGACTTTTCTCAAAAGTTTGCTCAGTCAGATGATCAGATAAGTCAAAATCAGTCAAAGCAGTTAAAAAGTCAAACTGAGGTCAACTGTGGTCAAACCAAACTCAAACTTCATGATTTTTTGCCAACATCAAGTATATGAAGTAAAATTCATCATTTGATAAAGGGTTGATCATGATTCATCAAGGAGATTTCAGATCATCAAGAATCAGGAGTTTCTAAATTAGGGTTTGCTCAGTAAAAGTCAACTGAACTTTGACCAGCCATAACTTTCACATGCTTCATCACCAAGTTTCCACTAAAAGCTCATTTTGAAGGAAATTGAATTCTCTACAACTTTGTGTCTCACAAGCCAAGCCCAAAAATGCTTCATTTGGAAAGTATGAGCTAAGACATTATAGGTCCTTTTGAAAGTCAACAAAAAGTCAACAATTTCAAAAGGGCATAACTTGAGATTGGTAAATGATATGGACATGAAACCAGTGGGGTTGGTTAGAGGACTCTTGAAGCTTTCCAAAATGTCCAAGAACACCCTCATACCATTAAAATTGAAGGATATGTGCCCTTGCAAAGTTGGGAAATTTTTGGTTGGTTTATGAAGAAAATGGAGGTCTAAAACCAATTTCTTCCAAATGGGCTTGCCATGTGATGACCCAATCCATTCAATAACTTCATGCACGACCCAAGTCATCAAAAATCAGATTTTTTATTATTTTAGTTTTTATTTATTTTGATTTAATTCATTTAAAATCATTTTAAATTAAAATAAAATATAAAATCAAAAGATTTGAATATGATCAAGCTTCTAGAAAATCATAATTGTGCCTTGGATCAAATTGATATGGAAATTATGATGATTAGCCCAAAATAGCAAGTGTTCATACAAGAATATTTGATTTTTAAGGCCTTATCATTTTGAATCTTTTTATATCAAATCTTCCACACAATGACATGATTTTTTAACCTAAATTCATTGTTCTATAAGTACATAGTGAAACCCTAGCACAAGACACGAATTTTCTGCCTCCCAAGAGTAAGTTCCATAAATCAAAAAACCTCTCCAAAGCTTGCATTCGGTTTTGAATTTCCAGGACATTTGAAGGTATTTGAAGCACATAGCCATGATCACTGAACACCATTGAGTGAAAACCAATACTCATATGCATCCCAAACACTCCATAATGCATAAACCGAATCATGTTTGTTCTTGAATATAAATTTTTCGGTTTCACTAATTCACTGCATTTTAATGAATTTTGTTTGTCTAATCTTATTTGTGATGATGTGTAGAACGTTTCTGGGCAAAGAAATCAAAGAAATCATGAGTAACCCGTGAAACACCATTCTTAGGGTTTGGACCAAGGTTTAGGGTTTTCTGATTTGTGGAATATAAATGGATTCTAAAACCATAGAATGAATCGCATGAATGTCTGGATCACATTGATAGGTTTAATTTTATGAAATTTTATGGTTTTGTTGATCATTGGATTTCGTAGGTTTTGCTGCCATTGTGATTTCGCAGGAAAATTCGTAGATGAATTTGCAGGTGATTGCGCAGGAAATATGGAGAAGACGAAGTCAGGTGGCGCGCAGTGGGAATTTCAAATTTGGATTTAATATTTTATGGATTGTTTTTCATATTCTTTCCACAAGCGCTGCTTGGCCCAGTGGTGTTGGCGTGTGCGTATTATTAGTTGTTACCTGGGTTCGATTCTTGGGGACAACAACGTTTTGCTCAATTTTTCATTAATTCATTTTGTTTAATATATTATGTTTGGTTATGGCTTAGTTGACAGGTTCGCTCATCTAGCTGGAATGGTCATGTACTTGTGTGTTTGTGTGTAAGGTCCTGGGTTCGAATCCCCCAGGCCTTTTGCTTTTTTTCATTATTTTCCTGATTGTTAGTTTGAAGGAACAAAACCAAATGGGACTCATCCTTCTTGCATCATGTGCAGCGCAGCCCAGTGGTTATGCTTCTCATCATCCAGGTAAAGGACCTGGGTTCAAATCCCAGGTCCTGTTTTTATTTTATTTTATTTTATTATATTATTTATTATATATTTTCATAAATAAATCTTAATAAATTTCTAAATAACATATATATATTATTTTCTCAAAATCAAAGTTAATATATTCATGTTTTTCTTTATATTTTTTTTTATGTATATGTATGTTTATTTAATTAATAGAGTATTATTGTAAATTAAGCCTTAATATTTTTTGAATATACATTAAACCCTAATTATAAAATAAACCCTAATTTATTCTTTTCTAAACAACTAAAAAACCTAATTTTATTTTCTAATTTTTGTAAATATAATTATCATGTATATATTTTATTTAATATAATTTTGTAAATATAATTATAATTAATCCGATTCTTAATAAATATCCTATCATTGTTTATAATTAAATATGTATGTAAATAATTTCTAAAAATTGCAAATTTAATAATTTCTCGTAATATGTTCATAATTAATTTTATAATTTATATTTAACTTAAAATTTTATAATTTAATTGTTCATATTTCCTTGTTAATTTTTAATTCTTGTTCATTATGATATTTTGGTTTATTATTATTATTATTAATCATGTTTATTGCTAACCCCATTTAAAATTGTTATTATTTTTTACTAACCCCCTTTATTTTAAATTATGATTATTATTATTATTTCACTAACCCAATTTTTATTATTATTATATATTTTGTTTTATTTATTTAAATTGTTTATTTATTATTGTTGTAATTGCTCCTTGGTGTAAATATTTTTTATAGTGTTTAAACTATTTTATGCTATGGTTAGTAAAATAGGGAGTGTAAACATGTATGTCATTTAAAATTAATTTAGATCACTTAATTCAAAAGATAAATATTAAATTGAACACTCACACACGTAAGTCGATCCTTGATCGCCATCTCACTTCCTTAGGGATACCTCTCATGTTGCCTAATCAAAAAGGTCAAGTAGGGTGTATAAAGCATAAGTCCCTCAAAATTCAAGTCATCTAGTCCCTTAACAATAAAAGATCAAGTCCCTTTTCGAATGTTGCCTTCATAATGATCTTGACCCTTTCGAATAAAGATGACAGTCCCTCCAAAATTGCTTAATACACCCTACAGTTGCCTATATCAAACAGATGACCCTTACTTGTCCCACACATCTAAGGTAATGACTACCTATTCCTTAATAATAGGGATAGTCTTACCAGTTAAAGGATTCAAGAACAGAAAGACTTAAACTTTAGGGTAGGTTCCTCATAGTTACTTGCTCACTATTCAAAAACATTTCAAATACTTCACAATTTCAAACAATTTTCAAACACAAGTTTTTTACGCATCCGTACATGGATCATTATCAAACTCTTATGAAAATTTCTATTCACACACTTCACATTTTCAAAAAAACAGTTTAAAGTGAGCTAAGTAACTAAGAGCCCATGGATAACCATGGATGTAAAGGGTGCTAACACCTTCCCTTTACATAACCTACCCCCCGGACCCAAAAATCTTTTAAAAGGTCTTTCCTGTTCTTTTATGCCTTTCCTTTGGATAAAATAAAAGTCGGTGGCGACTCTTGCTATCCGCAACATAACTAAAGTCAGTTCTCCCACCGTGTTACAGAACTGGCGACTCTGCTGGGGACTTAATAAAAGAGGGGTACCCTTAGGAATTAGATCATTTTAAACTTGTTTACTTTGTTTGCTTTATATTACTTGTTGGGCTCTTATGTGTGAAAGATCCTAACCCGGATCTAGTGTACCTTAGGTAAATGGCAATAGACCAAGGAAACTGTACGACGTATATCGATACGGTTGATCTGGTGGCCATAGTTAGTGTGACTTCCTTGTTGGTGCTTATGTTTCTTAAGTCAAGTTGAGGATAATATGAGGCTGCCATATGTTGTCAATGCACTAACTAACTTTTAGAACCCTAGTTAACTCATCTTGGCCTTTAGAAAGTAGTGAGGTAACCGGCTTTGGTGCAGACTGAAGTTGGTTGACACTCGATACTACACTCATTGAGATCTTAAACTTGGAGGGTTTTGGTTGGCAAGTAAGTTGCTTTCTGATCAACCACCCTTGTGAAGGATCAATGATATTGAGATCCTTTAGAACCTGGTTACTTTTGTAGGACAGGATGAACCATCTAACTTCAGGGGATGGTACTTACCTTTGAACCTCATGCAAGCCTTCAAACCTAGGGCTATTGTGTGACTTGCTTGTGTGTGCCACATGTTTGTGATTGAGCATAACATCATGACATCATCATGCATCATAAGCATAGCATTTTCACTAACTATTTCAAGGACCAAGGGATTTATCTTTGTTCTTTGTTGCAGGTCATGGCTTCAACTCGTAGAAACACCATCAGGATCAACTTTGTGAGCATACCTGCTAAGCTTAAAGAGTTGGTTTCTCAAGTGTCTGATCACTCCCAGTTCATCAAGAGACATGGTCACCTATTGGATCTAGTCACATCAGGGTTCAATGAAGACATGATGAGTGTCCTGTTTCAGTTCTTTGATCCTAAGCACCATTGCTTCACATTCCCCGACTACCAGCTGGTTCCTACCATGGAGGAATTCTCTAAACTTTTGGGTATACCTGTACTTGATCAGAAACCATTCACGGGTTTGGAAAAGGAGCTTAAACCAGAAGTTATTGCTGCAACCCTACATCTGAAGAAGTCTGATATTGTTCTAGAAACGAGAAGCGGAGTTAAGGTTATTCTTGCCAAAGTGTTGATAGAGAAAGCTCAGGTGTTCTTGAAAGCTATGAGCTATGATGCTTTTGAGGAGATCTTAGCCTTGTTAATATATGGCTTAGTATTGTTCCCCAATCCAGATCAGTTCATAGACGTTTATGCCATCAACATATTCCTGAGTCACAATCCAGTGCCTACCTTACTTGGAGACATCCTGCATTCTCTTCACACCCGTACTACAAGGGCAAGAGGAACTTTGATGTGTTGCATACCTTTGCTATCTAGGTGGTTTATTTCTCACCTTCCTCGCTCAGTGATGAAGAATGAGCAAGGGTTCAGATGGTCCAAGAGGATCATGTCACTTTCTCACTTAGACATTCATTGGTGCTCCAGATCTATGGAGAACGTTACTATCATTGACCGTTGTGGGGAGTTTCCTAATGTGCCACTTCTAGGCATAAGAGGAGGCATCACCTACAACCCCTCTCTAGCTTTACGACAGTTTGGTTACGCGCAGAGTGATGGTCCACATGACATGTTGATTCAGGGCATTGTGTTTGATTACGACAACGATCTTCAAGGTTACCGTCAGAGATTCATACGAGCATGGGGAAAAGTAAACAGGGTTGACAGCAAGACACTGGAGCCTAAGTACACTATTCCTATGGAAGCTTATCTCAGATGGGTACGATCTCGTGCTCAGACTCTCATGATGCCATATCCTGCCATCCTGCCAGTTACCATGGAACCTGTTGCTGAAGGAGATACTGCTTATACCATCCTTCACCCAGACATGCCTACTGACACGGAAGACTTGCAGAGATCTTGGATCCAGTTGAAGGAGCAAAGGGATACTTTTGAGGCTCATTACAAAGCAAGCCAAGAAAGAATCCTGGAACTAACAAAGCAACTTCACGAGGAACGGAATCTCAACTCATACCTCAACACAAAGAGGAAACGTCCATGGGAGACTTAAAACCCCATCTCTTGTATTTATTTCATTTTGTTTTCTGTAAGCCTAAGAGGCAAAACAAATTTATTACTAATAAAATTTTACCTTCTTGTTTGTTTAAGCAAATTTAAATCCTGCGGTCCTTGAAAACATTGCATATGCATTAATACATCATATCATTGCATCACAGGTTTATTTGTGCACAGGTTTCTCATCTTCTCGCTGTTTATTTCAGCAATGGCTCTTGAACAAACAGTTAAGGATCTCCAGGCACAAAATGCACAGTTCCAAGAGCTGATCCTGAACCTGTCCAAGGGGCAGGATGAATTGAAGACACTGCTGGCCAAGAAGACTAAGAAGACTAGAAGGTCAGGTGGCCTGCTCAACATGGGAAGAAGGTTCAGAGGTCCTGTCAAGACCAAAGAACAGGTTGAAGACTATGAATCTGAGGAATCTGAGAAAGAGGGAGGCAGTCTCCACAACACAATGGGGGACTCTGATTCTGAGGCTAATTACTACCATGATCCTAATGAAGACAAATTCAAGATGCTGGTGGATAGAATGGATGCTATGGAATTACAGAAGTCTTCTGGGCTGGATTTTGAAGATTTGAGTCTAATATCTGGGGTTGTCATACCCATTGGTTTCAAGGTTCCTACCTTTGTTGTTTATGATGGGGTCTCTTGTCCCAAGCTGCATCTGAGGTCTTATGTCAGAAGAATCCAACCTCACACTGCTGATAAGAAGTTGTGGATCCATTTCTTTCAAGAGAGCTTATCTGGAGCTCAATTGGAATGGTACTACCAGTTGGAGAGTGTCAACATCAGGGATTGGAATGATCTTGCTGAAGCTTTCTATAAGCAGTATCAATACAATGCTGATTTAGCTCCCACTCGCATGCAGCTGCAAAGCATGTCTATGGGTGCCAAAGAAAGTTTCAAGGAGTATGCTCAGAAGTGGAGAGATTTAGCTGGAAGAGTTCAACCCCCTTTGACTGACAGGGAGTTGGTTGATATGTTCATGTGTACGCTGAATGGTCCGTTTTTTTACAGTCATCTCATTGGAAGCTCATCATCTGGCTTCACTGAGTTGATAATGACAGGAGAGCGTGTAGAGAATGGTATCAAGAGTGGTAAGATCCAAGTGGGTACTTCTTCATCAGGTGCTGCAAAGAAGCCTCCCACTGGGAAGAAAGAATCCAATGTTGTTTATGGTCAACCTGATCTTAACAGAAGGCATCAGTCTGTGAGTGCAGTTCATATTTCAAATCCAATTCCTGCAACAATAGAGCAGCCACAGGGTAACCAACAGAGGGCTAGAAGGCAGTTCACGAAGATCAACATGTCAATGGCTCAGGCATTGCAACACTTGTTGAAGGCTGAACTTATTACTTTGAAAGAGGCTCCTCAGAATCCTAATGTTACCTCTCCCAGGTACAATCCCAATGCACGATGTGCATACCACTCAAACTGTCAGGGACATGATACTAATAACTGCTGGGTCTTGAAGAACAAAATTCAAGATATGATTGAGGCTGGAGAAATTGAGTTTGACCCTCCGGGTACTCCAAATGTGATTACTGCTCCAATGCCAAATCACGAGAAGACTGTCAATGCCATTGATGAGGATTTACATGTCTATTCAGTTGCAGAGTTGACCACACCATTGTCTATTATCAAGAAAAAGTTAGTACAAGCTGGGCTCTTTCCAGGTTGTCGTGAAGATTGTTTGTATTGTACCTATAAGCTGGATAGTTGCTGGAGGTTGAGAGATGGAATTCAACGTCTCATGGATAAGTATACCATAGTGTTTGAGAGGACTCCATCGTCTGTAGAAAGTATGGTAGATCATATTACGCAAGGTAGGAAGATTGAAGAGGTTGACATGGTTGACAAAGTGCCGGTAAGAATCACTTCAATGGGACCTATTAAAATCACCCATCAAGGTCCAATCAGGATTACTGCTGAAGGTCCTGTGAAAGTTGTTGCTGAAGCCAGAGTGACTCCTCTCATCATTACTACTCCTGGTCCTATTCCGTATACATCTGATAAAGCTGTGCCTTGGCACTATGGGTCTGATGTTTACGTCCATGGTGTTAAGCAGGAGCCCTTAGCTGATGTGCCTGTTGATGTTGACAATATTGCTGGATCTAGTAAGATCACACGAAGCGGAAGAGTGTTCTCTCCTCCAGTCACTTCCAAGAATGCAGTTACTCCTGCTGCTACTTCCACCACTGATTCTCGGGGCAAAGGTCCTGTTATTGAGCCTATACCTGCTAATGTGCCAGCTGCTGATGATCTCTCTAAGCAGATGGAAGAAGTATTGAAAATCATTCGCAAGAGTGATTATGACATTGTTGATCAGTTGGGGCATACTCCCTCAAAGATTTCCATGCTATCCTTGTTGTTATGTTCTGAAGCTCATGCAAAAGCTTTGATCAAGTTTCTGAAGACTGCTTATGTACCCAATGCAATTTCTGTTGACCAATTTGAGAATTATGTTGCCCACCTGACCTATGATAATGGATTGGGATTTTCTGATGCTGATTTGACCCCTGCCAAGAGGGATCATAACAGGGCCTTGCATATCTCAATGGAATGCAGGGGCACTACCCTGTCCCATGTATTGATAGACAATGGTTCCTCTCTAAATGTGTTGCCCAAGGAAGTCCTGAACAAGATGAGTCCTGAAGATGCTGTGCTAAAGCCCAGTAATATTGTGGTGAAGGCTTTTGATGGATCGAGGAGAGTGGTGCATGGAGAAATTGACCTCCCCATCAAAGTTGGTTCTCAGATTTTTAATGCTACATTTTATGTGATGGATATTCTTCCTTCATACTCTTGTTTGCTTGGTCGTCCCTGGATCCATGGGGCAGGTGCTGTAACCTCCACATTACATCAGAAGCTAAGATATCCGGTAGAAGGGAAAGTTGTTACTGTCTATGGAGAGGAAGAATACTTTGTCAGCCATGTGAATACCTTCAAGTATCTGGAAGTGGAAGGTGAATACGTTGAAACTCCGTGTCAGACATTTGAAGTGGTCCCTTGGATTGTTAATGATTATGTAGCTCCTCCGGTTGTCAAGAAAATTCCTGTGGTCACCAGAGTACCTCCAACAATGGCAATGGCCTCCCTCAACGATGCTAGAGCTGTAGTGGATGAAGGTGGTTGCACTATTTGGGGTCAGCTTCCTGATATCCCATATAAGTCTGACAAATTTGGTTTGGGTTTCACTGCAGAGTCCCAGAAGGCTGTTCGTCGTGCTCGTGCTGTTCGTATCACCAATCAAGGGGTTATGAAGGATCAGATCAATGCTGTGGGAGACTATGATGAAGACTACAACTTGGATGCTTGGATTTTTCCTACTGTGGGTGCTGGACTCAATAATTGGAAAGCTGAAGATGTTATCCCTATCTCCTTTAGTCAGGAGTAAATACTATTACTGTGTTGTTACTTTTAAGTTTGTAATTTCTTGAACAATAAAACTTTCAAGCCTTGTGCCTTACCCGGGGCACAATGGTGTGCTTGTTACGGGCTGTCATTTCATTTGCATACTTCATTCAATAAAATCAGTGGACGTTTCGTTTTCGTAAATATTGTGTTCCTTGTCTTTCTTTTCTTTTATTTTTGCTTTATCAGCTATGTATTCTTACACACACCCACATCACTAAAATGCAGATCCTCATCCACTCTGGATCCTGTTGATAACAGTTCTACTATTGCCAATTATAATTTCGAGAATCCGATCTATCAAACTGAAGACGGAAATGAGGACGATTGTGAAGTACCTGTAGAGCTTGCTAGGTTGTTACAACAAGAAGAGAAAGCCATACAGCCACATGAAGAGCCAGTCGAAGTTGTGAATCTGGGAACTGAAGAAAACAGGAAAGAGGTCAAAATAGGGGCTGATTTAGAGGATAGTGTCAAGAGCAGACTGGTTCAAATGTTATGTGACTATGCGGAGATCTTTGCTTGGTCTTATGAAGATATGCCAGGGTTGGATACAGACATTGTGGTTCACCGTTTGCCAGTAAAAGAAGATTGTCGTCCAAAGAAGCAGAAGGTTCGTCGTATGCGTCCTGAAATGTCAGAGAAGATTAAAGCAGAGGTGATGAAACAGTTCAATGCAGGGTTCTTAGCAGTGACTTCTTATCCTCAGTGGGTTGCAAATGTGGTGCCGGTACCTAAGAAAGATGGTAAGGTACACATGTGTGTAGACTACAGAGATTTGAACAAGGCCATCCCCAAAGATGACTTTCCACTTCCTCATATTGATGTTCTGGTAGACAACACTGCTCAGCACAAGGTATTCTCTTTTATGGATGGTTTCTCTGGTTACAATCAAATCAAGATGGCTCCTGAAGACATGGAGAAGACAACATTTGTTACACAGTGGGGCACCTTTTGCTATAAGGTGATGCCATTTGGTTTGAAGAATGCAGGGGCAACATATCAGCGTGCTATGGTGGCTTTGTTTCATGATATGATTCATCATGAGATAGAGGTATATGTGGATGATATGATAGCCAGGTCCCAGAATGAAGAACAACATCTTGATCATTTGCATAAGTTGTTTGAGAGATTGAAGAAATACAAGTTAAGATTGAACCCAAACAAATGTACTTTTGGAGTTAGATCTGGTAAACTCCTGGGTTTCATTGTCAGTGGAAAAGGTATTGAAGTGGATCATGCAAAAGTGAAAGCTATACGAGAGATGCCAGCTCCCCGTACTGAGAAGGAGGTTAGAGGTTTCTTGGGACGATTAAACTACATTGCAAGATTTATTTCCCAGTTAACTGCCATCTGTGAGCCAATCTTCAAGTTGTTGAAGAAAGATCAGGTGATGGAATGGAATGATGAATGCCAGACTGCCTTTGATGAAATCAAGAGATATCTGCTAGAACCTCCAATTTTGATGCCACCAGTTGATGGAAGACCCTTGATTATGTACTTAACAGTGTTAGACAACTCAATGGGGTGTGTGTTGGGGCAACATGACGAGTCTGGTCGAAAAGAGCAGGCAATATACTACCTTAGCAAAAAGTTTACCGACTGTGAAACAAGATACTCACTGCTCGAGAAAACTTGCTGCGCTTTGGCATGGGCTGCTCGCCGACTAAGACAGTATATGTTGACCCATACTACCTTGTTGATTTCGAAGATGGATCCAATCAAGTACATATTTGAGAAACCTGCTCTCTCCGGAAGAATTGCAAGATGGCAAATGATCTTGACAGAATATGACATACAGTACACTACTCAGAAGGCCATTAAAGGAAGTGTTGTTGCTGATCATTTGGCTCATCAAGCAGTGGATGATTACCAGTCAATGAGTTTTGAATTCCCTGATGAGGACATTATGATTATTACCAAAGAACCTGGACAATATGACGGACCTGAACAAAGATCCCGATGGACTATGGTTTTTGATGGTGCCTCTAATGCACTTGGTAATGGTGTTGGTGTTGTGATTAGTTCCCCTGAAGGTTGTCATACCCCGATTACTGCCAGACTTTTTTTCTATTGTACCAATAACATGGCTGAATATGAGGCATGTATCCTGGGTATTAAAGCTGCTATTGATATGAAGATTCAGTTCCTTGACGTGTATGGAGATTCAGCCCTGGTAGTAAGTCAGATTAAAGGGGATTGGGATACCAAGCATGATAACCTCATTCCCTACAGAGAGTATGTGTTGTCTTTGATCCCACATTTCAAAGAAGTTACTTTTGGACATATTCCACGAAGAGAGAATCAGTTGGCAGATGCATTGGCCACCATGGCATCCATGTTTGAGATCAGCTGGGATGATGAAGCTCCCAAGATTACTATTGATAGATTTGAAACGCCTGCATACTGCAATGAGATTGACACAGAAGGGGCAGAGGAGAAGCCTTGGTTCTATGAAGTGAAAAGATATCTTGAAGCTCAGGAGTTCCCTGAAGGGGCATCTGTCAAAGATAGGAAATTTCTGAGAAGGTTTTCTGCTAAGTTCTTTTTGAGCAATGGGATTTTGTACAAGCGCAATCACGATTCAACTATGCTTCGTTGTGTGGATAAGAAGGAAGCAATTGAGATTATGGAAGATATGCATGATGGGATCTTTGGCACTCATTCTAGTGGACATACCATGGCAAAGAAGATATTGAGAGCAGGTTACTATTGGTCTACCATGGAAGCTGATTGCTATCAACACTCCAGAACATGTCACAAGTGTCAAATTTATGCTGATAAAGTACATATACCTCCATCACCATTGAATGTGTTGACTGCTCCTTGGCCCTTTGCCATGTGGGGCATTGATATGATTGGTGAGATCAAGCCTACTGCTTCTAATGGACATCGTTTCATCCTGGTTGCTATTGATTACTTCACGAAGTGGGTGGAGGCAGCTTCATTTGCATCTGTTACTAAAAATGTTGTGGCTCGATTCATTAAGAACAATCTCATATGTAGGTATGGCATCCCTGAAAGGATTATTACTGACAATGGCTCTAATCTGAACAACACCATGATTACTGATCTCTGCACTCAGTTCAAGATTAAGCATCACAACTCTTCTCCGTATCGTCCAAAGATGAATGGGGCAGTTGAAGCTGCTAATAAGAACATTAAGAAGATTGTACAGAAGATGACTGTTACTTATAAGGATTGGCATGAGATGTTACCATTTGCTCTTCATGGTTATCGTACTACAATACGTACTTCAACAGGGGCAACCCCATTCTCCTTGGTCTATGGTATGGAAGCAGTTTTGCCCATTGAAGTTCAGATTCCCTCCTTAAGAATTATGAAGGATGCAGGCTTGGATGAAGATGAGTGGATTCAGACTCGACTTGACCAGATAAATTTAATTGATGAGAAGAGGTTAGCAGCAGTTTGTCATGGCCAGATGTACCAGAAGCGAATGATCAAAGCTTTTAACAAGAAGGTTAAGACAACGGTATATCAGGCCGGTGACTTGGTAATCAAGCGTATTATATTACCACAGGGTGATCCTAGGGGCAAGTGGACTCCTACGTATGAAGGACCATTTGTAGTCAAGACAGTGTTTTCAGGAGGTGCCATGATACTCACTACAATGGATGGTGAAGACTTCCCACAGCCTGTAAACGCAGACATAGTTAAAAAATACTACGCATAAAAAGAGACCCGCTAGGTTGACAGGCCTAGGCAAAAATAAGGGCATCCCGGCAAACCAAAAGGGTTTGGGCAAAAATTAGGGATATATATAAAAAGATGTACACCCGACAAGTCGAAAACCTGAAAAGGCGGCTTGGGCAAAAAAGGGTATCCCGGTGGATTGAAAACCTGAAAGGGCAATCCAGGAAAAAGTTAGGGATTAAAGCGTATGACTATGTCTCGTTTGGATCACCCATGAAACTGCAAACAACTGTACTACTTACTCAAGTTCGAACAGATAAAGCTCAATTCAAACGTTTCCGTCTCAACAGCAGAAGATGAGATACTTGAAGATAATGGCAATAGTAGAATTGAAACTCAATAGGACTGTTTCCCACATAGCTGATTTTCCTTGTTTTGTAAAAACTTTATGACAAAATCCTCTTACTAGGGTTTATGTCTCTTTGTACAAATTTACCCATGTATGGGTCATTCTTTGATATAAATAAAATTCCATGTTTGAATCCAGATTTACTTTTACCCTATTTACATAAGCGAAACGTCCATTGGTTGTGTTTGAATGTATGTATGCTTTTGAATATGATTGATGTTTACCAGAAATGCATGTATGCTTAATATGATTGATGTTTACCAGAAATGCATGAAAATGCAGTAATAGTATTTACTAAGGAAGAACGAGGGAAGGATTTCAACGAAGCTTCGCCGGTTCATCTCTACAAGACAACTACAAACCCTCAGTAGGACAAATCCATCTTCATAAAGTCACATCTCCCCTGGAATTTATATCCATCTCTTTTATCCTCATACGGATATTCGGGAATTTACTTTCCAATAAGGGTACGACGAACGAAGACGGGATGTTATATCTATCCTACTATCGAACGAAGACGGGATGTTATATCTATCCTACTATCAAACGAAGACGAAGGTTATATATACCTTGCTATCCCCAGCAGACGGGAGGTTATATATACCTTGCTATCCCCAGCGGACGGGAGATTATATATACCTTGCTATCCCCAGCAGACGGGAGGTTATGTATAATATATTATCAAACAAGACGGGGCTGAGTTCCTCATATTCTTCAGCAACGAATCAGGATTTATTTTCCCAGGCCAGCAGTTATTATACGAAGATATCCAGACGCTTCCGGCAGTATCATATCATACATACATCATTTACATCATACCATGCCATACATATCCATGGATGCATAATACATTACTTAGGTGCATCATACTATACATGCATACATAATACATAAACTAATATTATCATACAGAATGCTACCTTGTTTTCAGGTTAATTCTCCAGCAAACAGACTTGTGATTATCAGGACTGCTGTATCCTCCTGAACGCTTCTCATATATCAGGATTGCTTTATCCTCCTGAAAGCTTATTATTACCTCAGGATTGCTTTATCCTCCTGACAGCTTATTATTACCTCAGGACTGCTTTATCCTCCTGACAGCTTATTATTCCTTCAGGATTGCTTTATCCTCCTGAAAGCTCATCACTACATCAGGATTGCTTTATCCTCCTGACAACTTCTTATACCTCAGGACTGCTTTATCCTCCTGACAGCTTCTTATACCTCAGGACTGCTTTATCCTCCTGACAGCTTCTATTACCTCAGGAATGCTTTACCCTCCTGAAAGCATATTAATACCTCAGGACTGCTTTATCCTCCTGACAGCTTATTATTACCTCAGGACTGCTTTATCCTCCTGACAGCTTCTCATCACTATCTCAGGATTGCTTTATCCTCCTGAAAGCTTATTATTACCTCAGGATTGCTTTATCCTCCTGACAGCTTCTTGTCCCTCAGGATCGCTTCATCCTCCTGAAAGCATATCATCCATCAGGATTGCTTTATCCCCCTGAAAACTTTTAGTACATCAGGATTGCTTCATCCTCCTGAAAGCATCACCACATCAGGATTGCTTTATCCTCCTGAAAGCTTATTATCTCATCAGGACTGCTTTATCCTCCTGAAATCATATTATTACCTCAGGGTTGCTTCATCCTCCTGATAGCTATTATCAATACCTCAGGATTACTTTATCCTCCTGAAAGCATACTACTACATCAGGGCTGCTTCATCCTCCTGATAGCTATCATCATTACCTCAGGATTGCTTCATCCTCCTGAAAGCATATTATCAATATTTCAGGACTGCTTTATCCTCCTGAAAGCTATCATTTTACCTTCATATTTTGGACTGCTTTATCCTCCAAGAAATGTATCTGAAGAACTTTTTTCCAAGTGGCATCTTAAAGCCCACTCAAGCATATACAACCAATCATCAATATCAGTCTACGCACCGGTGAGTGCAAATTTTTGGGCTTTTGTGTTCAATCCCCTTCAACCTTCCAGGTCACGACTGGCAAATATACCAATCTAACCCCTCAGGTTTCAGAAAATTGAACAGGGGCAGCTGTTGCACCCCAAAATTTGCCCTCACAATACAAGACTTTGTGTGCTAAGAGGTTCACAAGGTTCACAAGACCTTTCATGAAGTTCATGAAGTCTACAAGTCACTTTATGAGGTTCACAAGGTTCACAAGATTCACAATACTTACAAGACCTTTCATGAGGTTCATGAAGTCTACAAGACACTTTATGAGGTTCACAAGGTTCACAAGACTTCCCAAGAGGTTCACAAGGTTCACAAGACATTTTATAATGGTTCACAAGGTTCACAAAGTTCACAAATAGTCAGAAGAGTTGACAATTCCCTCAGACAATGCACCTCCTAAGCAGTGCATCCAGAACTAGGGTTTTGACTTTAATCAGGCTAAATGAACTTCCAAGACTTCAAGTGAGCTTCATAACATCTTATATGTATGTAAGAACTCCCATGACAAGTTTCAAGACTTTTCTCAAAAGTTTGCTCAGTCAGATGATCAGATAAGTCAAAATCAGTCAAAGCAGTTAAAAAGTCAAACTGAGGTCAACTGTGGTCAAACCAAAGTCAAACTTCATGATTTTTTGCCAACATCAAGTATATGAATTAAAATTCATCATTTGATCAAGGGTTGATCATGATTCATCAAGGAGATTTCAGATCATCAAGAATCAGGAGTTTCTAAATTAGGGTTTGCTAAGTAAAAGTCAATTGAACTTTGACTAGCCATAACTTTCACATGCTTCATCACCAAGTCTCCACTAAAAGCTCATTTTGAAGGAAATTGAATTCTCTACAACTTTGTGTCTCACAAGCCAAGCCCAAAAATGCTTCATTTGGAAAGTATGAGCTAAGACATTATAGGTCCTTTTGAAAGTCAACAAAAAGTCAACAATTTCAAAAGGGAATAACTTGAGATTGGTAAATGACATGGACATGAAACCAGTGGGGTTGGTTAGAGGACTCTTCAAGCTTTCCAAAATGTCCAAGAACACCCTCATACCATTAAAATTGAAGGATATGTGCCCTTGCAAAGTTGGGAAATTTTTGGTTGGTTTATGAAGAAAATGGAGGTCTAAAACCAATTTCTTCCAAATGGGCTTGCCATGTGATGACCCAATCCATTCAATAACTTCATGCACGACCCAAGTCATCAAAAATCAGATTTTTTATTATTTTATTTTTATTTATTTTGATTTAATTCATTTAAAATCATTTTAAATTAAAATAAAATATAAAATCAAAAGATTTGAATATGATCAAGCTTCTAGAAAATCATAATTGTGCCTTGGATCAAATTGATATGGAAATTATGATGATTAGCCTAAAATAGCAAGTGTTCATACAAGAATATTTGATTTTTAAGGCCTTATCATTTTGAATCTTTTTATATCAAATCTTCCACACAATGACATGATTTTTTAACCTAAATTCATTGTTCTATAAGTAAATAGTGAAACCCTAGCACAAGACACGAATTTTCTGCCTCCCAAGAGTAAGTTCCATAAATCAAAAAACCTCTCCAAAGCTTGCATTCGGTTTTGAATTTCCAGGACATTTGAAGGTATTTAAAGCACATAGCCATGATCACTGAACACCATTGAGTGAAAACCAATACTCATATGCATCCCAAACACTCCATAATGCATAAACCGAATCATGTTTGTTCTTGAATATAAATTTTTCGGTTTCACTAATTCACTGCATTTTAATGAATTTTGTTTGTCTAATCTTATTTGTGATGACGTGTAGAACGTTTCCGGGCAAAGAAATCAAAGAAATCATGAGTAACCCGTGAAACACCATTCTTAGGGTTTGGACCAAGGTTTAGGGTTTTCTGATTTGTGGAATATAAATGGATTCTAAAACCATAGAATGAATCGCATGAATGTCTGGATCACATTGATAGGTTTAATTTTATGAAATTTTATGGTTTTGTTGATCATTGGATTTCGTAGGTTTTGCTGCCATTGTGATTTCGCAGGAAAATTCGTAGATGAATTTGCAGGTGATTGCGCAGGAAATATGGAGAAGACGAAGTCAGGTGGCGCGTAGTGGGAATTTCAAATTTGGATTTAATATTTTATGGATTGTTTTTCATATTCTTTCCACAAGCGCTGCTTGGCCCAGTGGTGTTGGCGTGTGCGTATTATTAGTTGTTACCTGGGTTCGATTCTTGGGGACAACAACGTTTTGCTCAATTTTTCATTAATTCATTTTGTTTAATATATTATGTTTGGTTATGGCTTAGTTGACAGGTTCGCTCATCTAGCTGGAATGGTCATGTACTTGTGTGTTTGTGTGTAAGGTCCTGGGTTCGAATCCCCCAGGCCTTTTGCTTTTTTTCATTATTTTCCTGATTGTTAGTTTGAAGGAACAAAACCAAATGGGACTCATCCTTCTTGCATCATGTGCAGCGCAGCCCAGTGGTTATGCTTCTCATCATCCAGGTAAAGGACCTGGGTTCAAATCCCAGGTCCTGTTTTTTTTTTTGATTTTATTTTCTTTTAATTTTATTTTCTTATATTATTTATTATATATTTTCATAAATAAATCTTAATAAATTTCTAAATAACATATATATATATATATTATTTTCTCAAAATCAAAGTTAATATATTCATGTTTTTCTTTATATTTTTTTTTTATGTATATGTATGTTTATTTAATTAATAGAGTATTATTGTAAATTAAGCCTTAATATTTTTTGAATATACATTAAACCCTAATTATAAAATAAACCCTAATTTATTCTTTTCTAAACAACTAAAAAACCTAATTTTATTTTCTAATTTTTGTAAATATAATTATCATGTATATATTTTATTTAATATAATTTTGTAAATATAATTATAATTAATCCGATTCTTAATAAATATCCTATCATTGTTTATAATTAAATATGTATGTAAATAATTTCTAAAAATTGAAAATTTAATAATTTCTCGTAATATGTTAATAATTAATTTTATAATTTATATTTAACTTAAAATTTTATAATTTAATTGTTCATATTTCCTTGTTAATTTTTAATTCTTGTTCATTATGATATTTTGGTTTATTATTATTATTATTAATCATGTTTATTGCTAACCCCATTTAAAATTGTTATTATTTTTTACTAACCCCCTTTATTTTAAATTATGATTATTATTATTATTTCACTAACCCAATTTTTATTATTATTATATATTTTGTTTTATTTATTTAAATTGTTTATTTATTATTGTTGTAATTGCTCCTTGGTGTAAATATTTTTTATAGTGTTTAAACTATTTTATGCCATGGTTAGTAAAATAGGGAGTGTAAACATGTATGTCATTTAAAATTAATTTAGATCACTTAATTCAAAAGATAAATATTAAATTGAACACTCACACACGTAAGTCGATCCTTGATCGCCATCTCACTTCCTTAGGGATACCTCTCATGTTGCCTAATCAAAAAGGTCAAGTAGGGTGTATAAAGCATAAGTCCCTCAAAATTCAAGTCATCTAGTCCCTTAACAATAAAAGATCAAGTCCCTTTTCGAATGTTGCCTTCATAATGATCTTGACCCTTTCGAATAAAGATGACAGTCCCTCCAAAATTGCTTAATACACCCTACAGTTGCCTATATCAAACAGATGACCCTTACTTGTCCCACACATCTAAGGTAATGACTACCTATTCCTTAATAATAGGGATAGTCTTACCAGTTAAAGGATTCAAGAACAGAAAGACTTAAACTTTAGGGTAGGTTCCTCATAGTTACTTGCTCACTATTCAAAAACTTTTCAAATACTTCACAATTTCAAACAATTTTCAAACACAAGTTTTTTACGCATCCGTACATGGATCATTATCAAACTCTTATGAAAATTTCTATTCACACACTTCACATTTTCAAAAAAACAGTTTAAAGTGAGCTAAGTAACTAAGAGCCCATGGATAACCATGGATGTAAAGGGTGCTAACACCTTCCCTTTACATAACCTACCCCCCGGACCCAAAAATCTTTTAAAAGGTCTTTCCTGTTCTTTTATGCCTTTCCTTTGGATAAAATAAAAGTCGGTGGCGACTCTTGCTATCCGCAACATAACTAAAGTCAGTTCTCCCACCGTGTTACAGTCGCCACCGACTTTTATTTTATCCAAAGGAAAGGCATAAAAGAACAGGAAAGACCTTTTAAAAGATTTTTGGGTCCGGGGGGTAGGTTATGTAAAGGGAAGGTATTAGCACCCTTTACATCCATGGTTATCCATGGGCTCTTAGTTACTTAGCTCACTTTAAAATGTTTTTGAAAGGTGAAATGTGTGAATAGAAATTTTCTTAAGTGTTTATAATGACCCATGTACGGATGCGTATAAACCTTTGTTTGGAAAATTGTTTGAAATGTGTGAAGTGTTTGAAATTGTTTTGAAGAGTGAGCAAGTATCTAAGAGGAACCTACCCTAAGTTTAAGTCTTTTCTGTTCTTGAATCCTTTAAATGGTAAGACTATCCCTATTATTAAGGAATAGGTAGTCATTACCTTGGATGTGAGGGGCAAATGAAGGGTCATCTTTTATTTAGGCAACTGTGGGGTGTATAAGCAATTCGAAGGGATTATCATCTTTATTTGAAAGGGACAAGATCATTACGAAGGCAACATTCGAAAGGGACTTGATCTTTTATTTGTTAAGGGACTAGATGATGTGAATTTGAGGGACTTTTGCTTTATACACCCTACTTGACCTTTTTAATTAGGCAACATGAGAGGTATCCCTAAGGAAGTGAGATGACGATCAAAGATCGACTTACGTGTGTGAGTGTACAACTTTTAATATTTATCTTTTAAATTAAATGATCTAAATCAATTTTATATTACAAGTATGTTTACACTCCCTATTTACTAACCATAACATAAAATATAAATAATAACATTATTAATAAATATTACACCAAGGAGCAATTACATAATAATAATAAAAGCAATTTAAATAAATAAGCAAAATATTAATAAGCAAAATAAATAAGTAATTATAATTGGGTTAGTGAAAATAATAATAATAAAAAATAATACCAAATTAAGGGGGTTAGTAATAAATAAGAATATCATAAGAATATAATTAATAATAATGAAATAAACAAGTATATTATAATAAACAATTCAATTTTATAAACAATTATCATTTAATATTAAAATATAAATAATTATACTAATTATGATAAAGTTTTATGTGCAAATTATAGAAATTAAGTTAATTATGAAAATATTATGAAAATAAAATTATGATTACAAAAATTAAATTAGCAATTTTTTTAATTAATTATGAACATATATTACATAGGAAATTAAATTACAAACAATTATAAAATATTTACATATTATGAAAATAAATAAAGAATTTTAATTTTTAAACATATTTATGTACAAAAATTTAAATTATAAGCAATTTATACATTAATAAAAATTAGATTAAGAATTTTAATTACATTATAAATATAATATATACCAATAATAATTTTAAATAAATAGAAGAAGAAAAATTAGGGTTTGAAGAAAAATATGTTTTTTAGGGTTTATAAAAAAATAAATTAGGTTTTATATGCAAGAATACTAAATATTAATTCAATTATATAAATAAATTATACAATAATAATATATACATATTAATAAAAGAAATTAGTTTTTAGAAAATATTATTATTTTTTAGAAATTATTTAGAACATATAATAATCTAAATTCATTTACATATTAATCATAATATTCAATAATAAATAATTAACAAAAATAAATAAAACAGAATTCAAAAAAAAAACTTACCTGGGCTGGGAATTGAACCCAACCCCTTTTGCTTCCAGGATCTCTAAGCCAGCAACATCCACCACTAGGCCAGCGCGCGCAGGTGACCAAGGGAGAGGCAACATTGGTTTTGTTGTTGTTTCCTAAAAATCAAAGAAAAAAGAAAGAAAAACAAAAGGCCTGGGGGGATCGAACCCAGGACCTTTGCAATACACACAAACACATTAACCATTCCAGCTGGGAGAGCGCACCTGTCCACATACTCACAACAATATTTAATATATTAAGATTCATAATTAGACTGGAAAAATAACAAAAATTGCTGAGGCCAGGATTCGATCCCTGGACCTCCAAGCAATGTACGCGCATACACAACCAACTGAGCCAGCCAACATTTGTGAAATAATATCAAAACAAAACAAACAAATATTATATTCAATTTTTTAAAATATGAAATTCGCGCGCAGGGTTCTTCTTCTTCCTCATATTTCCTGCGAAAACACCTGCGAATACACCTGCAAATTTTCCTACGAATTTTCACTTTCAAGAACCTGCGAAAATTGTATCTCTCACAATGTGTAAAATTTCATCAAATTAAACATACAAACATGATCCTTGCAGTGAATACAGTCCAGCCATGGTTTTATTAGTCATTTATATTAGGTATTTCGTGAACCCCTAATTTGAAAGCTCTAACCCTAGCCATGGCAATTTTCGATTCAAGCCATGAAACTTTGAGTTAAATGTCCAGAAACATTCCTTGTATCATAACAAACACAAAACAACAGTCAAATATGATTAATCATGAGTAAATATGTAAAATCTAAAAATTGTTAAATGAGCATGAACATGGATTCGGTTTGCATGAATGAGGATGTTTCAGATGTTGTTTATGACCCAAATACGTTCAATGAACATCATGGAACATGTTGCAATGCTCAAAATTCATTGAAACTCCCTCTACCTTGAAATCCGAATGTGAATTTTTGATGAATTTTGTGAAGTTTGAAACTGGCTTTGGAGGCTATGAATTCGTCCCTAGTGCTTGCAGTGTCTTCAAGTATTTATAATGATTGAATTAGGTCAAAAAGAATGGATCTTGTATCATGAAAATTGATTACTTGATTATGAAGAAATCTCTCATCCAAAAATATCAAAAAAATCCAATATATTCTTACTATTTTGGCATAGCACGAATTTGGATGTTGATAATTGGTCTTCAATGGTGTTTATGACTTTCTAGAAGAAGAATCACCCTTAAATATTGATTTTTTGATTTTATTTTGATTTAATATGTATTTAAATGAATAAAATTCAAATAAATATTAAATAAAATAAAAAAAATCAGAAATTACATGGGTGGGTCGTGCTTGGTGTTATATTGAAGTTTGGATCACAAGATTGCAAGCCCATTTGGAAGAAATTGATTTTAAAGTCCTATTTTCTTTATACACCACTCAAAAATTTCCCAACTTTGCAAGGGCACATATCCTTCAATTTTAATGCTATGAGGGTGTTCTTGGACATTTTGGAAAGCTTGAAGAGACCTCTAACCAACTCCACTGGTTTCATGTCCATATCATTTACCATTCTCAAGTTATGCCCTTTTGAAGTTGTTGACTTTTTGTTGACTTTCAAAAGGACCTATAATGTCTTAGCTCATACCTTCCAAATGAAGCATTTTTGGGATTGGCTTGTGAGACACAAAGTTGTAGAGAATTCAATTTCCTTAAAAATGAGCTTTGGATGGAAAATTGGTGATGAAGCATGTGAAAGTTATGGCTGGTCAAAGTTCAGTTGACTTTTACTAAGAAAACCCTAATTTAGAAACTCCTGATCCTTGATGATCTGAAATCTCCTTGATGAATCATGATCGACCCTTGATCAAATGATGAATTTTACTTCATATACTTGATGTTGGCAAAAAATCATGAAGTTTGACTTTGGTTTGACCACAGTTGACCTCAGTTTGACTTTTTAACTGCTTTGACTAATTTTGACTTATCTGATCATCTGACTGAGCAAACCTTTGAGAAAAGTCTTGAAACTTGTCATGGGGATTATTAGACCCATATAAGATGTTATGAAGCTCACTTGAAGTCTTGGAAATTAATTTAGCCTGATTAAAGTCAAAACCCTAGTTTTGGATGCACTGCTTAGGAGAATGCCTTGTCTGAGGGAATTGTCAAATCTTCTGACCCATGATGAACTTTGTGAACCTTATGAACCTCATAAGATGTCTTGTGAACCTTGTGAACCTCATGAAAGGTCTTGTGAGTCTTGTGAACCTTGTGAACCTCATGAACCTCATAAAGTGTCTTGTAAACTTCATGAACCTCATGAAAGGTCTTGTAAGTATTGTGAACCTTGTGAACCTTCTTAGTACACAAAGTCTTGTATTGTGAGGGCAAATTTTGGGGTGCAACAGCTGCCCCTGTTCAATTTTCTGAAACCTGAGGGGTTAGATTGGTATATTTGCCAGTCGTGACCTGGAAGGTTGAAGGGGATTGAACACAAAAGCCCAAAAATTTGCACTCACCGGTGCGTAGAGTAATACTGATGACTATTTGAATATTCTTGAGTGGGCTTAAAGATGCCACTTGGAGAAACATTCTTCAGGTACATTTCTTGGAGGATAAAGCAGTCCCAAAATATGAAGATATAATGATAGCTTTCAGGAAGATAAACAACGTCCCGAGGTGATGATATGCTTTCAGAAGGATGAACAACGTTCTGAGGAAATAATGTAACCTTTGGGAAGATAAACAATGGCCCAAGGTCAAGATATGCTTTCAGGAGGATAAACAACGTCCTGAGGAAGTGGTAACCTTTGGGAAGATAAACAACGACCCAAGGTAATGATATGCTTTCAGGAAGATAAACAACGTCCCAAGGTCAAGATATGCTTTCAGGAGGATAAACAACGTCCTGAGGAAGTGGTAACCTTTGGGAAGATAAACAACGGCCCAAGGTAATGATATGCTTTCAGGAAGATAAACAACGTCCTGAGGTAATGGTGATAGCTTTCAGGAGGATAAACAACATCCTGAGGTAATGGTGATAGCTTTCAGGAAGATAAACAACGTCCTGAGGAAGTGGTAACCTTTGGGAAGATAAACAACGGCCCAAGGTAATAATATGCTTTCAGGAGGATAAAGCAGTCCTGAGGGAATGATATGCTTTCAGGAGGATAAAGCAGTCCTGAGGTAGTGATATAACCTTTGGGAAGATAAACCAACGGCCCAAGGTAATAATATGCTTTCAGGAGGATAAAGCAGTCCTGAGGGATTGATATGCTTTCAGGAGGATAAAGCAGTCCTGAGGTAGTGATATAACCTTTGGGAAGATAAACAACGGCCCAAGGTAATAATATGCTTTTAGGAGGATAAAGCAGTCCTGAGGGATTGATATGCTTTCAGGAGGATAAAGCAGTCCTGAGGAGATAATAATATGCTTTCAGGAGGATAAACAACATCCTGAGGTGATGATATGATTTCATAAAGATGAACAATGTTCTGAGGTATAAGAAGCTTTCAGGAGGATAAACAACGTCCTAAGGAAGTGATGATAGCTTTCAGGAAGATAAACAACGTCCTGAGGAAATGTTATGCTTTCAGGAAGATGAACAACGTTCTGAGGTAATGATATGCTTTCAGGAGGATAAAGCAGTCCTGAGGTAGTGATATGCTTTCAGGAGGATAAAGCAGTCCTGAGGTGGTGGTATAACCTTTGGGAAGATAAACAACGGCCCAATGGTCATAAATTGTTGATGAAGTCCTGTCTGCTGGGGAATTAACCTGGAAACAAGGTAGCATTTTGTATGGTAAGATTAGTTTATGCATTATGTATGCATGTATAATATGATGCACCTAAGTAATGTATTATGCATTTATGGATATGTATGTTATGGTATGATGTAAATGATGTATGTATGATATGATGCTGCCTGAAGCGTCTGGATATTTTCGTATAACAACTGCTGGCCCGGGAAAATAAATCCCGACTTGTTGCTGAAGAATATGAGAAATTCGTCCCCGTCTTGTTTGATAATAAGGTATACATAACCTCCCGTCTTCGTTTGATAGAAGGGTATACATAACCTTCCGTCTCCTGGGGATAGCAAGGTATACATAACCTCCCGTCTTCGTTCGATAGTAGGGTATACATAACCTCCCGCCTTCGTTCGTCGTACTCCTATTGGAAGAATAAATTCCCGACTATCCGTATGAGGATAAAAGAGATGGATATAAATTCCAGGGGAGATGTGACTTGAAGTATTTATGGAGATGGATTTGCCCTACTGGGGGACTTGTAGCTGTCTTGTGGGGATGAACCGGCGAAGCTTCGTTGAAATCCTTTCCTCGTTCGTCCTTAGTAAATACTATTACTGCATTTCATGCATTTCTGGTAAACATCAATCATATTCAAAAGCATACATACATTCAAACACAACCAATGGACGTTTTGCTTATGTAAATAGGGTAAAAGTAAATCTGGATTCAGAGGGAAAAGTAAAGCTGAACTTGAAAACAGAATCGTTTCAACTTCGAGAGTGTATAACCAATTGGATTTGGAGCTCCTGAAATTTTTAACTTTCCTGAATACCTTCCCAGAAATCCTCATAGCTGGATCTGAAGACATGATACTGACACCATCTGATACTACTGGCATAGACAATTAACTTCCACAATGGCTTCTGTTGAGAATCCAATATCAAGGTAATGCAATGAGAGGAATGTGTCTTCAAATTGTGATGGACCATATACGCTCCGGGTATTAGATTTGAAGAGAAAGCATTGCCCCTTGGTTGAGGATGAATTATACCATAATGGAAGTATCTGTAATGAGCTACCTCAAGAGAAACAAGCAGAATGCCCCATAAGCATATGCCCCTGGTATTGTGAACTCTGTAATGTCACCTTTGGTAATTCAACTGTATGAGGAAAAATGCCCATGGCTATTAAGCACGGTCGAGTCTGGACCTAATTGCCCCAAATGAATTGAACAGTAACTTGGTATGCCTCTTGACTGGGAAACAGTGACTATGCCCCTGGCATTATGAACTTTGTAATGTTACCCTCGGTAATTTAGACAGATGTGGAGATCTTCCCCTGGATACTTAAACATAACTGAATCCTGTCCTGATTGCCCCACATGAGTTAGGCAGTATCATGGCCTGCCCCCTTGATTGGGAGATAATGACTATGCCCCTGACATACATGGACTTTTATCCAGGAAGCAACTTTGTTCATCGGAAGGACTTTGGTTCATTGAACATTCATCCTGTAAGTTTCTCTATTTGTCAAACACCCAGGTATATGCAAACATATATATTCAAAAATAAAATGCTTATGTCAAGTTTTTTTTGAAAAAGAATTAAATTTTTTTTTTTAAAGAAAACTGTGATATTAACTAGAGTTTTATAATAAGCCCTAAAGGAGTCAGGATACCTTTTTGTAGCAGTACGCTTTCAAACTAACCATGCTTCAGTTAGGACTTTTAAAGGGTTGTAACGTGGCCTGGTTCATGGTTTAAGAAATAAAGGATAAAGGCTCAAATTTTATTTGTACCCAACCCAATCTCCATGATGTTCTTCAGTCCTATGCTCAGTTAACTTATGCATTGAGGCTCAAAGGAGTTTGGAATTGTCACACTGACATTTGTGATGGTTCAGAAACCCAAAATTTATTTGAACATTCAATCATCTTTCTTTGTTGAGGATTCATAGTGACCTCTTTTTTTTTTCTTTTTTTTGACTTTATTATCCCTTCTTTTTGCCTGAACTGCTTATTTCAAGGTTACAGTCAGCGGGATGTCTTAATGTTTTACTAAGTCTCCTTCATAGGTTTTGACTTAGCAAGACTGTTCTTTTGCTGGATATTGACTGTCAGGTTTCATGATTACAGAGAACCATCATTAGTTGTATACAACACAAATGATTGGCATATTTGAGTTAACCGAGTAACTACCCTGCCTCGGGTTATGAATAAGGGTTTTGATTTGTGCGAGAATAAAAACTCCTACTTTATAGGCTCAAAAGGGTTGACTAGGGATTAACTTCCTTATATCTCCACTGTTTAGGAATTGAAACAATGCCTGTACATCGTCAGCATAGTCTGTTCAAAAGCATACTGCCTAATATTATGGTATTGTTTTCGTCATCCTCCCTCTACAGGCTTATAGCTTTATCAGGAGTTAAATATCACAAGATAGAAATAAGAAGCATAGTTTTAAATATAGTGAAACGAATGGATTAATTCAAGACAAACATATGCAATGCATTAATGAAAACAAAAGTTTAACATAATAGTAAGTGTTTAAACAAATAAAAGAAATTACAAATAAAAATTCAAATGTTGTCCCATCCAGTTGGTTGAATGTCTTCAATTGCAATCTGTGAACTTTGAGGAGCAGTATACTTCACCATGAAATCAAATTTACCACTTGGATGTCCCAAGGTTCCCCATATCTCAACAGGAATAGGTAGGCTTCCTTTCTTGCTACACTGGGCAACTTGTCTTGCAGCTTCGGTGTTTGATGGATGATAGTAGAATTCAACTTGACCTTCTGGAGTAACCTCTAGGATTCCTTCGTCAATCAGGTCTTGGATCTTTTTCTTCAATGCCCAACAGTTATTAGTATCATGTCCAGGACTGTTGGAGTGATACTCACACCTTTCCTTGGGATTATAGTGAGGAGAGGAAGTTTTAGGATTTTGAGGAGGATTTTTCAAGGAAATTAGCTTCATCTCCAACAAGCATTGCAGAACTTGTGACATTAGAGTATTGAACTTGATAAACTGCCTTCTACATTCCTTGTGTTGAGGTGGATTAACCTTATCAGGTCCTTCTTCTTCAATTGAGGAACAATCAATGGCAACCTGTCTCTTACCTTTTTTTATCCTCATCTTCCTTTCAACCAGATCAGCTTGTTTTAATGGAGGTTGACTAACACTTAGATTCCTGACTCCATTACTTTGAAGTTTGTGGACAAAGGTTTTTAGCTCTTCTTGCCCCTGAGCTAAACTTTGAATAAGAACCACTTGGTCATTCATCTGGACCCTCATTTCTGTCATCTCAGCTTGTAGTTGTTTCAGCTGATCATCTTTGTTGTCCTCAGGATTCTTCTTCTTCATGTCCTTAGAGAGGAGTGTTTTCAACTCTTCTTGCCCCTTGGACAAATTCAGAATCACATCTTGAAACTGAGCATTACGAGCTTGAAGATCTTTGACAGATTGTTCGAGAGCCATTTCTGCTGAAATAAACAGCGAGAAGATAAGATACTTATTCATAAGAAACCTGTGATGCAATGACATGGTATGTAAATGCATATGCAATGTTTTCAAGGACCGCATGATTTAAATTTGTTTAAACAACCAGAAAGTAAACTTTTATTAGTAATCAATAAACTTGTTTTCCCCTTGGGCTTACAATAAAAATGAAATGAATTCAAAAAATGGGGTTTTAAGTCTCCCATGGACGTTTCCTCTTTGTGTTGAGGTATGAATTGAGATTCCGTTCCTCGTTGTAAACACCCAAAATTTACCCTCACCCATTCACATCATGGATTGTGATCATTACATATGCATAAACTCAATCATGGCATCTCATACCACATTTTTTGATTCATTGCATTGGTTCAAAGTCATCTGCATATAGGGTTTGTGATCTGAGCAATCCAGGAGCCTCTTGAGCCACTCCAAAGGTCATCAATCACTTCAAAGGGGTCCATGTATGTTCAAGTATCATATTATATCCTCTCAAAGTCAAGAATGTCAAAGAATCACAAGAACTGAAAATGGCATGGAAGCAGAGCCAGGTTTGACTACACAGATGACCTAGAATTAGGGTTTTGGATTCAAAGGCCATAACTCCAAATTTTTTGGTCATTCTTGTTTCTATTGGTCTCTATATGGTATAGGGAGTATGCATATCAATTTTCATGAAGAAATTCCATGGGGAAGTCATCTGATCAAGAGTTGACTTTTCAAGCAAGTCAGTGCAAAATCAGGGCATATGAGACCCCCAATGACCCAACCAAAGGGTGTTCTTCATCATTTTGATTGTATATGATCTTTATTTGATCATGGAAGATGTTGGAAGTTCACAAAATTGAAGAATTTCAAGTCTTTGGCAAAGTTGACTTTTTGGGAAAGTTTGACTTTTAATGAAATTGCCATTTTGGGAAACTTTTTCAACCCTTGCTTTTTGATTCAAAAATACTTCAAATGGAAAAACTTTGGTCATGAAAGTTGTAGAATGGATCATTCCCTTTTCAAAAAGTACAAGAACATGACCTAATTCATTTTGGATCAAAAGTTATGGCTTGTCAAAGTTGGCTAAAATCACAAAATTTCAAAGTTTCTACCAAAAAGGCAAAGTTGCAAATTCACATGTCAAGGAAAATTGGGCTGTCAAATGCACTTCTAATCTTCACAAAATGATCATACAACACCTAAAATTAAGAATGGGCCAAGGGATCACACATTTTTATGGCCTATGGAGCAAGATATCTCATAAGAAGCAAAAGTGAGGCAAGTTGCAAAAACTCACTCAAGTGTGAATCCACTTGCTTGCTGACTTCATGATCAATCCTAGGGTTCTCCCCACATCATGCTGCGCAGGACACACCTTTTGTCCTTGGCTAGCAAGTAGCCCATGCCTCTCTTACACAACTTTGACATTTTGGCAACTTGAGCCATACCTATCACAAAAGCACACATCACCTCATCTGACCTATCACAATAGTTTATGCAAACAAAAAGCAAGCCAAAGCATACAAAAACACCAGCCTGAAAGCATCCAGAACTCAGCTTTCTCATTTTCCACCTCTTGTGCAAAAGCTTTCAAAACTGCTTGCACAAGCCTCAAACACAAAAACCAACTTCACAAATCAACTCAACACACTTCCCTGATCACAAACCACCCCTCACCATAGCCTGAAACTCAAAGAATCAAAAACACGATCACCACCTGCCATTGAACAAAACTTCTGCCATCTCTCAAACCATCCATTATAAACTTCAAACAAGCATTGAAAGCTTCTCAGGGGGTCCAGTGGAGTTGATTGCAAGCAAGAAACCAGCCAGAAAGTACCAGAAACTAAAGCTTCAGTTCATGTAGCCATCTCAAACTTTTTTTCCAGAAACTTCATTTTAAGTTCTTAAAAGCTTCTATGCACTCCCCTGATCATGAATATGTGTTTACTTTTGAAAATGGTTGAGAAACCAGGATGTATGAATGCTCTGAAACGTTTTGCCCTAAAAATGTTTTGATTCGATTTGGCTGATTGATGAATGAAAAATGATGTTTGTTTGGGGGGTTTGATTCGGTTTTGAATGGGGATGAATTCTGGGCAGTTAGATTTCATTTTTGTTGCGTGTAGAGGGAGTTAGGGGTTTGAGCTAGCCGGAGAAGACGACCGGAACAGTGTTCCGGTCGCCTGAATGTGATTAGGGCAAGATTAGGGTTAATGACATTAATTAGGGAAATTTGAATTCTGGCCGTCCAGATGCGCGCGCCAGTCAACTCCCGCGCGTGTATGTTTGCATTCTGGCCCTTGATCTTGCATACTTTCATATTTTTCAGTTTAATTCATTTTATTTTTTATTAAATTGCATTTGTTTTCTTCATTTTATTTAAAATAGTAAAACAATTTTAAAAATTCTGAAAATTTTTGTACAAACTTTTATGAATTTGCAGAAACCAAAAACATTTTTATTTTTATTTTTTGCATTAAAAAATATTTTTAAATCATTTAAAAGTTTATTTTTAATTAATTAATGAGAATTAATTAATTAAAAATACTTTTAGGTATTTAAAAATCACCAAAAAATTCATGAAACCTTTAAAATCATTTAGAAACATTGTCCAACCCTCAAACCAAATTTCTTTTTTGATCTTAATGCATTTTGATAATTTTCCATGGAATTAATCCTATTTCAAAGCATTATTTTGATCCAAACTTCAAAAAATCATTTCTGCCTATCCTTTAAGAGTTGGACATTGATTCTTTTTGCATTGCATTTTGTTTAGCATGTAGTTTGTAGGGTTAAATTGGCATGATTTGATCTTGCATTTTCAATTTGTTTGGCATTTTTCTTGACAAGGTACCTTAAAACCCTAAAAATCTTAGGAAATTCATAACTTGCACTAGGTTAAGAATTGGATCCCCCCCCCTTTGGGCAGTGAGTTTGTGTAGGGTTAGGGTCCCTTTGAGTGCATTTTCAATTTTTTATCTTGATGTTTGCTTCTGGTTTTGGTTTTTGTTTGGTGCATTGATCATAAACCCTAATTTGGGCTTCCTTTTGCATTCATCTTGCATTTGCTTGCATACCATGACTTGCCATGACATTTTATGCTTCCATTTGATTCATTAGACATCTTAAGACATGTTAGAAGTATGTTTGATCACTGCATCCTTCATTTGCCATGTTGTATGTCATTTGCATTTCATAACTTTTCATGTATGACCATGGTTCATAGCATGCTTCTCTTGCATCCATTTGTTCATATGATCATCCTCATGCCTTGTTTCATGTTTGTATCATCTCATAGCATCATTGTCACCATACTTATGCTCCTGGTTTTGATTTGCATCATACCATTTCATTTCATTTTGCATTGCATTGCATTTCTTTCTCTAACTTTTCAGGTGGTAAGTCACTTTGAGAAGTGAATTTGCCTTCACTTCTCACATTTTCTTCTCATCTCTCTTGTGCATCATTGCTGCATTTTGTTTTGTGCTTGAGATTGAGCTTGCTCTTTCTTCTTCTTCTTACTCTCTTTCTCAAGTGACTTGTCTTCTTAAATGAAGCAAGTTACTTTGCTTCTCTTTGCTCCTTTCATCTGCTTCCTGGTGGTTCCTCTGAAGATCTTTCTTGTAAACCTCACAAACCTTAGGAACAACCAAGCATGACAATGATTAGGGTTTTGATTAGTCCCCCCATTTAGCTTTTACCTTTGTGTCTCATTGAGTCTTCTCTTCTCATCTCATAATCAGGGACTAAACCCTAAAGGCTTTAAGGCTTTGTGATTAAGCTTATGCATGCATCCTTCTATTAGGATGGAGTGTATAACTTTAATCCTAAGTGTTAAACCCTTAATGAGTTTAAGTCCTTTAATCAATTCACTTAATAATCATCAAGACACCAAGCTTGTAACTTGGGCCTTGCATTAGGGTTCTAATTCTTCCTTAATTGGTTAAGAAGGACTAACCCCAGTGTTAATGGACAAGTCCCCCTCAAGTTGTCTTACAAACCCTAAAAATCACTTCATCATATTATCATTAAATAAAATCCACTTAATAAAGGCTTGTTTTGTCATGAGTTTAATCCCTAATCATGGATTAAGTTGAGGAGCTTTCCTCAGCTTAAACACTCTCATCTATTATCCTTCTATTAGGATGGTGTAATGAGTCTGTTTAGTCCCTGATTATGGCTTAAACTCATTACTTAGCACTAAACAAAAACATCTAAATAATCACAAGTAGGTTAATGACCTTAACCCTATACCATGGTGATTAAGTGTGAGAAGCTGACTTCACACTTAAGGTATTCTCATTACCCCTAATCAGAGGGAGGATGTGATGAGTTTACTAACCCTTGGTTTAGGCTTAAGCTCATTAATCTATGACAAACTTTCAAAAGCAATAAAAGACTGAAAGCTCAAAAAAACAAACAATAATCGTCTCCTCCGGGATTCTTTTCTCACCTCATTCACTCATAAACGAGAACTTTCTTCTTCCGTCTAATGCAAGACAGTTTGCACCTGAGCCAGACAGGTCATACACTTGAGCATAGACAAGTAGGCAGTTCACAAGTCAATTCATCTTTCAATCTCTTTGGGTCGAACTACGGTGTTCTGACTTCCTCATTGCACGAGAGGATACGTAGGCATAACTTAACAGTTATCGAACAAAAGTCTTTGTATATTCCCCCTCTTTCCAGCTTTATTCTTTTAGCCTCATTATCATGAGCACTTCATTCTTGTTCTTACACTGACACTTGTCTTATACACTTCACATTCCTTTTACACTGACACCTGTACATCCTTTTCCAGCTCTTTTATACACAAATTGCACTGACACCACCCCTTTAAAACACAAATCTCTTAAGCGTGGATCCCGTCGAGTACGGCGGACAATCTGGGTGCTAATACCTTCCCAGGTTGTAACCAACCCCCTTTCTCAGTCTCTCTGGTTCGCAACCGTCTTGTCCATGTTCTTTCTAGGTCTATGCAGCATTACCTTTCCTTCGGGATAAAAATGCCTAGCTGGCGACTCTATTCTTTTCCTGTGAGTTCACTCCTGTGTGTTCTCACATCTCCCTTCGCCGACCGTTCGCGTCTGTACCTTTATTTGAGCTCAGTCTCATTTATCGGGAGCGACAGCTTGGCGACTCTGCTGGGGACACCCTTATACTGTAACCAGGGCTTCTGGTTCTGTTTGTGGGTTCCTCCTAGCGCTTGATTGATTTGTGTTTACTGGGGTGTTATGTGTTGTCTGTGTTTGTATATTTATTTTGTTTATTGCTTTATGTACAGTTGTTTTACTGCTTTCTTTATAGCTTTACATATATCATACTGTCATACTGTTCTGGCTGGATCTGGTTTTGTTGTTTTGGTGGGTGGGGTTCTATTGAGAGTTGAGGTCCTATACCTGGGACCTGAGTGACACCTAGGCTAGAGTGGTTCATGTTCTTTCCCATTCCATTTCGGTCTGGTGCGGGAATATGAAACACGGTTCAGATATGGGTTTCTTCTTGAGAACTCTGTGCTACAGATTTCCTGTAGTGCTAGGGCTATCTGGGAAGCCTGCTAAGTCTGGATGACCTTTACTATGACCTTCAGAAACTGAGGTGAATTAGAGGAGGATCTTTTATGGTTATTGTAAACACTGTACCTCCGGGTTAGAAGTGTTTACACTTCTCATAACTGATCCAAGTCCGAGGATCCTTGTTTTAGAACATCACCTGTGAGGGGGGTTGGGCTGTTTACAGGTTTGCAGGTACCCTTGACCTCAGCATACCCTGTTACTTTGTTTGATTAAGAGTACTCCATTTTGGGACAGTTCTTGTGATTTTTAACCATGGACATGTGGCTCTTTATTTGAGTCCCCCACCTTGGTTACTGGACTTATGAACCTTCATCTGGATTTCTTGAACATACATGGACTTATATCAAAGCAGTCAATCAGATCCAGCTCAATCACAAACCCTTGTATTTCATTTGCATACATCATCATTGCATCATTTAACATTTTCTTATTTGACTTTCAGGGTATCCACATCATATTTTGGCTTGGTTTTGACCCCTTCATCAGCATAGACCCCTACTCACCAGCTATCTGCTTCAGCTACACTCATCAGCTACCTGCTTCAGTCACCTGCATCATCAGTCTCAGCCTGTCAGTGGCCCATCTTCTAGTATCAGTCATCATCATCAGCATCTGCTTCAGTTCTTCTTCAGCAACATGGCACCCAAGAAGAGCAACATCTCCTACCATTTCTTTGAGCCTGAGCTAGCTGGCATCAGGAAGGTCCAGGACCTGATTACTCCAGACCATATACCACTATTCAGAGAACATTATGGAGGCATCCTTGATGTGGTTATGGATTTGGACCCTTCCCAGAGGAGCTTGATTCATACTTGCCTGCAGTTCTATGATCCCCCTCTGAGGTGCTTCACCTTCCAGGACTTTCAGTTGGGACCTTTATTAGAGGAGTATTCATCATTGGTTGGCATACCTGTCAGGGGTGGTGTCCCCTTCAACCCTGAGATGGCTTTTCCCAGTAATGAAGAAGTGGCAAAGGCATTGTATCTGGAACCTTGTCTGATTGGGCAGAATATGACTACCAAGGCTGGAATCTCTGGTCTACATTTGGATTTCTTGACTTCTCAGGCCATCCTGAAGGCCTCTTTGGGAGAGTGGAAGGAAGTCTGTGCTTTGTTAGCCCTCAGCATATATGGGGTTATACTTTTTGCAGATGAGCCTAAGTTTATTAGCAAGAATGCCATTCACCTTTTCATTCTGAGGAACCCAGTGCCCACCTTACTGGGAGATTTCTACTACTCTGTCCACCAAAGGAATGAAAAGCAAAGGGGAAGATTGGTGAGATGCTGTGCTCCCCTATTCCATACCTGGCTGCTCAAACACCTGCCCAAGACTGATGCATTCTTGAATCCTCACCAACAAAAGAATTGGGCTAGGAGGCTTGTTGCTCTGACTTCAGATGATATCAGGTGGTGCACTCAGAGCACTAAGGGCAGTGACATCATTACTAGTTGTGGGCAGTTCCCCAATGTACCTCTGATAGGAGTGAAGGGTTGCATCAACTACAACCCTCTGCTGTTCAAAAGACAACTGGGCTATGCATTGGTCCACCCTCCTAGAATACAAGATCTAGCTGAGACCCTTTATTGTGAGATCAAGCCTAATCTGGCTATTGTCAGGCAAGCATCCTGGGCTTGGGACAATGTCCAGACTAAAGGGGTAACCATTCTTGGGAGATGCAACAATGTGGCCTCAGCTCAGTACTATGAGTGGTCACATGCCAGGGCTCAAATTACTGGGATGCCCTTCACCATTGAAGATGTACCTGGACCCTCCACAGCCCCACCTCCAGCAACTGTCAGCCTGGAAGAGTTTGAAAAGCTCAAAGAGAGGAATGAGAATTTGTCTGAAGCCTTGAAGAGAACCCTCTGGGAGAGGAGTGATGGTCGTCTGGACATTGAAAGGTTAGAAAAGCTTAAGGTGGAGCATCTAGCCAGGATTGAAAAGTCAGAGGATTACATCAAGAAGTCAAGGGCTGGAGAACAGATTCTGAAGAATGCCTGTAAGGAGGCACAGTTCCAGAGAGCTAGGACTGATCTTTATCTGAAGGAGAGCCAAGCTAGGTGGGTCAGGATCACTGAAGCTCGCACTCAGGAGGATAAAAGAACTCAGGACAAGATTGAGCAGTTGGAGGCTAATGCAAAGGAGCAGCATGAAGCCCTAGTAGCAGCCCAGAGGGAGATCTCAGAATTGAAACTCAGAGCTGGTGTGAAGAGGTCAAAAGACCAGGGCAGACACAAGAAGCTAACTGCAGCTATCACCACCAGGAATCTTCTCATCAGGAACCTCACAGAGCATCCAGCTAACCATGTGACTGAAGCACTTCTGAAGGAAGTCCAGGAGGATGAGTTTGGTCTTGGTGTCTGACTTTTGCTTGTTGTTGCTTTCATTTTATGTACTTTTCTTTTCTTATGTTGTATTTTGACCCCTCAGAGGGCATGTATTGTAAAAAGCAAACTATGTACGTTTTTACATTTGTAATATATTCATTAGTTTGTTTCATCTGGGTTCTTTTTCTCTCAAGCAACATTAAAGCAACTTCCTCCGGGGTCTGGAAAGGTCAAAACCAAATGCCAAGTCGGATACCTTGGAAACAAATAAGCATACTGCATTGCATACTAACCCTTTTGTTTTGTTTTGTAGGTTTTTGTCTTGTTGTTACTAACTCTGTTGTGATCTCAGGAACTATTGCTCGACGACGGGTGTTCCCACTCAACCGTCCACACAGATATCTGTAACACGGTGGGAGAACTGACTTTAGTTATGTTGCGGATAGCAAGAGTCGCCACCGACTTTTATTTTATCCAAAGGAAAGGCATAAAAGAACAGGAAAGACCTTTTAAAAAGATTTTTGGGTCCGGGGGGTAGGTTATGAAAAGGGAAGGTGTTAGCACCCTTTTCATCCATGGTTATCCATGGGCTCTTAGGTACTTAAGCTCACTTTAAATTGTTTTTGAAAATGTAGTGTGTGAATAGAAAAATTTTCAGAATAGTTTAATAATAATCCATGTACGGATGTGTAAGAAACTTGTTTGAAAATTTGTTTGAAATTGTTAAGTTTGAAAATTTTTTGAAGTGAGCAAGTACATAAGAGAAACCTACCCTAATGTTTAAAGTCTTTCTTGTTCTTTTTCCTTTCCTTGGTAAGACTATCCCTACTATTAAGGAGTAGGTAGTCTTTACCTTGGATGTTAAGGGACATGAGAGGGACAATCTGATTATGAAGGCAACTGTGGGGTGTAATAAGCACATATGAGGGACTATCATCATTTTTCGAAGGGACTCGATTCTTATAGGCAACCATGAGGGACTTGATGATTTATCTTTTGAAGGGACTTGCTTTATACACCCCACTTGACCATTATTCGTAGGCAACTTGAGGGATAACCTTAGGAAGTGAGACGGCGATTAAAATCGACTTACGTGTGTGACGTGTTTAATTTAATTTATCTTATATTAAAAATTATCTAAATTTATTTTTTAAATAACAAACATATTTTACACTCCCTAATTACTAACCATGACAAAAAGAATTAAATAATTTCAAACTTACATCCAAGAAGCAATTACAACATTATAATAAATAAATACCAAGCAAAATAATTAAATAGCAAAATAAATATAAATAAGCAATAAATAATAAAATATAAATAATAAGGGGTTAGTAATAAGCAAGAAAAAGAGTTAGTAATAATAAAATAGGAAAAGTTAGTAAATAATAAAAATTATAAAGTTAGTGAAATAATAAGCATAAAAATAATAATTAATGAGTTAATAATAATGTAAAATTAACAAAACAAAATAAATAATATGATTAGTAATAATAAACAAAATTAATTAAGATATTATAAGAAATTAACAATTTTTAATATGAACAATTTTAAAAAAAAACAAATATTGACAAACAATTATTTAAATTTTTAGATTATTAGATTATTCTTTAAATATATCATGACTACAAAATTTATTTATTAAATAATATATACATATCATAAGAAAAAGTAGATTTTAAATATCATATTTACAATATAAATCATGTTTATAAAACTTAATCCTATTAATTATTATACTTACAAATCATATACAAAAATTTAACTATTATAAATTAAATTGTTTCTAAACCTTACAAGAAAAATAATTTGGATTATAAATATATTTACAACATTAACTATATTAAAAATTATATACATGATAAAGAAAATTATTTTTTAAAAAAAAATAGAAATTAGGTTTTGTTTAGAAAAATATTTTTAGGGTTTATTTTATAATAGACAAAATTCTAAACTAATATACCTATATTTTTTAGAACAACATAATTTTTTTTAATTTATTTTAACATAAAATATTAATTAAATTGAAAAGAAAATAAAAGAAGGAAAAGAATGAGAAAGTAAAAACCTGGTGGGGCTGGGGTTTGAACCCAGTCCCCTATGCTTGCAGCCAAGAGATCATACCACTGGGCCATCCATACGCAGGCAAGAGATGAGAGAGTGAGATTTGTTTTGTTGCTTGTGTTGAGAAAATCCAGAAAATAATGAGAACCAAAAAGGCCTGGGGGAGGATTGAACCCAGGACCTTATGTATACAAGAATGCGCGCGCTACCACCCGGCTGGAAGAGCCAATCTGTTAATATGTTGGCTACAAACAATAATATATGAAACACAATTTAAATGGAAACATGTCACAAAAAATTGCTGGAGGCAGGATTCGAACCCCAGCCTTCACCAACACGCGCATGCACTTTTCCACCAGGCCAAACATACATTTGTGAAATAAATCCAGGATTAATTCATATTATTTTTTAAACAGAATTTGAATTTGAAAACAGGCGCGAACTGGTCTTCTTCTTCCTCCCATTACCTGCGAAATTTGTAACGATTTCTCCTGCGAATTTTCCTGGGAGTTCTTCACACTTCAAAACCTACGAAAACGAAACTTGCACCAAACAGTAATGATTCTTAAAATTAATTACAGTTTTATAATCCTTGTGTCTTATAGAACACTCCTATGTGTCCAGAATTTGTTTATATTGGTTGAATCATCAAACCCTAATTATGAGAGCTAAACCCTAACAATGGCCGAATCGGTTCTAGGCAAGGGAAATCCAATTGATTTGTCCAGAATTGTTCCTTGGATCATCACAAACACAAAAACACAAACAAAATTCGTTAATAATGCATAAACAAACAGAATCGAAAATTTGAAATCCATGGCCAAGTTTGATTCGGGTAAGGCAACATGAGATAGTATTGATGCATATGATGGATGCTTTACAACCAGTGAGGTCCAGGGAAGCTTGCTACATCCTTATTTTACCTTTAAAAGCCCTGCAATTTGGAAACCGAATATGAGTTTTCAAAGGATTTTTGAGAATTTGAACTTACACCACAAGGCTGCCAATTCGTGCATGAGGCTAGGGTTTGTGTTATGCATATATACATGAGTGAATTAGGTCAGAAAAACTCATTGGTTATGTGGATATTTGATCCAAAAAAGATTGAAAAAGATGGTGTTGTAAAAGTCAAATATTTGCTCTTGAATGCTTGCTACTTTGGGATAATTCACATGATTTCCTTCTCTTTTGACTCTAATCACCCTTTAAGACTTTCTAGAAATAAAATTAAAATTTATTTTCATGATTTTATATTTTATTAGAATTTAAAATGACTTTTTAATATAAAAATCATAATAAATAAAAATAAAATAAATAAAATTATGAATAAATTAAATTAATTTCGTGCAAGCCATTATGAAATGAATTGGGTCACAATTTGGGCAGCCCATTTGGAAAGAATTACTTTTAAGCCTCCATTTTCAACATAAACCATCACAAAATTTCCCAACTTTGCAAGGGCACATCTCCCTCAATTTTAAAGGTATGGGGGTGTTCTTGGACTTTTTGGAAAGCTTGAAGAGTCCTCTAAACAACCCCATTGGTTTCAGGTCCATATCATTTACCAATCTCAAGTTATGCCCTTTTGAAGTTGTTGACTTTTTGTTGACTTTTGAAATGACCTATAATGTCTTAGATCATATCTTTCAAATGAAGCATTTTTGAGCTTAACCTTCAACATCAAAGTTGTAGAGAATTCAATTTCCTTCAAAATGAGATTTGGATGGAGACTTGGTGATGAAGTATGTGAAAGTTATGCCTGGTCAAAGTTCAGTTGACTTTTACTGAGGAAACCCTAATTTAGAAACTCCTGATTATTGATGATCTGGAATCTCCTTGATGAATCATGATCAACCCTTGATAAAATGATGAATTTTACTTCATATACTTGATGTTGGCAAAAAATCATGAAGTTTGACTTTGATTTGACCACAGTTGACTCCAGTTTGACTTTTTAACTGCATTGACTGATTTTGACTTATCTGATCATCTGACTGAGCAAACTTTTGAGAAAAGCCTTGAAACTTGACATGGGGGTTCTTACACACATATAAGATGCTATGAAACTCACTTGAGGTATTGGAAGTCCATTTAGCCTGATTAAAGTCAAAACCCTAGTTTTGGATGCACTGCTTAGGAGGTGCATTGTCTGAGGGAATTGTCAACTTCTTTGACCAATTGTGAACTATGTGAACCTTGTGAATCTTCATAAAATGTCTTGTGATACTCATGGGAGGTATTGTGAAGCTTGTGAACCTTTTGAACCTCATGAAGTGGCTTTGTAGACCTCATGAACCCCAGGAAAGCTTTATATTCATTGTGAATCTTGTGAACCTTGTGAACCTTCAAGAAGTGACTTGTAAACTTCATGAACTTCATGGAAGGTTTTGTAAATGTTGAGAAACTTGTGAACCTTGTGAACCTTCAAGAAGTGACTTGTAGACTTCATGAACCTCATGAAAGGTTATATAAGCATTGAGAAACTTGTGAACCTTGTGAACCTTCATAAAGTAACTTGTAGACTTCATGAACCTCATGAAAGGTTATGCAAGTGTTGGAGAACTTGTGAACCTTCAAGAAGTGACTTGTAGACTTCATGAACCTCATGAAAGGTTATATAAGCATTGAGAAACTTGTGAACCTTGTGAACCTTCATAAAGTAACTTGTAGACTTCATGAACCTCATGAAAGGTTATGCAAGTGTTGGAGAACTTGTGAACCTTGTGAACCTTCAAGAAGTGACTTGTAGACTTCATGAACCTCATGAAAGGTTATATAAGCATTGAGAAACTTGTGAACCTTGTGAACCTTCTTAGAACACAAAGTCTTGTATTGTGAGGGCAAATTTTGGGGTGCAACAGCTGCCCCTGTTCAATTTTCTGAAACCTGAGGGGTTAGATTGGTATGTTTGCCAGTCGTAACCTGGAAGGTTGAAGGGGATTGAACACAAAAGCCCAAAAATTTGCACTCACCAGTGCATAGAGTGATATTGATGGTTGGTTGAATATGATTGAGTGGGCTTAAAGATGCCACTAGGAGAAAGTTCTTCAGCAATATAATGAGAGCTGTCAGGAGTCTGGAGTAATACTGATGTAACAGCATGTCTTCATGAGGATAGAGCAATCAATAATGATAACCCTAAAGCAGTATTGAAGAAATAATATGATTTCAGGAGGATAGAGCAATCAATAATGATAACTCTAAAGCAGTCTTGAAGTAATGATATGACTCCAGGAGGATAGAGCAATGGATAGCTCTAAAGCAGTCTTGAAGTAATGATATGACTCCAGGAGGATAGAGCACTGGATAGCTCTAAAGCAGTCTTAAAGTAATGATATGACTCCAGGAGGATAGAGCACTGGATAGCTCTAAAGCAGTCTTGAAGTAATGATATGACTCCAGGAGGATAGAGCAATGGATAGCTCTAAAGCAGTCTTGAAGTAATGATATGACTCCAGGAGGATAGAGCACTGGATAGCTCTAAAGCAGTCTTGAAGTACTGGTTTCAGGAGGATAGAGCAATGGATAGCTCTAAAGCAGTCTTGAAATAATAATGTGATTTCAGGAGGATAGAGCAATGGATAGCTCTAAAGCAGTCTTGAAATAATAATGTGATTTCAGGAGGATAGAACAATGGATAGCCCTAAAGCAGTCTTGAAATCATAAGAAGCTTATCAGGAGGATAAAGTAACCCTGAGGTGACAATAAAGCAGTCCCAAAGAAGCTCATCAGGAGGATAAAGTAACCCTGAGGTTACAATAAAGCAGTCCCAAAGATAATAAGTTTGTTTGTTGGATGATTAACCTGAAACAAGGTAGCTTTCTGTATAATAACATTAGTTTATGCTTTATGCATGCATGTATGATATGATGCACTTAGATAATGTACTATATGTCTATGGATATGTATGATATGGTATGGTGTAAATGATGTATGTATGATATGATATTGCCGGGAGCGTCTGGATATCTTTGTTTAACAACTGCTGGCCAGGGAAAATAAATCCCGATTCGTTGTTGAAAAATATATAACCCTCCGTCTGCTGGGGATAACAGGGTATAGATAACCTCCCGTCTGGGGATGGCAAGGTATATATAACCTCCCGTTGTTGGGGATGGCAAGGTATATATAACCTCCCGTTGTTGGGGATAGTAGGGTATATATAACCTTCGTCTTCGTTTGATAGTAGGATAAGTACAACATCCCGTCTTCGTTCGTCGTACCCTTATTGGAAAGTAATTTCCCGAATATCCGTATGAGGATAAAAGAGATGGATATAAATTCCAGGGGAAATAAGACTTTACGAAGATGGATTAGTCCTACTGAGGGTTTTGTAGCTGTTTTTGTAGAGATGAACCGGCGAAGCTTCGTTGAAATCCTTCCCTCGTTCGTCCTTAGTAAATACTATTACTGCATTTTCATGCATTTCTGGTAAACATTAATCATATTAAGCATACATGCATTTCTGGTAAACATTAATCATATTCAAAAGCATACATACATTCAAACACGACCAATGGACGTTTCGCTTATGTAAATAGGGTAAAAGTAAATCTGAATTCAAAAGATGGAATTTATTTATATCAAAAGTGACCCATACATGGGTAAGTTTGTACAGGGAGACATAAACCCTAGTAAGAGGATTTTGTCATAAAGTTTTACAAAAGAAAATCAGCTATGTGGGAAACAATCCTATTGAGTTTCAATTCTACTATTGCCATTATCTTCAAGTATCTCATCTTCTTGCTGTTGAGACGGAAACGATTGGATTGAGCTTTATCTGTTCGAGCTTGAGTAAGTAGTACAACTGGTGGCAGTTTCCTGGGTGATCCAAACGAGACATAGTCATACGCTTTAATCCCTAACTTTTGCCTGGATTGCCCTTTCAGGTTTTCAATCCACCGGGATACCCTTTTTTGCCCAAGCCGCCTTTTCAGGTTTTCGACTTGCCGGGTGTACATCTTTTTATATATATCCCTAATTTTTGCCCAAACCCTTTTGGTTTGCCGGGATGCCCTTATTTTTGCCTAGGCCTGTCAACCTAGCGGGTCTCTTTTTATGCGTAGTATTTTTTAACTATGTCTGCGTTTACAGGCTGTGGGAAGTCTTCACCATCCATTGTAGTCAGTATCATGGCACCTCCTGAAAACACTGTCTTGACTACAAATGGTCCTTCATATGTTGGAGTCCACTTGCCCCTAGGATCACCCTGTGGTAATATGATACGCTTGATTACCAAGTCACCAGCCTGATATACCTTTGGCTTAACCTTCTTGTTAAAAGCTTTGATCATCCGTTTCTGGTACATCTGGCCATGACAAACTGCTGCTAACCTCTTCTCATCAATCAAATTTATCTGGTCCAGTCGAGTCTGAATCCATTCATCTTCATTCAAGTCTGCATCCTTCATAATTCTCAAGGAGGGAATCTGAACTTCAATGGGCAGAACTGCTTCCATACCATAGACTAAGGAGAATGGGGTTGCCCCTGTTGAAGTACGTATTGTAGTACGATAACCATGAAGAGCAAACGGTAACATCTCATGCCAATCCTTGTAAGTAACAGTCATCTTCTGTACTATCTTCTTAATGTTCTTATTAGCAGCTTCAACTGCCCCATTCATCTTCGGACGATACGGAGAAGAGTTGTGATGTTTAATCTTGAATTGCGTGCAGAGATCAGTAATCATAGTGTTATTCAAATTAGAGCCATTGTCAGTGATAATCCTTTCAGGGATGCCATACCTACATATGAGATTATTCTTAATGAACCGAGCCACAACATTCTTAGTAACAGATGCAAATGAAGCTGCCTCTACCCACTTCGTGAAATAATCAATAGCAACCAGGATGAAACGATGCCCATTAGAAGCAGTAGGCTTGATCTCACCAATCATATCAATGCCCCACATGGCAAAGGGCCAAGGAGCAGTCAACACATTCAATGGTGATGGAGGTACATGGACTTTATCAGCATAAATTTGACATTTGTGACAAATTTTGGAGTGTTGATAGCAATCAGCTTCCATGGTAGACCAATAGTAACCTGCTCTCAATATCTTCTTTGCCATAGTGTGACCACTGGAATGAGTGCCAAAGGTCCCATCATGCATCTCTTCCATAATATCAGTTGCTTCCTTCTTATCCACACAACGAAGCATAGTTGAATCATGATTGCGCTTATACAGAATGCCATTACTCAAGAAGAACTTGGCAGAAAATCTTCTCAGAAACTTCCTATCTTTGACAGATGCCCCTTCAGGGAATTCCTGAGCTTCAAGATATCTTTTCACTTCATAGAACCAAGGCTTCTCCTCTACCCCTTCTGTGTCAATCTTATTGCAGTATGCAGGCTTTTCAAATCTATCAATAGTAATCTTGGGAGCTTCATCATCCCAGCTGATCTCAAACATGGATGCCATGGTGGCTAATGCATCTGCCAACTGATTCTCTCTTCGTGGAATGTGCTCAAAGGTAATCTCTTTGAAATGTGGGATCAAAGACAACACATGCTCTCTGTAAGGAATGAGGTTATCATGCTTGGTATCCCAATCTCCTTTAATCTGACTTACTACCAGGGCTGAATCTCCATACACATCAAGGAACTGAATCTTCATATCAATAGCAGCTTTAATACCCAGGATACATGCCTCATATTCGGCCATGTTATTGGTACAATGGAAACAAAGTCTAGCAGTAATCGGGGTATGACAACCTTCAGGGGAACTAATCACAACACCAACACCATTACCAAGTGCATTAGAGGCCCCGTCAAAAACCATAGTCCATCGGGATCCTTGTTCAGGTCCGTCATATTGTCCAGGTTCTTTGGTAATAATCATAATGTCTTCATCAGGGAACTCAAAATTCATTGACTGGTAATCATCTACTGCTTGATGAGCCAAATGATCAGCAACAACACTTCCTTTAATGGCCTTCTGAGTAGTATACTGTATGTCATATTCTGTCAAGATCATTTGCCATCTTGCAATTCTTCCGGAGAGAGCAGGTTTCTCAAATATGTACTTGATTGGATCCATCTTCGAAATCAATAAGGTGGTATGGGTCAACATATACTGTCTTAGTCGGCGAGCAGCCCATGCCAAAGCGCAGCAAGTTTTCTCGAGCAGTGAGTATCTTGTTTCACAGTCGGTAAACTTTTTGCTAAGGTAGTATATTGCCTGCTCTTTTCGACCAGACTCGTCATGTTGCCCCAACACACACCCCATTGAGTTGTCTAACACTGTTAAGTACATAATCAAGGGTCTTCCATCAACTGGTGGCATCAAAATTGGTGGCTCTAGTAGATATCTCTTAATTTCATCAAAGGCAGTTTGGCACTCATCATTCCATTCCATCACCTGATCTTTCTTCAACAACTTGAAGATTGGCTCACAGATGGTAGTTAATTGGGAAATAAATCTTGCAATGTAGTTCAATCGTCCCAAGAAACCTCTAACCTCCTTCTCAGTACGGGGAGCCGGCATCTCTCGTATAGCTTTCACTTTTGCAGGATCCACTTCAATACCTTTGCCACTGACAATGAAACCCAGGAGCTTTCCAGATCTAACTCCAAAAGTACACTTGTTTGGGTTCAATCTCAACTTGTATTTCTTCAACCTCTCAAACAACTTGTGCAGATGATCAAGATGTTGCTCTTCATTATGAGATCTGGCTATCATATCATCTACATATACCTCTATCTCATGATGAATCATATCATGAAACAAAGCCACCATAGCACGCTGATATGTTGCCCCTGCATTCTTCAAACCAAATGGCATTACCTTATAGCAAAAGGTGCCCCACTGTGTCACAAATGTTGTCTTCTCCATATCTTCGGGTGCCATCTTGATTTGATTGTAACCAGAGAAACCATCCATAAAAGAGAATACCTTATGCTGAGCAGTGTTGTCTACCAGAATATCAATATGAGGAAGTGGGAAGTCATCTTTAGGGCTAGCCTTGTTCAGATCTCTGTAGTCTACACACATACGTACCTTGCCATCTTTCTTAGGAACTGGTACCACATTTGCAACCCACTGAGGATAAGAAGTCACTGCTAAGAACCCTGCATTGAACTGTTTCATTACCTCTGCCTTGATCTTTTCTGACATTTCAGGACGCATACGACGAACCTTCTGCTTCTTTGGACGACAATCTTCTTTCACTGGCAAACGGTGAACCACAATGTCTGTATCCAACCCTGGCATATCTTCATAGGACCAAGCAAAGATCTCCACATAATCACGTAACATCTGAATCAACCTGCTCTTGACACTGTCCTCTAAATCAGCCCCTACCTTGACCTCTTTTCTGTTTTCTTCAGTTCCCAGATTCACAACTTCGATTGGCTCTTCATGTGGCTGTATAGCTTTCTCTTCTTGTTGTAACAACCTAGCAAGCTCTACAGGTATTTCACAATCGTCCTCATTTCCGTCTTCAGTTTGATAGATCGGATTCTCGAAATTGTAATTGGCAATAGTAGAACTGTTATCAACAGGATCCAGAGTGGATGAGGATCTGCATTTTAGTGATGTGGGTGTGTGTAAGAACACATAGCTGATAAAACAAAAATAAAAGAAAAGAAAGACAAGGAACACAATATTTATGAAAACGAAACGTCCACTGATTTTATTGAATGAAGTATGCAAATGAAATGACAGCCCGTAACAAGCACACCATTGTGCCCCGGGTAAGGCACATGGCTTGAAAGTTTTATTGTTCCAGAAATTACAAACTTAAAAAAAAACATAACACAGTAATAGTATTTACTCCTGACTAAAGGAGATAGGGATAACATCTTCAGCTTTCCAATTATTGAGTCCAGCACCCACAGTAGGAAAAATCCATGCATCCAAGTTGTAGTCTTCATCTTGATCTCCCACAGCATTGATAACCCCTTGATTGGTGATACGAGCAGCACGAGCACGACGAACAGCCTTCTGGGACTCTGCAGTGAAACCCAAACCAAACTTGTCAGACTTGTATGGAATATCAGGAAGCTGACCCCAAATAGTACAACCACCTTCATCCACCACAGCTCTAGCATCATTGAGGGAGGCCATTGCCATTGTTGGAGGTTTTCTGATGACCACAGGAACTTTCTTCACAGCAGGAGGTGCTACACAATCATTAGCAACCCAGGGAACCACTTCAAATGACTGACACGGAGTCTCAATGTATTCACCTTCCACTTCCAGATACTTGAAAGTGTTTACATGGCTGACAAAGTATTCTTCCTCTCCAAAGACAGTAACAACCTTTCCATTCACCGGATATCTCAACTTTTGGTGTAATGTAGAGGTCACAGCACCTGCCCCATGGATCCAGGGACGACCAAGCAGACAAGAGTATGAAGGACGAATATCCATCACATAAAATGTAGCAGTAAACATCTGAGAACCAACTTTGATTGGAAGATCAATTTCCCCATGCACTACTCTTCTAGAACCATCAAAAGCCTTTACCACAATATTACTGGGCTTCAACACAGTATCTTCAGGACTCAGCTTATTCAGGACTTCCTTGGGCAACACATTCAGAGAAGAACCATTGTCTATCAGTACATGTGACAGGGTAGTGCCCCTGCATTCAATTGAAATATGCAAGGCCCTGTTATGATCCCTCTTGGCAGGGGTCAAATCAGCATCAGAGAATCCTAACCCGTTGTCATAGGTCAGGTGAGCAACACAGTTCTCAAATTGATCAACAGAAATTGCACTGGGCACATGAGCAGTCTTCAAAAACTTGATTAAGGACTTGGCATGAGCCTCAGAACACAGCAATAGAGACAACATAGAAATCTTTGAGGGAGTATGCCCCAACTGATCAACAATGTCATAATCACTCTTGCGAATGATTTTCAATACTTCTTCCATCTGCTTAGAGAGATCATCAGCAGCTGGCACATCAGTAGATACAGGCTCAATAACAGGACCTTTGCCCCGAGCATCAGTGGTGGTAGTAGCAGCAGGAGTAACTGCACTCTTAGAAGCAACTGGAGGAGAGAAGACTCTTCCACTACGAGTGATCTTGCTAGATCCAGCAATATTATCAATGTCAGCAGGCATATCAGGTAAAGGCTCTTGCTTGACACCATGGATGTAAACATCAGACCCATAGTGCCAAGGCACAGCTTTGTCAGATGTATAAGGAATAGGACCAGGAGTGGTAATAATCAGAGGAGCCACTCTGGCTTCAGCAACAACTTTCACAGGACCTTCAGCAGTAATCTTGATTGGGCCCTGATGAGTGATTTTGATGGGACCCTTTGAAGTGATTCTCACCGGTACTTTGTCAACCATATCAACCTCTTCAATCTTCTTACCCCGAGTCAGATGATCCACCATACCTTCTACAGATGCTGGTCTTCTTTCAAACACTATAGTATACTTATCCATGAGACGTTGAATTCCATCTCTCAAAATGAAGCAACTATCCGGCTTATAGGTACAATACAGACAATCTTCACGACAACCTGGAAAGATCCCAGCTTGTACTAACCTCTTTTTGATAACAGACAATGGTGTGCTCAACTCCATAACTGAATGGACATGCAGATCTTCATCAATGTCTTCATCAATGGCATTGACAGTCTTCTCGTGATTTGGCATTGGAGCTGTAATCACATTTGGAGTACCTGGTGGATCAAACTCAATTTCTCCAGCATCAATCATATCTTGAATTTTGTTCTTCAAGACCCAGCAGTTATTAGTATCATGTCCTGGACAGTTTGAATGATATGCACATCGTGCATTGGGATTGTACTTGGGGGAAGTAACATTGGGATTCTGAGGAGCCTCCCTCAGAGTAATAAGTTCAGCCTTCAACAAGTGTTGCAATGCCTGAGCCATTGACATGTTGATCTTCGTGAACTGTCTTCTAGCCCTCTGTTGGTTGCCTTGAGGCTGCTCTGTTGTTGTAGGAGTTGGATTTGAAATATGAACTGCACTAACAGACTGATGCCTTCTGTTACGATCAGGTTGACCATAAACAGCATTGGATTCCTTCTTCCCGGTGGGAGGCTTCTTTGCAGCACCTGATGAAGAAGTGCCCACTTGGATCTTACCACTCTTGATACCATTTTCTACCCGTTCTCCTGTCATGATCAACTCAGTGAAGCCAGATGATGAGCTTCCAATGAGATGACTGTAAAACGGACCATTCAGCGTACACATGAACATATCAACCAATTCCCTATCAGTCAAAGGGGGTTGAACTCTTCCAGCTAAATCTCTCCACTTCTGAGCATACTCCTTAAAACTTTCTTTGGCACCCATAGACATGCTCTGAAGCTGCATGCGAGTGGGGGCTAAATCAGCATTGTATTGGTACTGCCTATAGAAAGCTTCAGCAAGATCATTCCAGTCTCTGATGTTGACATTCTCCAACTGATAATACCACTCCAACTGGGCTCCAGATAAGCTCTCTTGAAAGAAATGGATCCACAACTTCTTATCAGCAGTGTGGGGTTGAATTCTTCTGACATAAGACCTCAAATGCAGCTTGGGACAGGAGACCCCATCATAAACAACAAAGGTAGGAACCTTGAAACCAATGGGTATCACAACCCCAGATATCAAACTCAAATCCTCAAAATCCAGCCCAGATGACTTCTGCAACTCCATAGCATCCATTCTATCCACCAGCATCTTGAATTTGTCTTCATTAGGCTCATGGTAGTAATTAGCCTCAGAATCAGAGTCCCCCATAGTGTTGTGGAGACTGCCTCTCTCTTTCTCAGATTCTTCAGATTCATAGTCTTCAACCTCTTCCTTGGTCTTGACAGGACCTTTGAACCTTCTTCCCATGTTGAGCAACCCAGCAGACCTTCTAGTCTTCTTAGTCTTCTTGGCCAGCAGTGCCTTCAAATCATCTTGCCCCTTGGACAGGTTCAAGATCAGCTCCTGGAACTGTGCATTCTGTGCCTGAAGATCCTTAACTGATTGTTCAAGAGCCATTGCTGAAATAAACAGCGAGAAGATGAGAAACCTGCGCACAATTATAAATCTGTGATGCAATGAAATGATATGGGAATGCATATGCAATGTTTTCAAGGACCGCAGGATTTAAATTTGCTTAGACAAACACGAAAGTAAACTTTTATTAGTAATAACTTGTTTTGCCTTTTAGGCTTACAAAAAATGAAAGTGAAATAAGTACAAAAGATGGGGTTTTAAGTCTCCCATGGACGTTTCCTCTTTGTATTGAGGTATGAGTTGAGGTTTCGTTCCTCGTGAAGTTGCTTTGTTAGCTCTAGGACTCTTGCTTGGCTTGTTTTGTAATGAGCCTCGAAAGTATCCCTTTGCTCCTTCAGTTGGATCCATGATCTCTGAAAGTCTTCCATATCAGTAGGCATGTCTGGGTGAAGGATGGTATAAGCTGTGTCTCCTTCAGCAACAGGTTCCATGGTAACTGGTAGGACGGCAGGATATGGCATCATGAGTGTCTGAGCACGAGATCGTACCCATCTGAGATAAGCCTCCATAGGAATAGTGTACTTAGGCTCCAGTGTCTTGCTGTCAACTCTGTTTACCTTTCCCCAAGCTCGTATGAATCTCTGACGGTAACCCTGAAGATCGTTGTCGTAATCAAACACAATGCCCTGAATCAACATGTCATGTGGGCCATCGCTCCGAGCGTAACCAAACTGTCGTAAAGCTAGAGAGGGGTTGTAGGTGATGCCTCCTCTTATGCCTAGAAGTGGCACATTAGGAAACTCCCCACAACGGTCAATGATGGTGACATTCTCCATAGATCTGGAGCACCAATGGATGTCTGAGTGAGAAAGTGACATGATCCTCTTGGACCATCTGAACCCTTGCTCATTCTTCATTACTGAGCGAGGAAGGTGAGAAATAAACCACCTAGAAAGCAAAGGTATGCAGCACATCAAAGTTCCTCTTGCCCTTGTAGTACGGGTGTGAAGAGAATGCAGGATGTCTCCAAGCAATGTAGGCACTGGATTGTGACTCAGGAAAATGTTGATGGCATGAACATCTATGAACTGATCTGGATTGGGGAACAATACTAAGCCATATATCAGCAAGGCTAAGATCTCCTCAAAAGCATCATAGCTCATGGCCTTCAAGAACATTTGAGCTTTATCCATTAATACCTTAGCAAGAATACCCTTGACTCCACTTCTCGTTTCTAGAACAATGTCAGATTTCTTCAGATGTAGGGCTGCAGCAATAACCTCTGGTTTGGGCTCCTTCTCCAAGCCTGTGAAGGGTCTTTGATCAAGAACAGGTATACCCAGAAGCTTAGAGAACTCCTCCATGGTTGGAACCAGCTGGTAGTCAGGGAAGGTAAAGCAATGGTGCTTAGGGTCAAAGAACTGAAACAGCACACTCATCATGTCTTCATTGAACCCTGAAGTGACTAGATCTAGTAGGTGACCATGTCTTTTGATGAACTGGGAATGATCAGACACTTGAGAAACCAACTCTTTAAGCTTAGCAGGTATGCCCACAAAGTTGATCCTGATGGTGTTTCTACGAGCAGAAGCCATGACCTGCAACAAAGAACAAAGATAAATCCTTTGGTCCTTGAAATGGTTAGTGAAAATGCTATGCTTATGATGCATGATGATGTCATGATGTTATGCTCAATCACAAACATGTGGCACACACAAACAAGTCACACAATTGCCCTAGGTTTAAAGGCTTGCATGAGGTTCAAAGGTAAGTACCCTCCCCTGAAGTTAGATGGTTCATCCTGTCCTACAAAAGTAACCGGGTTCTAAGGGATCTCAATATCATTGATCCTTCACAAGGGTGGTTGTTCAGTGGGCAACTTACTTGCCAACCAAAACCCTCCAAGTTTAAGATCTCAATGAGCGTAGTATCGAGTGTCAACCAACTTCAGTCTGCACCAAAGCCGGTTACCTCACTACTTTCTAAAGGCCAAGATGAGTTAACTAGGGTTCTAGAAGTTAGTTAGTGCATTGACAACATATGGCAGCCTCAATATTATCCTCAACTTGACTTAAGGAATATAAGCACCAACCAAGAAGTCGCACTAACTATGGCCACCAGATCAACCGTATCGATATACGTCGTACAGTTTCCTTGGTCTATTGCCATTTACCTAAGGTACACTAGATCCGGATTAGGACCTTTCACACATAAGAGCACCCCAACAAGTAATATAAAACAAACGAGGCAAACAATTCAAAGTGATCTTAATTCTTAAGGGTACCCCTCTTAAATAGGTCCCCAGCAGAGTCGCCAGTTCTGTAACACGGTGGGAGAACTGACTTTAGTTATGTTGCGGATAGCAAGAGTCGCCACTGACTTTTATTTTATCCAAAGGAAAGGCATAAAAGAACAGGAAAGACCTTTTAAAAAGATTTTTGGGTCCGGGGGGTAGGTTATGAAAAGGGAAGGTGTTAGCACCCTTTTCATCCATGGTTATCCATGGGCTCTTAGGTACTTAAGCTCACTTTAAATTGTTTTTGAAAATGTAGTGTGTGAATAGAAAAATTTTCAGAATAGTTTAATAATAATCCATGTACGGATGTGTAAGAAACTTGTTTGAAAATTTGTTTGAAATTGTTAAGTTTGAAAATTTTTTGAAGTGAGCAAGTACATAAGAGAAACCTACCCTAATGTTTAAAGTCTTTCTTGTTCTTTTTCCTTTCCTTGGTAAGACTATCCCTACTATTAAGGAGTAGGTAGTCTTTACCTTGGATGTTAAGGGACATGAGAGGGACAATCTGATTATGAAGGCAACTGTGGGGTGTAATAAGCACATATGAGGGACTATCATCATTTTTCGAAGGGACTCGATTCTTATAGGCAACCATGAGGGACTTGATGATTTATCTTTTGAAGGGACTTGCTTTATACACCCCACTTGACCATTATTCGTAGGCAACTTGAGGGATAACCTTAGGAAGTGAGACGGCGATTAAAATCGACTTACGTGTGTGACGTGTTTAATTTAATTTATCTTATATTAAAAATTATCTAAATTTATTTTTTAAATAACAAACATATTTTACACTCCCTAATTACTAACCATGACAAAAAGAATTAAATAATTTCAAACTTACATCCAAGAAGCAATTACAACATTATAATAAATAAATACCAAGCAAAATAATTAAATAGCAAAATAAATATAAATAAGCAATAAATAATAAAATATAAATAATAAGGGGTTAGTAATAAGCAAGAAAAAGAGTTAGTAATAATAAAATAGGAAAAGTTAGTAAATAATAAAAATTATAAAGTTAGTGAAATAATAAGCATAAAAATAATAATTAATGAGTTAATAATAATGTAAAATTAACAAAACAAAATAAATAATATGATTAGTAATAATAAACAAAATTAATTAAGATATTATAAGAAATTAACAATTTTTAATATGAACAATTTTAAAAAAAAAACAAATATTGACAAACAATTATTTAAATTTTTAGATTATTAGATTATTCTTTAAATATATCATGACTACAAAATTTATTTATTAAATAATATATACATATCATAAGAAAAAGTAGATTTTAAATATCATATTTACAATATAAATCATGTTTATAAAACTTAATCCTATTAATTATTATACTTACAAATCATATACAAAAATTTAACTATTATAAATTAAATTGTTTCTAAACCTTACAAGAAAAATAATTTGGATTATAAATATATTTACAACATTAACTATATTAAAAATTATATACATGATAAAGAAAATTATTTTTTTAAAAAAAATAGAAATTAGGTTTTGTTTAGAAAAATATTTTTAGGGTTTATTTTATAATAGACAAAATTCTAAACTAATATACCTATATTTTTTAGAACAACATAATTTTTTTTAATTTATTTTAACATAAAATATTAATTAAATTGAAAAGAAAATAAAAGAAGGAAAAGAATGAGAAAGTAAAAACCTGGTGGGGCTGGGGTTTGAACCCAGTCCCCTATGCTTGCAGCCAAGAGATCATACCACTGGGCCATCCATACGCAGGCAAGAGATGAGAGAGTGAGATTTGTTTTGTTGCTTGTGTTGAGAAAATCCAGAAAATAATGAGAACCAAAAAGGCCTGGGGGAGGATTGAACCCAGGACCTTATGTATACAAGAATGCGCGCGCTACCACCCGGCTGGAAGAGCCAATCTGTTAATATGTTGGCTACAAACAATAATATATGAAACACAATTTAAATGGAAACATGTCACAAAAAATTGCTGGAGGCAGGATTCGAACCCCAGCCTTCACCAACACGCGCATGCACTTTTCCACCAGGCCAAACATACATTTGTGAAATAAATCCAGGATTAATTCATATTATTTTTTAAACAGAATTTGAATTTGAAAACAGGCGCGAACTGGTCTTCTTCTTCCTCCCATTACCTGCGAAATTTGTAACGATTTCTCCTGCGAATTTTCCTGGGAGTTCTTCACACTTCAAAACCTACGAAAACGAAACTTGCACCAAACAGTAATGATTCTTAAAATTAATTACAGTTTTATAATCCTTGTGTCTTATAGAACACTCCTATGTGTCCAGAATTTGTTTATATTGGTTGAATCATCAAACCCTAATTATGAGAGCTAAACCCTAACAATGGCCGAATCGGTTCTAGGCAAGGGAAATCCAATTGATTTGTCCAGAATTGTTCCTTGGATCATCACAAACACAAAAACACAAACAAAATTCGTTAATAATGCATAAACAAACATAATCGAAAATTTGAAATCCATGGCCAAGTTTGATTCGGGTAAGGCAACATGAGATAGTATTGATGCATATGATGGATGCTTTACAACCAGTGAGGTCCAGGGAAGCTTGCTACATCCTTATTTTACCTTTAAAAGCCCTGCAATTTGGAAACCGAATATGAGTTTTCAAAGGATTTTTGAGAATTTGAACTTACACCACAAGGCTGCCAATTCGTGCATGAGGCTAGGGTTTGTGTTATGCATATATACATGAGTGAATTAGGTCAGAAAAACTCATTGGTTATGTGGATATTTGATCCAAAAAAGATTGAAAAAGATGGTGTTGTAAAAGTCAAATATTTGCTCTTGAATGCTTGCTACTTTGGGATAATTCACATGATTTCCTTCTCTTTTGACTCTAATCACCCTTTAAGACTTTCTAGAAATAAAATTAAAATTTATTTTCATGATTTTATATTTTATTAGAATTTAAAATGACTTTTTAATATAAAAATCATAATAAATAAAAATAAAATAAATAAAATTATGAATAAATTAAATTAATTTCGTGCAAGCCATTATGAAATGAATTGGGTCACAATTTGGGCAGCCCATTTGGAAAGAATTACTTTTAAGCCTCCATTTTCAACATAAACCATCACAAAATTTCCCAACTTTGCAAGGGCACATCTCCCTCAATTTTAAAGGTATGAGGGTGTTCTTGGACTTTTTGGAAAGCTTGAAGAGTCCTCTAAACAACCCCATTGGTTTCAGGTCCATATCATTTACCAATCTCAAGTTATGCCCTTTTGAAGTTGTTGACTTTTTGTTGACTTTTGAAATGACCTATAATGTCTTAGATCATATCTTTCAAATGAAGCATTTTTGAGCTTAACCTTCAACATCAAAGTTGTAGAGAATTCAATTTCCTTCAAAATGAGATTTGGATGGAGACTTGGTGATGAAGTATGTGAAAGTTATGCCTGGTCAAAGTTCAGTTGACTTTTACTGAGGAAACCCTAATTTAGAAACTCCTGATTATTGATGATCTGGAATCTCCTTGATGAATCATGATCAACCCTTGATAAAATGATGAATTTTACTTCATATACTTGATGTTGGCAAAAAATCATGAAGTTTGACTTTGATTTGACCACAGTTGACTCCAGTTTGACTTTTTAACTGCATTGACTGATTTTGACTTATCTGATCATCTAACTGAGCAAACTTTTGAGAAAAGCCTTGAAACTTGACATGGGGGTTCTTACACACATATAAGATGCTATGAAACTCACTTGAGGTATTGGAAGTCCATTTAGCCTGATTAAAGTCAAAACCCTAGTTTTGGATGCACTGCTTAGGAGGTGCATTGTCTGAGGGAATTGTCAACTTCTTTGACCAATTGTGAACTATGTGAACCTTGTGAATCTTCATAAAATGTCTTGTGATACTCATGGGAGGTATTGTGAAGCTTGTGAACCTTTTGAACCTCATGAAGTGGCTTTGTAGACCTCATGAACCCCAGGAAAGCTTTATATTCATTGTGAATCTTGTGAACCTTGTGAACCTTCAAGAAGTGACTTGTAAACTTCATGAACTTCATGGAAGGTCTTGTAAATGTTGAGAAACTTGTGAACCTTGTGAACCTTCAAGAAGTGACTTGTAGACTTCATGAACCTCATGAAAGGTTATATAAGCATTGAGAAACTTGTGAACCTTGTGAACCTTCATAAAGTAACTTGTAGACTTCATGAACCTCATGAAAGGTTATGCAAGTGTTGGAGAACTTGTGAACCTTGTGAACCTTCAAGAAGTGACTTGTAGACTTCATGAACCTCATGAAAGGTTATATAAGCATTGAGAAACTTGTGAACCTTGTGAACCTTCATAAAGTAACTTGTAGACTTCATGAACCTCATGAAAGGTTATGCAAGTGTTGGAGAACTTGTGAACCTTGTGAACCTTCAAGAAGTGACTTGTAGACTTCATGAACCTCATGAAAGGTTATATAAGCATTGAGAAACTTGTGAACCTTGTGAACCTTCTTAGAACACAAAGTCTTGTATTGTGAGGGCAAATTTTGGGGTGCAACAATATCCCACCCGCAATAACCTTCCGGGTATACAAATGGACCAGGTACAGCAGGACCTTACAGAGGTCAGGACTCAAATGGCCAACGAGAGATTGGAAATGAGAAATCAGATGACTCAGTTTATGGAGGTGATGAATGGATTGGCACAGAGCCAAGAGAGATTGAGGGCACTAGTAGAAAGGCAGACCCAGGAGGAACCCCATCTAGGGACTGGTGGGACAAGCAACAATGAGAGGGTTCAGCCTCATGTCAACCCACCTGTGTATGGCCCTCATCTTCACCCAGAGATCAACATCCCTGCTAATGTACAAGGGAATGCTACTACAGGAAGGGTACTGCAAGAAGACCCCCAGGAAGATCAGTTCACAGTGATGGGAGCTGGGGATGAAGCCTATGACAGAAGGCTGGATGAAATTGCTGAAAAATTAAGGTCCTTGGAATCTCAGAATTCCTTGGGCTTTGATGTTATGGACATGGGATTAGTGGACGGGGTCAGGATTCCCCACAAGTTTAAACCGCCGTGCTTTGAGAAGTACAACGGAACTTCCTGTCCCCGAACCCATCTATAATCCTTTTTGGGGAGGCTGAAGGCATATACCATGGACGAAAAGCTATGGATGTTTTATTTTGAAGATAGCTTAACAGGAGCTTCGAGGGAATGGTACTCTCACTTGACTAGAGCAACCATCAGGTGCTGGAAGGACTTGGCAGAGGCCTTCATTAGACAATACCAGTACAACTTGGATATGGCTCCCAACAGGACCCTCCTAATGGGAATGTCTCAATCATCCAGGGAAAGCTTTCGGGAATACGCCCAGAGGTGGAGACAGCTTGCTGCTGCTGTCCAGCCACCCATGTCAGAGAGGGAGATGGCTGATATGTTTATGAACACCCTCCAAGGGACATACATTGATAGGCTAGCTGCCTTTTCTTCCACCAGCTTCGCTGACGTTGTCATAGCTGGAGAAAGAATTGAGAGCCTTCTAAAGATGGGAAAGATTTCTGACAGCGGTGCAAGCTCGTCCAGCAACCCCAGAAAGCCTTTTGTAGGTCCAAGAAGAACTGGTGAGACTAATGCTATCCATACCAGCAGGGGAAGACCCCAGTATGTTCATAGGTCAGTGGCAGCAGTCACCATTCCCTCTCCACTTCCTCAGCAACCAGCATATCAACCACAACAACAAAATTACCAGCAACAAACTCAGTATCCTCCTCAGAGAAACTACAACAACAACAACAATCAGCAAAGACCATTTCAACAGAGACCTTCTCAGGCCAATAGGGTGATTGACCCGATCCCTATGCCTTATGCCGCATTGTTGCCACAACTCCTGAAACTCAACCTGGTTGAGCTAAGGACATTGGCACCTCCAGATCCTGCCAGTCTGCCCAGAAATTATGACGCCAGCGCCAGATGTGCTTTTCACTCAAATGCACCTGGCCACAGTACAAAGAAGTGCAGAGCTTTGCACATGAAAGTTCAGGATCTAGTGGATTCCAAAGCTCTAAACTTTGCACCACCACCTAATGTAAACAAGAACCCCATGCCCAACCATGGAGGACCCAGAATAAATGCTATTGAAGAAGATAAGCCGTCTTACTTGATAACCAGTGTGGGGCAGATTCGGACGCCCTTGGTAGATATTAAAGCTCAACTCCTTGAATGCCAAATCTTCCCGGGATGTGAGCTAGGATGTGCTTATTGCAACATTTCAGTAAATGGGTGTGACAACTTGAGAAACGGCATAGATAGTCTCATCCAGAGTGGCGACTTCAAATCACAACATCAATACCTTCAAATCCAGCAAATTCTTTGACAACAATTCCCGAGTCTCCTACAACTGCAACAACAGTAATTCCAAGCAATTCATCAGCACTATCAACAGTGGTTCCATCCACCATATCAGCAAATCATACATCAACAAATGTTCCTTCTACAACTTCAGCACCCCTTCATTCAGAATCTCCTACAACAGCAACACTCATCCAGTCAACAGTGTCTCCTACAACATCAACAGCAAATAATGAAAGTGTCTCAACGGTTACAATATATTATGATCCCGCAAATGATTCTGCCTACAACTCACAAAATGCCACTCCTATCAGAGCACCAGTCACAATATACTATGATCCACACACTGTCATGGTCCCTTCTGCAGCAGCTATCAGTCCAGTCACTATCACAGTGCCTGGGCCAGTTCCTTATGAAAGCAATAATGCCATCCCTTGGCATTACGGCTCAGATCTATACTGCGAAGGGCAGAAAATCACTCTTGAATCATCAACTTCTTCACCACAAATAGACAATGTGGGAGGAGGCGGAGGCTTCACTCGAAGCGGACGTCTCTTTGCCCCATAAATTCCAAGACCCATTGCTGAAGCAGAAGCTGCTGCCAAAGCAAAAGGGAAGAGCACGGTGCAAGAAGAACAAGTTGTTAAAGAAGCTTTGAAAACCCCTTTTGATCAAGAGGTTGATGAATTCATGAGAATCATCAAGAAAAGTGATTACAAGATAGTGGACCAACTTCACCAGACACCTTCCAAGATCTCCATTTTATCATTGCTAATGTGCTCCGAGGCTCATCGGAACGCACTATTAAAAGTCTTGCACGCAACTTATGTGCCAGAGGAGATCACCGTCAATCAGTTGGAAGATGTAGTTGGAAATGTTAACGCTAGTCATGGACTAGGATTTACCAACACTGATTTGACAACGGAAGGCCGCAATCACAACAAGGCTTTGCACATTACCTTGGAGTGTAAGGGTGCAGTTCTTTCTCATGTATTAGTGGACACAGGGTCATCCCTCAATGTCCTACCTAAGAAAGCCCTTGTGAAGCTGGAGTATGAAGGATTGGCATTACGTCCCAGCAACTTGGTAGTGAGAGCCTTTGACGGCTCTAAGAGATCAGTTCTGGGAGAAATTGAGTTGCCTATAACGATTGGCCCACAGACTTTCAAAACGACCTTTTTCGTGATGGATATACAGCCTGCCTACAGCTGTCTATTGGGTAGACCATGGATACACGCCGCTGGCTCCGTGACATCAACCCTTCACCAGAAGTTAAAATTCGAGTGGGAGGGCCAAGTCGTTACTATTTGTGGAGAAGAGGATATTTTTGTTAGCCACCTGGCTACATACAAATACATTGAGATGGATTGGGAGATCCACGAAACTATGAGTCAAGGGTTTGAGGCCTTGAACATAAATGAAGCATCCGATGTACCTGGAACCTCAATGAAATCTTACCAACAAGCCCGGAAGGTTGTTGAAGAAGGGACTGCCCAAGGCTGGGGCAAGTTGCTGCCCGTAGAGAAGAAGGAGGACAGATTTGGGTTGGGTTACAAACCAACTCAACAAGATCAAGCAGAGGCTGCTAAGGAGCCCAATTTTGTCAGTGGGGGGATGCTCGCCCCCGATGCAGTGAACAACTTGGAAGACGAGGATGAAAGCGACCGCAATCTGGAGAGTTGGATACGTCCAAGGATCCCGGGGAGCAGTGTCTCAAACTGGTCTTCCCAGGAAATTATAAGGGTTACTCCTGCAGAGTAATTATTATTTCCTGTATATTTTAAGCATGCATCAAGTCTTGCATCTTGCCCAAGATGACAAGACTCATTTTGTAATCGGGCCATCTGTAATTTTTGTGCAAACAGATCAATCAATGATAATCATACATCTTTTGCAAATGAGTCGTTTTTCTTTTCCGCTCACTGTTTTTCCATTTTTCTTTTTGTACAAAAATAAATGGCAATGTTTTCAAAATGACAACTTCATTTCACTTTTCTAAACAAGATTAAAATCAATCACTAAAATGAACAAACTGAACCCTTGCAGAGAGTGCCTTTCAGACCGCACCGACAACATCACATATATGGCTTCGTATGACTTTGACAATCCAATCAATCAAGCCGATGAAGGGGTTGAAGAAGATTATGAGCTTCCTGAAGAGCTAGCCAGGCTGTTAAGGCAAGAGGAGAAGGTTATCACTCCTCATCAGGAGGAGGTCGAAACGATTAATCTTGGTACGGATGAAGACGTGAAAGAAGTCAAGATCGGGGCCTGCTTACAAGACTCAGTGAAGAAACAACTGATTGACCTGCTTCAGGAATATGTGGATGTGTTTGCCTGGTCTTACCAGGATATGCCAGGGCTGGACACCGATATCGTCATGCACAAGCTGCCTTTAAGAGAAGACTGCCCACCAGTTAAGCAGAAGCTACGCCGTACTCGCCCAGACATGGCAATGAAGATCAAAGAAGAGGTACAAAAGCAGTGGGATGCCGGGTTCCTTGCTGTAACTAGCTATCCACCGTGGGTTGCTAATATAGTACCTGTGCCCAAGAAGGACGACAAGGTGAGAATGTGTGTTGATTACCGGGATCTGAACAGAGCCAGCCCAAAGGATGATTTCCCATTACCTCACATTGATGTATTGGTTGATAATACAGCTCAGTTCTCGGTATTCTCCTTCATGGACGGATTTTCAGGATACAATCAGATCAAAATGTCACCTGAAGACATGGAGAAGACAACCTTCATCACACCCTGGGGCACGTTCTGTTACAAAGTGATGTCATTCGGACTGAAGAATGCTGGTGCAACGTATCAACGGGCTATGGTGACATTATTCCACGATATGATCCATAAAGAAATCGAGTGTTATGTGGATGACATGATTGCCAAGTCCCTCACGGAAGAAGACCACCTGGTAAACCTGCTGAAGCTATTCAAGCGTCTGAGGAAGTACCAATTGAAGTTGAACCCCAACAAATGCACATTCGGGGTACGATCTGGTAAGCTGCTGGGATTTATTGTGAGCGAGAAAGGGATTGAAGTTGACCCTGATAAAGTCAAAGCCATTCAAGAAATGCCTGCACCGAAGTCTGAAAAGGAAGTTCGGGGGTTTCTAGGTAGATTGAACTACATTTCAAGGTTCATATCTCACCTTACTGCAACCTGTGAGCCTTTGTTCAAGCTGTTAAGAAAAGAACAGACGGTCAGGTGGAACAAAGACTGCCAGAAGGCTTTTGACAAGATCAAAGAATACTTGCAAGAACCACCAATCCTTATGCCTCCAGTTGAAGGAAGACCTCTGATAATGTACTTGACAGTATTAGAAGAGTCAATGGGGTGTGTGCTGGGCCAGCATGACGAGTCTGGTCGAAAAGAGTATGCAATATACTACCTGAGCAAAAAGTTTACCGACTGTGAACAGCGTTATTCACTACTCGAGAAAACTTGTTGTGCTTTAGCGTGGGCTGCTCGCCGACTGAGACAGTATATGTTGACCCACACTACTTTATTGATATCAAAGATGGACCCAGTTAAGTATATCTTTGAGAAGCCAGCACTTACCGGGAGGGTTGCAAGATGGAAAATGATCCTCACTGAATATGACATCCAGTACACATCTCAGAAAGCCATCAAGGGCAGTGTATTGTCTGAATATCTTGCTGAGCAACCTATTGATGATTACCAGCCTATGAGATTTGACTTCCCTGATGAAGACATCATGTTCATAAAAGCAAAAGATCATGAAGAGCCTATTCACACTGAAGGGCCTGACCCAGAAGAAGAATGGACTATGATGTTTGATGGGGCTGTTAATATGAATGGTCGTGGTGTTGGTGCAGTGCTCATTACACCTAAGGGAGTCCACTTGCCTTTCTCGGCAAAACTCACTTTTAACTGCACTAACAACGAAGCTGAATACGAAGCTTGCATTATGGGTCTTGAGGAAGCCATTGACCTCAGGATCAAAACATTGACTGTATTCGGAGATTCAGCTCTGGTAGTTAATCAAACTAACGGCAAATGATACACACACCAAGATCATCTGATACCTTACAGGGATTATACAAGGAGGTTACTGACTTTCTTCACAACAGTCAAGCTCGAGTATATCCCTCGAGATGAAAATCAGTTTGCAGATGCTCTGGCTACCATTTCATCCATGATCAAAGTTCAAGCTGCCAACTTTTTACCCCAAATTTCAGTATCCAGACTTGACAGACCAGCATATGTGTTCGCAGCAGATGTTGTCAAAGACGATAAGCCTTGGTTCCATGACATTAAGTGCTTCTTGGAGGATCAAGCATACCCACATGGGGCATCTTCCAATGATAAGAAGACTTTGAGAAGGCTTGCTGGTAGTTTCTTTCTGAACACTGATGGTTCCCTGTACAAGAGAAACTTTGATATGGTACTTCTCAGATGTGTTGATAGAACAGAAGCATACTTGTTGATGCACGAGGTGCACGAGGGATCCTTTGGTACCCATGCTGGAGGGCATGCCATGGCTAAAAAGTTGCTAAGATCAGGCTATTACTGGATCACAATGGATGCAGACTGTTGTGCCTACGCCAGAAAATGCCATAAATGCCAGATTTATGCAGATAAGGTGCATGTGCCTCCCAATCCTTTGAATGTGATGTCTTCACCCTGGCCCTTTGCTATGTGGGGCATTGATATGATTGGCAAAATTGATCCAACTGCTTCAAATGGTCACAGATTCATCTTGGTTGCCATTGACTATTTTACCAAATGGGTTGAAGCAGCTTCATATGCAAACGTCACCAGACAAGTGGTAGCCAGATTTCTGAAAAGAGATATCATCTGTCGGTATGGAGTGCCCGAGCGAATCATTACTGATAATGGTTCTAACTTAAACAACAAAAGGATGGCAGAGCTATGCCGGGACTTCAAGATCCAACACCACAATTCTTCTCCTTACAGGCCTAAGATGAACGGCGCTGTTGAGGCAGCTAATAAGAATATCAAGAAGATTGTGCAGAAGATGGTAGTCACCTACAAAGACTGGCATGAAATGCTACCATTTTCCTTGCACGGGTACCGTACGTCAATCAGAACATCCACTGGGGCAACACCATATCAGCTTGTGTATGGTATGGAGGCAGTCCTACCTGTTGAAGTTGAGTTACCCTCCATGAGGGTACTGATGGATGTTAAGCTGAACGAGGCAGGATGGGTCCGATCCCGATACGAACAACTGAGTCTGATCGAAGAGAAAAGATTGGCTGCAATCTGTCATGGGCAGTTGTATCAGAAAAGAATGAAGAAAGCCTTTGATCAGAAAGTCAGGCTCCGAGAGTACCAAGTAGGAGATCTTGTGCTGAAAAGAATCCTCCCTCCTCATACAGACCACAGGGGCAAGTGGACCCCAAACTATGAAGGACCATTTGTGGTAAAGAAAGTTTTCTCTGGTGGAGCACTGATGCTCAGCACCATGGATGGTGAAGACTTCCCGTCCCCTGTGAATTCAGAAGCAGTTAAAAAATACTTCGCATAAAAATGACCCGCTGGACATAAAAACAGAATGTAAGTCCAGGCAAAAATAGGGCATCCCGGCGAGTCAAAAACAGAATGAAAGACTCGGGCAAAAATAAGGGAAAATAAACAAAAAAAAAATGTACACCCGCTGAGTTGAAAAGCCGCATTGGACAACTCAGGCAAAAATGGGTATCCCGATAGATCGAAAACCCGAAAGGGCGATTCATGCAAAACAAGGGAATAAGCGAACAACTGCATTCTGAATTCGTCTGTATCACTTACAACTTGGTAAGCTTCAAAAAGATCGAGCGCCGGTCAGAATCAACCTTCTTCAGAAAGCAAGACGAGAAGAACGTCAAAAGTCATACGAGTCATAGCGAAGGGAAGCTCCTTGAAGCGTCACCAACATTGCCAACATCTTTTTGTTTCTCAATTTGTAACAATTTCCTCATTTTAGGAGATTTGTTTCTTTGACTGTATCTTGCCAATTCGGGGCACATGAATTAATAAAATCAGATTTTCAGTCATGTCTCGTCTCGTACATTTTATTTTCATTTGCAAAATGTCTGATGTCTTTAGAGATACTGATTGCACAAACACAGATGTTTCCTTCCTAAAAAATACGTGCTTGCAGGAAATATGTTTACTCCCGGGAGTGTCTGGACTCCTATGATGGAATCTGGTAAGAGATACCTCGGGATTACTTGTATGTTTCTATCTTTGCAGGATTGCAGGTATTCAAAGCGCAACATGGGGCATGTAAGCTTTATCCCAGCAAGTTGGCAAATCAACACTCAGTCTTAACACTTGAAGTGTTTTCTCCCCAGCTGAGTTGCCACTTGTTATTTCTCCCAGCCGAGGTGCCAATCATACCTCCTTCTTAGCTAAAAGCCAGGGAACCACTTCCCCACAGAGTTTCAACCTCTATCCAGAAGAGCAACGCATGAAGGAATCACAACAGAGTGACGAAAGCTTCTACAAACCCCAGCTGGGTCCCTTATTACCAGGATGGGTCTATCAGTGACCTATATCCCCAAACAGATACATCTTGTCAGATCTACCAAAGATCTCATCCCCAGCTGGGATGTTCACTTCAAACAGATCGGCCAGAGATCTCCACAGCAACGGGATCCAAATCCCGGATCGGTATCTTTGCATAATCATAGCATTCGCATCATATTCACCCCACAAAGCGTAGCATTCCGTCTAATACGGAACATTACGGCAAAAAAAATCCAACATATTGCATAATCATAAGCCATGATCCGAATCAAAACACTTGTGAATAATGACAATCCATCAACAATATACAGAATGCTCCCCAGGTTCCCCAGCGGAGAGTTAAAGCTGAAACAGTTGCCTCACATTCACAAACATCAGTATATGCTCCTGTTGGCACCCGTCCGTGTCACATCCCCAACATAAAGACCAAAGCGTCCCCTTTGCACTCACAGATACTTATATACAATTCCTTGGCATCCGTCCATGTCATTTTCCCCAGCACAGTAACATAAACACTTTGTACGTCAGATACTTGTTTATACTATACTTATCTCCTTTGACACCCGTCCGTGTCGCTCTCTCCAGCAAGTTGAACACTCATCTATACACCACTCATACTTATACAGATACTCGTCCGTATCTTGTATACACTATTTATATCCCCACAGATTCAACACTAGTCCGTGTTCTTTGTTAACCAGTTGGTACTCGTCCGTATCATCATCTCAGAACATGCGTCAAGCGTTTGTTTCTACCTGATACTCGTCCGTATCATAGTCTTAAGGATGCTTGTCCGCATCTTTAATCCATACACCGTGTCAAACACTCATGTCTTCTTGAATATAGACACCCGTCTGTGTCTACTATTCCCCAGAAGAGTCCCCGCAGATTCAACACTCGTCCGTGTTCATTGTTAACTAGTTGATACTCGTCCATATCATCATCTCTGAACGCGTGTCGGTATTTGTTTCTACCCGATACTCGTCTGTATCATAGTCTTAAGGATGCTCGTCCGCATCTTTAAATCTATACACAGTGTCCAAACACTTATACCTTTTGTTGCTTGGATATAAACACTCGTCCGTGTTTACTATTCCCCATTAGATCGCCAACAAGGCAAAATTTTCTTTTTTCTATCTGACATTCGTCCTACGTCATGATACACCCTGAGAGCAGCCGTACCCTGCTAGGTGATCGTCCTTCACCTCTTGATGATCGTCCTTCATCATGCTCGTCCGATGGCCGTCCCCATCGTCGACCTCTTATCCGACATTCGTCCTATGTCGTGATATTTAGCAGCCGTCCCCTGCTAGGCGATCGTCCTTCACCCTTTTGATGATCGTCCTTCATCATTTTATCCAATGGCCGTCCCCATTGTTGATTTTGGTTATCTGACATTCGTCCTATGTCATGATAAACCTTGAGAGCAGTCGTCCCCTGCTAGGTGATCGTACTTCACCTCTTGATGATCGTCCTTCATCATGCTCATCCGATGGTCGTCCCCATCGTTGACCTATTATCCGGCATTCGTCCTATGTCGCGATATTTTCGGCAGCCGTACCCTGCCAGGTGATCGTCCTTCACCTTAGATGATTGTCCCTCATCTTATCCCCAACAGAGCAGCCGTCCCCTGCTAGGTGATCGTCCTTCACCTTTGATGACCGTCCCTCATCATTATTTCATTTATTCTTTAACCCGATGGCCGTCCCCGTCGTGGTCCCTTTTTCCTTTTCCTGATGATCGTCCTTCATCAGTTTAGCCCGATGGCCGTCCCCATCGTTGGTTACTTTACTTTATGAACTTGATGGCCGTCCCCATTAATCCCCATAGAATCTTATAGCTTTACTTGATGGCCGTCCCCATCATGATACCTCTTATCCCCAGCATGTCGGCCGTCCCCGTCATTGCTTTATTTTCCGCACTTTTCCAGCATGTCGGCCGTCCCCGTCATTGCTCTTTACCCAGCAGTCGTCCTCTTCTCGACGGTCGTCCTCCGTCGCCCACACTTTACAATATACTCTATTTTCCTTTACAATCTATATCCCTTTTCTTCTTCATTCTGTGAGTACAAATTTCGGACTGTCTTTGGTATTCAACCACAAGTTATCTTGTTTGCCTGTTAAGTCGTAGCTTACATCCTGCACAGCTAACTCATGTTTGAATAGGGGCAGCTGTAAACACCCCAAATTTGCCCTCACCCATTCACATCATGGCTTGTGATCATTACATATGCATAAACTCAATCATGGCATCTCATACCACATTTTTTGATTCATTGCATTGGTTCAAAGTCATCTGCATATATGGTTTGTTATCTGAGCAATCCAGGAGCCTCTTGAGCCACTCCAAAGGTCATCAATCACTTAAAAGGGGTCCATGTATGTTCAAGTATCATATTATATCCTCTCAAAGTCAAGAATGTCAAAGAATCACAAGAACTGAAAATGGCATGGAAGCAGAGCCAGGTTTGACTGCACAGATGACCTAGAATTAGGGTTTTGGATTCAAAGGCCATAACTCCAAATTTTTTGGTCATTCTTGTTTCTATTGGTCTCTATATGGTATAGGGAGTATGCATATCAATTTTCATGAAGAAATTCCATGGGGAAGTCATCTGATCAAGAGTTGACTTTTCAAGCAAGTCAGTGCAAAATCAGGGCATATGAGACCCCCAATGACCCAACCAAAGGGTGTTCTTCATCATTTTGATTGTATATGATCTTTATTTGATCATGGAAGATGTTGGAAGTTCACAAAATTGAAGAATTTCAAGTCTTTGGCAAAGTTGACTTTTTGGGAAAGTTTGACTTTTAATGAAATTGCCATTTTGGGAAACTTTTTCAACCCTTGCTTTTTGATTCAAAAATACTTCAAATGGAAAAACTTTGGTCATGAAAGTTGTAGAATGGATCATTCCCTTTTCAAAAAGTACAATAACATGACCTAATTCATTTTGGATCAAAAGTTATGGCTTGTCAAAGTTGGCTAAAATCACAAAATTTCAAAGTTTCTACCAAAAAGGAAAAGTTGCAAATTCACATGTCAAGGAAAATTGGGCTGTCAAATGCACTTCTAATCTTCACAAAATGATCATACAACACCTAAAATTCAGAATGGGCCAAGGGATCACACATTTTTATGGCCTATGGAGCAAGATATCTCATAAGAAGCAAAAGTGAGGCAAGTTGCAAAAACTCACTCAAGTGTGAATCCACTTGCTTGCTGACTTCATGATCAATCCTAGGGTTCTCCCCACATCATGCTGCGCAGGACACACCTTTTGTCCTTGGCTAGCAAGTAGCCCATGCCTCTCTTACACAACTTTGACATTTTGGCAACTTGAGCCATACCTATCACAAAAGCACACATCACCTCATCTGACCTATCACAATAGTTTATGCAAACAAAAAGCAAGCCAAAGCATACAAAAACACCAGCCTGAAAGCATCCAGAACTCAGCTTGCTTATTTTCCACCTCTTGTGCAAAAGCTTTCGAAACTGCTTGCACAAGCCTCAAACACAAAAACCAACTTCACAAATCAACTCAACACACTTCCCTGATCACAAACCACCCCTCACCATAGCCTGAAACTCAAAGAATCAAAAACACGATCACCACCTGCCATTGAACAGAACTTCTGCCATCTCTCAAACCATCCATTATAAACTTCAAACAAGCATTGAAAGCTTCTCAGGGGGTCCAGTGGAGTTGATTGCAAGCAAGAAACCAGCCAGAAAGTACTAGAAACTAAAGCTTCAGTTCAGGTAGCCATCTCAAACTTTTTTTCCAGAAACTTCATTTTAAGTTCTTAAAAGCTTCTATGCACTCCCCTGATCATGAATATGTGTTTACTTTTGAAAATGGTTGAGAAACCAGGATGTATGAATGCTCTGAAACTTTTTGCCCTAAAAATGTTTTGATTCGATTTGGCTGATTGATGAATGAAAAATGATGTTTGTTTGGGGGGTTTGATTCGGTTTTGAATGGGGATGAATTCTGGGCAGTTAGATTTTATTTTTGTTGCGTGTAGAGGGAGTTAGGGGTTTGAGCTAGCCGGAGAAGACGACCGGAACAGTGTTCCGGTCGCCTGAATGTGATTAGGGCAAGATTAGGGTTAATGACATTAATTAGGGAAATTTGAATTCTGGCCGTCCAGATGCGCGCGCCAGTCAACTCCCGCGCGTGTATGTTTGCATTCTGGCCCTTGATCTTGCATACTTTCATATTTTTCAGTTTAATTCATTTTATTTTTTATTAAATTGCATTTGTTTTCTTCATTTTATTTAAAATAGTAAAATAATTTTAAAAATTCTGAAAATTTTTGTACAAACTTTTATGAATTTGCAGAAACCAAAAACATTTTTATTTTTATTTTTTGCATTAAAAAATATTTTTAAATCATTTAAAATTTTATTTTTAATTAATTAATGAGAATTAATTAATTAAAAATACTTTTAGGTATTTAAAAATCACCAAAAAATTCATGAAACCTTTAAAATCATTTAGAAACATTGTCCAACCCTCAAACCAAATTTCTTTTTTGATCTTAATGCATTTTGATAATTTTCCATGGAATTAATCCTATTTCAAAGCATTATTTTGATCCAAACTTCAAAAAATCATTTCTGCCTATCCTTTAAGAGTTGGACATTGATTCTTTTTGCATTGCATTTTGTTTAGCATGTAGTTTGTAGGGTTAAATTGGCATGATTTGATCTTGCATTTTCAATTTGTTTGGCATTTTTCTTGACAAGGTACCTTAAAACCCTAAAAATCTTAGGAAATTCATAACTTGCACTAGGTTAAGAATTGGATCCCCCCCCCCCCTTTGGGCAGTGAGTTTGTGTAGGGTTAGGGTCCCTTTGAGTGCATTTTCAATTTTTTATCTTGATGTTTGCTTCTGGTTTTGGTTTTTGTTTGGTGCATTGATCATAAACCCTAATTTGGGCTTCCTTTTGCATTCATCTTGCATTTGCTTGCATACCATGACTTGCCATGACATTTTATGCTTCCATTTGATTCATTAGACATCTTAAGACATGTTAGAAGTATGTTTGATCACTGCATCCTTCATTTGCCATGTTGTATGTCATTTGCATTTCATAACTTTTCATGTATGACCATGGTTCATAGCATGCTTCTCTTGCATCCATTTGTTCATATGATCATCCTCATGCCTTGTTTCATGTTTGTATCATCTCATAGCATCATTGTCACCATACTTATGCTCCTGGTTTTGATTTGCATCATACCATTTCATTTCATTTTGCATTGCATTGCATTTCTTTCTCTAACTTTTCAGGTGGTAAGTCACTTTGAGAAGTGAATTTGCCTTCACTTCTCACATTTTCTTCTCATCTCTCTTGTGCATCATTGCTGCATTTTGTTTTGTGCTTGAGATTGAGCTTGCTCTTTCTTCTTCTTCTTACTCTCTTTCTCAAGTGACTTGTCTTCTTAAATGAAGCAAGTTACTTTGCTTCTCTTTGCTCCTTTCATCTGCTTCCTGGTGGTTCCTCTGAAGATCTTTCTTGTAAACCTCACAAACCTTAGGAACAACCAAGCATGACAATGATTAGGGTTTTGATTAGTCCCCCCATTTAGATTTTACCTTTGTGTCTCATTGAGTCTTCTCTTCTCATCTCATAATCAGGGACTAAACCCTAAAGGCTTTAAGGCTTTGTGATTAAGCTTATGCCTGCATCCTTCTATTAGGATGGAGTGTATAACTTTAATCCTAAGTGTTAAACCCTTAATGAGTTTAAGTCCTTTAATCAATTCACTTAATAATCATCAAGACACCAAGCTTGTAACTTGGGCCTTGCATTAGGGTTCTAATTCTTCCTTAATTGGTTAAGAAGGACTAACCCCAGTGTTAATGGACAAGTCCCCCCCAAGTTGTCTTACAAACCCTAAAAATCACTTCATCATCTTATCATTAAATAAAATCCACTTAATAAAGGCTTGTTTTGTCATGAGTTTAATCCCTAATCATGGATTAAGTTGAGGAGCTTTCCTCAGCTTAAACACTCTCATCTATTATCCTTCTATTAGGATGGTGTAATGAGTCTGTTTAGTCCCTGATTATGGCTTAAACTCATTACTTATCACTAAACAAAAACATCTAAATAATCACAAGTAGGTTAATGACCTTAACCCTATACCATGGTGATTAAGTGTGAGAAGCTGACTTCACACTTAAGGTATTCTCATTACCCCTAATCAGAGGGAGGATGTGATGAGTTTACTAACCCTTGGTTTAGGCTTAAGCTCATTAATCTATGACAAACTTTCAAAAGCAATAAAAGACTGAAAGCTCAAAAAAACAAACAATAATCGTCTCCTCCGGGATTCTTTTCTCACCTCATTCACTCATAAACGAGAACTTGCTTCTTCCGTCTAATGCAAGACAGTTTGCACCTGAGCCAGACAGGTCATACACTTGAGCATAGACAAGTAGGCAATTCACAAGTCAATTCATCTTTCAATCTCTTTGGGTCGAACTACGGTGTTCTGACTTCCTCATTGCACGAGAGGATACGTAGGCATAACTTAACAGTTATCGAACAAAAGTCTCTGTATATTCCCCCTCTTTCCAGCTTTATTCTTTTAGCCTCATTATCATGAGCACTTCATTCTTGTTCTTACACTGACACTTGTCTTATACACTTCACATTCCTTTTACACTGACACCTATACATCCTTTTCCAGCTCTTTTATACACAAATTGCACTGACACCACCCCTTTAAAACACAAATCTCTTAAGCGTAGATCCCGTCGAGTACGGCGGACAATCTGGGTGCTAATACCTTCCCAGGTTGTAACCAACCCCCTTTCTCAGTCTCTCTGGTTCGCAACCGTCTTGTCCATGTTCTTTCTAGGTCTATGCAGCATTACCTTTCCTTCGGGATAAAAATGCCTAGCTGGCGACTCTATTCTTTTCCTGTGAGTTCACTCATGTGTGTTCTCACATCTCCCTTCGCCGACCGTTCGCGTCTGTACCTTTATTTGAGCTCAGTCTCATTTATCGGGAGCGACACTCGTGAAGTTGCTTTGTTAGTTCTAGGATTCTTTCTTGGCTTGCTTTGTAATGAGCCTCGAAAGTATCCCTTTGCTCCTTTAACTGGATCCAGGATCTCTGCAAGTCTTCCATGTCAGTAGGCATGTCTGGGTGAAGGATGGTATAAGCAGTATCTCCTTCAGCAACAGGTTCCATGGTAATTGGCAGGATAGCAGGATATGGCATCATGAGATTCTGAGCACGAGATCGCACCCATCTGAGATAATCTTCCATAGGAATAGTGTACTTAGGCTCCAGAGTCTTGCTGTCAACCTTGTTTACTTTTCCCCATGCTCGTATGAATCTATGACGCTAACCTTGAAGATCGTTGTCGTAGTCAAACACAATACCCTGAATCAACATGTCATGTGGGCCATCACTCCGAGCATAACCGAACTGTCGTAAAGCTAAAGAAGGGTTATAAGTAATGCCCCCTCTTATGCCTAGAAGTGGCACATTAGGAAACTCTCCACAACGGTCAATGATAGTGACATTCTCCATAGATATGGAGCACCAATGAATATCTGAATGTGAGAGTGACATGATCCTTTTGGACCACCTGAACCCTTGCTCATTCTTCATTACTGAGCGAGGAAGGTGAGAAATAAACCACCTAGATAGCAAAGGTATGCAACACATCAAAGTTCCTCGTGCCTTCGTAGTACGGGTATGAAGAGAGTGTAAGATGTCTCCAAGCAATGTAGGCACTGGATTGTGACTCAGAAATATGTTGATGGCATGGACATATATGAACTGGTCTGGATTGGGGAACAACACTAAACCATAAATCAGCAAGGCTAAGATCTCCTCAAAAGCATCATAGCTCATAGCCTTCAAGAACACTTGAGCCTTCTCTATCAACACCTTAGCAAGAATACCCTTAACTCCACTTCTCGTTTCTAGAACAATGTCTGACTTCTTCAGATGTAGAGCTGTAGCAATAACCTCTGGTTTAAGCTCCTTCTCCAAGCCTGTGAAGGGTCTTTGATTAAGAACAGGTATACCCAGAAGTTTAGAGAACTCTTCCATTGTAGGAACCAGCTGATAGTAGGGGAATGTGAAGCAATGGTGCTTAGGATCAAAGAACTGAAACAGGACGCTCATCATGTCTTCATTGAATCCTGAGGTGACTAGATCCAATAAGTGACCATGTCTCTTGATGAACTGGGAATGATCAGACACTTGAGAAACCAACTCTTTAAGCTTAGCAGGTATGCCCACAAAGTTGATCCTGATGGTGTTTCTACGAGCAGAAGCCATGACCTGCAACAAAGAACAAAGATAAATCTTTTGGTCCTTGAAATGGTTAGTGAAAATGCTATGCTTATGATGCATGATGATGTCATGATGTTATGCTCAATCACAAACATGTGGCACACACAAACAAGTCACACAATAGCCCTAGGTTTAAAGGCTTGCATGAAGTTCAAAGTTAAGTACCCTCCCCTGAAGTTAGTTGGTTCATCCTGTCCTACAAAAGTAACCAGGTTCTAAGGGATCTCAATATCATTGATCCTTCACAAGGGTGGTTGTTCAGTAGGCAACTTACTTGCCAACCAAAACCCTCCAAGTTTAGAATCTCAATGAGCGTAGTATCGAGTATCAACCAACTTCAGTCTTCACCAAAGTCGGCTACCTCACTACTTTTCTAAGGGCCAAGATGGGATCACTAGGGTTCTAAAAGTTAGTTAGTGCATTGACAACATATGGCAGCCTCATATTATCCTCAACTTGACTTAAGGAACATAAGCACCAACGAAGAAGTCACACTAACTATGGCCACCAGATCAACCATATCAGTATACGCCGTACAGTTTCCTTGGTCTATTGCCATTTACCTAAGGTACACTAGATCCGGGTTAGGATCTTTCACACATAAGAGCCCAACAGATAAGTATAAAGCAAACAAAGCAAACAATTTTAAAGTGATCTAATTCCTAAGGGTACCCCTCTTTAATTTAAGTCCCCAACAGAGTCGCCAGTTCTGTAACACGGTGGGAGAACTGACTTTAGTTATGTTGCGGATAGCAAGAGTCGCCACCGACTTTTATTTTATCCAAAGGAAAGGCATAAAAGAATAGGAAAGACCTTTTAAAAGATTTTTGGGTCCGGGGGGTAGGTTATGTAAAGGGAAGGTATTAGCACCCTTTACATCCATGGTTATCCATGGGCTCTTAGTTACTTAGCTCACTTTAAAATGTTTTTGAAAGGTGAAGTGTGTGAATAGAAATTTTCTTAAGTGTTTATAATGACCCATGTACGGATGCGTATAAACCTTTGTTTGGAAAATTGTTTGAAATGTGTGAAGTGTTTGAAATTGTTTTGAAGAGTGAGCAAGTATCTAAGAGGAACCTACCCTAAGTTTAAGTCTTTTCTGTTCTTGAATCCTTTAAATGGTAAGACTATCCCTATTATTAAGGAATAGGTAGTCATTACCTTGGATGTGAGGGGCAAATGAAGGGTCATCTTTTATTTAGGCAACTGTGGGGTGTATAAGCAATTCGAAGGGATTATCATCTTTATTCGAAAGGGACAAGATCATTACGAAGGCAACATTCGAAAGGGACTTGATCTTTTATTTGTTAAGGGACTAGATGATGTGAATTTGAGGGACTTTTGCTTTATACACCCTACTTGACCTTTTTAATTAGGCAACATGAGAGGTATCCCTAAGGAAGTGAGATGGCGATCAAAGATCGACTTACGTGTGTGAGTGTACAACTTTTAATATTTATCTTTTAAATTAAATGATCTAAATCAATTTTATATTACAAGTATGTTTACACTCCCTATTTACTAACCATAGCATAAAATATAAATAATAACATTATTAATAAATATTACACCAAGGAGCAATTACATAATAATAATAAAAGCAATTTAAATAAATAAGCAAAATATTAATAAGCAAAATAAATAAGTAATTATAATTGGGTTAGTGAAAATAATAATAATAAAAAATAATACCAAATTAAGGGGGTTAGTAATAAATAAGAATATCATAAGAATATAATTAATAATAATGAAATAAACAAGTATATTATAATAAACAATTCAATTTTATAAACAATTATCATTTAATATTAAAATATAAATAATTATACTAATTATGATAAAGTTTTATGTGCAAATTATAGAAATTAAGTTAATTATGAAAATATTATGAAAATAAAATTATGATTACAAAAATTAAATTAGCAATTTTTTTAATTAATTATGAACATATATTACATACGAAATTAAATTACAAACAATTATAAAATATTTACATATTATGAAAATAAATTAAGAATTTTAATTTTTAAACATATTTATGTACAAAAATTTAAATTATAAGCAATTTATACATTAATAAAAATTAGATTAAGAATTTTAATTACATTATAAATATAATATATACCAATAATAATTTTAAACAAATAGAAGAAGAAAAATTAGGGTTTGAAGAAAAATATGTTTTTTAGGGTTTATAAAAAAATAAATTAGGTTTTATATGCAAGAATACTAAATATTAATTCAATTATATAAATAAATTATACAATAATAATATATACATATTAATAAAAGAAATTAGTTTTTAGAAAATATTATTATTTTTTAGAAATTATTTAGAACATATAATAATCTAAATTCATTTACATATTAATCATAATATTCAATAATAAATAATTAACAAAAATAAATAAAACAGAATTCAAAAAAAAAACTTACCTGGGCTGGGAATTGAACCCAGCCCCTTTTGCTTCCAGGATCTCTAAGCCAGCAACATCCACCACTAGGCCAGCGCGCGCAGGTGACCAAGGGAGAGGCAACATTGGTTTTGTTGTTGTTTCCTAAAAATCAAAGAAAAAAGAAAGAAAAACAAAAGGCCTGGGGGGATCGAACCCAAGACCTTTGCAATACACACAAACACATTAACCATTCCAGCTGGGAGAGCGCGCCTGTCCACATACTCACAACAATATTTAATATATTAAGATTCATAATTAGACTGGAAAAATAACAAAAATTGTTGAGGCCAGGATTCGATCCCTGGACCTCCAAGCAATGTACGCGCATACACAACCAACTGAGCCAGCCAACATTTGTGAAATAATATCAAAACAAAACAAACAAATATTATATTCAATTTTTTAAAATATGAAATTCGCGCGCAGGGTTCTTCTTCTTCCTCATATTTCCTGCGAAAACACCTGCGAATACACCTGCAAATTTTCCTACGAATTTTCACTTTCAAGAACCTGCGAAAATTGTATCTCTCACAATGTGTAAAATTTCATCAAATTAAACATACAAACATGATCCTTGCAGTGAATACAGTCCAGCCATGGTTTTATTAGTCATTTATATTAGGTATTTCGTGAACCCCTAATTTGAAAGCTCTAACCCTAGCCATGGCAATTTTCGATTCAAGCCATGAAACTTTGAGTTAAATGTCCAGAAACATTCCTTGTATCATAACAAACACAAAACAACAGTCAAATATGATTAATCATGAGTAAATATGTAAAATCGAAAAATTGTTAAATGAGCATGAACATGGATTCGGTTTGCATGAATGAGGATGTTTCAGATGTTGTTTATGACCCAAATACGTTCAATGAACATCATGGAACATGTTGCAATGCTCAAAATTCATTGAAACTCCCTCTACCTTGAAATCCGAATGTGAATTTTTGATGAATTTTGTGAAGTTTGAAACTGGCTTTGGAGGCTATGAATTCGTCCCTAGTGCTTGCAGTGTCTTCAAGTATTTATAATGATTGAATTAGGTCAAAAAGAATGGATCTTGTATCATGAAAATTGATTACTTGATTATGAAGAAATCTCTCATCCAAAAATATCAAAAAAATCCAATATATTCTTACTATTTTGGCATAGCACGAATTTGGATGTTGATAATTGGTCTTCAATGGTGTTTATGACTTTTTAGAAGAAGAATCACCCTTAAATATTGATTTTTTGATTTTATTTTGATTTAATATGTATTTAAATGAATAAAATTCAAATAAATATTAAATAAAATAAAAAAAATCAGAAATTACATGGGTGGGTCGTGCTTGGTGTTATATTGAAGTTTGGATCACAAGATTGCAAGCCCATTTGGAAGAAATTGATTTTAAAGTCCTATTTTCTTTATACACCACTCAAAAATTTCCCAACTTTTCAAGGGCACATATCCTTCAATTTTAATGCTATGAGGGTGTTCTTGGACATTTTGGAAAGCTTGAAGAGACCTCTAACCAACCCCACTGGTTTCATGTCCATATCATTTACCATTCTCAAGTTATGCCCTTTTGAAGTTGTTGACTTTTTGTTGACTTTCAAAAGGACCTATAATGTCTTAGCTCATACCTTCCAAATGAAGCATTTTTGGGCTTGGCTTGTGAGACACAAAGTTGTAGAGAATTCAATTTCCTTCAAAATGAGCTTTGGATGGAAAATTGGTGATGAAGCATGTGAAAGTTATGGCTGGTCAAAGTTCAGTTGACTTTTACTAAGAAAACCCTAATTTAGAAACTCCTGATCCTTGATGATCTGAAATCTCCTTGATGAATCATGATCAAACCTTGATCAAATGATGAATTTTACTTCATATACTTGATGTTGGCAAAAAATCATGAAGTTTGACTTTGGTTTGACCACAGTTGACCTCAGTTTGACTTTTTAACTACTTTGACTGATTTTGACTTATCTGATCATCTGACTGAGCAAACCTTTGAGAAAAGTCTTGAAACTTGTCATGGGGATTCTTAGACCCATATGAGATGTTATGAAGCTCACTTTAAGTCTTGGAAATTCATTTAGCCTGATTAAAGTCAAAACCCTAGTTTTGGATGCACTGCTTAGGAGAATGCCTTGTCTGAGGGAATTGTCAAATCTTCTGACCCATGATGAACTTTGTGAACCTTATGAACCTCATAAGATGTCTTGTGAACCTTGTGAACCTCATGAAAGGTCTTGTGAGTCTTGTGAACCTTGTGAACCTCATGAACCTCATAAAGTGTCTTGTAAACTTCATGAACCTCATGAAAGGTCTTGTAAGTATTGTGAACCTTGTGAACCTTCTTAGTACACAAAGTCTTGTATTGTGAGGGCAAATTTTGGGGTGCAACAACATCACGGAAGTGTTTGTGGATGATTTTTCCGTATGCGGACAAAGCTTTGAAGGATGTCTATATAACTTAGAGACGGTACTTGAGAGATGCGTGAAAGTGAATCTTGTACTAAATTGGGAAAAATGCCATTTTATGGTCAGATAAGAGATAATTTCAGGACATGTGATATCTAACAGAGGCATCGAGGTAGATAAATCAAAGTTAGAAGTAATAAAAGAACTTCAACCGCCTAAAAATGTGAAAGAAATAAGAAGTTTCTTAGGACACGCCGATTTTTACCGACGATTCATTAAGGACTTTTCCAAAATCACTAAGTCGTTGACTGGTTTACTAATGAAGGACGCTGAGTTTGCCTTTGATGAAGACTGTTTAAAAGCATTTGAAACACTCAAAACAGCCCCCATCACTGCACCCATCATACAACCACCTTATTAGACACTACCATTCGAGATTATGTGCGATGCGAGTGATTACGCTTTAGGCGCAGCCTTAGGCCAAAGAAAAGATAAAAAAAAACTTCACACAATATACTATGCAAGTAGAACTTTAGACCCTACTCAGATGAATTACGCCACAACAGAAAAAGAACTCTCAGACGTTGTGTTCGCACTTGATAAATTTTGTTCCTACCTGGTAGGAGCTAAGATAGTCATATATACCGATCACGCAGCCATTAGATACCTTTTAAGTAAAAAAGAAGCAAAACCTAGATTAATAAGATGGATCCTATTGCTACAAGAGTTTGATTTGGAAATCAAGGATAAGAAAGGAACTGACAACGTAGTAGCAGACCACTTATCACGTATGGAAGGAATTAAACCAGACCCGATACCAATTAATGATGATTTCCCCGATGAACGTCTTATAGCTCAACTAGAGAGTGAGATATCTTCCTCGACTTTAGATGAAAAAATCCAAGAAGAAACCATGGAAAAAATGTGTGCACAAACCACTCTACCATGGTACGCTGACATAGTCAACTATTTAGCTGCCGAGGTACTTCCATCAGATCTCACATACCAACAAAAGAAGAAATTATTCCATGATTTAAAACAATACTACTGGGATGAACCATTTCTTTTCAAGCGAGGATCCGATGGTATTTATCGTTGATGTGTCCCAGAAGAAGAAATGGAAAACATAATCTCTCATTGTCACTCCCCTTCTTACGGTTGACATGCAAGCACTTCAAAGACTTGTGCGAAGATCCTTAAAGATGGCCTATTTTGGCACACTCTTTGGAAAGATGTTCAACTTTCCATTCTAAATTATGACTGATGCCAACACATTGGTAACATCTCGAGGCGCGTTGAGATGCCCCAAAAAGGAATTCTTGAAGTTAAAGTTTTCAATGTTTGGGGAATTGATTTTATAGGACCATTCCCATCTTCTTTTGGAAATAAATTTATACTTGTAGCTGTTGATTATGTTTCGAAATGGATCGAAGCTATAGCTTCTCCAATAAATGACACACGAGTAGTCATGAAGCTTTACAAAAAAATTATCTTCCCGAGATTTGGTGTACCAAGACTCGTCATAAGTGATGGAGGTTCCCATTTCATATCTAAAATATTTGATAAGCTCTTATTAAAATATGGAGTAAGACACCGAGTAGCAACACCTTATCATCCACAAACTAGCAGACAATTAGAGGTCTCGAATAGAGAAATAAAACAAATTTTAGAGAAAATTGTTGCTACATCGAGGAAAGATTAGTCTACCAAGCTACCAGAAGCTTTATGGGCCTACAGAACAGCTTTTTAGACACCTATCGGAACCACACCTTTCAAACTAGTCTATGGAAAATCATGCCACTTGCTAGTAGAATTAGAACATAGAGCTTATTGGGTGATTAAAAATCTTAAATTTAACTATACTGACGCAGGTGAGAAATGCATTTTAGACTTACATGAATTGGAAGAACTAAGACTAAACGCTTACGAGAATGCTCGCATATACAAGTAAATAACAAAAAAATGGCATGACAAGTGAATTTCTAGAAAAGAATTCAATGTGGGAGACATCGTTCTTTTATTCAACTCTAGACTTAGGTTGTTTATTGGAAAATTACGATCCAGATGGTCTGGTCCCTTCGAAATAACAAAAGTTTTAATTAGTGGCGCTATTGAAATTAAGGGTAAGTCTAATGCACCATTTATAGTAAATGGGAAACGCCTTAAACATTATAACTGCGTAAAAGACAAATAATTTTCGACAAGTTTGAAACTGACAGAATTGCCATCAGAAACCTTAGATTAATCTCCCTTAAGCCATGTCGAGCCTCGACATTAAACGAAGTGCTTTGTGGGAGGCAACCCATAATTTTTTATTTTTTATTTCGTTTTTTTCTTCAAAATTCTAATTTCCAAAATGTATTTAATTCACTGATTGTTGTGTTTGTTTTTGTTTTATTGTGTGATTCCAGGATTTTCAAAGTTTTCTACTTATTCTCTATTTTCATTCTCACTAACTCTGACAATTACTACCAATCTTTGTGGACTTTAGAGATGGCACCCAGAGGCGCCGTTACGAAGCTTTAGCCAGGAGACCTATGGCCTTGACCAAATTTTCCCATGGACCTACCATGAAAGCTTTAGGCATTGGTGCTAGAATTGACTATTTGTTTAACCAACTAGGTTGGGAAGAGTCTGCACTTAGGAAGCATAAGACCTATTATGAGCTAACCTTAGAATTTTTAAGTTCACTGGTTTACGATCCCAACTATGGAAAAGGCTTTACAAGAGATTCAGACTCTTTGGATACCCTTGTGAGTTTAACATCCATGAGATGGATAACCTTTTAGGTGTCCCAGGTGACCCTACTGTTTTCTCGGAGCCACATGAAAACTTGCTTGCACGGGATATGCTAGACCGTTTTTGGAGTAGTATCTCAGGACAACCCGATCATGATCTATACCCTATGTTGTCCACTGAGATCCACAACCTAGATATTAGGTATTTCTATATGATCCTAGCCTACACATTGTTCGAAAAGACTGAAAGGTATAACAATGTCTCGAGAGATGAATTATTCATCATGTTTTGTGCTTTTACATCCAGGAGAGTTAATGGAGTGAATCTCATGTTTGCAAATTTGAATAAGCACCATCCAATCCTGATAGGTGGCCTAGTTACCAAGATTGATGATGCAATGGGATTTAGGACCCGCCTTTCTCAGATTAACCCACTTGGAGAATATAGGCATATGAACATCACTTTCTGTTTTGAGAAAACTATGTTATATGACCGAGGACCTGAATGTTTTAAGATTCTGATCAATGGTGGGGTTGTGCCACATTTGACTTTACCTGACCATGAGCGCACAAATGTGCATAATAAGCACAACTGGATATATGATCTAGACGAGCCAATTTATGAACCAAAAGATGTTTGGTATGAAGTGGAAATAGATCCTAAGACTCCTTCAAATTACTATGATTCAGACTGCCCTGAGGATATAATTAAAGAAGAAGTGAAACATAAACCTGCTGAGACACCTGCACCTGCTCCGGCCAATCATGAGCTTACCTTAGAGAATCTTTGTACTAAAAGATATGGCCGTAGATCAATTCGACCATTTGAGAGAAGCGATAGAGTCCATCCGCAACAATCGTGGCTAATTTTCAAAATCAACACTCATCAGAATTTTTCTTGCATTTTGTTTCAATTCAGTATTTTAATTTTAATCCAATTTGATTTCTAGTTATTTTAAATTTTTCAGCTTATTTCGATTTATGACTATTGCAATTTCCTAAGTTTTAATAAAGAATTTTGGTTATGTTTTTATTTTATCGGTGCCTTAGTTATAATTGATCAGTGTGTTACGAGTACTTTGCTTAAATTGAATGTTTATATCCTTCTTCTATTTATAATGCATTAGTGCTTGCTATCAAATTATATTGATCTGATACAATTTTAGTGCAATGCTATTTAAGTACCAATTATGTTGCACTGCTATTAGTTTATAAGCTACTGATAAATAATTGCTACCTGCTATAAAAAATAATTGCTACCTGCTATAAAAAATAATAATAATAATAAGTTGCCTGAGAAAAGGGAAAATTTAATTGTGTGAATTATGTCCAGGACCTGAGGGAAGCCCATTAGGAGTTTTGGAATTTTTCAAGGGTGACGACCGTCACTAACTTGAGACGACCGTCTGTAACACGGTGGGAGAACTGACTTTAGTAATGTTGCGGATAGCAAGAGTCGCCACCGACTTTTATTTTATCCAAAGGAAAGGCATAAAAGAACAGGAAAGACCTTTTTAAAAGATTTTTGGGTCCGGGGGGTAGGTTATGTAAAGGGAAGGTGTTAGCACCCTTTACATCCATGGTTATCCATGGGATCTTAGTTACTTAGCTCACTTTAAAATGTTTTTGAAAATGTGAAGTGTGTGAATAGAAATTTTCATAAGAGTTTGATAATGATCCATGTACGGATGCGTAAAAAACTTGTGTTTGAAAATTGTTTGAAATTTGTGAAGTGTTTGAAAAGTTTTTAAATAGTGAGCAAGTAACTATGAGGAACCTACCCTAAAGTTTAAGTCTTTCTGTTCTTGAATCCTTTAAATGGTAAGACTATCCCTATTATTAAGGAATAGGTAGTCATTACCTTGGATGTGTGGGACAAGTAAGGGTCATCTGTTAATGTAGGTAACTGTGGGGTGTATTAAGCAATTTTGAAGGGACTATCATCTTTATTCGAAAGGGACAAGATCATTATGAAGGCAACATTCGAAAGGGACTTGATCTTTTATTGTTAAGGGACTAGATGACTTTATTTTGAGGGACTTTGCTTTATACACCCTACTTGACCTTTTTGATTAGGCAACAATGAGAGGTAACCCTAGAAGGTGAGATGGCGATCAAAGATCGACTTACGTGTGTGAGTGTTCAATTTTTAATATTAATCTTTTGAATTAGATGATCTAAATTAATTTTAAATTACATACATGTTACACTCCCTATTTACTAACCATGGCATAAAATTAAATAACTTAAACATTATAAAAATTACATCCAGGAGCAATTACAATAATAATAATAATAAAACAATTTAAATAAATAAGCAACATAAATAAATAAATAAGCAATATAATTGGGTTAGTAGAAATAATAATAATAATAATTTAAAAATAAATGGGGTTAGTAATAATCATTTATAATTAATAATAATAATAAGCAAAAATAACATAATAAACAAAATTTAAAAATTAAATAAGAAAATACAAACAATCATATTAAAAATTAAATCAATTATGAACATATTATTATAATTATTAAATTTGCAATTTTTAGAAATTATTTACATGCATAATTAAACAATTAGTGAATATTTTCATAAAAAAAAATTAGGCATTTTAATTTTTACACATATTTAAGTACAAAACTTTAAATTATAAACAATTTATGCATTTAAAAATTAAATTAAATATAAATAATAATATTAAACAAGAATAGAAGGAAAAAAGAAATTAGGTTTTTTAAAAATTATGATGATTAAATTAGGGTTTGTAGAAAAATATATTTTTAGGGTTTTAAAAAATAAGTTGAGTTTTATATACAAAATATCAAATATTAATCTAATTATTATATACATATTTTTTAATTTTTAATATATGATAATAAACTAGGTTTAGAATTAAAACAAATTAGAAAAAATTTACATATTATTTTTTTTTCAGAATTATTTAAACATATATTAAACATGATTATATTTAATTAAGAATAAAATAATTAATAAAACAAATTAACAAAAACAAAAAAATTGGAACTTACCTGGCTGGGGTTTGAACCCAGCACACTCTGTTTGCCAATACCCAAACCAACAACACATACCACCAGGCCATCATGCGCGCAGGCAGTACAAAGGGGGGTTGAATTGGTTTTGTTTCATATCCTGAAAAATCAAATAAAAATAGAAAGAAAGCAAAAGGCCTGGGGGAATCGAACCCAGGACCTTACAAGCAAACACACAGATACGTTACCATTCCAGCTGGGTGAGCGAATCTGTTGGAGTATTGACTATAATACATAATATATAATACCTAGTAAATAAACTGAAAAAACAAGCAAAAGTTGGGCGAACCAGGACTCGAACCCAGGTTCGCAAGCAACATATACGCGCATCCTACCATCAGGCCAACCACACATTGGTGTTACAAAATTGAAACAAATACATTATAATATATTAAAATAATTCAAACTTAGAAAACGCGCGCAGCCAGCTTCGTCTTCTTCCTTGGGATTTCGCAGGTTTCCCTGCGAAATTTCCTGGGACTTTTCCTGCGCACAAACCCTGCAAATTTCGTATCACCATAAACATGTGTAATTTTACCAAATTGATCACAGATTCGTAATCCCCAGACATCATACAGTTCAAATACAGTCTTAGAATTAATTTATGTTAGCTAAATCAAAAGATCCCAAATTCAAACCAAGAACCCTAGCCATGGCAACTTGCGGTTTAGGGTTTAGTTCTTCAATTCTTTTATCCAGAAACCATCTAGGCATCACAACAAACACTATCAACATCACAAAAAACATTTATAACAGTCAAATAAGCAGAATCGAAAATTGAAAAAAAATGAGTATTATGAATTCGGTTTATGCAATTCATGAGACTTTGGATGCAAATGAGGATTGGGATCGCATCTGGGATGTTCAAGGAGTGTTGCTATGTCCTCAAATTACCTTCTAATGCCTTGTATGTGAGAATCCGAATTTTGAATTTGGAGAGGTTTTTGAAATTGTGAAACTTACTCTTGAGGCTGGAAATTCGTCCCTGGTGTATTGCTTCATGTTGTATACTTATAGTGGACTGAATTAGGTCAAGAAATTTTGGATTTGTGGGCTTCTTTGGATGCCTTGAGTGTGAAGGAATTCCATTGCCATAAATGTCACAAAAATCAAATATTTTCTTGTTGGTTTGGTCTTGCACAAATTTGTAAAGTATCAATCATCTTTAAAGGTCAAATATTTGATCCCAAAGCAAAGATTGGATTCAAATATTTAATTTTTATATTTTATTTTAATTTAAATGATATTTTAATGAATAAAACTCAAATAAATAAAAAATAAAAAATAAAAATTCAGAAAACAAGTGGGTTGGGTCGTGCTTGGTGTTTTCATAAAGATGGGATGGCAATTTGGTGGGCTCATTTAGCAAAAATTTGATTTTAGGCCTTATTTGCTTCATAAACTTCCCTAAACTTTCCCAACTTTGCAAGGGCACAAATCCTTCAATTTTAATGCTATGAGGGTGTTCTTGGACATTTTGGAAAGCTTGAAGAGTCCTCTAACCAACCCCACTGGTTTCATGTCCATATCCTTTACCATTCTCAAGTTATGCCCTTTTGAAGTTGGTGACCTTTTGTTGACTTTCAAAAGGACCTATAATGTCTTAGCTCATACCTTCCAAATGAAGCATTTTTGGGCTTGGCTTGTGAGACACAAAGTTGTAGAGAATTCAATTTCCTTCAAAATGAGCTTTGGATGGAGACTTGGTGATGAAGCATGTGAAAGTTATGGCTGGTCAAAGTTCAGTTGACTTTTCCTGAGGAAACCCTAATTTAGAAACTCCTGATTCTTGATAATCTGAAATCTCCTTAACGAATCATGATCAACCCTTGATCAAATGATGAATTTTACTTCATATACTTGATGTTGGCAAAAAAATCATGAAGTTTGACTTTGGTTTGACCACAGTTGACCTCAGTTTGACTTTTTAACTACTTTGACTGATTTTGACTTATATGATCATTTGACTGAGCAAACCTTTGAGAAAAGTCTTGAAACTTTTCATGGGGATTCTTAAACACATATAAGATGTTATGAAGCTCACTTGAAGTCTTGGAAATCCATTTAGCCTGATTAAAGTCAAAACCCTAGTTTTGGATGCACTGCTTAGAAGGATGCATTGTCTGAGGGAATTGTCAAATCTTCTGACCAATTGTGAACTTTGTGAACCTTGTGAACCTCATAGGATGTCTTGTGAACCTTGTGAACCTCATGGAAGGTCTTGTGAACCTTGTGAACCTCATAAAGTGTCTTGTAAACTTCATGAACCTCATGAAAGGTCTTGTGAACCTCATAAAGTGTCTTGTATTGTGAGGGCAAATTTTGGGGTGCAACATCGTCTCACCTTCATTACAATCGTCACAGGGCCCAGACGACCGTCACGAATCCCATAACCTAGTAACGGTCGTCTGCAACGGTCATATGACCATTGCAACCGCACTACCCCCACTCTCAACGTTCTAATTTTTGCCATCCACCCATATAAATAGCCACTTTCATATCCCTTTTTCTCACAACTACTCCAACTACTCCTTTTCGTAGAAAATTTAGCATTTTTCTAGTACCCCCTTTCGTTTCTGTTTCTATAAATTAGCAGTGGTAGTGGCAGTTTTGTATCACACCCATCTTTTTCACAAAAATCAACCCTTTTTATTCTCATCTTCATCTCTTTCATTTTTCAACCTTTCCAAAACCATGGTAGCCCAAACACCCATCAATATTCCCCGCGTGAAGGTATTATCGGAGAGCTCTAATACGCATGTTTCGCTGAATACCGCGGTAGGACGGTCGAAGTAACTCGTTACATTGACGAGGATTGCTCGACCCAACGTGGGCTCCTCAACAATGTCAACTACTTGCTTGTGAATACCAGTCTCACGACATTGCGCAAGAGCAACAGTCCAACATACACCACACTCACCCAAAAATCTTGAGCTCCTACGAGTACAACACTCCTACCGACGCGACAAAGTACTCGGTCGGTAATGCTACGTTCCGCCTTTTCGGAACAGAGTATTCCGTTACCCATGAACAATTCAATGAATGGTTCAGATTCCAGTAGGGCGACGGTGTGCACCTAACCCTTCCAAGAGATGCGAACTGGCAAGCAAAAGCTTTTCATCTTTGGGAATAATTGTCAGGAGAGCAAAACTCAGCGTGGGATGAGTTATACGCCACTCATATCCATAACCCCATTGTTCGCTATTCTTAGAGGGTCTTGTCCAACATAGTCTTTGGAAGATACAACAATCACAAAGTGAACCAGAGAGAGTTATTCCTGATCAGATTCCCCTTATTTAACATCCTTGTGAACCCTATGGCCTTAATTTCTTCACAACATCGAGAGTACCTGCAAAAGAGGGAAAGCCCTTTTTGTTTTGGCGGGATGATCACCGACATCACAATTAAGCTCGGTCTAGGTGAACATCTTGGTCAACTGCTAACCGCTCCTACCTTGTACCTTGATATGGAGTACTGCAAGAACAACCACCTCATCAAGCAAAGAAGGGATACCATGTACAACTTGGTTGTGAAAAATCGGGTTATCCAAAGCATCATCCTACCATGCCACTCCCGCATAGATGTGAAGATTAGAGCCAACTGGCACTATGATCTCGACGCCCTTTCACCAGGCGTTGTTGCACTAGAAGAGCAACCAGATGCAGGAATTGATGAGATGTAGCAGGCTATGGACGAGGAAGAAGCTGCTCAAATGCCAACCACTGATTTCGCCAGCACCAACACCTCCACTAGACGCCGCCATAGGAATCAACAACCCAAGTCTATGGATGACATTATGGCGGCGATCGTTCAGAGCAACGAGCTACATCAGAGGCACTACACAAAGATGACAGAAAGTATAGGAAGAATGGAGCATGAGCAGACAACACAAGGAAGAATAATCAATGCTAATACATAAGCATTAGGTGGTTTAACAAGTCAAGTTCAGGCGCTACATGACTATATCCATCACGTAGGTATATCGGATCACATAGCGATATATGGGAAGAGAGCCGTGAGAGGAAGAGGACAGAGGCCTCCACAGCAGTAGTCTAGTTTAGTTTTTAGTTTTTATTATTTTTGTTGTTTTATTTAGTAGTGTACCTATATCTCGCAACATTGAGGACAATGTCTGAGATAATGTGGGAGAAGGGTATTAGATTTCCCTTTCATTGTATGAAACATTATTAAATTAATCGAAGCATTTAGTTTTTAAATTCTCTCCAGTATTTTTAGCCATACCAAAATTTTTATTCCTTTTAGAATGCTTTCATTTAACATACGCTACGAGTATATAGGTTGATAGACTTTGGTTAGAAAACTGAGAAAAGACTTAACAAAATTGATACAGTCTTGACACCTTAGACCCTTAGATATGCAATATCGATTTGGATACTTTTTATACCGAAATCTGAAGCTTTAGTTATAAATTAGCCCCGAGTAGTTTATTCTAGCAGTCTGCACTGCCTGAAGTACAAGCTACATGGAGAGCCGATGCAAATAATTGATTGATCGCAAATATGCCAAAAAGAAGAAAAAGAAAAATCTTAAGAATATGCAAGTCATTGGTAAAATAATCAAAGTTGCACAAGAGGCAAAGAAACAGACTGATGTTAGTTGGTTCAGAGGAATCTGGTTCTGAACTCGGTAGGGCGGATTACTATTTGATCCCCCACAACTTGCATTTAGTATGTTAAAGGGTTACCGCACTTGTGTACCATACCCCATATGAAAAAGGATCAAACTCACTAACAAATTACTCCACTATGCGCGTGTAAAGGTAAAGGGCTTAATGTGATTGCGTCGGAATGAAATCGGGTGAAACAGAGACAAGAGCGTTAGGTTGAGCTATAATAACATGATTCAGATTGGTTTGTATAGGGGGTTTATGAACATTATACGTTTTAGTGTCACTAGTGTATCATTAGTGTTTGAGTTACTATTAGTTATTTTAACATAAGGTCGCACAACCACGTATGGATAGGTAATATGTTTCGTGTCCGAACATAAGGGATATTTTTTTAAACATATCAGATTGTTTGCTTGAGGACAAGCAAAGATTCAAGTCTGGGGGAGTTTGATAACTCGAATTTGTATCGATTATTTAGTATAGTTTTCGATCATTTAACTTGTTAATTTATATATTTTGAACGATATTATGCGAGTTTTGTGTTTGTTTTGCAGATATTCAGTTAAACTTGACTTTTGGAAGCAAATAATAAAAAGAGACTTGTAGGATAAGAAATGAAGTAAAACAGAAGAAAACAGAAGGAAAAAAATGAAGTTTCTGCATTTTTACTGTGGGACGATCGTCATAGATGTGTGAAAACTGTCACACACTCAAGATGACCGTCCCAAGTTCATGATGACCTTCCAAATCCCAAGTTGCTCGTCTCATATTCAAGTTGACCGTCACAACTTAATTTCCAGAAACCTATTTACGTATCAGTAGTCAAAACAGAAAGAGTCATTCTTCGTTTTCTTCTCATTCAACAAAGAAGTTTTCTCTACCATATTCAACCATAGTCCATCATCATCAGTCAAGGCCCAAGCTAAATTTGTTATGTCAAATTCTTAACAAACCAAAGCTTAGAAGCTATAAATATAAGTTCTGTCAAAGTTCAAAGGAGAGCTTCGTTTGGATATCGAATTGCTGTCAGATTTTTGTTCAAAGTTCAGATTTATTTTGCAGCATTGTTTTTATTTTTCCATTCCCAAACCAAAGTTATAGTCTCCATCATTAGGAAACTATCACTCTTTATTTCTTTCTAGCCATAACATAATTATTTTAGTTTTTAGTTTTCTTCAAGTTTGGTTGATCAAGAACATTGCAACCAAGTTTCTATTTTTAATGCTTTATTGTTTAATTATTATGCCATTTATTATTATGCAATTCTTCTTCTTCTACCTTTCTTTGTTTTTATTTAATATGTCCGACTAAACCGTTAATTAGTATGTAATTGTCTAACTGACACATGGTATAAAAAAATGTCATCTAGGTACATATTAAAAATTTCATCAGAGTATAATTAAAACATGGTATAAAAGAGGCATGCCACATTATATGTGAAATTAAAACATCCAACACATGCTCATCCAACGATATGCAACAAATGGGGTAACTTGCAACAGAAGGATTTAATCCTTACACCCATATTCAAAACATTAAAATAACAGCGGAAACTAAACATTAATCAACATCAAACATATACACACACACACACACACACACACACACACACACACATATATATATATATATATATATATATATATATATATATATATATATATATATATATATATATCATCAAGTTTAATTCACCAATAATTCATGTTTACATAAAAATTCATCACCAAAATACATATACAAAATGTATCACAAAAGGCATCAAGTTGACCCTAGCTACCCGGTGCTACATATCAGAGCCGACTGACCAAAAGAATGAAGACACGTTTCACAAAAGACCTTCAGCAAACCTACTCTGCAATGCCTCATAGAGCATCATAAAACAGCAGAAGGGTGAGAAATATTATCATAATAACAATGCATATAATTATATATCTTAACATAAAAATACACATATACATATTCTCACCACAATCCATCGCCCATCACACATATACATCACAATGTATATTACAAACTAGCTTATTCATCATGCACAATTTCACATAAACATATATATATATATATATATATATATATATATATATATATATATATATATATATATATATATATTCATGTTTATTCACCAATATCAATCACTCCGCGTAAACATACATTATTCATGTTTATTCACCAATATCGATTATAGATGATAAATGCAAATCATAGAGACCGACTCACGACTCTATGAAAATGTAATGCGGTACCAACTCAATCATCTCAAGTTCACTCAGGAACTATTGGAACCATCGCTCGTTACTTAAAGTAACTCCCCGTCGGGCATACGATGTTTACCCATTGCTCACACCCCACATGGGCACACAATGTTTATGGATTGCTCACACCCCACACGGGAATACAATCCGATTTCTCACACCCCACACGGGCGCACAATCATTTGTGATTAAATCACCCATTGCTCACACCCCACATGGGCACACAATCTAATTGCTCACACCCCACAAGGGCACATAATCATGTTATAATCATCACTCACACCCCACATGGGCACACGATGTTACAACAAATTTACATAGAATCCCACAGCACAAGAATGCATACATTATGCTTCACATGCAAAATGACACACAACATTCTTGAAAATGCATACATATTCACAATATAATTATGCATTCATCTCATACAATCACAAACAAACTATATACATTCGCATCAATTATGCCAAATGACAACAAATCTTTCACAATCAACATGCATTTATATTCACTTCACGAAATGCATCTATTTGCCAAACGGCCACTACACCACAATCAATCCCACAATTCCTTAACTAACATAATCACGTTTTATCGGAAAAGTCGGCTAAAAATTACATATTTTAGCATCGTTAATTTCTACATGTTTTTAGCTTCGAATCAATATAAAGAACGCCAAAAACGGATAGCTGAAACTCAAATTACGAATCAAAAATACCAAACGAAAAACCCTTAGGCTCGTTGAGCGACAGGCTCGCTCGCCGAGCGAGAAAAAATTTGGAAAACTCGCTGAGCGAGGGATTGCTCGCTGAGCGAGAACTGCGATTCAACAACATCTCAGTCACGCAACACTCAACCCAAACACCTCCAAAATGCAACTAAACTTCCATAAACATGATCATTAACATGTATTAGTTATCATACTTTGATTATATCAAGTTATAACCGATTAATCTACCAATTTCTTAGATTTTCATCAATAACCCTAAAACCTAACATTCTCTAAACTCCTCCAAAACAAAAACCCAATCAATCTAACACATACACAATCATACACAAGGTTAATATAACAATATTTCACACCCTTACCCAAATGTTTCAATTCCTAGGAGAAATCTTGAAGAATTCCAACTTTTCCTCTTTTTCTCCTCTTTTCTCTTCTCCTCCTTTTCTTTCTCTTCTATTTCTTTCTATCTTTCTATTTTCCTTCTTTTTCCACTCTTATAACTTTCTATTCTATTTCTCTTCTATTTTCTATTTTCTCATCAAATATCATTTTTCTCACAAAAATATAATTCTACCTAATTTCTAACTTATCATTAATTAGCAAATGTCTAAAATACCCTCCAATCTAATTTTACCCGGAAATTCTCAAAAACGGTAAAATAATATAACACATCAACATATCACATAAACACACCAATCTCATCATTAAAACAATTATCATTCAATTTAAATAAAAGACTCAACAAAAATGGGAAATAATCGAATCGGGGCGTTACAACTCTTCCCCACTTTAGAAATTTTCGTCCTCGAAAATATTACCTGATTTAAACAACTCCGGATACGAATCTATCATCCCACTCTCTAATTCCCAAGTCATATTGCCTTCCGCAGCGCCTCCCCACGCTACTTTCATAAGCGCAATATCCTTGCCTCTTAGCCTCTTGACTTCACGGTCCAAAATCTTAACCGACAAAGCTTCCACCGTAAGGTTATCTCTTACTTCAACCTCGTCCATAGGAATAACATGTGATGGATCCAAAACATACTTCCGAAGTTGCGAAATATGGAACACATCGTGCAAATTCGAAAGATTTAGAGGCAATGCCACACGGTCAGCCACAGAACCAACTCGTGCAGTAATCTGAAACTCAAGATCTTTCCTTCTCTTGTCATGATAACTCTTTTTTCTACTTTGAGAAGCTCTCATCTTCTCCCGAATAAACTTCACCTTCTTTGTCGTTTATTGTACCATCTCCGGTCCAACTACCGTTCTCTCACCGGTTTCATGCCAACATAAAGGTGTTCTACATCTCCGACCATACAAAGCCTCAAATGGTGCCATACCTATACTTGAATGAAAAAATTTATTATAGGTGAACTCAATCAACGCTAAATAACTATCCCAAGCACCACCTTGCTCTAGCACACAAGCATGCAACAAATCCTCCAATGATTGAATTGTCCTCTCGGTTTGAATGTCCGTTTGCGGATGGTAAGCCGAACTCAATCTTAGCTTAGAACCCAAAGCCTTTTGCAAACTCTCCCAAAACCTCGATGTAAATCTAGGATCTTTATTCGATACAATACTCTTAGGAACTCCATGCAGCTTCACAACCATAGAAACATAAATCTCGGCTAACTTCTCCAAAGGATAACTAATATCAATCGAAATAAAGTTAGTAGATTTAGTAAGTCTATCAACAATCACCCAAATAACATTATGAACTCTTTACGTATTCAGCAATCCCGTAACAAAATCCATCGATATATTATCCCATTTCCATTCTGGAATATCCAACGGTTGCATCAAACCACTAGGCTTCTGATGTTCCACCTTAGACTTCTGGCAAGTCAAACACGCATAAACAAAATGAGCTACATCTCTCTTCAATCCGGACCACCAAAAGATCTTCTTCAAATCTTGATACATCTTATTCTCTCCCGGATGAATACTTAAATTACTTCGGTGTCCTTCTTCCAATATCATCTTTTTCAACTCCACATCATCGGGAATACAAATACGGCCATAAAATCTCAAAACTCCAAAATTATCAACCTTGAAATCCTCATTCTCATTCATCATCAAATCAACAAACTTCAAATCCAACTTTTGCTTTTCACATACGGTTGCAAGAAAATCATTCATAACATGTAGCATACCAAGTCTCACACTTCTCGGCGTCATTTCACAAACCAAACTCAAGTCTCTAAAATCCTCCAAAAGTTCCCATTATCTTATCATCAATGTGGACATATGTAACAACTTCCAACTTAAAGCATCGGCCACAAAATTCGCCTTACCCGGATGGTAATTCAAACCAAAATCATAATCCTTCAAAAGCTCTAACCACCTCCTTTGTCTCATGTTCAATTCCTTTTGATAAAATAAATACTTCAAACTTTTATGATCATTAAAAACTTCGAATCTTGCACCTTAAAGTTAGTGCCTCCAAATTTTCAAAACAAACACCACGGCCGCTAACTCCAAATCATGTGTAGGATAATTCTTTTCATGCACTCTTAATTGTCTTGAAGCATAAGCCACAACTTTTCCATCTTGCATCAAAACACCACCTAACCCAAACAATGAAGCATCATAAAACACCACAAATGGTTCCGTCGGATTTGGCAAAATCAAGATCAGAGTCGTTGTTAACCTTTTCTTAATTTCAATAAAACTCTCTTCACAATGAATATCCCAAATGAAAGCCTTTCCCTTACAAGTCAATTGCGTTAACAGAAGTTCCAACTTTGAAAATCCTTCAATAAACCTCCGATAATAACCCGCCAAGCCTAAAAATCTTCGAATCTCTGTAACCGATCTAGGAACTTCCCATTGCATTACTGCATCAATCTTGGATGGATCAACACTAATACCACCATCGGAAATAACATGTCCAAGAAAACTTACTCTTGATAACCAAAATTCACATTTTGACAACTTAACATACAATTGCTTCTCTTTCAAAATTTGTAACACAATCCTTAAATGCTCTTCATGCTCTTCTTGAGACTTAGAATAAATCAAAATATCGTCGATGAACACAACCACAAAACGATCCAACTGTTCATGAAAAATATGGTTCATGTATTCCATAAACATACCCGGCGCATTAGAAACTCCGAATGGCATCACGGAATACTCGTAATGACCATATCGTGTCCTAAAATCCGTCTTTTGAATATCCTCTTCTTTCACACGAATCTGGTGATATCCTGATCTCAAATCAATCTTACTAAAAACACGTGCACCAACCAATTGGTCCATCAAATCCTCGATCCTTGGAAGCGGATACTTGTTCTTAATTGTCACATTGTTCAATTTTCGATAATCAATCCATAATCGCATACTCCCAGCCTTCTTCTTTACTAATAATATTGGAGCACCCTAAGGAGAAACACTTGGCCTAACAAATATCTTGTCCAACAAGTCATTCAATTACTTCTTCAATTCTACCAACTCTGAAGCTGACATACGATACGGTGCCATCGAAATTGGTCTAGTACCCGAAACTAGATCAATAGAAAACTTAACTTCTCTTTCTGACGGTACATACTTAATATCCTCCGGAAACACTTCTAGAAAATCACACACCACTGGGAACCTATTGATCTCAACTTCACTCTCCACTGACAATGATGCAAACAAACCAAACAATTGAGCTTCGTCCACTAAAAGTTTCTTCAACTCTTTCGTGGATAGGAAACTTTCATCTTCATCATCATTCAAAGAAGGAAACCTTACTAACTTATGATAGCAATCTATATGAACTCGATTAAATTGCAACCAGTTCATACCCAAGATTACGTCCAAACCCTCCAACGGAAAATAAACCAAATCCATAACAAAATATTTACCATACATGGTCAAAGAACAAATTACACACACCAAAGAAGTAGTTATCGACCCTGAAGAAGGAATCTCAATAACCATCTCACCACCCCAAGAAGAAAAAAACAAATTCAAACGCTTAGCACACTCAAGAGAAATGAACGAATAAGTCGCTCCCATATCAATAATAGTAACTAAAGACGTATTATTAATAAAACATGTACCTTTAATCAAACGGTCTGCACTAGTTGTGTCCTTCCCTGCTAATGCAAACACCTTTCCGCCCGCTTGAGCTTGCTTCGGCTTAGTACACTTAGTACTAATGTGACCACTTCTCCACAATTGAAACACTTCACAACATTCCTTCTACACTTGGTAGTAGCATGCCTAAGGCCTCCACAGTTTGAACATTTCACTATGTTCTTCCCACACTCAAAGGACTTATGACCCAAATCACCACACTTGTAACACTTAAAGGGACCAGAATTCCCTTCACCAGATCTCTTATCAAATTTCCCCTATGCTTTCCCTTATCAGCGGGTGTCACATAAGGTCCACTTCTAGCTTGTTGCTTTCCTTTCCTCTCATTCAAACTCTTGTAATGCATAGAACGAGCTTTGCTATCCTCCTCAAAAATTATACACCATTCCGTCAAATCCGAAAACCTTCTTATTCTTTGATACCCCACAGCTTGTTTAATCTCAGAACGTAAACCATTCTCATACTTAATACACTTCGAGAACTCAGCAGTAGTAGCAGCATAGTGAGGATGAAATTGAACCAACTCCACAAACTTAGCAGTATAGTCCACCACTGACATACTACCTAGTTTTAGTTCAAGGAACTCCATCTCCTTCTTCCCTTTCACACTTTCAGGGTAATACTTCCTCAAGAACTCGGTACGAAAAACTTCTCAAGTTACCTCTTCATCCTCTTCTTTAAGAGCTTGACTTCTACCGACCCACCAATAATCGGTTTCTTCCTTCAGCATGTGAGAACCAAGTCTCGCCTTATTCTCTTCAGCACAGTCCATGACTCTGAAGATTCTTTCAATCTCTTTTAACCAATTTTAAACACCATCGGGATCAAATCTTCCTTTGAAGACCGGTGGTTGATTCTTCCTGAACTCATCATTAGCATTCACATTCGGCGCACCCTGCACTGCCCTAGTCATTGCTTCCGAAGCAGCAGCCATCACATTGTCATTTCTACCAGCCATATTCTGATTATTCCCAAAAACAATAATAATGGTAAACAATAGTTCAACCATCACAAAAACAAGACAGACAAAACTGACTCGACACTGGATCTGATACCACTTAATGTAACACCCCCTTTCTATACCCCCAAATAATCAATTAAATCATCTAGGCACATATTAAAAAAATTTCATCAAAGTATAATTAAAACATGGTATAAAAGAGGCATGCCACATTATACGTGAAATTAAAACACCCAACATCTGCTCATCCAATGATATGCAACAAATGGGGTAACTTGCAACAAAAGGATTTAATCATTACACTCATATTTAAAACATTAAAATAACAGCGGAAACTAAACATTAATCAACATCAAACACACACACACACACACACACACACACACACACACACACACACACACACACACACATATATATATATATTTATATATATATATATATATATATATATATATATATATATATATATATATATATATATATATATATCATCAAGTTTGATTCACCAATAATTCATGTTTATATAAAAATTCATCACCAAAATACATATACAAAATGTATCACAAAAGGCATCAAGCCGAGCCTAGCTACCCCATGCTACTTATCAGAGCCGACTGACCAAAAGAATGAAGACACGCTTCACAAAAGACCTCCAGCAAACCTACTCTGCAATGCCTCATAGAGCATCATAAAACAGCAGAAGAGTGAGAAATATTATCATAATAACAATGCATATAATTATATATCTTAACATAAAAATACACATATACATATTCTCACCACAATCCATCGCCCATCAAACATATACATCACAATGTATATATACAAACTAGCTTATTCATCATGCACAATTTCACATAAACATAATATATATTCATGTTTATTCACCAATATCAATCACTCCGCATAAACATACATTATTCATGTTTATTCACCAATATCGATTATAGATGATAAATGCAAATCATAGAGACCGACTCACGAATCTATGCAAATGCAATGCGGTACCGACTCAATCATCTCAAGTTCACTCAGGAACTATTGGAACCATCGCTCATTACTTAAAGTAACTCCCCGTCGGGCATACGATGTTCACCCATTGCTCACACCCAACATGGGCACACAATGTTTATGGATTGCTCACATCCCACACGAGCACACAATCTGATTGCTCACACCCCACACGGGAACACAATTGTTTGTGATTAAATAACACATTGCTCACACCCCACACGGGCACACAATATTTATGGATTACTCACACCCCACACGGGCACACAATCATGTTGTAATCATCGCTCACACCCCACATGGGCACACGATGTTACAACAGATTCACATAGAATCTCACAGCACAAGAATGCATACATTATCCTTCACATGAAAAATGACACACAACATTCTTGAAAAATGCATACATATTCACAATATAATTATGCATTCATCTCATACAATCACAAACAAACTATATACATTCACATCAATTATGCCAAACGGCAACGAATCTTTCACAATCAACATGCATTTATATTCACTTCACGTAATGCATCTATTTGTCAAACGGCCACTACACCACAATCAATCCCGCAATTCCTTAACTAACGTAATCACATTTTATCGGAAAAGTCAGGTAAAAGTCGGCTAAAAATTACATATTTTAGCATCATTAGTTTCTACATGTTTTTAGATTCGAATTGATATAAAGAACGCCAAAAACGGATAACTGAAACTCAAATTACGAATCAAAAATACCAAACCAAAAACCCATAGGCTCTCTGAGCGACAGGCTCGCTCGCTGGTCAAGAAAAACTCTGGAAAACTCGCTGAGCGAGGGATTGCTCACTGAGCGAGAACCGCGATTCAGCAACATCTCAGTCACACAACAGTCAACCAAACACCTCCAAAACTCAACTAAACTTCCATAAACATGATCATTAACATGTATTAGTTATCATACTTCGATTATATCAAGTTCTAACCGATTAATCTACCAATTTCTTAGATTTTCATCAAAACCCCTAAAACCTAACATTCTCTAAACTCCTCCAAAACAAAAACCCAATCAATCTAACACATACACAATCACACACAAGGTTAAGATAACAATATTTCACACCCTTACCTGATTGTTTCGATTCCTAGGAGCAATCTTGAAGAATTCCAACTTTTCCTGTTTTTCTCCTCTTTTCTCTCCTCCTCCTTTTCTTTCTCTTCTATTTATTTCTATCTTTCTCTTTTCCTTCTTTTTCCACTCTTATAACTTTCTATTCTATTTCTATTCTATTTTCTATTTTCTCATCAAATATCATTTTTCTCACAAAAATATATTTCTACCTAATTTCTAACTTATCATTAATTAGCAAATATCTAAAATACCCTTCAATCTAATTTTACCCGAAAATTCTCAAAAACGGTAAAATAATAAAACACATCAACATATCACATAAACACACCAATCTCATCATTAAAACAATTATCATTCAATTTAAATAAAAGACTCAACAAAAATGGGAAATAATTGAATCGGGGCGTTACAGGAAGCGCTTTAAAACCAATTAGAATCTTTAGGTTTCCAAAAAGTATTCCTAACTTGAATTGACACAACAAGAGCGCTAAATTGAACTTAGGAGTATAGTAATAGGCAAGACCACGAGAGTGTGAGTCAAAGACTTTTAAACCGACAGTTTCTACGGAAAGATAACTTAACAAACCTTAATAAGTCGACCCTTTATTGAATTCGCGAAGGCGGATCAATTACGTACCGATATCCTTATCATTAATTTAACTTAATTACTTTCTCTCCTTTTAAAACTAAAAATTATCACTCGTCTTAGCTAAACATAGTAAGACCCGATAGCGCTAGGTTGATTATCAAGTCTTTGTGGGATCGATATCTTTTATTACTACGAAATTAGGCTATATACTTTAGTTAGAATCTTTAGACTCAGAAAGTCGCGATCACTCTACTTCACGCTCTAGAGGCAAATCACTAATGTCATTCGGAAACACATCAAGAAACTTATGGACAACAGGTAGTTCAACACTCCCAAGTTCACGGTCAACCTATAACATCGCAAACAAAGCAAACATTTGAGCTTCATCTGCTAGTAGTTTATCCACTTGCTTCGCGGATAAAAACATCAACTCCCCACAACCACCAAACAATGGAAACTCCACCGTCTTTGCATAATAATTGATATGCATGAAGTTGAACTCCAACTAGTTCATACCAAGCACAACATCCATATGGCGTATGGGTAAACAAACAAAATCCATCAAGAAATCATTACCATAAATGGTCAGAGGACATTTCAAACACACACATTAGTTGTAACTAAACTGTCAACAGACATCTCTATCAACATATTACCATTCATAACAATCAAAGGAAAATTCAACCTGGTCACACACTCAAGCGAGATAAACGAATGAGTAGCACCAGTATCAATTATAACAACCAACTGTAAAACCCCCCAAAATTGGTAAAAAAACGCTGGTCCTCTGAAGATACCAAAATACCCTCAATAACTCACAGGATCGACCAGATTGATCCTAGGACATGTGCTAAATGTTTTGTGACTTGTAATGTTTTTGGGAAAAAGGTCTTGAATCCTTTGACAGGATTTAGAAGGTCTTTTAGAATAAAAGAAAAAAGTAAAAACAAGAACTTTCAAAGAAAAATAAAAAAGAAAGGGCAAGGCTTGAAGATTTAAAGTAAAAGTAAAGGCAAGACTTGAAGGCAAATGAAAATTAAAGGCAGGGCAAGGCAAGGGAATTTAAATTACTGAAAGTGTAAAGGAAAGATAAGTGCAAGGCAGAATGTTTAAAGTACTGGAAACGTAAATGGCAGGATTTGTAAAGGGAACGCAGTAAATTGCTTGAAAAGTAAATGACTTTGAAAGATAAATGCTTTAAGATAAAAGAATTGAAAGTTTAAATGAATTCAAAGATAAATAAATTGAAGATAAATTGACATTTGAAGATAAATTGGTGGTGTTTCAATCACGTACATTCTCAAAACACTATTTTCTCTACACGCAGATACTTTGAGTATACGGAGTTACTAGTACATACGATTTCCACACACTTATTCTAACACTAGACTAAGCCATTTATAAACATTAAAAAGTAACAGTTTTCGACAGTTTCTTCCTAAGACTATCCTAAGATGATGACATTTGTCCCACTAACATGCTGAAAAAGCTTGATCTTGCGCCACTTGTCTCTGCATTTGAATTGAAAATTACATAACTTCCCTCCAAAATTGAACGTGTCGAACTCATGTAACTACCATTTTCGTCGAATTGCTGCATGGTCGAATCATCCCAACACTTAGAAAATATTTCAACTCAGAATTTCTCTAAGTACAGAACATGTAAGTGGGTTCCTTCGAGTCTCATCCTTTTGATGAGTAAGGTCGAAAACCTCACTTTAAGCTTATAACAAGAAAACTCATCATTAAGCCAAATGACCCCCATTAATTGTTGAGGAAAAAATGTTTGTAATGTTTTGAAGATGACAAACTTTTGAGTGAAATATAATTAAGATTATGATCTTATTTGTTATTTAATCTGTGCTCTTGAGTGGAAATTAATAAGGCAGGTATGTATAAATGTTATCATCAATGGATGCAAGAATAAATGGTTCTCAAGTTTATTATCAAGCTCACTACAAGAAAATAAAAATACTTGAATATTATTTTATTTCACACAAGAGGACCAAAGGTTAAAACGTGAGTATCAAGAATATTATGCAATGGCATAATGGTAATTATATATAAGATGAGGATCAGCATCACTAAATGGCATTTTTGTAAATATAAGATCTTCCACTTTACACTACAAATGGCAAAATGGTAATTACTAGTGGAAGACTTGTAAATAGAGGTTTATACTCATGTTAGCCTTGGTACTCAACAAGTAAGAGGATTAGAAACTCTATAAAAGTCTTTGTTCTTCATTTCATTTTCAACACATCTAAAAGGCAAAATTTCAGGAGAAACATTCATCAATTTGCTTACTAAAATTCTTTCTCATTAAAATCATATTCTTAGAATCAAGGATATTCATTCTAAGAATATTTGTCTTAAAATCATATCAATCATTCAAGGAAAAATCAAGAGAGAAAATACATTCATTCAAGGAGAGTTCAATAGAGAAAATTCATCATATTCTTCCAAAGTTATATTCTCACTAAAATCATAATCTTAGAATCAAGGATCTATATTTCTAAGATTATATGTCTTAAAACCACATCCTCTCATTAATTATTTGTTGAGGAATTGTGAATCCAATCCTCCTTACAAATCATATTTAATACTTGTATATCCTCAAGTCAAGATTGATCTTGGGCGATAGTGTAAGCTAGCCGAAGCTTTGTAATCAGTGTTGTAAGCCTGGTGAGGCTAAAGAAAATACATATTAGTGTAAGAAAATATTAAAATATATTGATCATTAATTGGAAAATCTCACAAAATGTGGGGACTGGAGTAGCCACGTTTGGTGAACCAGGATAAATCTCTGTGTCTTCTTTCTTAAACTCATTCCTTTAAAGCTTGATTATTTATACATGGTTCACACTCTACAAACACTTTAATTATTGATTATATTCATAGTTTATTTTGATAAATATTGTTTCAGAAATTAAAAGCAAGATTTTAAAAGGGTCACTATTCAACCCTCCCCCCCCCCCTTCTAGTGACATTTCTATCTACTTCAATTGGCATCAGAGCACGACCTCTAAGGTTAAAGCACTTAACAGTGTAAGAGGAAAAGATCCAAGAAGAAATGTCAAAATCAATAAAGTGTGTACATGCATAAAAATCTTCAAGTATACCATTATGCTCTAATAAAAAGATTCGGAATAAAAAACACTCTAAACAAAAGAGAAATATGAAGCATCAACAACACACTCAACAAATTGAGGATGAAAAAGAATTAGTGAAATCTAAACCAATTCTAGAATTGCATAAAATGTCATCCTCAAAATTAGAAGAGAGAGAAGTCAACATGTGTCTAATGGCAAACTCTGATTTTGAAAAGGTAAAATTTTCTCAACCTTGTCCTTTATGTAAACAGCTTGAAATAAAGTTTGATAATCTTTTAAATGACTCAAACATTTTGTCTAAAAATTGTTTTTCTCTAAAAAATAAATTTTATGAGATAAAGAAAGAAAATGAAATGCTGGAAATTAAAAATGATGAATATTTTAAAATCATTCAAAACATGCAGCTAACTCAGTGTGAAATGTTTAAGAAACTTAAGAATCTCAATGAAGGAACAAGTGAGGTTCATTCTCAAAATTCTTCTGAAACTCAAAAAGAGAACAATGATTTGAAAACAAAAGTTGAAGAACTAACAAATGATATTACTAGATTTATAAAATCTACTGAAACTTTTCAAAAAATCATGGGATCTCTGGTAGGAGTTTTTGAAAAAGCTGGAATTGGATTCAATACTTGCAAAAATCAAAGGATTTACAAAAACTTTTTTGTCCCTAATATCAAGGATGAAACAATCAAGAAGGAAAAACATATATACAAGCAAGATGAAAATTTTAAGAAAGATGTCAAAACCTATAAAATTATTTGTGTTCCCGAAAGCAAAATTAATGAAATTAAAAAGGAAAATTTTATATGCAAAGATGGTGAAAGTATCAAGAAAAATAAAAACAATGAAAACCTCATAAAAAGATGTTGTTATTGCAAAAAAAAAAACTAACCATCATGAATCAAATTGTTACTTTAGAAAAAAGAGAAAATGTTCTTATTGCAATAAAACTGGTCATCATGAATCTAATTATTTCAGCAAGACTACACATCTCATAAAAACTAACTCTCAAGGACCCAGGTCCATATGGGTACCCAAATTATTACTAACTTGTGATGCAGGAATATCTTCTGAAAAACAAGAAAAGCTTTGGTACTTGGACAGTGGTTGCTCAAGACATATGACTGGAGATAGAACTTGTTTCTTATCATTGAAAGAAAATGATGGTGGATCAATAACTTATGGAAATGGTGTCAAATCAAAAATCAAAGGTATTGGTATCATTGGTAATAAATATTCTACTAATATTGAGGATGTTCAATACGTGGAAGGTTTGAAATATAACTTACTAAGTATAAGTCAACTATGTGATAATGGCTTTAAAGTTATTTTCAAACCGAACATGTGTGAAGTAAAACAACTATCCTCGGGAAAAACTATCTTCTCTGGATCAAGAAAGAAAAATATGTATATCTTAGACTTAAATGAACTCCCAAATGATTTATGTTTCATATCCATAGAAAAAGATAAATGGATATGGCATAGATGAGTTGGTCATTTAAGTATAAAGACTATTTCAAAATTATTCAATCTTGATCTAGTTAAAGATCTTCCTAAAATTAGTTTTGATAAAGATAAAAGGTGTGAATTGTCCATCAAAGTAAAACAAGTCAAGAGTAGATTCTATTCTAAAAACACAATTTATACAAATAGACCTCTTGAACTTCTTCACATTGATCTTTTTGGTCCTATCAAAACTACAAGCCTTAGTGGAAAGAAATATGGTTTTGTGATAGTTGATGATTTCTCTCACTTTACTTGGGTTTTATTTCTAAAACAAAAATATGATTCTTTTGAAGCATTTAAAAGGTTCTGCAGAAGGGTTCAACATGAAAAAGATTTGCATATTATATCTGTGAGAAGTGATCAATGGAAAGAATTTGAAAGTTCATCCTTTAAATCTTTCTTTGATGAAAATGGAATTTCTAATAATTTATCATTTTCAAGAACTTCCAAACCAAATGGAATTGTTGAGATAAAAAATAGAACCTTGCAAGAAATGGCTAGAAAATTTTTGTTTGAATCAAATGTTAAAAAACAATTTTGGGCCGAAGCCATTAACATTTCATGCTATGTTTTGAATCGTTGTTCTATTAGAGATATCTTAAATAAAACTCCATATGAACTTTGGAAAAATGAAAAACCAAATATATCATACTTTCGTACTTTTGGGTGTAATTGTTATATTTTGAAAGAAAGTTTGGAGAAGTTTGACTCAAAATCAATCAAAGGCATATTTTTAGGATATTATACATCCTCAAGAAAATATAGGGTATACAATCTCAAAATAAAATTGTAGAAGAAAATATGCATGTTGTTTTTTATGAACTTAATGTTTTTGATGATAAAAGAAAGGAATATGATGATGAAGAAGATGAACAAAACCACACTTTTGATAACAATCAAAATGGTGAGGAAATACAAACTTCATCCTCTCAATATCCTCCTAGAAGCTGGAAAGTAATTAAATATCATCCTCAAGCTCAAGTAATTGGAAATATCTCTGATGGAGTCAGAACAAGACAAACGTTAAAAGAAGATTTAAACAACATGACCATTATCTCCCAAATGAGCCAAAATCATTAGATAAGATTGGGGAGAAACTAAAAATTGAAGATGATTTCATCTTCAAGACTCGGTGTAAGAAACACATCTAAAGGAGGTATGTGTTATTTATATCAAATTTATTTAAGAGCGTTTATCTAAAAAATTGAATCTCTTTCTCCATGGTATTATTTGAATTTTCCATTTCTTTTTGCATGATGAGAAAATGGGGAGAATAATTAAGGAAGAAACATTTTGAAATTAAAATATAAAATAAATAAAATCATATTTTTCATGCATAAATTGAGGGGGGGCATAAGCTTTATTTTAGGCACAAATTGAGGGGGACACAAAATTTCTCCATTTCTAAAAAATCAAAATCTTAATTACAAGAAGTTTATCATCATTAAAAAGGGGGAGATTGTTGAGGAAAAAATATTTGTAATGTTTTAAAGATGACAAACTTTTGAGTGAAATATAATTAAGATTATGATCTTATTTGTTATTTAATGTGTGCTCTTGAGTGGAAATTAATAAGGCAGATATGTATAAATGTTATCATCAATGTATGCAAGAATAAATGGTTCTCAAGTTTATTATCAAGCTCACTACAAGAAAATAAAAGTACTTGAATATTATTGTATTTCACACAAGAGGACCAAAGGTTAAAACGTGAGTATCAAGAATATTATGCAATGACATCATGGTAATTATCAATCATTCATGAGTATTAAGAAATTAAAGTAATGACAAAGTTGTAATATCTTTTATTACTTGGAGAACAAGGAATAAAGCAATGGCAAAGTTGTAATTATCAAATGACCTTTTTTAATTACATAAAGCAACCAAGGATCAAGAAAATATAAGATGAGGATCAACATCACTAAATGACATTTTTGTAAATAGAAGATCTTTCACTTTACACTACAAATGGCAAAAGGGTAATTACTAGTGGCAGACTTGTAAATAGAGGTTCATACTCATGGAAACCTTGGTACTCAACAAGTAAGAGGATCAGAAACTTTATAAAAGCCTTTGTTCTCCATTTCATTTTCAACACATCTAAAAGGCAAAATTTCAAGAGAAACATTCATCAATTTGCTTACCAAAATTCTTTCTCACTAAAATCACATTCTTAGAATCAAGGACATTCATTCTAAGAATATTTGTCTTAAAATCATATCATTCATTCAAGGAAAAATCAAGAGAGAAAACACATTCATTCAAGGAAAGTTCAACAGAGAAAATTCATCATATTCTTCCAAAGTTATATTCTCACTAAAATCATAATCTTAGAATCAAGGATCTCTATTTCTAAAATTATATATCTTAAAACCACATCCTCTCAATAATCATTTGTTGAGGAATTATGAATCCAATCCTCCTTACAAATCATATTTAATACTTGTATATCCTCAAGTCAAGGTTGATCTTGGGCGATAGTGTAAGCTAGCTGAAGCTTTGTAATCAGTGTTGTAAGTCTGGCGAGGCTAAAGAAAATACATGTTGGTGTAAGAAAAGGATCAAAAAATATTGATCATTAATTGGAAAATCTCACAAAACGTGGGGACTGGAGTATCCAAGTTTGGTGAACCAGGATAAATCTTTGTGTGTTGTTTATTAAACTCTTTCCTATAAAGCTTGCTTATTTATACATAGTTCACACACTACAAACACTTTAATTATTGATTATATTCATAATTTATTTTGATAAAGATTGTTTCAGAAATTAAAAGCAAGATTTTAAAAGGGTCACTATTCACCCCCCCCCCCCTTCTAGGGACATTTATATCTACTTCATTAATTGCTAGTGTCGAAATTTAGGGATAACAAATTTCCCCCCCAAAAATGTTATTTTCGACCATCTTGATGAAAAGATAATTTTTTGATATTCATCATTTACGACGCCAACTTTGGTCAGGCAAAAGTATGGTTGGAACCACCTAACCCACGTTCTAAAAATTGTTGTGATTCTTCACCCACGCGCATGACGTCATGTCATAATGGCAAAAATCCCAAAAGTCTAATCAGTCGTATCTGCTGCTTCCTGATCATTAGTTTTCCCTTGAAACAATGCGCCAAATTTCTTTTGTATTAATTGTTATCTCAACGCGTCAGATCCCAAGTTCCATGTGTCCCGCCACTTCACATCTGCATTAAGTGGCTGGACCTCACAACTTCTCACTTTCTACACCTATAAATACATCCTTCAGCACAACAAAGAAACCTTTCCAAACTCTTGCAAACTTTGTCTCTTTCTTGCTAAAGTCTTCCTATTTTCTTCCAAGAACCCTAAAAAACTCCATTTTCATCTCCATCAATAGCGTCTTCCAAGGCTAACACTTCCCAGAAGAAAGTTAAAAAAGAAAAGGCTTTCACCTTCGAGCAAACTCTACCTCCCTTCAACAATATCATGGAACCAAAGACAATAAAAAAAACCTCAGTTCGCACCAGAACCCAGAGATGCTGAAACAAGGAGTTTGTACAAATCTCAGGTAATGATTCCCTTTACTGTCAACGAATGCCCTTATGCTTTATCTGGTCCTTTGGCTACAGTTAAGAGCACATATGAGAAGCTGAAAGAGTTCTTTCCTTGCTAGCATAAAACCCAACCTTTAGGGCACAAACATCTCCCTAAAGTTGATGACTCTTCATCTAACCCACCTCCTCTCAATCAACTGAACTTGAAGTACCTTCATAATGGTACTAGGTTGGTTAGGGTTGTAAGTCAGTTCAATGATTTTGATCTTTGGCTGGCTAGATTGGAAAAAACTAAGGTTGATCACTAGAAAGCTATAGGGATCTATGATCTTTTGATGTTGTCGAAGACACATACCCCTTACTACTTAAACCTTTTGGTTGCTTCCCTTTACTTCTGGGACTATACCCATTATACTTTTCATCTTCCTTGTGGGATGGTTACCCCCACTCTCTTCGACATAGCCGCTATCACAGGGCTTTGACCTGATGGTCCAGCATATGACCCTTCCATTGATGTTGATGATACTATTAGCTTCAATGAGTCGAAGTTAACATATACCCACTTCATCAACCATCACTCTAAATCCAATGATGAGAGGGTTTCTAATAAGGAACACATTGCCTTCCTCACTCTCTGGTTATCCAGATATGTCTTCTGTACCAAGTTCATAGGTGGCGAATAAATATTTGCCCTTGGCAAACCAGCTCCATAACAACTGAGGGTTTGCTTGAGTGAGCTTATCTTGGCCAGCCTCTATGAGTCTCTCAGTGAAGGGGTAACTCGACTGAGGAACCCAACAACCACTTCTGGTGCCATGAGTCTCATTGGCCCTCTCTGGCTTCTTCAACTCTGGCTAAATGCCTCTTTCGAACCTGTGCTTCCTAGAAAAGGGAAAGTTGATGAAGACTCAGAGGAGATTAATCATAGAAGCACTAGAGGTGTTCGACTGGCGAAGCTTACTCTCACTGATGAAGGCGAAACCCTGAAAGGGGCCTTCTCTAGCTTCATAATGATGTTTACACATAAATTTGATTTCACACCATTCATGGCTCCTTTTGCTGAAAGGAAGTGTGGCCCCAGATGGTTTACTAGGGCTTTCCCAAATTCCCCTTCAAAAAAGCTTCACATGGACTCTGTTTCGGTTTGTGAAGCCTTTTTAATTCCCAGATATATTTTCCACAGGCTGAATGGTGGGAGATCAGACACAATCCTTATTGCTTATCAACCAAACTTGGTTTCTAGGCAGTTTGGGCTGGGCCAGAGCTTCCCCAAATGCCTTTATGATAAAAAGGGTCAGGTTATTTTCTCCAACAACCTCTTCGACGAGGATGACGTTGCTGACATCTTCGCCAAATGGGATTCCCAAAAAGCAGTCATATCTCCTGTCTTTTTTCAATATAAAACCCAGCGCACCATCTCTTTAATGATTGGTGGCGCAAGTACTACAGTGACAACTTTCTCACTACTACTGAATTTTCTGCCTTGCTTGACCTAGCTTTTGTTAACATGCAGGAGAAGGTCAAGAAGAGTAAGTCCACTCACATCAAAGAGATACAAGATTTCCAAAAATACTTTGAAATTGTCTATCGACCAGATGATCTTAGTCGAACTGTTCATGAGGCTGTTGTCACATTGAAGGAGAATTTTTTGCAAAAGATGGATAAGTTGAAAATCCCTTCAAACGTTCCTCGTGAGAAGCGTTATAAGGCGGATTTCCAACTCTTTCCTCCAACATTTCCTCAATTGCCTACTGCTGATTTTGGAGTGGCCCTTTCCCCTTCATTTCCAGACTGGTTCGTCTGTGGGGGATTCGATTAAAATCCTTCGAGAATAGTCTCAGCCGAAAGCCTAAAGGGTGGTTGCAACTAAGCACACATTGGACTATTTCAAAGGACACCTTCATATAGGGATCTAAGAAGTTCATGTCGAATCTGATATATATGAATTTTTGAGGTCTTTATTTACCCCTTACTGACTGATCAATTATTAACTCATAACAATTGTTTGTTTCACTTCCAGCGCTCACCAGAAAACCCATTGCCAACAAAGGTGTGGTGATAAAGACTGAGAACAAAGAAGGCACTAAGTTATTTCATAACCCTTACTCACAACTTTTCACATGATTTCCTCCTAATGTTCGGCCTTCCTTTCAGACAACAAAAAAGCCTTCATCACCCTCGAAGAAGGGTAAAAAAGTTTCCAGTATTGTCATTCCATTAGATGATGATAAATCTCCTGAGGAGTAGACCCTCAAGAGGAAAACAAAGACTGCACAGTTTCCTAGTGTTGCTGGCCAACCTTCCCCCAAGGTGACCAAAGTTGTGAGAAAGGAACCTGCAACAGATGGTGTCGAAGCTGAACTTCCAACCCCTATGGTGAGGCCTGCTGGTGGTCCTCCTGAGAGTACCAACTTCAGTCCAGATAGTGAAGAGAATGAGGTACTTAGCTTTGCCTCTTACCTTTTTAATCTCCTTTTACAGCTTCGACTTAACTCTCCTTTTTTTAATCATGCTAGATCAGGCATTTCTCATCCTCTTTCGACTGCTACATTCGCCCACAATTCTTTTAAACAACCAAGGTGAGCCAACTTATCACCCAACTTCTGATTTTGGATCTGGTTATAGTTTTGTAAGTGAGATTAACCAGACCATTAATACAACGGTTGTTCCTCCCCCTGTGATCGAAGCTATCAGATCCTCTCCTGCTAAAACCACTACTCAACAGTCTCACACTGATTTTTTTGATCGTGAGTGTGATGATATTTTGATCAAAGACTATCTTGACCAAACAAGCTAGACTGCCAGGGAAATACATGCAGCTTTTGTTATGGAGGAAGAAGCTAAGAGGACTCAGGAACCTACCCCCTCAAATCCAAAAAATAAAGAACCATGGCCTATGGGAGAGCCCCAAGCTAATGCTCAAGATGTTGTAATGAATAGTACATAGCAGGAGGAAGAAAGGGAGGAGGAAGAGGATGAAAATGAGGAAGATGATCAATAGGAAAAGGGTGAGGTTGATAAAGAAAAAGACTCTGAAAATACTCAACAACCCTTGCTTGAGGAAAATCTCTAATACCCTCCTTCCTCTCAACTTTTGACCCCAAATGCAGATATAACTGGTGACCTCCTGTTGGCTTTGAAGTGGTCGAATCCCAGGGAGTATGCCAGGATGAAGCTTGGGAAGAGTTCTGGCTCTTTTGGAAGAAGCTCTTCGACATCTCCTGGGGCCTCATCTCTAGATGAATTAGTTGGTCTCCTTCTGAAAAAGATCAAAGATACATTCTTCAAAAGGGATATCCACCTTACCCTGAATGTTGATCCAACTACCCATATCTTTCTGAAAGAGTCTCTGGACCAGATATATCTTTCGACAATCAATCCAAAGATCTCCAGCGCCCTTATGGAACTGACCACCCTGGTGAACCAGATGTCTGATGATTTTAAACTCATTCCAAAATTTGAAAAATCATTGAGTCAACTGGTGCAAAGAGCTGCAGTGCATGGGATCTAGCAAGGGAAGTTGAGAATGAAGTCGAAAGAACTGCCAATAACATAACCATTAAAGTTTGGGATAAGAAATGCCAATAACATAGCCATTGAAGTTTGGGAGAAGGAGCTTGAGGAACTTCAAAAGAAAATTGTTGATTCTAAACAGCATAACCTTTAGCTGAGTTAGTTTGACAGTGTTGAATTGGATGCTGAATTGAAATGCACCATTGACCTTATTGATACTACTGAAGTTCTCGACAAGGAGCTTGCAGCAGCAAAACTCGACAAGGCTTTGTGTGAGAATCGCCTCCATATTAGTAAGCATAACTTTCTTCAGCTACAAGGAAAGCTCCCTTTCTAATTTCAACGGCTTTGTAATATTTTAGGATTTTGTGTTTTCCCCCTGTTATGTATTGATCTTTTGGCCCTGATGAGGCCTTTATGTAATGACAATTTTGGGCATCATTGCCCCATTTTACTTTATGCTTCAGGCCTTTTATTACTCTTCGACTTGTACTTTATCTTTCTGCATAAGTAAAATTTCAAGTGGTTGTCGAAACAGCCTTTAAGTAAAAAAAAATCAACTTAAACTTGGGTCAAAAAATAAAATTGCTTTGACCTTGGCTATTGTGGTAACGTTATAGTTTTTAATTCCTTTCATAATTGTGTGGCACAAGTTACCATTTAACGGCTATAGCTATAATGCTTATTTAGGGTGTTATTTCCAAAAAAGAATTCACGTACTTTTTGGCTGCCCATTGACTGGCCAATTAGAGCACACGTTCTTCCCCTATAAATAACCCCCTACTCAGTCCATCTTCTTCATCACAACAAACATGGAAAATTATACAAGGAAGGTGGATGGTACTGTCTCACACAAGCAAGGAAAAAACACCAAAAAGAAGGGAACTCCTTCTTCTCATGTGGGATGGTTACTCGCTCCAAGACTAAGGAAGGTAGAACAACCTCTCCCAAAAAGGAGCCTCCAAAGGGTGAATGTCCAGATGATGATGATGAAGCTGATGAAGATTGGATGAATTATCTTAACTCTTTTATCTGGGAGGAAGCTAAATAATATAGTTTTTCTTATCTGGTTGTTAAACCATGTTTTGGATTTCTGTACTTGTAGGCCATTTATGGCCCTTTTAATCATTAATAAAATTTTATGTTCGTATATGAATCTCTTGGAGCATTGGCCTATATATTTTTAAATATTTATCATTTACTTTCAAGATTCTTAAATCATATTCAATCTCATGTACCTCATAAGCATTGTTACTAAATATTTTAGCAACTTGGAAAGGACCCTCCCATTTGGGTGACCATTTCCCTAGGGATCTACTTTTTTGATCCATGGGCAAAATGACTTTCCACACCAATTGACCAACTGAAAAGGTATTTGCCTTAACCTTCTTGTTGTAGGATTTTTCTATCCTTTTCTTCAACCTCTCTAATAATTCTAAGACATGAAGTCTCTCTTTGTCCAAATCCAGCAACTCATCAAGCATCATATTCCAATAGACTTCAGATGGAATCTCATGGTGCCTTTGAATTCTTGTGGACTGAAGGTAAATTTCGAGAGGTAAGACTGCATCATGCACATAAGTGAGTCGAAAAGGGGTAGTATTGGTTTCCTCTTTAGGTGAGGTTCGACATGCCCAAAGGATTTGGTCCAATGTCTTATGCCAATTTATTGGCTTGTTACCCACAAGTTTCTTGATCAAACCAATAAATATTTTGTTCGCTGCTTCGACCTGGCCATTAGCCTGGGCATAGTAAGGAATGGATATCAGGAGTTTGAAACCCGTTTATGTGGCAAACTCCTGCATATTTCGACCAGTAAATAGACCCTTGGTCCGTGGTGATTGTTTCTGGAATGCCATACCTATAAATGATATGCTTCTGGATGAACTCAATTACATCTTCTTGATCAACATTAGGAAATGGAATGGCTTCGACCTATTTAGAGAAATAGTCTATTCCTACAAAAATGTATTTGTATTTTTTGAAGATGCTGGTTGAATCTCTCCAACCAAGTCCAAAGCCCATCCTCTAAAGGGCCAAGGTTTGACTATAGAGTGCAACTCACTTGCAGGCACATGTTGGATGTCATCATGTACTTGACATTCTTGACATCCTTTAGCAAATTCAATGCAATCTTTTAACATAGTGGGCTAATATACACCCTTTTGAAATAAAAGCCATTTCATTTTGTGACCTACTTGGTGTGCTCTACATGCCCCCACTATGGACAGTTGAAAGAGATAAATATGATTCAGCCTCACTAAGGCATTTGAGCAATACTCCTTCAGGAGTCTTTTTAAATATCCCATTTCCCAAAAGAACATAACTTAAGGCTTGGTATTTGATTTTCCTTTCTGTCGAAGCTGTTGGATTTTCTAAGTAGTCCACTATGGGCTTCCTCCAATCCTTGTCACTTATGTTGTTGACCACCAATATTGAAAAGCTTTCTTCATCAACATACCCAAGCTTAGTCTTTTCTAGATATGATGGGGCTAACCCTACTGACACCACTTTTCCTCTGACCTCAATTGCACGTTGTAATTTCTCTTTTGAAATTTTGTACCCTGATGCAATTTGAGCCAAGTCATTTGAAACTTGATTTTCTAGTCTAGGAATGTGTCGAAAGGTAATTGCTTCAAATTTTTTCAGCAGCTTGTTTACTACTACAAAGTACGTAATTAAATTTTCTTTTATGCGTTTGTATTCTTTAGTGACTTATTTTATTACCAACTTTGAGTCTCCCATTATTTTGACATGCGTTTCCCCCAATTCCAACAATACCTCAAGTCCAGCTGTTAAAGCATCGTATTCAGCTTTATTGTTGGAATAATGGCCTTCAATTTTATACTTGAGTGTTGTTGGAATTTTATTAGGAGAAATAACAAGCACGCATATACCAGACCCATCTTTATGACTAGACTCGTCGAAGTATAACTTCCAGGGCTCAATCACAAGATGATTTAAAGGACTTTCATTAACAGAGTGGTCGATTATAAAGTTTGCGACCACCTTCCCCTTAATAGCTTTTAAAGGTTTATAAGTTAATGAATACTCAGTTAATGATAGTGCCCATTTCCCAATTTGACTATGCAAAATAGGTGTGGACAACATATGTTTAATAACATCAAAGCGAGAAGAGACATAAGCATCAATTGGTTTTATATATTGTTTCAATTTAGTACAAGAGTAATACAAACATAGGCATAATTTCTCTATCATACTATACCTAGTTTCTGCATCATTTAAAACTCTACTAAGGTAATAAATGGCTCTTTCGATGCCATCATCATCCTCTTGGGCTAACATACTCCCTAAGGTTCTATCTGAAGCGGCTATGTACAATCTCATACTTTCCTTCGTACAAGGTGGAGAAAGAATTGGAGGATGGATCAAGTACTCCTTGATCTTATCGAAGGCTTCTTGATGAGCTTGCCCCCATTGAAACCCTTCTTTGCCCATTCGCAGCAAAGGTGATAAAGCTTACGTTTTTCCACTTAAGTTTGATATGAACCTCCTTAGGAAGCTGATTTTGCCTAAGAGTGATTGCAACTCCTTCTTTGTTAAAGGCGTTTTAGCCTCCATGATAACTTTAGTCTTATTTTGATTGATTTTAATCCCTTATTTGTGGACCACAAATCCCAAAAAGTCCTTTTCCTGCACACAAAAGGCAAATTTAAGAGGATTCGTTTTAAGACCATGTTTTCTCATTCTTTCAAAAGAACGTCGAAGATGACTGACGTGGTCTAGTCCTGAAATAGACTTTACAACTATGTCATAATTATAAATTTTCATAAACGTATCTATGAAATCATGAAAAGTTGAATTCATTGCTCTTTGGTAAGTTGCCCTGTATTTTTCAAACCAAAAGGCATTACCACCCATTCATAGGTGCCCAAGGCCCCTAGGCAACAAAAAGCATTTTTAGGGACATCTTCCTCAGTAATGAATATTTGATTGTATCCTTAGTAGCCATCTAGCATACTTAGATACTCATTTCCTATAGTAGAATCAATTAACATTTCTGCCATTGGCATTAAATACTCATCTTTAGGGGTTGCTGAATTTAGATCTCTAAAGTTTATGCACACCCTCAAAGAGCCATTATTTTTAATCAAGGGTACAATGTTTGTTAACCATTCGATGTACCTAGCTGTGCGAATGAACTTGCATCGAAGAAACCTCTCAATCTCCTCTTTAATTTTGGTAAGGATTTTTGGGGCGAAGCGTCTTGGATTTTGCTTGACAGGCTTTTTCCCATGCTTGATTGGCAGCTTATGTTCGATAAGCTCTCTTTTTAAACCATGCATTTCATTATAGTACAGAGCAAATCAATCTTTAAATTCCTTTAGCAAGTGGACCACTTCGACCTTGAGTTCTGGGTCGAGGTTGGTACTGATATAAGTAGACCGTTTCAACTCCCATTCTCCCAGGTCAATCTCTTCTAGAGGATCCTGAGCCATCATTTAAGTGCTTTCTGACAAAGGGTCATTTTCAAATCCCAAAGGCTCATTATCATAGATTGCATCAAGCCTTTGGTCTGAATCTTCTTGAGCCTTATCTAGAGGCTCTTGGTCGAAATCCTTCATAGGATTTTCTTCAACAAATTCTGTAATGGCATCAACAGCCATATAATTTCCTACAGTCTCTAAGGCCGCTTGTATTCTCATTTCAGCCACATAGGCCGGAATTTTTTTCAATGCGTCGAAGTCAGTCATTGTTACTACCTTTGCTTCCTCATCTTGTGGGCTGAATTGCAGGATCTGGAAAATATGGTGGGATATTTCCTGCTTCTTCTACAACTTCCATATCCCAATGGAAACCTTCGACAGGATGGAGGTGCAATTAGCAAAATGCGTAATCATCAGGTGTGAACTCGAATTTTGCTGGTGCACATGGAACAATGTGTGCTAATTTCTTATCGAACTCTACACCTTCCACATAATTCACTGGTACTTTAAAATACCCTTGATCAACTTCAATGTTTTCAACAATAACATCTGGCCTCTATATGGTGACCCTTTAGTGCATTGAAGATGGCACTACACCTATACCATGTATCCATTCCCTCCCTAGAAGGAGGTTATAGTTGGCCTTACATTCGACCACCATAAAGAGAGTGGGCCTTGTGACTGTTCCCAAATTCAAGTCAACTTGTAGGACCCCTATAGTAGGTCCAGTCTTGCCCTCATAGTTTGAGAGGACCATGTTGTGAGGTTTAAAGTTTGTGCCGAATTTACCAATTCTGGCCAGCAAGAAGTGTGGCATTATGTTCACTGTGGCGCCACAGTCAACCAGAATTTTGTTGATGGCCACGTTTTCCACCTTCCCAGTGATATATAGGGGTTTTAGATGCCCCCTCATGGCCTCAGTGGGTCTTTCAAAGAAAGCATTTTGTTCTTCGACACACCCATTATTCATCACATAGTAGCAAACTGGTTGATGTACTGCCATTTCTGCTTCAGTATTTGCATCCAGATTTTCAACCTCAGTAATGCGACCATACTCTCTGGGCATTACTGAAACTACATTGACCAAGACATCTAGAGAAGCTCCAGATTTGCAGTCAAAATTGTTTGTCATTTCTTCATCTTCGATTGCTCTCAACTCAGCCTTAATCTCTTCCTTTATCTCAGCTTCTTTGTTTCTGGACGAAAGTCCTTTGCACCCCATAGGCACTTTGTTATTTATTTATTTTTTAAGGTTGTCCCCAACTTCACCAAGTAAACTTATGCTTGATTCAACACAGTCACATTTGGAGGCTTCTTTTTTAGCCTTCCTCCTGCGTTGTTCTCTACACCATTGCAACCTGGACATAGGGTTTTTAACCTTGTAATTTTTAGACACATATGCAACTTTGTTTGAAGTCCTGACCTCCTTTCTGTATCTCATTGAAGGCCCTCTTTCGACCTCGAACTTCCTCCACTTCTGGCTTCCCCTTTTGCCTGACTCATCAGGTTTGAAGCACTTGCCATTAGGGACTTCCCCACTTGGTTCAAATGTGTATTGTTTGGACTTGAGAGATTGGGGCATACCACTTTGTTGATAGGGATTAACACGCCTTGGGTCGAAGCGGTCATGCTTTTGGGCATCCTTTAACTTCTTCCCCCCATTTGCCTTATTCTCCTGTTGAAGGCTTTGAGTACTTTCTTTGTCGAAGACGGAACTACATCTTGGAAACAACATTACTTTTGACTTCTTGCTTTGACATTTATGCAAGAAATCAAAAATTGTCTCATCCTCCTTGGGATAAGCCTTCCTGTAGTCATCCTTCTGAGGTGCAGAATGATCCACCTTCAACACTTGGTCATCTTTCACTTCAACCATATCGACATTAACTTCATCCCTAAGTTCCATCTTGGAGAAGTTTAGTTCAAGGCCATTAGTGGCCTTTTCCATCTTCACGAAACTCTCAGCAGTTTCTTTTGTGATCAGTGGGAGGTGTGACTCTTCGACCTCCTCATGTGGGACGATGGTAACCCCCACATTGAATTTTTCGACATCTAGTGATGTCTTGAATAATCCCTCAGCAGCCTTACATATTAGGTGTTCCTATTGCTAAATGGTCATCTCTTCATTAGCCTTGAACAACATAACATCATTGTTGAAGTTTTCAGTAACCTCAACTATCACAGGATCCATTATAGCTTCAATTGAATTAGGGTTGCTGTTGTCATTAGAAACTTGCTCAGCAACCTCAATCCAGTTCACTGCAGACGGTTCTGTATAGTTTGCCTCAGCTACCTGAAGAGGATCAATATCAATCTTCATTTGTGCCTTAGGTTTGTCTCCAAATTTGAGTCTTCCCTCCTAGATTGCATTTTACACCAAATCCCTGAAAAGAAAACATTGAGAAGCTTTATGACCCAAATAATTATGGTCTTTCTTTGATCTAAAGGTGGCATTTTAGCACCAGGAGGCACAAGTATTTGGCCATCCTTAACTAATAAATCAAAATTTTCGTCACATTTGGTGACGTCAAAAGTAAATGTTTTCTTTGGAAATCTGTCATTCTTTTCGACTTCGACGGGATTCTTTCCATTTGAGGGAACTATAAGTTTACATGAATAAGGAGTACCCTACTTAAGCTCAACTAGGTATATCTCATTATCATCTAGAGGTAGAGTTTCGTCATAGAGGTTTTCGACCTCATCTTGATATTCGACGTAAGCTATTTTCTTATGTTTGTTCGACCTGGCTTTTTCGTCCTTCAGACATTCAAGCTATCAAACTCTATATGCTAATTAGGCCATGTCTCTTAAGTATTGGGTATCCATCTTTTTCTTGATAGAATAGTCAAGGCCACCAGAAGCCATTTTGATTAGTTCACGCTCAAGTACTTGTGTAAAACATCTGGCCTTGAGCAGTCGAAATCTGTTCAAGTAATTATCAATGGACTCATTGAACTTTCATTTAACACTGGCCAATTATTTCAAACTAATCTTAGTTTGACCAATGTAGAATTGCTCATGAAACAAACGCTCCAATTGAGTCCAGTTACATATTGAAACAGGTGACAACGTAGTAAACCAAGCGAAAGCATTCTGTAACTAGGGAAATATTTAATTCTTAGACTTTCATCATTAGCAATCTCCCCAGCCTCTATCATGTAACGTGCCATATGTTTGACCATAGATTCAGTCGTATCTCCTAAGAACTTAGTGAACTTGGGAATCGTTGTCCTAGGAGGAAATTCTGACTGAAATATATATTCTACTATTGGTGAAGTGAAATTTGGCCTAGAAAAACGTGTATTTATCCCACTTCTGACCATTATTCGTTCGATAAGGGCTGCCAAATTGTTTTCTGCTGCCAAATTATTTTGTCGAACTTGTTGAACTACATGGTCTACATCCTGGTGCCTATTCACCACCACCACCCTTGGTTCCTCCTCTACTGGCATTTGTCTTTGATTCCTGATGGGTTCGACTTCTAATGGTTCGACCATTGGTGGATACTCTTGATTTGGTGGCTGAATAGCCTCTCCTACATTTGGCATGTGATTGGGCTGTCGAACTGGTGTTGGGACTCCTATGAATTCTGCTATGTGCGCCATTTGAGACACCATTTGTTGATTCGTCTGGGTTGTATTTTGAATCAAAGGCTAAAAAACCTCTCCCATAGTTTGGGATAGAGTATGAACCATTTGAATGTTGCTCTCATCCATCTATTGTCTTAAATAGGCTGCAGACTCATTTGTTAAAGCATGACCCTGAGTCGAATGCCCAAAACCAACAGTTTGGCTATTCCTTCTCATGTTTATTGCAGAACCAGATTCTTGTAAGGGAGAAGAAGCAACATTGTCTGAAAAAACTTGAGGTGCATTTCTTAGGTTCGCCATCATGGTTGTTGGCATGCCATAGGATGGATTTCTTGTCACAAGCTGAGAAATCCCTGCAGACATGTAAGGTCTAAATATAGACGAATTTGGTGGTGGAGTTTGAGAATTTGGCCCCAGGTACTCCAACACTGGTTGATCATAGTAACTAGTATATGTGCTAGTAACTATTGCTCATGGCCTTGTCAAAGGGGTTGGTTTTGACACTACACTTGACGTCGTCAAAGCCTCTGTCAAAGGGTTGGAGACTGGGATGGCCTCACTCCTAGGCACATTCTGTGTATTCATACTATGAGCATTTGAACTGCTCACTTGGGGATTCAACCCATTTGTTACGGGAATTGAATCACTTGGGTTTCCCTTGCTAGATGTCATTCTCCTTGTATTTCTTCTTTTGGGTATATAATGGTTTGTACTGGCTACTTTCCCACTTCTCAAATGCATGCAACAGGAGTAACCGTTCTTTCGACCAGTATGCCCACGTAACAGAAATTACAAAAGGAGTTATAAAAGGAAGTTACGAAAAGAGAAGTTATAAAACTTCTAAGAACCTTTTTCAAATTCACTATTGGCAACAAGGTTTATAAAAGTAACAACCACCTGTAGTTGGCCGAACTACGAAGCTCTGACTTTTCCATTGCACGAGGGAATATGTAGGCACACGGATCACAATCCCTGTCGAGCACCTATGATCAATCAAACTTCAATATAAACTATTTTCCCTTAGCAAGTAACTCATTAGGCATAGACATCCTTTCTAACATGATAACTTATATGGTTCCCATCGAGTACGATGGATGTAAGGGGTGATAATACCTTCCCCTTGCATAACCGACTTCCGAACCCAGGCAATGGTTTCCACGACCTTTGTGTTTATTCTCTTTTTAGACGAGTTTTATCTATATCTTCCCTTTCCCCTTTTACAAATAAATCAGAAATAGGTGGCAACTCTCATGTCATCCCAGCCGCGACCGCATTTGAAATGATCGTATTTCTCGAGGTACGATAGCTGGCGACTCCACTGGGGACTGGGTCACCCATATGCAAGCCATGCCTAGTCTAGGTTTTTCTATGCTTGTTTAGATGTTTTCCTTTATGTCTTACTTGCTTATTTTTATCGCTTTCTTTACCTCTTTCAATATTATTTATCTTGTGGTTCCTTGGTACTATTGGATCGATACTTTGATTGCAAAAGAAACTTGAGGGAAAGGCTTTATACCCGAGTCCATGAGTACAAACATAAGTTAGGAAGGTTGCATAGTATGGGCTCCCGAGAAATTTGCTCTTGTGGGTTGTCGATACGAAAACCTTGATTGGAGTAGATTCTAATGAGAATGTTGACGACTGTCAAGCTTTTGATGTGGGTGATCAGTTGTTTTCATTATGGTCATCGACTCTAAGGATCCTTAGAACCTTAAAATTTTGGCCAAAACAAATATTGATGGTCGCGTAGTATGGGCTCCCGAGAAATTTACTCTCGTGGGTTGCCAATACAAAGATCTCACTCAGAATAGACTTTCTCGATAGAGTTGATTGATTGTCAAAAGCTAACATGTGCATCAAATAGTTGAGAAAAGTCCATAACTCTGAAAATTTTGTTTAAACCCTATGTTGATGGTCGCGTAGTATGGGCTCCCGAGAAATTTGCTCTCGTGGGTTGTCGATATGAAGATCTCACCCAAAATAAATTCATATGAGGGAGTCAATCAATCATCATGCTGATGGCGTGGGTGATGAACAACCATATGAATTGACAACTTTGGGGTTCCTTCAAGCTTTAGAGCCTACCCGGTGAGATCCTTGTAAGGAGAACAATCCAAATATCCTCCATATGTACCTCAGACCTTTGAAATCCTGATTTTATGTGTAACATCTCCTTGCACTTTGTTTGCATAGCATTGCATTCATTTTTGCATACATTCAAGTTGTCCATAAGCTCATTTCATCTATTCTCGTCTTCAGATTTGTTGAGTAACCGTCAAGCTGATTTCTCCATGCAAGTACAGAACTAGAGCCAATGAAAGAATAAGAATGGTTGAACAAGAAGATTATAACAATAGAGTCATAGAAGACATTGATGATTTGAAGAGCAGCGTAAGTAAGATTATGGAAATGATCAAAGCCTTGACTACTAAAGACATTCAACCACAGAGGAATGTCATTTCTGAAATCAATAGCTTCATCATCAGTCTTGAATCTTCAAGACCACCTACCACTTGGCCAGACTTTGGTTTTCCACCAGGTTACTCTCCGCCCATTGAAACTACTCAGATGGCTGGTACATCCACATTTTTCGAACCTAGAGTGTTCAATGAATCTCAACCTATTGTTCATACAATTGCCCAAATTGCTTATGTGAATCCTCATTTCATGTACAATCCACCATCTTCAGTACAAGGAGAAGCTGGAAACATTGAAGATGTCAGGGAACAATGCATGAATCTGGAGAAAAGGATAAGAGTTGTGGAAGGATTTGATGTCTTAAATGTTTCCGCAGCGGACATGTGCTTGGTTTCGAACTTGGTTATGCCTGACAAGTTAAAAATGCCAGAATTTGAAAAATACAAGGGGGGAACTTGCCCGAAAAGCCATATGGTCATGTACTGTTGCAAAATGGCCGCCCATTCTGAAAAAGACAAACTGCTCATCCATTGCTTCCAAGATAGCTTGAGTAGAGCATCCTTGAAATGGTATATGGGTCTCGAAAGGAGTCGTATCTAATGCTGGCAAGACCTATTTGATGCATTTTTTTGGAACAATAAAAATACAATCTAGACATGGCGCCTGACCTCCGTCAGCTTCAAAATATGTCTCAGAAAGAAAAAGAATCATTCAAAGAGTAAGCTCAGCACTAGAGAGAGCTAGTTGCTCAAGTGGAGCCACCCTTAGCAGAGAAAGAGTTGACCGATTTATTCATAGACACCCTTCAGCCTAAATACTGGGAAAGGATGATAGGCAGTGTATCATCTAGCTTTGCTAATCTAGTCACTATTGGAGAAAGACTAGAGGAAGGAGTCAAGAAAGACATGTTTGGAAATGTTGAAGCTTCTAATGCTGCAAGAAAGTCCTCTAGGAACTTTGAAAAGAAGAAAGAGGGCGATACTCATGTTGTCACCGCTGAAAGAAGACCCTATTACAGGAAACAACAATATGGTGAGCCACAAGTAGCTGCAGTTGCTCCTGTGGTTAATGCTCCACCAGTTTGAGCTCCCCCACAAAGGAATGTTGGTCAGAATCAGACTCGTAGTCCTATGTCTAGAACTCAAACTGACCCTATTCCTATGAAGTATGTTGAGGTGTACCCTTTCTTGTGCCAGAAGGGCCTGGTCACAACTAGACCTTTTACTCCTTCAAATCATATTTCAGTTGGGTTTAGGACTGATCTCCATTGCCTATTCCATGAAGGAGATGTAGGTTATGATATTGAACATTGTTATGCCTTCCAGCATCGAGTTCAAGATTTGGTCAGAGGAAATGTGCTCACCTTCACAACGAAAGGGACTCCCCAGGTTAAAAGAAATCCCATGCCAGAATAGAAAGCGTGAAGACTTATTCATAAAATGAGAAGTCACTACCTAAAGCCAGTGGATTAGATAGGAGAGCTCATACTTAATGTTGATTAGACATTAGGCCTTGTTTCTTTTCAGTTTTAATTTCCTTGGTTGTATTGTGTGAACTTGCTTTAAAATATGTTTCATTTTCTAATGTTAATATTAATGAAATGAGCATCGCATATTTTGAATAAATTCATTCATTTTCATATTTGTGCATATTCATGCTTTTCCTTTTCGGAAAAAATATATATCATTATGTTGCACCCCAAAATTTTGCCTCCCCTAGACAAGACATTATGTACCAAGGTTTCCCAAGAGGTTCACAATTAGTCAGAAAGTTTGACAATTCCCTCAAACAAAGCATCCTCCTAAGCAATGCATCCTAAACTAGGGTTTTGAATTTTATCAGGCTAAATGAACTTCCAAGGCCTCAAGTGAGCTTCATAGCATCCTATATGTCTTCAATAATCCCTATGTCAAGTTCCAAGGCTTTCCCAAAAGGTTTGTTCAGTCAGATGATTATATATGCAAAAATCAGTCAAAGCAGTTAAAAAGTCAAACTGAGGTCAACTATGGTCAAACCAAAGTCAAACTTCATGATTTTTGGCCAACATCAATTTTATAAAGTAAAATTCATCATTTGATCAAGGGTTGATCATGATTCATCAAGGAAGTTTCAGATCATCAAGAATCAAGAGTTTCTAAATTAGGGTTTTCACAGGAAAAGTCAACTAAACTTTGACCAGCCATAACTTTCACATGCTTCATAAAAAAATTTCCATTCAAAGCTCATTTTTAAGGAAATTGAATTCTCTACAACTTTGTGTCTCACAAGCCAAGCCCAAAAATGCTTCATTTGGAAGGTATGAGCTAAAACATTATAGGTCATTTTAAAAGTCAACAAAAAGTCAACATCTTCCAAAGGGCATAATTTGAAAATGGTAAAGGATATAAATATGAGACCAAAGAGGCTGGTTATAGGACTCTCTAAGCTTTCCAAAATGTTCAAGAACACCTTCATAGCCTTAAAATTGAAGGATTTGTGACTTTACAAAGTTGGGAAATTTTTGAGAGGTATATTGAGCAAATGGGGTCTTAGAACCAATTCTTTCCACATGGGCTTGCAATTTTATGATCCAATCTTTACCATGACATCATGCACGACTCAATTCTCATTTATTCAGATTTTTATAGTTTATTTTTTATTTATTTTGATTTTATTCATTAAAAATCAATTTAAATCAAAATAAAATATGAAAACTCAATATTTAGATTTGATTCTTGTTCTAGAAGATCATAAACTCCATTTAACTTGATTGGATACACTCCAAATTCGTGCAAGGCTTTAAGAGTAGGAAAATATTTGATTTTTTCTCACTTTTAAGATCATATATTTCTTCACCAACAAGTTATCCAAAAGCCCAAAGAAGGGACAAGTTTTTTGACCTAATTTCATTCACTATATGTACATGAGCATAACACAATACTAGGGGAGGAAAATCAGAAGCAAGGTAAGTGAGTTGAGGTTTCAAAAAAGTGAAGAAAAGTGAAATTCGGTTTCATTGATTCAAGACATTAACAAAAGAATTAAAGATGTAGAATCGCTCCTTGAGGTCTCCTGAACATGTTTCAATCATCATTAACATCAAAATCATGCTAAAAATCTCAAACCGAATTGCTCTTGTTCTTGAAAATTTGATTTTTTGATTTCCATTATTCATGCATTATTAATGTGATTTGACTCTGGTTTATTGTTTGTGAGGTTACATAGATGATTTCAGGATGATTTTATTGAAGTTTCATGGCCATATCCGTATACCACCATTGTTAGGGTTTGGACCTTCAAATTGGGATCTTCCTCTTTAGACCATTTAAATACCTTTTAAGACTGTGTTTAAATTGTATGAGCTATGGGAAATCATTTTCCATTGTCAATTTGCTCTGATTTTACATGTTTCTAAGGTTTCAAAAAAACCTAGGTTCTTTTGTTAAATTCACACGCAGGTAAATTCGCAGGAAGAATCATAGGAAATTTCGCAGGAAATTCAAATGAGGAAGATGAAGTCTTGGCGCGCTCTGAAGAATTCAAGTGATTGTTTTATATTTTATTAATTTGATCCAAATCATTATCACAACGCGTGCGTTGGCCTGGTGGTTAAGGAGGCGTTTTGTTGTGATGAGGATGTGGGTTCGATTCTTGGTGGAACCAGTTTTTTTCATATGTTCATTTATTTTAACTAACATAATATATTATCATTGTTTGTTGTTCCATAGGCAGACGCGCCCCATGTGGCTGAATGGTAAGAGCTGTATTTGAAATTGGAAAGGGATGGGGTTCGAATCCCACCTCCCACCAATTTTTTGCCTTTTTCATCATATTTAACAAGTTTCATATTTATTGATTTGGATTCATTATTTATTCACTAGCGCGTGCTAGCCCAGTGGTCTGGTTTTGTTGTGGTAAGGAGGAGGTCCTGGGATCAAAACCAGGTCTCCCCACCTTTCTTTTTTATCACCTATTTTCATTTATTTTATATAATTAATATTAATTAATTTGTTTTATATTAAAAACTATTAATTTTATTTAAAATAATAATCAAACTTTTCATTAATCTTATAATTTTTCTTGATTAGTCATTTTAATTAATTTCATAAATAATTTTGTATATAAACTTTATTTTTATATAATTTGTAAATAACTTATTTAAATCTTATTTAAATTCTAAACCTAAATTCTTAACCCTAATTTTTCTTAATTAAAATGTTAACCCTAATTTTTCTTCTAACCCTAAAAATTAACTTATTTGTTTCTAAACCCTAATTAATATATTAATCTTTATCTTTATTATTATGTAAATAATTTAATATTTTACTTATTATTAATAAAAGTTGTTATATTTTCTTAATTAACCTTTAAAAAATTTCTAATATTTGTCTAACCTAAAAATAATTTTTTCTTTTAAATTTTTATTTTCTTTATTTATTATTCTAATCATTATCATTATTATTATTATTATTATTGCTGATATTTTGTGGTTTATTTATTATTCTTATTATATTTATTGTTATTATTTTTATTTGATTATTATGTATCTGCTAAAGTCATGTAATACTTGTAGGTTTATTTTCCGTCTTTATTTTATTTTCGTAAATATTTTATTGTATGGTTAGTAATATTAGGGTGTGTAACCTATATGTAATTAAAAATAATCTAGAAAATTAATTTAAATAAGATAAATACTTGAATATAAATACTCACACACGTAAGTCGATCTTTGATCGTCATCTTGCACTTCCTAGGTTACCCCTCTTGGTTGCCTTAAAATAATATGGTCAAGTCCCTCGAATAAAGGGGTATCTTAAGCAAAGCCCATTCACGTATAAATCATCAAGTCCCTACAGATTTAAAAGATCAAGTCCCTTCGAGGTTGCTTACAAAATAATGATCTTGTCCCTTCGAATAAATGATGATAGTCCATATGAATTGCTAAAGACACCCCTTAAGTTGCCTTCTATGACCATACGATGACCCTACGCTTGTCCCTTAAACATCCAAGGTAATGACTACCTATTCCTTAATAATAGGGATAGTCTTACCATTGAAAGAACATACGAGAACATGAAAGACTTAGTCTAGGGTAGGTACCTCTTAGTTGCTTGCTCACATCTTTAAAAAATACTTTTCACACCTCACTATTTTCAAACATTTTCAAACAAGGCTTTGTATACATCCATACGAGGATCATTACAAAATACTTAGAAAATTTCTAATCATACACTACACTTTCCAAAAACAATTTAAGTGAGCTAAGTAACTAAGAGCCCATGGACAACCATGGATATAAAGGGTGCTAACACCTTCCCTTTATATAACCTACCCCATGAACCCAAGTCTTTTCAAAAAACGGTATTTCCTGTTATTTTATGTCCCTTCCTTATGGATAAAATAAAAGTCGGTGGCGACTCTTGCTATCCGCAACATGACTAAAAGTAAGTTCTCCCACCGTGTTACACATTGTTTCTCATATTCATCTTTCTTTATCAAATTGTTGTTTAAGCAAATATTGGAGGGAGGATGACGAAAACAAAATACCCAAGTTGTTGAATGATATGCTTTCAAAATAAAACCTTGTTGATGATATATAGGAATTTTTTAACTCCTAAACACCGGAGAAATACGGAATTTAATCCATTGTCATCCCCTTTGATCCTAGAAGTTGGAATTTATTTCTACACGAAAAAACCTGCAATCTCAACCAGGGGCAGGGTAGTTTTCAATTAATTCGAATGTGCATTCAATTTTCAGGAAAATAATTCCATACATCCTTCCAATAAGGGTTTCAAGCCCAAGTTTTCCTTCGCACACATCAAAGAATTGTCGAAGAAGCTGATGGCGGTCATTGTATTTCCGAAAATCAAAAAAGTCCGCTAAGTTAAAACCCAAAAAGTGACTTAAGTAAAAATCGGGGCATCTCGATGGACTGAAAACGTCAAAGATACAGTCCAGGAAAAATTTAGGGATAATAAGAAATCCAAATCAAGAGAGGTCACCAATATTTCTCAACAAAGACAAAGAGAGGTCACCAAAACTCCTCAACAGAACAACAAAATGTTGTAAAGAAGTAGTGACTGATATCTCAATAAAACAATCCCTTGGCTTTTAAGCCATCATCATCAGTACAACTCCAAATCTCTCAAAACCTGAATGCATAGGTTGAATTAATTGAGCGTAGGACTGGAGATCATCATGGAGAATGGGTTGGGTAAAAATAAATTTTGAGTCTTACATCCCTTGTTTTGAAAACTGTGAACCAGACCATGTTGCACCCCTTTTAAAGACCTAATTGAAGCTAGGTTTGTTTTGAAAGAATATCGCAGCAAGGTTGCGTAAGCTGACTCCCAAGAGATTTGTTAATCATTTGTTTTGGTGTCATACCTTTGCATTATCTTTCACTTTGCACTTTGTGTGTCTTAATAAACATTGCATTTTTACCAGTGATTCACTTGCTCTACACCAATATCATTTCAATAATGATTTTGATTTCAAAAATTTTGCTTGAGCATTGCATTAAAATTAACATTTTTGAATGAATATTTTATTTGCAAGTAAGCACTCATCATCAAGGAATTTTAAACAGTTGAGAAATTTGATGGGTGATCCTATTAGGGGCATATCACAATCAAAGTTCTTGTTATTCAGAGAAACTATCTTCAAGACTCATACTGGGGCAAGCATTTCAAGCGACCAGTCAAGCAATCATTCTAGAATCAGTCAACATGGGGCAGTGTTCTTCAAGCAATCCCCAATTAAAGCTTATCACTCCTTTCTAACATGATCAACATCATGATACTTCTAACAAATGTAATAGAAGTTGTGTTCAATACATCTTTCAAAAGGAAGAGTTGGTAAAGTTCTCTGTGTTATGGAATCAATTGTTCTAGCTTCACCTCTCTAAAAGATTCTTATTCAATGGTCTCATCATTTGCATTGCAAGCATTGACCATTCATATCATACAAAATATCATATCAAGCATAGCTCGAAATATATTTCGTGCTCATTTGCATTTCCCGAGGTCTTGTCATCTTACCATATGGTCAAAGTCCAACTCACTTGGCACCTACCAAACATTCTTGTATGTCCAAGCTCAACTTGTTTATTCTCATCTGATGCTCTTCCAAATGTTCTTATTTTTTATGATGTTCACTCAGAACCTATCCGATATTTTTTCATATATGTTTCCATGTTTTGAAATTCTCCTAAAGTTCATCCGATGTTTTTTTCCGGGCATATCTGCTTACTTTCATATATTTCCATAACTCGTATGTGCTCACTAGATGTTTTCCCAGATGTCCCTTTGTTCTGATGTTTTTTTTCCAGAACCATTTCGAGCCCATTTGATGTTTTTCCAGATGTCTCTTCGTTCTGATGTTTTTCTTTCCAGAACCATTTCGAGCCCATTTGATGTTTTTCCAGATGTCCCTTTGTTCTAATGTTTTTATTTACAGAACCATTTCGATCCCATTTGATGTTTTTCTAGATGTCCCTTTGTTCTGATGTTTTTCTTTCCAGAACCATTTCGAGCCCATTTGATGTTTTTCTAGATGTCCCTTTATTCTGATGTTTTTCTTTCCAGAACTATTTCGAGCCCATTTGATGTTTTTCCAGATGTCCCTTCGTTCTGATGTTTTTTTCCAGAACCATTTCAAGCCCATTTGATGTTTTTCCATATGTCCTTATGTTCTAATGATTTTTTTCAGAACCATTTCGAGCCCATTTGATGTTTTTCCAGATGTCCCTTTGTTCTGATTTTTTTTTCAGAACCATTTCGAGCCAATTTGATGTTTTTCCAGATGTCCCTTTGTTCTAATTTTTTTTCCAGAACCATTTCGAGCCCATTTGATGTTTTTCCAGGTGTCCCTTTGTTCTAATGTTTTTCTTTCCAAAACCATTTCGAGCCCTTTTGATGTTTTCCAGATGTCCCTTCGTTCTGATGTTTTTCTTTCCAGAACCATTTCGAGCCCATTTGATGTTTTTCCAGATGTCCCTTCATTTTGATTCTTTTTCATAACCGTTTTTTTTTCAAATAGGATTGTCGTTCTGACGTTTCTTCCAAAACTTGTTCTCATACATTCAATGTTTATCTAAATGTTCGGATATACCTTCAAAGTTAGCTCGGTGTGTACCCAATGCTTTTTTTGGATGTCATCAATATACTTTTGAGTTTGGTTAACAACTCGGTCCGATGCTTTTTTGGATGTCTTCGAAGTTGTTTCATGTCATCTAATGCTCTCTTGGATGTTTCTGATGTATTTTCATAGTTTCATTCAACATTTTTTTAATGACTCATAGGATTCTTCAGTTTGGTTTCCTCTTCCATAATTCTTTAATATTTTTCTGGATGTGCCTTGTTTGCTTCCCATGGTTCATTGAATTCCTATGGCGATAGTTTTTGATACTTTCGTAAGTGGGTCTCATTCCATATTTAATGCTCTTATAGATTTTTTGGGCGTTGATTTCTAAGTTTGATAGTTGTGTATATAAAGCTTTTCCAGATGTCTTTTATACCTTTTCCAGGGTTTAACCCCTTCCATTCCAAGTATTCCTGAATATCCTCTATCGTCCAGACAGATATTCAGAAATACCTTGTTCTCCTCAGCTAGTTTTTCTAACCTTGTTGTTTTCACTATTTTTTCCTTATTCAGTCCTTTAATCATCCCCCACTGACTTTATGTCTCATAATAAAATCGCATTCATCCCTGTCAATTGCATCCATACAAGCATATCATATTTCATTATCACATCACATTGCATCAGACAAGTTTTGGGGTCTTCTTATATATCTAATTGACTTGTACCCTAGAATTTCACTTCTCTGGGTTCAAGGCAATTAGATAAGGGCATCTTTCATACCCTAAATTTTTCCTACCCACATATTTAATTTTATATTTAAAAAATTGTTTCTTTTTTCTCAAGGTTTTACAAAGTCATTTCAGTTGCGATTTGTTCAGTGGTAATTTTGTCCATTTTATCAATGGTTGTTGGAGAAAGTTCAATTGTGGCCAAGGCGTGCATATGTGGTTTTTGAATTGTGGGTTCATTTATCAATTCTCAAGCCGTTTATCCATTCACATTTTCTCAATCCATTTATCAATATTCATTATTCATATCCATTTTATTTTTTATTATTATATATCTAAAAATCCATTCCAATATTCAAATTTTCTAAATACAAATATCATTTCTTATATTCTAATTATCCACACAAAAATCATACCAAATTAACATCATAAATCCAAAGCCCATTTATTTTATTTTATTTTTCTAACCATTTGTCCATATATTTTTGGATTTAAATCCATTTTCCTAAATTTATTTTCTTTTATTCAAACACATCCATTTATTTTCATTTTTATTCTGAGAGCCCATCATCCATTTGTTACTACAACAAAACTAACCCACAACCCATTTGCTTTTGCTTTAAGCCCATCATGTATCATTACACACAAAAATTACAACAAAAGTAAATAAAAAATGTTCAGTAACTACACAAACAGCCACACTCCCAAGCAGCTCAATACATACGTCCACCTCACAACACAATATTTCACACAACGCATAAACGATACACACAACAACGCAAACCTTTCGTGTCCCACTCTTTTCCACAACGGTAAAACTTCCGCACACTTCCACTCCAAAATGCTATGCAACAAACATAACCTCTTCACGAAGAAAAAAAACAGACGATACCATTTCATGATAGCCTGTAAATTTCTCCCATTTCTTCCCAATTTTCTCCCTCAAACTTTTCCTCTAAGACACCCCAAAACACCCTTCATCCATTCTTTATAAGCACCTTTTCACACTCCAAACTTAAAGCTTGGAGAGCCTCAAATCATCCTGCCAAAATTCATCCCAAGCTTCGCAAAAAATTTCTATAACTTGCAAACCATCCTTTCATTTGTTCTTAAACTTAAATCTTTCCACCAACCAAATACCCTCTTCTGCAAAATCACTCAACACCCAACACCAATAATATCATAATTTTCTCCCTTGCTCCAACTTCATATTTGCATACACCTCTGCACTTTTTTTTTCTAAACTCAACAAATCTCAAGAAGCTTCAAAAACCCGCAAAAACGAAATTCATCCATGACAAAACTCATAAATCCATCCTTCTTCGTAGCTTCTGCATAACCAAAAAAACACCTCCCCTCATACCATATAACCGCATCCTCATCACCACCATTAAAATGCCCTTAAAATCCATAATCACACCCACCCCATCAAAATCATGAAAAACAGAACAGATCCAGAAGTGAGTAGAAGAGGAAACGAATACCGAGCGCGATGAAAGTGAGAGATCTGTAAGAGAGTTACCTGAAACAGAGAAGGAAAGGTTCTAATTGAGATTGATGGAAGCGAGCAGGTGAAAGCGACACTAATTCATTGTTTTTTTGCCATCGTGAAATCGAAACTTTGTTTCGGGATTTCTTCCCTAAGGTTATTCATGACTCTGTTTCATGGGAGAACTCGTTGAGTTCTTCTTATGCTAAACCTTATTTTTTTGTTTCCTTTTCTTTAATTTACATATGTTTCATAAAAGGGGCTTTATGGCTTTGATATGGGCCTTTGGGCTCATGGATCTCTTATGCTTTCTAAACACACACATAGAATTCGACCCATACTCCCTCTTGTTTTTTTTCTTCTTCTTTTTTACTTTAACTCATTTTATTAACTTGTTTAGTTTGTTTTAATTGATTAGGATTTGTTTTAATCTTTTTCTTATTTCAGTGTATTTTTGTTTTACCACTATCATTTAGAAAATGTCATAAGTTTCTTTAGTGTTTCATTTGGTGATTTCTCCAATTGTAGTCCTTTTGATCTTACTTTATGGGGTCTATGATATTACTATCCGATTTTTGACATTCGATTTCTTAAAGTTGATATTGTCTAAATCGATATGAGACCACTTTTATTTCTATTGTTTTTTATGGTTTCTAATTTAATTTTTAGATCCATTATTATTTCTCGATTTTATTCGGCCAATGACAAACAGTTAGATATCCGATTTCGAATAAATCGACGTTATCTAAACTAATATGAGGTCATTCCTTTATTTTCTTTATTATTTCCCGATTTATTTTTATTCGGCCAATGACAAACGGTTAGATATTCGATTTCGAATAAATCGACGTTATCTAAACTAATATGAGGCCATTCCTTTATTTTCTTTATTATTTCTCGATTTACTTTATTTTATGGTTGATGATATAATAAACGATCTAAATGTTCGACTTCGATAAATTGACGTCATTTAGATCAATATGAGACCAATTTTCTTTTTATCGCTTTTCTTTATTTTTTATGGTCGATGAAAGTCTAAAATCATGATAGTAGACAAATCGATGAAAGCGTGATTAAAACTAGACCATTTGTTTGTTTAATAATTATTCGATTATTCGATTAGCTTTGCATTACGATTTCGAAGTTAAAATTCAATTTAACTTTCGAAAATCGTTTGGATGCATAAAATGATGCTCGACTTCTCATAGAATGATTCTAAAATTGAATCGATTCTAGGATAGTTAAATAGCTAAATTTTGATGCTTTTGATTTAATCTCAAGCTCCAACAGCTTCGTGTAGCTTAGGACACTTCACACATGCTTCCTATTGGGCCAATGCAATGAACCCTTTTATTTCTTGCAATCTCGTGTAACTTACTATGTATCCTTCTCCCGATTCTGATGTATGTCGTTTATTTACTCGTTTTAGCTTCTTTCGCGAACCCTTGGTCCAACGCCAAGTCGTTTCACTTGCACACTCGCACTTCCCTTAGGTTTTGGTTTCGCTTACTAGGCGCCTCCCTTAGGACTAGGACTTGATCCCACGTAACCAATCAACCCTTACACTCCATTTGCATTCACCCTTGTCGAGCGCTTTGTGCCTCGCAACCGACCTAACATTTGACCAAGACCTTAATTTTAGATCCAAATCCTTGATCCAACATCAAGTGGTCTTAGATAATAAAACAGATTAATAATACGAGAATAATTGTATGTCACGAGCCTTAAGTGGTAGAAAGGAGGATAATGGGAATCTCGTTACTTGCTCTGCTAATTTCGTCGCAAGACGCTTGGCTTGTTGGTTCGGAATAATCACATATACCCATAGTCTTTAGAGAAATTTGACTCCTAAATTCCTTTTATGAAATAAAGACTATAAATCAACAACCACTCGTAGTTGGTAGAACTACGAAGCTCTAACTTTTCCATTGCACGAAGGAATACATAGGCACATGTATCTCAATCCCTGCCGAGCACCTAGGATCAATCAAACTTCAATATAAACTTTTTTCCCTTAGCAAGTAACTCTTTAGGCATAGACATCCTTTCTCGCGTGATAACTTAAATGGTTCCCATCGAGTACGATGGATGTAAGGGGTGATAATATCTTCCTCTTGCATAACTGACTTCCGAACTCAGGCAATGGTTGCAACGACTTTTGTCTTTATCCTCTTTTTAGACGGATTTTATTTATATCTTCTTTTTCCCCTTTTGAGAATAAATCAAAATTAGGTGACGACTCTCATGTCAGCTCAGCCTCGACTGCATTCGTGATGATCGTATTTCTCGAGGTACGACAATCTAGATTCAATAAAAATTCCAAACCATGTTACTAATAATAATAAGGGTTAATAGGCATTTACACCCCTGTATTGTTAGCGAATTTTTCTTTTCCCTCCTCCCTGTCTTTTGGCAACAGTCTTTTCAAAAAAAGCGTTGCCAAAACCTACATTTGGCAACGGTAGGAGGTAAACCGAAACACGCTCATATTGTAGGGGGTGAATACCTATTAACCCTAATAATAATAATAATAATAATAATAATAATAATAATAATAATAATAATAATAATAATAATAATAATAATAACAATGAAACCAAAAATAAAGTATTTGAAAAAAATGCTACAGGACCCGAAAGAAGCATGCCATGCACAAATAAAATTGGAGCTTTTCAACTTACAATGAAAACGTGTTCTACCTAGGTACACTGTTCACTATCCCCACCGAATTTGAAAGGAAGAAAAAAAACATGAACTTAAATATTTAAAACAAGCAACATGTCAACAGCAAGGTTAGTAAATTAAGATCAATACACGCGAAAAAAGAACAACAATAAATCTATATAAAATATGAAAGAAAAAATGGAATAGAGACATTGCCCACGCGAAAAAAACGATGTTGCTGCTTGAGCCTTTGCCAAGATACTACCGCATGGTGTCAGTTTTGAGCAAGTGCTTTGCGGTTTGGATAACTCACATGGTGGTTTGGATTGAAGATGATTTTTTAACTATTTGTGAAGGGTAAGAGTGTTGTTAATGAATGAGTTTGGTTGATGTTATTGTACTGTGTTTACGGTGGCAGAGGTTTGTGTTTGTTGAAGGTATGTAGCAGGCGGTTGTAGGTTGGTTGTATTTTGGTTTTTTCACGCTGGTAAGGGGGTGGATACGTCAGAGTTTAAGTCATGGTGGTGCGATGCATATTACTGCAGCTTTCAAGGTTTGTTGTTGTTTGAAAGCTCTGCGGTTTGTAGTGGTGAATGGCGGAGTGAGTTGTGGAAGAGTGAACTTGTTTATGATGGAGAGAACAAGGCAAGGAAAAGTTGTTGTTATATGTTGTAGGGATGGTGGAGATCGAAAATGAGCTTTTGTGTGAAATAGAAGTGAAGAGAGTTATGATGTTGTAGTAAGCATTTATTACTTGAAATGGTGAGTAAATGTTTGAATGCATGTAGTTTACGTGAGTTGTAGGAAATGGTATGAAGTGAAGTGAGGTTAGTTTGAAAAGGTTGTTTTGTGAAAGGTTGAACAATAATTTGTGGTGTTGATTGAAAGAAAAATATGAAAGATGGTGGTTACATGGAGTTAAATAAAGGTGAATGAGTTATCATGATGACAAAGAAAATAAAGTGAAAATTGAGGTGATGTATGGTGAAGTGATGTTGTGGGTGGTGCGAATAGTTTGTAGTGGAAGAGTTTGATGGATAAGTGAGGTTTTGAAGTGGATAGTCGTATGGTAAGATGCGATTTTGTGAAGGAGAGATTTTTTTCGTTTCAACTGCAGAGTATTTTCTTTCAATTTTCTTTGAAGTTGTTTTTGCTCCCCCCTTTCTTAGGGTGAAAAATATATGAAACTAGTCATAATAGAATCTTTGGAACCATCTTGAGTTGACTGATAGTTATAGCATCGTAATAGTCTTCTGGTCTCGGAGCTTGAAGCATCTCATTAAGATGAGTATTCCACTTGAAATCCATGTGAATGTGGACATCTGAGACCAACGGGTCAGGTTCATCCTCTGCACCAGAATCATGAATGGTGATATCAAACAGCCTATTACAAACCTCATCAAAGACTTCATAAACCTTGTTGCCAATAGTGAATTTTGAAAGCATATATGTTATGTTCATAAAATTCTAAATAGAACACATATACAAGGTTTTTGTTGTAGCCTTGCGACAATTGCAGAAAATAGTTTATCTGTCGGTGTTCAACGATTCGAATGACTTCAGGAATTTACATACATCCAACTATTGTTGGCTTCCTTACGTGTTTCTTCATGACAAGGCGATGCAGAAACGTTTCTTCGAATTCTGCCGCACAATTGTCTGAAACAAGAGATAACACATTTTCTGGAATGGTTGAAGATGCGGCAGCTTTTCGCTTATAACCTTTGTTTCTCGCAACTTTGGGATCCAATGTGCTAAGAGATATTTGATGGTCATGTGATATTTGGAGAATGAAAAGAAATTATGACAATTTATAGAGAATGAGGAATGCAGAAAAATTAGGTTTCAAGAAAGTGGAAGGTTGAATGATTTAATGGAATTAATTGAATAGCAATAGTGGTGAGTTAAGGGCACTAAAAAGAGTTACATTGGTTAATTGGAAGTTAAATAGAAAAAGAAGCAAATTCATGAATTAACCATGAATGCAGGAAGATGAAGAATTCTAGTCAAATAAGAAATAATTTGTACATTTACTGTCATAGGCAGACTTGTACAAAAGCGTGTCGTCCTATACTGTAAGTTTTATGAAAAATGTAAATTTTAATTTGCATAGGTCGGCCTATACGAGGGTGTTAGAACAAGATTTGTTCATGGATTATATCCTCAGTTTTGATGATAACAAAAGTATTTAATGAATAATGGTTTTATCTAATGTGTGTTCAAGTATGTAGGTTCTTATACTAAGAAGATTTATTCAGGATCTTATATAAAGGCACAGTTGAGTAAAGCTAAGATATGTGCTTCTGAAGATACAAATTCTAATAACCACTTATTAAGTGATGTATGGAGTAGAATCTGATGATGAAGGCCTCAGCATCAGAATAAGAAACTCATTCTCTCTACACTTGGTGATTGTATTGCCTTTTGGTGGTTGTTCAGAAGCTATAGCGAAGCTGAAGCTATCAGTACTGCAGAAAGCAAGTTGTTACATCAAATGAGTTAGTCAGATAGAGTCTACGAATCACAAGCTTAAGAAGAGTTGACATGCTTTACAGATAACCACTCTCAAAAGCTCTATAGTACAGGATACTTCTGAAGACTCAATGGTTAATGAAGTTACACAATGGATCAATATCTTATGTGTATCTTTTCTCAACATCTTTTGTTCTTTGAAGAGATCAAAGACACCTGATTAATTTATCTCTTCAACAGCTAGTTCCCAAATATAGGCTATATAAGTAGCAAAAGGTTTTACTTGTATTTTAACAATGAACAAGAAGGGAAAGGAATGGAAAAGAGGATAGAGGTGTTCAGCGCCTCTATCTGAAAGATGAAATAACAAGATCAACAATAAGCAAGTATACTGAATATGTAGAGTCTTTTTTAATTTGTTGTAAATTGTAAACAACCTTAAGGTTTTCTAAAAATTGAATATTTTGGAAATATTAAGTGCTTATGATCTTTGTTAAGGATTATTACCTTATACCTCTATATACAAGGATTTTCGACGCCATGAAAATGAAGATCAAAATGATATAATTCGACTAAGAAAAGAAGTTAGAAAAAACATGCTCAGAAAGGAATTTCGACAAAACCGGACAGAGAGATTGATTTTCGACAATTTCGACAAGGCTAGATGAAGGTAGTGTTTCGACACTTTCGACCAAGTCAATTGGAGAATGTCCTTTGACGTTTTCAACATATTCAGATGGCAAGGGTTATTTTCGACGAGCTCGACAACTTTGAAGGGATGTGTTGTTTCGATGCAAAGAATAGATTCAAATTTTAAAGATTAAGACATTTGGCAGAAGGATGTGTGGAAGCGTTTGGTAGAAAGAAGGCATGCCGAAGGCCAAGTGTTGTAGTTGTAGGATTTGTCTATTAGGGGCAGTTATTTAGTTTGTGTATAAATAGGGCAATTCTTGTCAGAATTGTGAGTGAAAATACTGTACAAATTCCTGTAATATACTCAAAGTAACCGTGTGAGAGAAAATAGTTTAATTTCTGGAAAAATGTACGTGTGAACACCAGTTTTTATATTTGTCAAGTTTTATGAAAGTACAAGTTCATTTATATCTCTACATTCTGCAAGTTCATTACATTTAGAAGTCTTTTACTTTTTCTAGTCAATTTACTTTATATATTCCAGAATTTTATTTCTTTTACGTTTTTGTCAAACACATTTTACCTTTTCTTTTAATCAAACAAACATATACAAAACCTTATAAAAGATTGAAATCATGATATTGTTAAGATCAATATATTTTCGACCAAAATTTGCACATATATCCTAGGACTTGTATGGTTGGTCCTGCAAGTAAACTAATTTAAACGTAAATTAGAAACCAGCGATTGTTATTAAAATCCGACAGCAAACAAATTGGCACGCCCAGTGGGACATTGGTGCGAAATTAAAAGATAACATAATCACTCTGAATAAGAAAAAATGTTATACTTCATTGTATGATTCTAAGAAGCAGTTAATTAGTCGTAACTGACGTAGAAATGCCTAAGAGAACAAGAGTGAGAAGAATGGTGAATCCGCCAAATAGTCAAAATGAAAACACTATTATGTTTAACCCTACCCCTTCGACAGGAGGAAATACGGGGTCAATCTCTGTATCAGAGGCCATATCTTCGTCATCAGGGTCAACACCGGCATTTGCAGCATCTCAAAGTACGCCCAGTTTCTCCACCATGGGTCACCAAATGCCCATAGGGACACCTCCTCCTATAGGGAGTGTTCATAGGCCTTTTGCGACGAATTTTACAATGCCTCCATATGGTAGGGAACAACCTTATGGAATTCCAACTACAATGATGGCAAGTTTGCGAAATACATCGTCATTATATTCTGATTCCTTGGTCAATAGGTCTTCACCATTACAAGGATCAGGATCTGGTGGAAACTTAGGCAGACTAAATCAACCCCCACCAGGATTCCAAACTTATATGCCAGCAATTACAAATGATTCTGCACAGATAATTAGACAACAAATGGACGAAAGCAATCACGACATGGTCCAAATGTTGACACAACAGATGGGAACAATGTTCAATCCCTTAATACAGAACACCACCCAGAGAAACCAATTACTAGCACAACAAATGATACGCCTTGTTGATTTATTTGGTGTTCCTCAAACTCGACAACCATAACAAATAGTGCAAAATCCAAGATTAGGTGTCGAAGAAGAACCCACGATAAATCAAAAACCTGCAGACATTCCTCAGGCAAACCTTAGAAACCAAGAGGAAATAGTCGAACAGCCTCGCATATAAATTCTTGTTCAACTAGAGCCTAAGAGGATATTAGTCCAAAGGGGTCAAGATGCTGATAATATAGTGCAGCAGATGCGTTATAATAATTTGTCTGCCGAAAATAACTTAGCAGCCATGGTCGAAAGGCTAATGGTGCAAAATGGAGTAAATGTAGGATTACAAAGGCCTAACTACATTTCTCCATTATCATAATATATTTTGCAACAGGAATTACCCCCAAGGTGGAAAGTCCATAAATTCACCAAATTCTCTGGAGACACTAGTGTATCTACCATAGAACATGTTGTCCGCTACCTGATCAAAGCGGGGGAAATAGCCCACAATGAAAATTTGAGAATAAATATTTTCCAAACTCTGACGAAAAATGTGTTTACTTGGTTTACATCATTTCCTGCAAGTTCGATATATACATGGACCCAATTAGAAAGATTGTTCCATAAATAGTTTTATATGGGACAAACCAAAATAAGTTTGAAAGAGTTAGCCATTGTGAAGAGGAAGTTCTCTGAACCAATAGATGATTACTTGAACACGTTTAGATTACTGAAAGCAAGATGTTTCACCCAGGTGCCTAAACATGAGCTAGTCGAAATGGCTGCATGAGGGCTAGATTATTCTATAAGGAAGAAATTAGACACCCAATATCTAAGAGATATGGCTCAATTAGCAGATAGGGTGAGACAAGTCGAAAGACTAAAAGCTGAAAAATTCAGAGCAAGTAAGAATAAGAAAGATAGAGAGTAGCTTATGTGGGAATATGTCAGGATGATGAAAATGACATGGACGAACTAGTTAGTCTCGACGAACAGGAAATTGACCTAGCAGAATTGAAACAAGGTCCACCATATTCCTGTAAAGTTTTAGTTTCGTCGAATGGGAAAAATTCAGTCGAATCTGAAAAAGAATGACAAAATGCCTAAGTAAACTTATACATTCGATGTAACCAAATGTGACGAAATATTTGATAGATTAGTCGAAGATGGTCAGATGATAGTACCACCAAGCACTAAAGTGCCTCCTATAGAACAGCAAAAAAAAAAGAGGTTTTTGTAAGTACCATGGCTTTCTGGGTTATAAAACATCTCAATGTTTCCTTTTCAGGGATCTCGTACAGAATGCTATCTGTGACAGAAGGATGAAATTTGGTGACAAGCAGAAGCAACAAATGATAATTGATTCGAACCCCATACAGAACGTCGAAGCTCACTATGTTGAACCAGCTATCATCAACATGGTGGAGGTTAAAGAGGGTTCTGGGGATTGTTTCAAGATGGTAGAAGCCACTGAGGGTTTCGACACCAACATCAACATGGTGGAGTTTGTTGATAATCTTGCAGACCATGACAAAGTCACTGAATGGCAAAGCGTTGAACACCTCATGAAGGAAGATTCAACTGGCTGCACCAACAAGGAGGATGCTGAAGGCCTAAAGGACACAAACAATGTTGAAATCGTTAAGGATGCAGGCGAAACTAAAGATGGCAAAATCAATGAAGATTTCGTCTCAAAGAACATGAAGGTTGTTGTAGGCCTCAACAACTCAAGCAAGGTCGAAGCCACTGAAGGTTACAACAAAACCAGCAATAACGAAATCACTGAGGATTCCGTCGAAGAGGAAGTAGAGGTTGCTGAGAGTCTTGAGGTAATAAAAAGTATAATAGCGGTTGATAGTGGGATCAACACTGAAAGGGAGACCACTGAAGGCGTCAGTGTCGAAAAGAAGGTCATTGAAGACCTCATTGTCAACATTGAGGTTGGTAAGAATGCTAACGAAATAAGGATGGCTGAAGTTTCTGAGAAGCCAGCCAAGTATGGAATCTTGCGCAGAATAATGGAGGATCCCAGAGGAAAGTCAGTCGAAGGTTGCTGCCAAGACGACTGTGGAAATTTATCTCCAGATGGAAAATGTGATTCAACAAGAGAGATAGGCGAGACTGAGCAAGCACTCATCGAAAAGATGAACAAAGTGAACATTGGTGGTGGAAAGGGAGTTGATATTAACTTAGTAGAAACATCACACAAAAGTCAAGCGCAGACCACTAAAGAGCGTCGTCGAGAGAAATACCAAAGACTGGCGTATCCAAAATAGGACGAAAGTTTAATAGAGTTCATCCAGAAATGCCAAAGAAAGAAGGCTGAAGTAATGTTGTGCCCACGTTGCAGCGCTATCTTCGATAGAAAGGCAGCCAACAACTTGTAGGTGATAGAGAAGTCCAAGAGGAAAGGGAATTTGGGGGAAATCCCAGCTGCCAAAGTATAGAGGTATGATCTAAGAAGAAATGAACACCAACAAAGGATGAGATGAGGAAATTATAGTTCGTTCAAGCCAACAAACAAAGTAGGTGATGACAGATGGGTACAACCCATCAGGGACGCTCATGGGGGAAAGGACTGGGGAAGCTTTGACGTGCAAAGAGGCCCTTCAGTGGGTGAAAGAAGTGAAGTCGAAAAATGCAAACCAAGAGCCTACCCTTTAGAAAACTACAAGGGTAAAAATCCCATGACGAAGTCCCAATGGGGAAGATTCCAGAGGCAGAAGAGAGCATAGAAGGAGGTTGTAGAAAGAAATATGGTCGAAAAGAATACCATCAAGAAAAACGAACCTGCAGCCAGTAGCAACATGCAAGGGGTAGACAGAAAGTAATCTTCCCAAATTTAAAATCTGAGAGACAGGGTCGAACAAATAAAAGCCAAAGGAAAGGCTCAAGAGGATGAGGAAATGACTGGTGATTTCCAATCCGACTCAGAGGCGTCTTTCGACATTGTCTGCAACGTGGTCTCATTATTACCTAGAGATTACGATAGAGTGATGGAAGTCAAATATAAGGATGAAAGTATTGAGGAGGAACAGATGGCACATAGACCTGTTTGCTACTATGTGATGAATAATGGTTGCGTAAAAGAGCAAAATGCTTTTTTCGAGAGGTCAAACGAATCAATGAAAGGGCATTTAAAAGCCTTTATTCATAAAAGGAAAAGTGGAGAATGTTGGAATAAACAAGATATTGGTGGATGGGGGAGCAGCAGTTAACCTGATGCCCCATTTTATGCTAAAGAAAATTGGCAAGGATGATTCCGACGCCAAACCTCATAACATGGTGATGCCAAATTATGAGGGGGAAATTGGAACCGCCATGGGTGCAATCCATGTGGATTTAACTGTCGGAACAATAACAAGACCGACAATGTTCATGGTGATAGCCTCAAAAGAAAACTATAATTTGCTTCTTGGGAGAGAATGGATGCATGGTATAAGGGATGTACCCTCATCAATGCATCAGCGAATAGCTATTTGGAAAACAAATGGTATAGTCGAAAACATAGAAGCAGACCAGAGTTAATTCATGTCCGAAGTAAACCATGTGGATCGTTTAAGTTTCGACAAGAATCTAGCTCACATACCCCCATGTAGCCCAACTGATTTCGACCTCAAAGTCACTGATAACGTTTACTTCTCAGTGTATCTTCACTCAACCTATGGTTTTCAGTGGGACAAATAAGTGGTCGACGAATCAAATTATATATGGGGAACTACCCATATAGAACCAACTGGGTTGGGAAGTGAATTCGACGACAATGACTGAAGCATCAGCGCTCGAAAGAATTACGGCTTACATAGACGAAAATAAACTAAAAGCGACATTAGAAGCCGAAGTACAATATATGGTTGTCAAAGCCAACCAAAAAGACTCAAACAATCAAAGTTCTCATAAAAACGTTGAAGAAAATGGTGAAAGCAGTCAGATGGGTGAATGGCAACATCAAAAGCTTGACCCCATTTATGATGACGAACCTTTGGGGTTCGAAAAGGATCCAGTGTCGACCAACATGAATATGGTAGCACAAGATCCATTAGAAGAAATAGATTTGGGACTGGGGCAGCAAAAAGGCCAACTTACAGAAGTGCCACGATGGACCCTCAGTTCAAAGTCGAAATAGTCCAATTGTTACATGAGTACAAGGATTGTTTTGCATGGGACTATGACAAAATGCATGGTTTAGACAGAAGCCTGGTCGAATTGAAGTTGTCGATATTGGAAGGGAAAAAACCAGTGAAGCAGCTGCCAAGACGCTTCGCACCAGAAATTTTGTCGAAAATAAAAGAAGAGGTCGAAAGACTTCTGAAATGCAAATTCATCCGCACGACCAGGTATGTTGATTGGATTGCAAATATAGTTCCTGTAATTAAGAAAAATGGCAATTTAAGGGTATGCATTGATTTTCGAGACTTAAATTCAGCCACCCCAAAAGATGAATACCATATGCCAGTAGCAGAAATGCTTATAGATTCGGCAGCAGGCCATGAGTACTTAAGCATGTTAGACGGATACTCTGGTTATAATCAAATTTTTATTGGCGAAGAAGATGTTCCTAAGACAACATTTTGTTGTCCTGGGGAAATAGGAACTTACGAACGGGTAGTAATGCCCTTCGGTCTTAAAAATGCTGGAGCAACTTATCAACGTGCTATGAATTCAATTTTCCATGATTTTATTGAAACTTTCATGCAGATTTACATTGATGATATTGTGATTAAGTCTATTTCAGGAAAGATTCATATAGACCATCTTCGACAGTCCTTTGAAAGGATGAGGAAGTTTGATTTAAAAATGAACCCCCTAAAGTGTGCTTTTGGCGTGTGGGCAGGTGATTTCTTAGGCTTTATGGTCCACAAGAAGGGGATCGAAATAAATGAAAACAAAGCCAAAGCCATAATGGAGGGGAAAGCGCCATCAACAAAGAAGGGATTGCAGTCTTTGCTAGGGAAAATCAACTTCCTGAGGAGATTTATCTCCAACCTTAGTGGAAAAACACAGACCTTCTCGCCTCTACTTCGACTGAAGAAGGAAGACTTCACATGGGGGAAAGAACAACAAGCTGCATTCGACAGAATCAAAGAATACTTGTCCAACCCTCCTATCTTAATGTCTTTGTGTCGAAGGAGAAGCATGAGATTGTATATTTCTGCGTCAGATAAAACACTAGGAAGCATGCTATGTCAAGAAGATAAGAATGGCGTCGAAAGGGCCATTTACTACCTCAGCAGAGTCCTGAACGATGCCGAGACTAGATATAGTGTTATAGAAAAATTGTGTTTATGTGTATATTTTTCTTGTATGAAGTTAAAGCATTATATCAAACATGTTGATGTATATATTTCTTCCCATTTTGACGTAGTAAAATATATGTTGTCTAAGTCTATTTTACATAGTAGAATTGGGAAGTGGGCCTTGGCATTAACTGAATATTCCCTGAAATACTTTCCTTTAAAGGCTGTAAAGGGAAAAGTGGTTGTTCATTTCATAGCAGATCACTCAATAGAAGAAAATGGAGTGGAATATGTTGAATTAGAATCGTGGAAGTTGTATTTCGACGGTTCCAGTCATAAGAATGGAACGGGTGTTGGAATATTGATAATTTATCCTAACAAAATTCCAACAAAATTCAAGTACATAGTCGAAGGGTTATGTTCTAATAACGAAGCAGAATATGAAGCTTTGATTGTTGGACTTGAAATCTTGTTGGAATTGGGGGCAACAAGAGTCGAAATTATGGGTGACTCTGAATTGGTAGTAAAGCAATTAACCAAAGAATACAAATGTGTCAAAGAGAATTTGATCATGTACTTCATAATAGCCAATAGACTCCTTAAAAGGTTCGACAACGTGGCCATCAGGCATGTACCCAGGTTGGAGAACCAAGAAGCAAACGACCTTGCTCAAATTGCACCTGGGTATAAAATGTCAAAAGAGAATTTAGAAAAGGCTATTGAAGTCAGAGGAAGGGTCATATCCATCAAGTTGTCTCCATCAGATTTGGAAACAATAAAGTTAGGATATGGTGACGAAGAAAATTTTGAAATTTTCAATGTAGATGATTCAAGAGTCGAAGATTGGAGAAAACACATCAAGGATTATCTACAAGACCCAAATATGAAGGTCGAAAGAAAAGTTAAGTACAGAGCTTTGAGTTATGTACTTTTTGGAAATGAACTTTTCAAAAAGACTTCAGAGGGAGTTTTGTTGAAATGCTTGGGTGAAGAAGAAGCTTACATAGTTGTGTCGAATGTACATAGTGGAGCTTGTGGTGCACATCAAGCAAACCACAAAATGAAGTGGTTACTATTCTGACAAGGAATGTATTGGCCAACAATGTTGAAAGACTGTGTCGACTTCGCCAAGGGATGTCAAGAATGCCAATTGCATGCAGGCGTACCACACGTCCCTGCAAGTGAGTTGCATTTGATTGTGAAACCTTGTTCATTCAGAGGTTGGGCTTTAGACCTAATTGGCGAAATTCGACCAGCTTTTTTAAAAGGGCAGAAGTACATCCTAGTTGAAATCGATTATTTTACCAAGTGAATCGAAGTTATACCATTAGTAAATGTGGATCAAGAAGCAGTGATCGAATTTATTCAAAAGTATATAATTTATAGATTTGGAATTCCATAAACAATAACTACAGATCAAGGATTTGTATTCACTGGAAAAAATATGCAATTATTTGCAAAAGAAGTAGGATCTAAACTCCTTACTTCGACACCTTACTATGCTCAGGAAAATGGTCAAGTTGAAGCAGCTATTAAAGTTATGATTAATTTGATTAAAAAGCATGTGGGCAAGAAACCCAGAAATTGGCATAAAACTTTGGATCAAGCTTTATGGGCTTGTCGAACGTCTCCTAAAGAAGCTACAAACTCTACCCCATTTAGATTAACTTATGGTCATGATGCAGTTCTACCAGTCGAAATTTATTTACAATCAATTCGAATTCAGAGGCATCATGAAATCCCATCAAACGTATATTGGAGTATGATAATGGATGAATTAGTTGATCTAGATGAAGAGAGGTTGCGTGCACTGGATTTGGTGAAGAGGAAAAAGCAAAGAGTTGAAAAGTTTTATAATAAGAAAGTAAAATGTAAAACTCTTTTGGTTGGTGACTTGGTGTGGAAGGTGATCCTCCCTATGGATCGAAAAGATAAATTAATGGGAAAATGGTCTCCTAAGTGGGAAGGACCTTTCCAAGTTTTGAAAAAAAATTCGAATGGCGCTTTTGAAATTGAAGAAATAGGAAAGGATATGAGAATCCTGAAGATAAATGGAAAGTATTTGAAAAAATACAAACCAACATTGCAAGAAATCAAAATAAGCGCAGAATAACTTCACATAACATAAAATAATGGTGTTTTTTCGCCAGGAAAAAGGGCATTAATGTCATTACAAAATTAAGATCCTCATAAAGTTACTAAAAGATAAATAAAGGAAAATTATTCCTATTACAATTGAATCTTGCCAAAAGATTTCTTCAATTCATCAAACTTCTTTCAATTTCTTGGGTAAGTAGTTGAGCCCTTTCAGCATGATAAACCCCCACTTTTAGCTCTTCGTCGATCTCCTTCTGATTAGGCTTCTGAAGTGTCTTTTTGCGCTTCTTCTCCTGGGAGATTTTCTCTTGAAGTTCAGCTATTTCCTTCTCCCACTTCTGAATGTTGTTGTCACATTCGACAATTTCTTTGGCATATGCCTCAGAAACCTGTTGCAGCTCCATGATTTTGTTGGTTGGAGCAGCTGCAGCATCCCATTCAGCAAGTTGGGTTTCAGATTTGTTGGAGATTTGTTTTGCAAAGTCTTTGAGACGATTCAGGTCAGCACTCACCATGTCGATCAGAGTAGTCAAGTCTGTCACAAAGCTACTCACTTTAGTAGGAGACTCCAAGATGTTGACTTGTTTTAGGATCTTTTTCAGGTCGAAGCAAGCAGTCGAATTTTCATCTAAAACTTTAAACAAGTCCACATCAATAATTTTCGTCTTGATCTCAACCATGGTAGTTTCAAGAGAATGTGCGCTGGAAGTGGCTCCTGAAGTAGTCGAAGTACTTTGATATGAGTCTTGGAAGTTGAAACGGGTACTGAGTACAGCTCTGAGATACTCCAAGGGCCTTTGCACTTTAAGATTTTCGATCTCTTCACGAGAAAGACTTGTCGAACCAGTTTATCCTCCTTTCTGTAAGTCAGGATTTGGTTGACTTGGTTGCCCTTGATGTGAGCCAACATTTTCATCCTTCGACTTATCATCACCACTACCAGTTACTCCTTTTTTGACATTATCATCTTCGACCTCAACATCAGCTTTCAGGTCTTCACTCTTCTGGTGAGCATTTGCTTTTGGAGGTGGAGAGGGATAGTGGTCGTCAGAATATTGAGGAGAATCAGGCAATGGCGGTTCTTCCGCCTTTGGTCCCTTTGTCAGATTTTGAGGAGAAAAGGGTGGTGGGCTAGTAGTTTGATGAGTTGGAGCATCTTGTTTTGTTTTCTTCTTTTCAAGAGTGTCGTCGAGATTGGTTTGCGAATAGCCTAAAATTAAGAAAGAAAAATACAATAAGAAGATAAAGGTTAAGAGTCGAAACAAGAAAATACAATAGGAATCTCAGTGTGAAAACTGGAGTTTCCACTCTCTGCGTCCCTTATTTACACGTTCGTAACTGGACTTAGTGGAGGAGTTTCTTTCTCTACTTTGGTTTTGGATTTTTGAGCAGGAGCTTTTTTAGGTTTCTTCTTTTTTTGGGGCTGGCTTGGTTCTGGTCACCAGATTCTTCGCTAGAAATCTTTTCTTCTGGTTGTTTTCTTTTGGGCGTAGGTGGCATTTTCGACTTACCTAGACATAAAATTAAAGATAATTCAGTTTTAAAAGTGAAAAATAAGCTAATCAAAGAGAAGAGGATTGTACCTTTGTCGAAGTCTTCTTGGTGGTGACTGGTGGATCTTCTTCCATCATATCAGCAGTGTTTTTGACAGCAGCTTTCTTGGGTTGGACATTGGTGGCTAAGAAAACAAAATAGAGTCAGAAATAAATACAAAAAGAGACAAGATTAGAATGTCGAAATAAAGAAAATGTTTTTGTTAAACACCTTGAAGAATGGGAGTTTCCATGGGAACGTGTTTTATTCCAATATGAAGGTATCTTTTGTAGTTATCCAAAGTGAACTTAGTCGAAACTACACGCTCAGCAGGTTTTTTGCTTTGTTGTCAAAGCAGTTTTATGGAATCCCCACAAACAAACCAATCTGGAAATTGAAGGCTCAACACCATGCCTAAGTCAGCGGAAGAAAGAGGGGGAAACCTTGGTGGATAAAGATTGAAAGTCAGTTCATATCGTTGTTTTGGTCGAACATATGAAGGCAATTTCAACTTTTCCAATCTTTTCGTCAATTTATGTTTTAAAGTCACTGCTGCTTCGCCTATGGTTCGACTAAGTTCCTTCAGCCTATAGATGGTTTCAAAATATTTTTGAAACTTTTGTATTTCTTTAATATGCTTTTCTTTACCGTTTTTCGTCCGATCCTGCACAAGAGTAAATGCATTTATCAAGTGAGTTGTGAATGTTTTTACATCATAGAATTTGGTGCAGCCATCAAACATCAAATTCATGGGTACAAAGAAAAGAAGGTCGTAAAAACACTAGGCAAATATCAAGAGAATCATCGGAAAAATTCATGGGTACAAAGAAAAGAAGGTCGTAAAAACACTAGGCAAATATCAAGAGAATCATCGGAAAAAAATTTCACCAACTGAAGGCTTTATTCTTCTTCAGAATAGTAGGAGTTGTAGAAGAGGATGGAGCCTGATTTTGAGGATGGAGCTGGACCGGCTAGACCAATCCAAATTGTCTAGCAACTAAGTTGGATTGATAAACGATTAGGGCAATTTTGGTATTTATCACATTATGGTGAGAGGGCAATTTTGGTATTTATCACATTATGGTGAGAGGGCAATTTTGGTATTTATCACATTGTGGTGAGAGCGAAAGAGCTTATGGACCAGGAATGATTCTCAAATGTCAATAAATTTATTGGCATTAAGCCACAATTGTAATAGTAAAAGGGGTCCTGATATGCTAAGTTTCCCGATCAATTGTGTGTGAAAATATTGTACAAATTAATACTCAAAGTAACTGATTTATGGTAAAAATAAGTTCAAAGTCTTATAGTTTGATCATCAAAATCTCCCGTTGAAAAGTTTGTTTAACATGTTGTTTAGCAAGTAAGCTTAAAGTCTTATACTATGTGTTTGATCATCAAAATCTGCAGTTGAAAAGTCTAAGTCAAGTTAGTCTCTTGCTTGTGCTTGAACATTATTCTGATTAAGCAACAAAATCTTTGGATAATAAAAATAAGAAGGAAAGTCTATGACATCCTTGCTTGAACATTAAAAGTATGAATCTAGAGCTCATTAAATTACTCATTAAATTAAATTATAACACAAGACTCATTTAAAAAACATAAATAATGCACTCAAAATTATAACACTAGACATTACTAATTAAATGGAAGGAAAAAAATCATGTTTCAAAAAATGCTAGTATATTTTTTAACATATATTATATATTAATTTATTCAAACAAAATAAAAAATACTTTAGAAACTGTATTTTGTAAAAATTTTAAAAAGGAAAAATTGGTTTGATTGATTTGTTTTTAAAAAAAATTCAAATATTGTTTGATATTTATTTTTAAAAATAGTATAACAAATTATTTAAATTAAATAGTTATTAAAAAAATTTATAAAATATTTCTATCAATTAGTATAATAGGATGACAATTTAATTGCATTTTTTTAAAAATTAAAACGGACAGAAAAATCAAAACTGACGGTTTATTTTTATTATTTTATTATTTTATTTAAAAAATTAATTATTTTTATTATTTTAATTAAAAAATTAAAATTAAAATGAAATAAAAAATAAAAATAAAAATAAATAAACAATCAAAGAATATATTTTAATCAAAATTAATAGCTAAAATATCATATATTTTAATCGAAATTAATAGCTAAAAGCAGCTAACCATGTATAACTTGCAACCACATACAAAACGCTAAGAAATTAATAAAAATATAGGATTAAATATAAAATAACAAAACTCCTTTCAAACAAAAACATATCAAATCAATAAAAAAATTAAATTCTAATATAAATTAAAAAGAACCATCAGACACCAAATTTCATCCCCAAAAGCTGTAAAGCTGTACGGTCCGCATCATGGTTGAGTTTATAAAACTCCCATCATTTGGTTCCTTAATTTTTTTTAAAAAAAAAACATGAAAATAAATTAACAATAGAAAAACAGAAGAAAAAAAACATTCAAAAGTATCTATAAGCATGAAAAGGGCTCAGAAAAATAATGGGTATGAGAAAATTATCAGCACTGAAAATCAGAGTGGTGCATGACTATCTCTTTGAATCATCACAGCCCATAAAACATAATTAAAACATAATTAAAAATAAAAATAAGCTGTAAAAGAAAAATAAAAAACAGAGAGAAGCTATGTGAAGAAGAAAATGAAAGAAGAAGAGCTGTGGCGTCGCTTATATATTGGAAATTGTAAAAACCCTAATTGGTTTTATGGTATTCTTTGTTGTCAATGGGCCGGCCCAACAGGCAGCCCAATTCTTCTTGATCTAATCAAGAAAATTTTATTTCATATCCCTATAATTTATCCTACCCCAACACTAAATTTTTTTAGACCAAAATATTCTTATATAAATAGTTATATTTTCATAATTTTTCATTTCCATTTCACAACTTTCCAAAATCTTCTGATTATTAGGTTTGTAAACCGGAACACATCTCACAAGACATCTGATCCACAACTTTCATACATGAACAATTTCAATAAATAGTAATTGGGTATGCAAGTTGTAAGGTATATAAGTGTTATAAAAACTTGAATACAGCTATTGATTAATAATTGTAAAAATATTGAAAATATTATTTTAGTTTTAAAGAAAAGCATGATGGCTATTGTTTAACTTTGTTGAGGAAAAATTTGATTTTAACATGTCATAAACAAAATGTTGTAAAAGTGTTCGGAACTCCCTTATTATATTTTCCGGTTTTATTGTCATATATTAACTTTATTTCTTATAATGGTATAGTTTCGGAACTCTCATATTATGTTTTCCGGCTTTTATTAATTTTTATACCAGAATTCTCTTAAAAACTATTTTGGATAACTTGCAAAAAGTGTTTCTGTATAGTTTATGTTTTTGTCTCAAAATCGGAACTTTTTTAGTAAGAATTCTGATATATTTTGTATTAAATCAGAACTCATTGGTTAAGTCTTTTGGAATTAAAAAAACATATCAAAAGTCATGTATTAAGTCTTTTGATGCGATTATTATTGGGATCAAATTTTAGAAGTATGACATGAATAATAAAAAATAAAAGATAAATGATTAAAGATAAGTAAGGATAAAATTAATATATTTAACAAAATGTAAGGATATATAACCGTAAAGGGATAAAGTAAAATTTCCTCTAATCAAGTGACAGATTAGTTGTAATATATTCCCTCGTCCCAAAATAATTGTGACATTTGAGAAAAAAAATTGTCCCAAAATACTTGTCACTTTAGATTAACAAGACATTTTTATATTTAATTTTCCAATTGTATCATCTAATAAATACTCTTACTTAATTGTTTTCTCATTTAACCTTAATGTTAATTTGAATACACCAATAATTAATTAGGATAATTTGGTAAAGTTATTATTCTTTCTTTCATTTATTACTGTTTCTTAATCTGTATGTGACAAATAATATGGGACGGAGGAAATAGTATATAATATATTTTATATAGGTACACGTTATTTTCTTCCTTTTTCATGTCTCACATCTTTTATGTTATGTTTGTGTTTTTTTTTTCGGACTATATTAACTTTCATATATGTATCGATACATCATATATGATACTTGTATTGTGTATGTGTTTCATTGGCTAAAATGAAGTGATATTGAGAATATGAATTATTTCTTTTATAATTTTGACCATCATTTTAACAATTTCAAAATTCTATTCAATAATAGCATTACAACAAACGTGTTTCATGAACAACTCATTATCTCTTTTCTCTATTTTATCTTTAGTTGTTCCTTGACTTTTCTTTAGCTCCTTAGGAGTTTAGTGGATTCTCATGAGCATTTTGATTGAATTGATACACTGAAAGATAATACACTAAAATTAATGAATATGATATATCACGAGTTATGGGTTTAGAGTTCAGGATTTCACCTCTTTTGCTTTAGAGTGTGTTTGAATGAAATAATTGAGAATTTTTAAGGAATTTAAAATTTTAAGTAATTCAAATGATTTAATTAGAATTCATTCAGTTTTAAATTATTTTGTTTGGATAGACTATTAAAATGATTCACTGTAAATTCTTTTGAGCAATTTTCATAATTTTTTAAAAAATTGGGTCAAATCTAAAATATAAAAATAGGGACTAATTTACAATTTTTGAAAATTTGAAGGACCAATTTGTAAAATTTGAAAATTAATAGGGATTTATTTTGAAATTTTCATAAAATATGAGGACCATTTTGCAAAATTTAAAAAATTAATAATAAACAATTTAACATTCATATTATATAGAGTGGTGAAGCAATTTGAAATTATCTATTTTTTTGTGTCATTTTAAATTCCTTAAATTTAACATAAATAAAATATTTCATAAATTTAACATCATTTTAATAATTCTCCATATTTTTTATCCAAATAATGGATTTTGGTCCAGTCATTTCAAATTTTCTCAAAAAATTATTTTCCCTCGTTAAAATGTTTCATCCAAACACATCCTTAGAATCCATTCATGTAATTGAAGCAACCAAAATTATTGTCCCGTGAAGAGATATCACACAAGGGAAGGAATTCCAACACTAACCACTGATGCCTGCTTTTCAATGGCATATTTATCCCCCACTAGGGGTGTTCGCGGTGCGGTTTGGGCAGTTTTCACGCAAAAAATCATCTGAACCGCAAGAGAAAAAAGTATGCGGTTTGGTTTGGTTCGGTTGGCTTTAAGAAATAAAACCAAACCAAACCAAACCAATGTAGTTTGGATTGGTTCGGTTGGTTCGTATTTTTATAATATTTTTATTGAGTCATACATAGACCTATAGAGAACAACATAATTTTGTATTTAGTCATTCATACATTATCAAATAGCAACAAAACTCATCATATTTAGACAATAAATTCTCATTCAATATACAAAAATAAGATTGGACCAAAGTGGAATAAAAAACATAAAATAGTAGTATAAACAATATAAAAAATATTACAATAAAAAGAAAAAACGGAGGAGAGGAAAGATTAGAGAAGATGAAAAAGAAAGATCATAAGATATGCAATATTATAGAAGAAATGTGCGATAAAAACGTAATTGGAAGAGAAAACAATAATATAAAAAAGGAGAAGATGAATATGAAAAAGAAAGCACGTACAATAAGAGAGATTAAAGTAGAAGAGATGAGATGTACATAACAAATATGATGAGAAGAATGTGCAATACTACTCGAAGAGATTTGAGAAGGTTGAAACTAAAACCCCAAGCGTGACTAAGAGAATATTTGTATGGTTAAGACATAATAGGTTTAAGTTTTGGGTTGGATGTGAGATAAGTGAAGTTTGAGTTGTAACATAATGCGGTTTGGTTTAGTTCAGTTTGCAAAATACAAACCGCAAATCGAACTGAACCACGCGGTTTTGTTAAAAAATGGTCCAAATACATCTGAACCAAGTGCGGTTTTTTTGCGATTTCGGTTTGATTTTGTTTGGTTAGCGGTTTTTTATTGGTTTGGTTTGATTTTGAACACCCTTATCCCCCACTAGTGTATGATCATGTTTTACCTTACGTTGACCCTCGTCTTTCCTAGATGGGGAAACCATGATCAGAGAAGAAACAACAACAATGACAACAATAACATCAACAACAACATTATGAAAGGTGATAATCCATTTACCACAAGATCTATTAGATTTTATTTTCACACATTTTGCATTAGACAAGAAGAAACAATACTCATGTTTCTATAATGTGTTTTTTTACTTGCAAAATGAAGCTCTTAAAATATTCACAATGAACGAAAATACATGTTACTTGCAACAAAAAAATGTTTTTAACATTTCTTGCCTAACAAGAGACTAGTGCTCCTTGATGATGGTGTCATTAATTTCCTTTGGCTCAATTTATGAAACAAAAATCATAAGGTTACGTACCCTGCCTAGGGTGTCTTGAGTTGTAATTCCCTTAAAAATATCTCCATTAACATTATGAATGAGGTGATCCTTAGTGGTCCTCCATTTTTTGAATGTTGATTCTCTAAGTTGAATTTTAGAGTCTCTCCATATGGATTTTGGTCTTGCTTCATTCTTTTGGAAGATTTTGATTATCTAAAGGATCTTCTTCATTTTCTAGAACGTAATCCAAGCATAATAATAACCTCTGCTCCCATCTACTTGGGTTATTTCAACAAATTTGAGTTTGGACGGTATGTCTGTTGCCCGGTTCGGGCAGCCCTCTCGCTGCCAATCAACTCAAACAGATGCTCAATTTGCTACTGTCAGTTCAGTCGTGTAAAGAAGTTTCAGACACCTTTGTGTGGTGGCGCCACTCCATGGTTTTTTGGTAAGTAACGCTTATGCTTCTATTGATATGGTGGATCTGGATAAATTAATTTTGGATCACGATCAAGGTATTTTGTTGTCCCGGTTATGGAGGACTATGGTTCCAAGTAAAATTCTTATTTTTGGTTGGGTGTTGTTTTGGAATAGACTTCCAACAAAGGACGGATTATTTTTCCGTGCCATTCTTGTGGGCATAATTCTTTGGTTTGTCCTATTTGTTTGGAGTTTGGGGAAGACTTGAACCATCTCTTTTCCGGATGTAGGATTTCGAGTTTATGGTGGAGTAAGGTTTATCGTTGGCTTCGGTTGGAAGATGCTCGGCCGAATTGTTCTATTTTAGATCGGATTACTTTGTTGGATAAAGCTTGTAAGTCTTGTTTTCATTGGATTTAGGTTAGTTCTTTGGATTGACTATTTGTTGGGTAATTTAGAAATGTCAGAATGATATCCTTTTTAAGGGTCTTGTTTTGTCTAATTTTGATGGTTATGTAGACTTGTAGTGATTAAATCACTTTCTTGGGATTGGTTTAGTGTGTTGTTTAGAATTGAGTCTTATGTTCCGTGGTCAGATTGGGATTTAGATCCGAGAATTTTTTTGTAGAATGGGTTTTGGTCGGTTGAACTTTTGGTAACTGGTTCATTTTATCTTTGGCCATAGGTGGTCTTTTCTTATTTTCTCTTGTATCTTTGGGTTAAGCACCCCTAGTGTTTTTTTTATTAATATACCATTTTGCTTATTAAAAAAAAAATCGGATATCCCCGCCTCGCTACCATCCATTTAGTGAAATCAATTTTTTTAATAGAAAAATATTTTTTCCAATATCAATATTTCATTACAAATAATAAAATAAAATAATCTAAAAAATTTTCATACATATATTACAAATGTTTTGAATAATAAATACAAATCAAAATATCAAAACATTAGTCACCTATTTAATATTTTAAATTATCAAAACTAAATAATAATCTACATAATAAAGTGAATGGGACGGGTTCAAGGTGGGTACTAGTGTCCCCATTACCCCACTCATCCTCATATTTTATAATCGGGTAAAACCCAAACTCGGGTCCAAATTCAATCAAAACGGATTTTTCCATCAACTTCGAGACAAGTTCGGGTAGGTACCCCTCCCCGGGTATGGATTATATTATCATACCTACTAGTCGATGTGGAACTTAACCACTCTTGAATCTCAACATTTATAGTTCATATTAAAAATTAAATAGTATGAAACTGCATGAGAAATTGTGGTTAGTCAATCTTAGAAAGGAGCACCAAAAATAAAGTATTTGCGGAACCAACCAACAAAGGGTCACCCCTGACCCAACTAAAAAATGATGTAAGGACGAAACAACACCTTTCCCAATAAGGCTGGTAAAAAATATCCGGAAAATCATCTTCTTCTAAGGTTTTATGGGAGCTCAAATCAAAAATAGCTTTCTAGATCTCCAACATGGAAGGCATGATTGTCAAGCTTACCTAATGATCTGCCAAATAAGTAAGATAAGAGAAAAAGAGTACAATTGACTCCCTATCTTTTTGGTCCTCATCAAAAAAGGTCAAAAAATGCCACATCGACATCTCTTTCCGTTTATCAGGGTCATATTCCGACTCTCTATTCTCATCTCGAAGAGCCATGCTTTTATTCTTCCTTCTAGGCACAATAGTCTTCGAGTAGCAATATTTAGTACTCTTATCCCCATATGTAATCCATTTACCTCTCGATTTCTAAACCAAAGACATTCTTCTTGATAAAGATTTTGAGTTAATTGTTCCTAAAGATCACACTTCAAATTCTCAAGATATCTACCAAAACTATAGTGCGAGCTTTTAAGAATGTCATTCAATCTAGCTATGATCTCTTTCTTATGTTCGAAAATGTTTCAAATATGTCCTTGTTCCACTCCCTAAAAATTAATGCTTTATTGATTCACCCAACGGGGTCTTCACCCACATACCCGGGCAGCCCTTCATTCACGAACCAATTATGTGTTTTCTTCATCTTGAACACTAGCTCTCCATCGATAAGGATCGCTCTTGCTTGTCAGAAAACCATGTGAGGTGATGAAGGAATTAAGGGTCTCATGAGTCATGCCATGCATATGGACTATGGAGTGGTGCCATGCATTTGCGTGGATGCTGTCTAGTGGCTTGTGGCTTATGAAATTTTAGATGGAAAAGGGAAGTTTTTGGCTTTTGGCGGTACTACATGAAATGCAAAGGGAAGTAAAGGAAACAATCAATCTGCACTTAGAACAAGAATCTTTGGTCACCATTATCTCTAAACCATTAATACAGTAGCTGTTTCATCATAGTACCTTAAGATGATTCATTCCTTAATAAAAAAAATTCAGTTATGTGAGTGTAACTAACTCGTCAGAGGGTGTTGTCTTCTTTGTCTCAAAAATGGTGTGATGATCAATAGCACTCCGAGTCCTCCAGCAACATTCAAGACAAAGAACACCATATGAGTTCCTGCAGTTAAATACACAACAATAAACATCAGGAATAGGATGATGAAATTGAGTCATTAAAATTAGTTGAGGATCATTCATACCTGGAAGAAAAGATGCGTGCATCCGTTTCTGTGACCAAGCTAATCTGCATTGACCAATATCGCTATAAGAAAACAGAATATACTATGATGTTTTCAATGTATCATTCTACTAAAAAATGAAAACAACATGAAAGTTTGTACGAATTACAAAACATCTACATTAATAAGCAATGTTATGTCACGTTTTGGAACAATGAAAGATAAGTAGAGAAATCAAAGGGCAACAACTCACACTGCACCACCTCCGGCTGGACCAATTGCTTTGAATATTGACATTGCAGTCATAGAAATGCCATTAGCTGCACCTCTTTGATGTTGTTCCTGATTTCCAAATCGACAATCCATTTACGCCACAATTTCCTCAAAATATAATATCAATTTTTGGAAAGAAACAAAATTTAGAATGGAACAAAAATTACCACTGATCTATTTTGCAGAATAAACAAACAAGTGACTATGGTCATCTGAAATTCAGAAAAAAATAATAATAATAATAATAATAATAATAATAATAATAAGGTAAGCTTGTAATACAGATATGGTCGAGCTATATTAGAGTATAATTATGTTTGAAAATATAAACAAAAATTTTTGAGTGTTAATTTCAATCTACTCGTGCATGAGGTGTCAACTCAATGATGATAATAGTTTGAATTTGTAATCTCAATGGACGAAGTTCGAATTCTCCCGAGCACGGTTCGAATGAAGCCGATGCAATAATTTTTTAAACTACATCACTCATGATTGGTTAAATAAACAGAAAGATAAACTTACACTTAGAACATTCTTCAGAAGAGAAGCAATATTAATAACCAGGTAGAGTGTCATGCCAGAAAGCATTGCTATGAAGGGGTAGCTTTGCAACAGAGGTATGGATAAAACCTACATAAGGTAACAAGACACTTTTAGAACAAGCGTCAATGTAAATCTGAGTTGCATTAATTTCTATGAATGACAAAAACATACCCCGGAGATGCAAGAAAATCTTATAGGTCCGAAAACTCTTTCCAATGATGGATAGAGGGAAAGCTGGTAGATAATAAGACCAATACCTGATCATTGACCATTTGAGAAGAGGTCGGTTATTAAGCAGAATATCTTGAAGGAAGTTATTGTATGGCATCATGTACAAATCACAAAAGTACATGTGCTATCTTTGAATAAATATAGTTAGGAAGAAAATATGTTATTCCTAACATATATAAATCTCTAGTGATGCATACACATATCAAAGATGTACCTGATATTGCAAGAACATCGCCTACATTATCAGTTGTAAAGTTCAAACCACCCAACCTTCTAGGACTAACAGCCCATAATGAGAAAACCTATTATGAAGTAGAATGGTGTTTACATATATCATATTAGATTAAATATCTGTTCGACTACTAAGCTAGTTAGAATAAGATATCAAGATAAATACAGACTTGGATATATAGAAGAAAAGAAAACTAAAACATTTCTCGAATATGCATAAACTAAATTGTTTATTTGAGCGCAAATAAGACTTATGTATAAGCTATTTCTATAATAAAAGATTAAGAAATTCAAACTGTTTAAGTATATCTTATAAGCTATTTTCATAAGTTCATTGGAGAGCTTAAGGAAATAAGTTGAAAACAGTTTAACAAGGAATCATAACTTGTTTTCATGAACTTTCTCAACAGTCTCACGAGTGCTTATAGATAAGTTCAAATAAATCAATTCAAACAGACTTTAAGTAGGAATGGTACCTCTTGATATGAAACGTCATAAAGTGAGAAAATGCAGTACACAATAATAGATGACATTAAGGGCCAGTTTAGGAAGAGGTTTTCATCTTTTTGGATGCTTTTGTTTCCAGTTTCTAAAGCTTCAGCATCATCAATAGACTCATTGCTATGAGGGTGGTTGTGTAGTGTTTCCTACAGTGATGCAGACATTTTAAGAAATTATATTGGTGCGCAGTTTATGTGAGTGTTTTAACCCTAGGGTACCGAGTTGAGTACGATTCCTCCTAATAAAATAGTCATACCGGAAGCCAGATGCAGGCGATAGCAACAACAAATGCAAAAGCTGATATTGAAAGGGAAGGCAAGAAATATGGAAACCTGCAACAAGATTTATGTTTTGAATTTTGACAATTACAATCACCACATCAACAATTAGGCTGGAAGGAAAAGCAAATTTGTTAAAATATTATGAAACTAAAAATGAAGAAAAAAAATCCACTAACTTATCCCAAAATGAATCTTTTGGAAATAGATGAGGGTATTTCACAGCTGGCTGCAATGTAAATTTGACACAAAGTATTAGTGAAACAAGTAAAAGTGTCTTCAATTAAAATCGATACGAAGCATCAAGTACCTGAGCCAAATAACCTCCCAATGCTGGTCCAATTATCAAACCTATGCCCCAAGCTGCACTGAGCTGAAATCACATCACATTATGAATTATTATTGTTGAAGGAGAGAGGTCTGAGTGAAGCAATAACACTAATAGAAGAAATATCAACGAAACAATAACACGTGCTATGAACTTAATGTGTGGATAGAACTTAGAAGAGATTGAATATAACATCTGTCAATGCCGTGGTGGTGTCAGGTATTAACTGTCGAACAAAGATTATAGAAGCTTACAGTTGAGAGTCCAAGACCTTGCTTTTCTTCTCGAAAAATTTCCGTACAATAAGCCTGTTATCAGAAAAAGACGTGACAAAAAGAATCAACAATTAATTGTTCCCTGATGTTAAAGGATGAAACATTAAGTTATATATGTGTTGATTGGTACCTTCATTGGTCCAAGCGAACCATTTAAACATCCAAGAAAAAACCGTGTAGCAACCGCCATCCAAAAACTTGTGCTAAGGCCAAATAGTATGTTGAAAATAATACTGAAATCAAGTGTTTATCATCATCAATGCCGTGACTAAAAAACTTAAAGGCTCTTATCGGATAAACAGCTTAATTTTACACAAAAATGTCTATCATATATAAGTACCAAGTTCAAACTAATTTTACAAAAAGATAACATAAAGTCAAACATTTTTCACATCTGCCGCTTTCATAAGCTATTCTGCAGAAACTTATGAAAACAATTTTTAAAAAGTTTATATATTTACTTACACTGAGATAACCCCTAAAATCACAATAGGTTTTCTTCCGAAACGATCGGCTACAACTCCCCATAATATAGATGTCAAAGATCTTCCAAACATGAATGCAGATCCTACAGCATTTTAACAGTCACCTTATGAGCAAAAATAAAAGACATCTAAGAAAGGAAGTTACAACCTGAAACACATACATAGATACAGACACACCGAACATACGACACCGACACTGAAACGACTACGACACACAGAACACATCATTTTTCAGTAATATTACCTAAATAACCAGCATAGGCACTTATGTCCTCCTCTCTTTCTGCAATATTGAAATCTTTTATCTAAAACAAAATATTCATTACATTAAGGTTAAACATGAATGTTCGAATAGAAGCAATTAGAAATTTGAAAGAAGTAAAGAAAAGTTACCATGAAATATAGGTAAGGGAAGAGAGATGATACAGGAAGAGCTATAAAACAGAGAAAAAAGACTTATGAGTTGAGAAAGATGAATGATTATAAGAAATGTATTTGAATTATTAGCTTACAGCTGCATAAAACCACCGTCCAAATGTTGAAGAGATTTCGAAATGAAACATCAGTTTTGAGCTCTTTTGCTTTGTCAACTTTGCAACCAGGACAATTTTCATGGTAGTTTTTCTTCAACAATGCGTCTCTAACGTTTTCATCTTCCATATTGTTGAAGAGCTATATGAGAAGAAAATATGATAAAATAAATGCAAGCAATTATGAGAAAGACAATGGCAATTTGGGAATTTGGTCACCAAACCCAACAGTATTTTTTTTTAGTGAATTTAAAATCCAAAAATAGATAAAATTAGGAGAAAAGGAATTGTGTACTGTCATTATTTTTACATGACAACTCTAAATTACTTATATAATTTGTTATTTTAAATTATTTTAATGGGATCTATGTGTAATATTTTTGTATATTGATAATATACTATAATTAAATTCTAAACTTAAATGTTAGGACTATGTGTAATATTTTTTTACATGACAACTCATGGGCCGACTAGACATGGGTCGGAAGGATGCTTAAATGTTCCTTGGAATTATCTGAATTCTACATTAAGTACGAAAGCAGGCAAGCCCTCAAGGCACAAGTCCTAGTTGACTTCGTGGTTGAAATGACTATTCAGGAGCACGTGGCTTGCGCAGACAGAAGATGGACCATTTAAGTGGACTAAGCTTCGAGCTCAACGGGAAGTGGAGCGGGGATCATCTTAGAAAACGAAGAAGGCATCCTGATAGAGGTATCGCTCATCATCTCCTTCCCAACTTCCAACAACCAAGCAGAGTATGAAGCATTCCTCGCCAGTTTAAGGCTAGTCGACGATTTGCGTGTCGAGGAAATAGTCATATGCACGGATCCTCTCGTAGCCATTCAGGTCAAAGGGGAATATCAGGTCAAAAATGACAAACTTTTTTAATATCTGACTCTAGTCAAAGAAAGAATGACCAAATTCTTGTCCGTAGAAGTAAAACATGTCCCCCGCGAACACAATGTTCGGGCGGACATATTATCAAAACTCACAAGCACAAAGAGGAAAGGCGGGAACAAACCTGTCATCCAAGAAGTACTCCCTCGACCGAGCATTAAGAGAACCTCTTTAACGATAGACGTGAACGTCATCGGCGACGCCAACTGTTGGATGACCTCGGTCTACAATTACTTGACAAAAGATGAACTACCTCCAGATCCCAAAAAGGCCAGTATAGTTCGAAGAAGGGCTTGCTCATATATCTTAGTCGAAGGAAAACTCTACCGACGAGGATTATCCATTCCCTTCCTCAAATGTGTCAAGGAGGAACTGATACCTCACATCTTGCGTAAAATCCACGAAGGGATCAACGCTCAGCATCTGGGCGGGAGATCACTGGAGAGGAAAGCTCTGCGAGCAGGATATTACTGACCAATGATGCAGCACGACGCAAAAGAACTCGTAAAAAAACGTGACAAATGCCAACAACACGGGGATATGCACTTAACACCTCCCAACAAGCTTGAGATAGTGCCCTCCCCGTGACCATTCGCATGGTGGGGCTTGGACATCCTCGGTCCCTTTTGTCGTTGGTTCAAACTAAAACAAATACATGATCGTTGGTGTAGATTACTTCACAAAGTGGATAGAGGCAGAAGCCTTAGCCAAAATCAAGACACTTAACATATTGTGTTTCTTCAAACGAAACATCCTCTCCTGGTTCGGAGTACCCTAGGTTATTGTCACTGACAATGGGACACAGTTCACGGACAAACATTTCCAGGAATTCGTCGCTAATATAGGGACCAAGTGTTATCCCTAAATTTCGACGCTAACATTAATGAGGTCATTTGGCTTAAGAAGGAGTTTTCTTATTATAAGCTAAAGGTGAGGTTTTCGACCTTACTCATAAAAATGATGAGAGTCGAAGGAACCCTCCTACAAGTTCTGTACTTGGAGAAATTATGAGTTTGGAATATTTTCTAAATGTTGGGGTGATTCGACCATGCAACAATTTGATGAAGATGGCAGTTTCATGAGTTTTGCACGTTCAAGTTTGGAGGGAAAATGAGTACTTCCCAATTTAAATACAAGGACAAGTGGCGCAAGATGGGGCTTCTTCAGTATGTAGTGGGACAAATGTCACCATCTTAGGATAGTCTTAGGAAGCAACCGTTGAAAACGATTACTTTGCAATGTATATATATAACTTAGTCTAGTTTTAGAATAAGTGTGTGGAAATCATATGTGCTAGTAACTTTGTATACTCAAAGTATCCGCTTGTAGAGAAAATAGTGCAGTGAGAATGTACGTGATTGAAACACCACCAATTTATCTTCAAGTTATTTACCTTTTAAGCCATTTAAACTTTCAAGCATTTTATGTTAAAGCATTTATCTTTCAAATTCATTTACTTTTCACGCAATTTACTGCATTTCCTTTACAATTCTTGCCCTTTACTTTTTCAGCACTTTAACATTCTGCCTTGCATTTATCCTTCCTTTACATTTTTAGTCATTTAAACTTTTTTCCTTGTCTTTAATTTTCATTTACTTTCAAGTCTTGTCTTTACTCTTTTTTAAATCTTCAAGTCATGCCTTTTCTTTTGTTTACTTTTGTAAACACCCCAAATTTGCCCTCACTCATATCACACCATGGTTTGTGATCTTTCATGTTTGCATGAGCATAAGCATACCATCTCATATTGCATTTTTATTTCATCTGCATAGTTCAAGTTCATCTGCATCTAGGGTTTGTGATCTGAGCAATCCAAGATTCTATCTGAGCCATCCCAAAGGTCTCAAAGCTTTCCAATAGGGTCCATGTTTGTTCTATCATCATATTATGTCCCTCAAAGTTCACGGAAGTCAAGAGATCACAAGAACTGGCAAGGCATGGAAGCAGAGTTAGGGTTTTCACTACACAGATGACCAAAATTAGGGTTTTGGTTTCAGAGGCCTTAACTCAAAATTTTTGGGCCATTCTTGTTTCTAATGTTCTTAAGATGTTATATGGATCATGTGTACCAAGTTTGATGAAGAAATTCATTGTGGAAGTCATATATTTATTGGGTAACTTCTTGAGCAAGTTAAGACAAAATCAGGGCATCTGAGGCCCCCAACAATGGAACCAAAGGGGTATTTTTATCAAATTGAAGTTCTATGATCTTTATTTGATCTTAGAAGAGGTTGTAAGTTCACAAGATTGAAGAATTTTGAGCCAATTACAAACTTGCCATTTTTGGAAATGACTTGAAATGCAAACTTTCCATTTTGGGAAAGTTTTTCAACCTCCTCTTTCTCAACCAAAAATGCTTCAAATGAAAAATTCTTGGTCATGAAAGTTGTAGATTGGGTCTTTCTCTTTTCAAAAAGTACAAGAACATGTCTTGATTCATCCTAGAACTCAAGATATGGCCTTTCAAAGTTGGCAAAAATCCTAAAATTTCAAGTTTTATGCCAAAGAGGGATTTTGCAAATTGGCATGTTAAGGCATTCTAATGACTTCAAATGGAGACAAACATTTCACAATATGTCAAATGGACCTCTAAACATCAGAATTGTGCTTTGAATCAAGTGTTTTCATGCCTTGAACTTCAAGAAATCTCAAAAGGGCCAAAACTCCCAAAAATTGCAAAATGGTATGAATCTCTTCATCCACTTGTGCCAGCACGCCAAAACCAATTCCATGGCTCTCCACAAAGTCAGCTGAGGCCAGACACCCCAAGAACTCAGGCCTGCACCATGCCCATACCTCAAAGTACAAAATCTTGACTTTTTTGCAACTTGGCCCATACCAATCACATTATGCCACCACCCATTTTCTGAACACTCTCATTAGCCTATATTATCCTTATGGAACAAATTTCATAACACACAAGCAGTTGAATCATCCTAGAACTCAGATTGCCCAAAATTTGCCAAAAACTTCAAGTCTTCGAATCTCAAAAACCAACCATTGAAACCTTAATCTTTCTTCACCAATCATCTCCACATGACCTAAGGAGCATTTCCCACCCTTCACCATAGCCTAAAACACAGCCAAACACAAATACGATTTCTGGTGCAGCAGAGTTGAAACATCAAAACCAGCCATTGCAAGCTTGTCCCAAGCATCAAAGCATTCTCAGGAGGTCCATTGGAGTTGACTTGCACCAAAGAGAGGTCCAGAAAGCTCAACCTCAGGTAACCTCAAGAACATTTTTTCCAGAAACTTCATTTTATGTTATAGAAATGTTCCCTATGCTCCCCTGATCATACTGCACTTGTTGTTTTTGAAAATGGTGAAGAAATGAGCATGAACCGAATCTCTGAAATTTTTGACCTAAAAGAAGTTTGATTCGATTCATGCTGGTTTCTGAAAATAAATGGATTTCTTGCCTGGATTCTTGTTTGTTGTTGTTCATTGATCATTTCTGGAGAGTTTGATGCATTATTGTGGTGTTTTGAGGGAACTCGGGTGAGGGTTGGCCGGAGAAGATGACCGGAGCTTAGCTCCGGTCACCTGAGTTTAATTAGGGTTAATTAGGGTTAGTTTCCCGTTTTAACGTGACCCTTGGATTGATTTTAATTTCGTGTTTGGATGGCCCAGATCTTGTCATTAAACCCTAATCTAATTAATTAATTAAAATCTGGATTAATTAATTTAATTAGGTCATTTAGCCCAGAAGCCATCTGGACCATTAAAACGCGCGCGTAGTCAACTGTATCCCCTTAGGTTTGAATCCTGGCCCTTGGATCAGCATACTTCCCTCTTTATTTCATTTTTCTTTATTTATTTTGCACAATTTATTAAAAATAGCAAATATCATCAGAAAAATATTTCCTTTTGCATTTTTGTTTTAAATATATTTATCAATCTGAAAATGATTTTTATTTTATTTTTTGCATAAAAAAGTATTTTTAAAATATTTAAATATTATTTTTAATTAATTAAAGCCTTTTAATTAATTGAAAATACATTTAGGTTTCTAAAAATCACCAAAAAAATCATGAATCATCCCATTGCATTTAGAAACATTTTAAATCTCTTCATACAAATTTCTTTTTAGGTTTGATCATAGTTTGTGAATTTTCTTTGAATTAAGGGTCATTCAAATCATATATTTGAACCCTAACTTGAAAAAATCATTTTTGCCTAACCAAGAAAAGTTTGAAGATGATTCTTTTTGCATTGTTTTGTGAACTGCATGTAGTTTATAGGTCATTTATCTCATGAATTTATCTTGCATTTCTTAATTGATTTGCATTTTTCCCTTTGAACCACCCAAAAAACCCTAGAAACTTAGGAAATTCATAACTTTTGATTGGTTAGGCTTCTGACCTTCTTCTTTGGGGTGTGAACTAGTATGGGATTAGAGTTTGTTTGAGTGTGGTTTCAATTTTTTATCATGTCATATGATTCTGTTTGGTTCACTTGCATCTCATACTTTCATATAACCCTAATTTCTCATGTTCATTTGCATTCATCTTGCATATGCATCCATACATGAACTTGCCATGACATTTCATGAACTCATATGTCATTTTAGACATCTTAGGACATGTTAGAGTCATGTTTGATCATTTCTTCGTTCATTTGCCATGATGAGCATTCATTTCATTTCATTAACTTTCATGTACTTTCAAACTTCAAAGCATGCTTCCATTTGCATCTCATCTTTGCATGATCATACATATGCATTTTGTATGTCTTTGTATCATCTCACATGACAATAACATTGCATAAACACTTCTGACTTTGGTCATTCCATCTCATTGCATCTCATTTCATTTCATTTCTTTATGTTTCATACTTTATGCATTCATGCTAACATTTTCAGGTGGTAAGTTACTTTGAGAAGTGGATTTGCCTTCACTCTAATTACTCTTTATCTCTTTCATATGCATCTTGCTGGTTTATTTAAAGTGAACTTGTTCACTTGTGTTCTTTCTTTCTCACTTTCTTTCTTCAAGTTACTTATCTTCTTCAATGAAGTAAGTAACTTGTTTCTTCCTTCTCATCTTCCTTTCACCTGCTTCTTCCATTGGTGGCCTCCTTGAAGATCTTTCTTAAGCCTTACAAACCATATGATATCCAAGCATGATAATGATTAGGGTTGTGATTAGTCCCCCTTAGTTTTTACCTTTGAGTCTCTCTTCTCATCTCAATAATCAGAGACTAAACTCTTAAAGTTTTAGGGCTTTGGAATTAGGGTTATGCCTGCATCCTTCTCTTAGGATAGAGTGTATAACTTTAATACTAAGTGTTAAACCTTTAATTTGTTTAAACCTATTAATCAAATCATCTTAATAATCACTAAGACTTCATCTTGTAACTTGGGCCTTACATTAGGGTTTTAATTCTTCCTTTATGGTTAAGAAGGACTAACCCTAGTGTTTAATGGACAAGTCCCCCTCAAGTTATCTTACAAACCATAAAACTAATTTCTTAATCCCATCTTTAATTAAAATGCACTTGATAAAGGCTTTGTTATATAATGAATTTAGTCCCTAACCATGGGTTAAGTTGAGGTATCTTCCTCAGCTTAAGTGTTCTCATCTATTATCCTTCTATTAGGATGGTGTAATGAGTTCACTAATCTGTGATTAGAGATTAAACTCATTACTTAACACTAAACAAAAACCCAAAAACATCTAATTAATCACAAGTAGGTTAATGATCTTAATCCTGCATCATCATGGCAATTAAGTTGATGTGCTTATCTCATACTTGAGTATTCTCATTATCCCTAACCGGGGAGGATATAATGAGTTTACAAGCCCTTGATTTAGGCTTAAGCTCATTAACTTATGCAAAACACCAAAAACAATAATAAAACTGAAAACACAAAAACAAACAATAATCGTCTCCTCCGGGATTCCTTTCTCATCACACTCATTCATAAACGAGAACTTGCTTCTCCCGTCTAATGCAAGACTGTTAGCACTCGAGCCAGACGAGTCATACACTTGAGCATAGGCAAGCAAGCAGTTCACAGTCAATCTATTTTCCAGTCTCTTTGAGTCGAACTACGGTGTTCTGACTTCCTCATTGCACGAGAGGATACGCAGGCATAAATTAACTGTTATCGAACAAAAGTCTCTTTGTCATCCCCCTCTTTCATCATTCTCTTTTAAGCCTCAGTTCCTGAGCATTCACTTTTTGCACTGACACTTGTATATTCTTTTCTCAGCTTTTTCATACAGATAGCACATACACTACCCCTTTAAACACAATCTTTTAAGCGTGGATCCCGTCGAGTACGACGGACAATCTGGGTGCTAATACCTTCCCAGGTTGTAACCAACCCCCTTTCTCAGTTTCTTTGGTTCACAACCGTCTTATCCATCTCTTTCTAGGTTTATGCAGCATTACCTTTCCTTCGGGATAAAAATTCCTAGCTGGCGACTCTATTCAGTTCATTTCATTTTCTCCTTTCGCCGACCGTTCGTGCTTGTACCGGGGATGCAAATCTTTGGGAGCGATAACTTTGAAAGTCTTTGCTTTTACTTAACTTCTTTTATTACAAATACCTTTTAAATCCTGTCGAAGGATTTAAGACCTTTTTCCCAAAAACATTACAAATCACAAACCTTTTAGCACATGTCCTAGGATTAATCTGGTTGATCATGTAAGTAATTGAGGGTATTTTGGTATCTACAAATGACCAGCAGTTGTTTACCAATTTTGGGGGTAAACAAATTGGCACGCCCAGTGGGACAGTGCTAAAAACGATTTTTAGAAGTTTCATAACTTCTCTTTTCAAAACTTCCTTTTTATAACTTCTTTTGTAACTTCTTTTACATGGGCATATTGGTCGAAAGAAGTGTTACTTTTGTTGCATGCATTTGATAAGTGGGAAAGTAGCTAGTACAAATTATTATATACCCAGAAGAAGAAATACAAGGAAAATGGCATCTAGCCAAGGAAACCCAAGTGATTCAATTCCCGTAACAAGTAGGTCGAATCCCCAAGTGAGCACTTCAAATGTTCATAGTGTGAATACACAAGATGTGCTTAGGAGTGAGGCCATCCCAGTCTCCAACCCTTTGACAGGGGTTCGACGATGCCAAGTGTGGTGTCAGAACCTACCCCTTCGACAAGGCCAGGAGCAATGGTTACTAGTACGTGTAATAGTTACTATGATCAACTAGTGTTGGAGTATGTTGGGCCAAATGCTCAAACCCCACCACCGAATTTGTCTGCATTCAGACCTTACATGCCTACAGGATTTTCTCAGCCTGTGACCGGGAATCCACCCTATGGTATGCCAACAACCATGATGGCGAGCCTAAGGAATGCACTTCCAGTTTTTTCAGACAATGTTGTTCCTTCACCTCTGCAAGAATCTAGTTCTGCAATAAACATGAGAATGAATAGCCAACCTTGTGGTGTGGGGCATTCAACTCAAGGTCATGCAATAAAAAATGAGTCTGCAGCCTATTTAAGACAACAAATGGATGAGAGCAACATCCAAATGGTCCACACTCTATCTCAAACCATGGGAGAGGTTTTTCAGCCTTTGATTCAAAATACAACTTAGACGAATCAACAGATGGTGTCTCAGATGGAACGTATAGCAGAATTCATGGGAGTCCCAACACCAGTTCAACAGCCCAATCACATGCCAAACGTAGGAGATGCTATGCAGCCACCAAATCAAGAGAATATGCCAGTAGTCGAACCATTGGAAGTCAAACCCATCAGGAATCAAAGGTAAGACCCGGTAGAGGAGGAACCAAGGGTGATGGTGGTGAATAGACATCAGGATGCAGACCAGATGGTTCAATAAGTTCGGCAGAATAATTTGGCAGCAGAAAACAATTTGGCAGCTCTTGTCGAACGAATAATGGCTGGAAGTGGGATTAATACAGTTTTTGCCAGGCCAAATTTCACTTTACCAATAGTAGAATATATACTTCAGTCAGAATTGCCTCCTAGGACAAAGGTTCCCAAGTTCACTAAGTTCTCAGGAGATGCGACTGAATCTACGGTCGAACATGTGGCACGTTACATGATAGAGGCTGGAGAGATTGCTAATGATGAAAGTCTAAGGATTAAATATTTCCCTAGTTCCCTCACTAAGAATGCCTTTACTTGGTTCACTACCTTGCCGCCTGGTTCAATATGTAACTGGACTCAATTGGAGTGGTTGTTTCATGAGCAATTCTACATGGGTCAGACCAATATCAGTTTGAAAGAATTGGCCATTTTTAAACAAAATTTCAATGAGTCCATTGATGACTACTTGAACAGATTTCGACTGCTCAAAGCCAGATGTTTCACACAAATACATGAGTGTGAACTAGTCGAAATGGATGTTGGTGGCCTTGAATATTCTATCAGGAAGAAACTGGATACCCAGTACTTGAGATACATGGCCCAATTAGCATATAGAGTTCGACAGCTTGAACGTCTGAAGGATGAGAAAGCTATGGCAAACAAACATAAGAAAATAACTTAAGTAGAGTATCAAGATAAGGTCGAAAACGTCTATGATGAAACTCTACCTCTAGACGATAATGAGATAGACTTAGCTGAACTTAAGCAGGGTCATCCTTATTCCTGTAAACTTCTAGTTCCCTAAAATGGAAAGAATCTTGTCGAAACTGAAAAGAATGATAGGTTTCCAAAGAAAACATACATTTTCGACGTCACCAAATGTGACAAAAAAAATTATTTATTAGTTAAGGATGGCCAAATACCCGTGCCTCCTGGTGCTAAAATGCCACCTTTAGATCAAAGAAAGAAAATAGGTTTTTTGTAAATATCATAATTATTTGGGTCATAAAACTTCTCAATGTTTTCTTTTCAGGGATTTGGTGCAAAATGCAATTCAGGAGGGAAGACTCAAATTTGAAGATAAGTCTAAGGCACAGATGAATATTGATACTGATCCTCTTCAGGTGGCTGAGGAAAACTATACTGAACCTTCTACAGTAAATTGGATTGAGGTTGTTGAGCAAGTTGCTGATGACAACAACAACCCTGATTCAGTTGAAGCTATAGTGGATCATGTGGTAGTTGAGGTTACTGAAGACTTCAACAATGATGTTATGTTGTTCAAGACTAATGAAGATCTAACTAGTAAGCAATGGGAACACCTGATATGCAAGGCCGCTGAAGGATTATTTAAGAGATCACCTGATGTTGAAAAGTTCAATGTGGGGGTTACCATTGTCCCACATAAGAAGACGAATAGTCGAATCTCCCATTGATTACAAAATAAACTACTGAGAGTTTTGTGAAGATGGACGAGGCTACTGATGGCCTTGAATTAAACTTCTCCAAGATGAAACTTAGGGATGAGGTTAATGTCAATATGGTCAAAGTGATAGATGACCAAGTGGCAAAGGTGGACCTGAGTGTTTTCACTCCCTTCTGAATTTCTATTATGGGTAACTTGAGTGTTTTCAGTTATATGCCTTTAGGATATCCCTAATTTTTGCCTGGACCACACTTTTAGAGTCTTAGTCCACCAGGATTATATACCATTTTTTACATAAGCCGCCATTTTTTTTACAAGTCCCTAATTTTTGCCTGGATTGCTCTTTAGAGTTTTCAATCCACCAGGACACCCTAATTTTTGTCTAAGTCACCCTTTAGGGTTTTCGACTTAGTGGGATTTTAACCCTCTGTTTCTAGGCATAGTATCTTTTGACTGAATCAGAATTCACCAGTCGTGGTAAATTCGTTCCATCCATAGTTGTTAATATTAGTGCTCCGCCAGAGAAGGCACTCTTCATGACATATGGCCCTTCATAGTCTGAGATCCATTTTCCTAGTGGATCCTTATGGATGGGTGGTATTTTTCTTAACACCAAGTCTCCTTCTTCGAATAGGCGTGGACAAACCTTCTTGTCGAATGCCCTTTTGATTCTCCTATGATATAGTTGACCATGACATACAACAACCATACGTTTTTCTTCTATGAGGTTTAGCTGATCATATCTGGTTTGAACCCATTCTTCTTCATCCAGTTTTGCTTCCATTATAACCCTCAGTGACAGAATCTCTACTTCGATCGGGAGTACCACTTTTGTGCCATATACCAAAGAGAAAGGTGTAGCTCCAGTTGATGTACGAAATGAGGTTTTATAACCATGTAGTGCGAACAGGAGTATCTCATGCTAATCCTTGTTGGTCTTCACCATTTTCTGAATGATCTTTTTGATATTTTTGTTAGCCGCCTCCACGACAATATTCATTTTTGGTCGGTATGGTGAAGAGTTATGATGCTCAATCTTGAAGCTCTTGCATAATTCATCCATGACTTTGTTGTTCAGATTCAACCCATTATCTGTGATGATCTTCTTAGGAACCCCAAAGCAACAAATTATTTATTTTTTAATGAATCGAGATATCACTTTCCCTGTCATGTTTTTATAAGACACGACTTCCACCCATTTGGTGAAATAGTTTATAGCGACTAGGATGAAGTGATGCTCGTTAGATGCTCTTGGTTTAATCATTCCAATATTATATATACCCCACATAGAGAAAGTCCACAGAGCAGTTATGACGTTCAGGGGAGTCGGTGGTACATGAATTTTATCTGCGTAAATCTGGCATTTGTGACATTTTTTGACGTACTTGAAGCAATATGCTTCCATGGTCAATCAATAATACCTTGCTCTAAGAATTTTCCTAGCCATTGCATGTCCATTGGTGTACGTGCCAAATGACCCTGCATGTATCTCCTTGATAATCATGTCAACTTCATACCCGTCTAGACACCTGAGTAATACCATGTCGTGATTCCTTTTATATAGTACATCCCCGTTGAGGAAGAATTGGGCAGCCAGTCTTTTGAGAGTCTTCTTAACACCATTTGACGTGTTTGCAGGATATTCTTGCTTCAAGAGAAACTGCTTGATATCGTGGAACCAAGGTTTATTTTCCGCTTCCGCTTCAATTATTGCGCAATATGCAGGTTCATCCAATCGATGAATTATTATAGTCGGTGCTTCATTATACCATTTGACTTTAAACATGGAGGCCAAGGTTGCTAGAGCGTCTGCTAGTTGATTTTTTTCCCGAGGAATGTGTTGAAAAGTGATCTCATCAAAGTAGGTGATCTTATCTCGAATATGGTCCCGATACTGTTGGAGCTTATTTTTCTATGCTCCCCATTTTCCCTTGATTTTATTAATGACAAAGGATGATTCCCCATATACCTCCAAGATATTGATCTTTAGATTGATTGCCTCGTCAATTCCCAGGATGCATGCTTCGTATTTTGCCATATTGTTGGTGCAAGGGAAGAAAAATCTAGCTGTAAAGGGAATATGAAGCCCTGTTAGAGAAGTTATAACAACTCCTATTCCATGTCCTTATGCATTAGAGGCTCCTTCAAATATAAGTTTCCATCGAGACTCAGGTTCAGGTCCTTCATAAGTTTCTGGAGTAAGATCGTCTTCCATAGTCATAACATCTTCATCTAGAAAGTCAAATTGCATGGGTTGATAGTCCTTAACTGGTTGATGCGCCAGGTGATATGCTAATATACTTCCTTTTATGGATTTTTGAGTAACATGTACTCAGTTAATAACATTTTCCATCTCGTTATTCTCCCCATTACTATTGGTTTCTCGAATATGTACTTGATCGGATCCATTCTTGATATTAACAAAGTAGTATGGCACACCATGTATTGTCTTAATCGTCGGACGACCCATACAAGTGCACAACATGTTTTCTCCAACAATGAGTATCTTGATTCGCAATCGGTGAACTTCTTGCTCAAGTAATAGATTGCATGTTCTTTTCTCCTCGTCTCATCATGTTTCTCCAGTTCACATTGTAACACCCCAAATTCGATTATGAGTAATTGTTGCTTATTTGAGGATATATGATGATTTTGGACAATAGGTGGTTATGTGGCTGATGCATTATGGTGAGATTATTTTAATAATATTAATAATAAGAATAATCATGTAGTATTATTTGAATTATTGATTATTATTTAAAATAATAGAAATGGGGGTATGGAGGTTATATTGGTCATTTGGGAGTATAAGGAGTATTTTTATATAATATGAATAATCAGTGTATTATTATACTATTATTATTATTATTAGTAAAAATATATTGAAGAAATGGTAAGGTGGTCTTTATGAGAAAAAGTAAGGATAAGTTGGGAAAAACATAAACTGGGATAATTTTACCCAAATAAGAGAACACGATCAAAAGTTCTGAATTTTCGTGTTTTGGGGGAAGAAGAGCTCTGAGGAAAGGAAAAGAGGAGAGAAAGCTCAGAGTCATGAAGTTACAAAGAACCTTGGTGAAGAATATCAACCGGCGGAATTCTCTAAGGTATGAGGAGTTTTCATAATCTATTGTTAATGTGTAGGAATTGGATTATGAGTAGATTAGAATTTTAGGAGTTTGTGAGTTTAGGGGTTTTTGATTTAGGTTGAGTTTATGAGTAAGACCTTGATGAATTAGAGTGATAAAAATGTGTTGAATCATATAATTGATTGTATAACTTGTTGTCCCGATGTTATTATGTTTTGATTGATGCATTGGAATGGTTTGGGGTGAATTGATATGAAACCCGTATTGAAATTTTGGGGTCTTTGGAGTTTTAGTGTAGTCTGCATAAAGTAGTAGAAAACTGTTGTAAAACGTGCGTTAACCGGTTAACGCTATGGGTTAACCGATTAACGATTGTAATTTTTGGTGTTTTCTGAAGTTTCGCAGGCGTTAACCGGTTAACGCTAGGGTTAACCGGTTAACCCTGTTTGGGAGGCAATTTTAAATTCTTTAAAAATCTATAACTTTTAAACCGTAAGTCTGATTTACATTTCGTTTGAAGCGTCGGAAAGAGTATGAACTAAAATTTATTTTGATGAATAAAAATGAGAAAAATGCAATAATTTTTAGAACATAATTTTCGAAATAACCTTGTAAATTGCCTCATAATTTTACCGGGTGCGGGTTAAGTCTTGATGAGTCGAAGGGGTTATAGAACTAGAGTTTTAGTGTATTGTCATGATGGATTAGATGAATATTTGATGTTGGATTGCTAATGTGAAATGAATGATGCGAGTTATTTTGGTGAATTTTACGATGTAGCGCATCATTGCATTTCATAACATTCACGATGGGGCTTCGGCCTATTTAGTAGCTTCAATCTCATTGTGTGGATTGAAGTGTCTCGATGATTACGGTGTGCTCCCTTGTGAAGGGTTGATGGTCATGTATCCATCTCACGATAAAATTGGTACCACACGCATATTGCATATCAGGATAGTTAGAATTGCATATTCTTGATGAATTCATGACTGTATTGTTGTTGCTGAATTTTATTGTTGATGATGTTATGATATGATGTTCTAATTTATTTATATTCCATATTCTTATATGTTTATGATATATTATGATTACTCACCCTGTCTGCTTAGAAATATTGTCTCTTTTGTGGGTAACTTGCAAATGAGAAAGTGTAGCCTTGCACCGCAAGAGGAGTTTTTCAGAGTCTCAGAGCGTACCTTAGTTTTTCTTTAGAAGTGGTTTGGAGTCAATGTGTCCTGCTCTATGTCATGTAACACCAGGATGGGTTTTTGAGTTACTATTTGATTTCAGTTATATTTTATTTGAAATAATTTCTTATTTTATGATGTTGAATGTCTTGATGGAGGATATTTTATTTATGAAATTGAGATTAATAATTTTGAATTATGAAGTTTAAATTTCGTTGCGAAAAGCTTATATGTTATTCATGATGTTGATTAACTCGTGTTACGGGACATGATACTGTATATTTGATATTATGATAAAATGTAATACCCTTCTTGTTGATTACTCTGATATTACTCTAAATATTTTGCTTTGGGTAGAAGGGTGTTACATTAGTGGTATCAGAGTAGGTCGGTCTATCCGGCCAGTGTCGTTAATGTCGTTTATTTCCCTAGCGCGCAATATGTGTGTGAAACACTGTCGGCACTTGTTTGTTGGTTTCTAGTTGTTGTTTGTAGAGATTAGTTTGGAATTGAGTGGGGGAGAGGCTTGCCCCAGAATATTATTGATATGAAGAAGTTGGTTCGAGTTGATGTTGGTTGCGAGAGTGCAAGGTTGTGAAGGCGATGTTGTTGTGGACCGGCAGGAGTTTGGACTCCTGAATTCATATCGGTCGGATTTGAGAAGTGCGTATATTTTAGATGGGAATTGTTTGAGAAGGAAGATTTATTTTCATGAGAATGATGAGTTGACGGACCAAGTCGGTAGCTTGTTTCGCTTGAGTGTAGTTGTATTAAGTCGAGTAATTTTCGAAGTTGGAGGTAGAGTAACATTCTTGGTAGAGCTTAGAAGTAAGAGCGAGAGAGATGAAACTTATGTTCACCAATCTCAAAATTCTGATTTTTGGCAATCTTGGAGCAACTGTCACGAGAAGTGGCATAACTTTTTAACCGTGATACGGATTGAAGCGGTTCTAGACTTTTTGGAAACCTTATAGAATTACCTACAGTTTTCATATAAGATTTGCATTTGGGAGGTTTTTGATGAGGAAGATAAGTAGGTTTTAATAGTTGGGTCGGTTGCTGATTTTGAAAAATTCTGCATGCGAGAATTGTTTACCAGTCCTATTGCGAGAGGAATAACTTCTTACTCGTAAGTCGGATTCAAGCGATTCTTGAAGTTCTGGAATATACATGAAATTATCTTCATTTTGAAATATGACTTTGTGTTTGGGGGATCTGTATAGAAAGAGATAATTGTGGTCGAAATTGAGCGACTATTGCTGAAAATTTTGGAATGATGAAAACAAGTGTGAAATATTATTAAGGATGAAATGTGGGTATTTGTGAGAGCGTAATGGTGTTGGGGAATGAATAGAGACGCAATTTATATTGAATGAGGATGATTAAAGTGTCGATGTTGAATGATAATAATGTTGAGAGGAAGACGCATGTTTGAATTGTGCTGTTAAGAATTATAATTGAGAAGAAAGTCGTAGTTGGAATAGAACCGAATTGGACTACGCTTAATGTTGTAGTGACTCCGGTGTTATAAGAATATTTAAAGTTGTGTTGTACGAGGAGCATGTATGATATATTGTGTATTAGATTTTGGATGTTTTGGTGTAATCGACGAAGTCAGAATTAAGGAAACTAAGAATACATTGATGAGCCGTAGAGAGTTGGCAAAGCTTTACGCTTACGAACTATGGTACAAGTTGAAGTATGTTATTCCTTCTGCGTTTTCGGAGCTGTCATTTCTTGAATGGCTTTAACTTTATTTGTATCGACTTCAATCCCTCTTTGACTGACTATGAATCCCAACAACTTTCCAGACTGGACTCCAAAAGTACATTTTGCTGGATTGAGTCGTAGTTTGAACTTCCTTAGATGCTCAAACAATTTTTATCACAGGTGGAGCTGTTTTAAAGGACTAAGAGATTCAAGGTGGAGCTGGTTTTCAAGGTATTTTCAAGGAAAATCCTTAGGTTCTAATTGTGAAGATATTTTGGCGCTAATGATAGAAGTCCTAACTTTGAGGAGAATATCTTGGAGGTTTATTTTGTTGTTCTGGAACATGTCGAAGATGATGCATATGACATCGCATACGATATCATGCATGTGTTGAGCTGAAGTGATTAATTCTGTTATATTTTAACAAATGCAAAATATTCTGGAGACATTATGCAATCCCATGTGGCGTTGATTTAAAGGGGTACTGTAACACCCTTCTAAACCCCGCGTAAAATATATAAATAATCAGAGTAATTTATCATGCATCTCAAATATGGTGTCACACATAACTCAAAACATCATACAACATTTATCATGCACAATAACACTTGAAGATAAATTCATGCTTTTCAGATAAATTTTCACATTAGCATGTAGCAACGGATGAACTTCAATCATATTTAAACATAAATATAGTTCTGTACTCATCACTTAGGCATAACAAGCCAATACTCCACAATAGTCAAATAACAATAACAACATAAGTAGAGTACATAAAGTATCTCTCGAAAACATGAATCGAATAACATCCCTAGTGTTACATAATCAGAGTACGACTTAACCCAACATAATAATGTAAAAACTAAGAAAGCTACTCCAAACCACTACCTCGAGCTAGAAGCAAACCTACTCCAAACCGCTACCTCGAGCTAGAAGCAAACCTACTCCTCGGTACCTGATCGATGTCGTACAAAATATCATTCCAACATAAGGGTGAGAATTCATATAATTATTGAAATCATAAGATAATATATAATATAAGTCATTCAAACATAATCAAATTATTCTCACACTTCCAAAGTTCATCATAAGTTATCAATAAAGAAATACACCATTCACAAGTCAATACACACAATCCACAATTTCACCAATCCAACAACGCACATAAACCACATAATCTCATAATTCAATCATGAACAAAATAAGATTCAAATGCAACTCATGCATGTGGCACCAATCACTTGTTATCATTTTTTGGTTTTTACATTTAAACCGGGTCCGTTCCCTAGACAGATAACACATAAAGTATGTTCCCTAAGCTTTCAAACTCGTTCCCTAGGTTTGGGACAAGTCACTAGCTCCCATGGAACTAGCAAGCATTGCCTCTTGACAAAATGATGCATGTGCAAGTTCAATAACCACATGAAATTAAGATTGTTCCCTAATCTTAATATTCATGCACATCTTCAATAATTCATCACACTTTAATTACCACACCATTACACATACTTGCACATATTTATGCATCATCTACACACAAATTAATTTCAAACGGTATACAACACATTTTACAATTCAATCTCAACGACATTATCTCACAACAAGCAAGTAATCTACGAGAGATCAACACAATTTAACCTCAATTCACAAAATATACATTATCGATTAAACATAAACTAATCAATCAATCAATCACCAATAATTAGGTTCAATAAATATTTCAATATTCAACAAATATTTTATAATTAATAACTATATTAATTATTTTAATACAATCCTATTCCAATTAAATCATCACATTTCCAAATTAATTCACAAGCTATCTATGTATTAAAGGTACATAATTGTTTCTAATTATTTATAAGTACACATCATGTATCATTTATATATATATATATATATATATATATATATATATAAGTATCCCTCACATTTTTTTTGACTTATATATGCAACCACATTTTTTTTATTTAATAAAATGGATACTTACAGTAGACATTAAATAAGTTTTTGCTTCTTTTCTTTATCATGTGCTACCAGGGGTATTACATTGATTTGTTTTGGGAGTAAGTACATGTACAAGCTAAGAAAATCCATATTAGCCTTTCATTTAATATCATGAGTTTACTATTAATTAATCATTAATTCTCAAACACAAAGATACATTTCTACCACTTATCAACGTTATGATCTCATCCTCTACATTAATTGGCCAATGAGACCTCTCCTATACTGGTGTCATGCGCTTTCTACAATTCCTATTCACCTTTTATTTACTCACAAATCCAAGGAAATGTGGAAAAGGAAAAAAATGGTTTTTTTGCAGCTACAATATCCATTCAATGCACTTCTCTATGTTCCAATCCTACCTATCATGTTCACAAAGTGGCTTTGTTATAGGGAGAAGAATTCTTGCGCCACCTACCTCATCATTATAATACTACTTCATTAATTTAATTGGTTTCCCTTATAAGTGGCATCACCGAATAAATGGTTTGTCTGTGTATGATATTTTCCTGCGCGACCCACACTGTGAGAATTTTTTTTTAAGATAACATAGTTTCTTAATTTAATTTCCAAAATAACATAGTTTTTAAAAAAATTACCAAACTAACATAGTTTGGACACTCATTCGTCAAACCATGTGATGAACTTGTTTTAATTTGTATCAATTTGCCAAATGGATTGGCTAGAAACAAAATTTTATCACTAATTCGCCATTCCATTTGGCGATTGAGTGTAATGTTTAGGTGTTTTTTTTATTTATTTTTGGGATTAATGTTTTTGTTATTTATGTGTTATTCAATATATATATATATATATATATATATATATATATATATATATATATATATATATATATATATATATATATACTTATATATATATATACTTATACATATATATATATATATATATATATATATATATATATATATACTTATATATATATATATATATATATATATATATATATATATATATATATATAAGTATATATATATATATATATATATATATATATATATATATATATATATATATATATATATATATATATATATAAGTATATATATATATATATATATATGTATATATATATATGTATAAGTATATATATATATATATATATATTTATATATATATATATATATATATATATATATACTTATACATATATATATATATATATATATATATATATATATATATATATATATGTATAAGTATATATATATAAATATATATATATATATATATATATATATATATATATATATATATATATGTATAAGTATATATATATATATATATATATATATATATGTATATATATATATATATATTTTTTTTCTTTTATAAATATATATATATAAAAGTATATAAAATAAAATTATAATATTAAATAAAATTATATTAAAAGAAAATTATTGATATAAAAGAAAATTAGAGAATCTGAGAAAGAGAAATATAATATAAAAGAAAATTATTATTAATAATCAACAACGACAGTACAAAAACTAATTTCCCGCCCGATCTAACTGTCCCCCAGTACCACATCCACGGGGATGACCCCGTCTTCGAACTCTACCACCAGGTGGTCGAGGTTCCGCTTGTATTTGTGTGTTTGGTGGAGGCGGTTGTTGTTGAGTCCATGATTCAGCTTGTCCCCAATTACGTGGAAGGTTGCTGCCAAAGGCGCTGCCGTAACTCAGTTGTGTGCCCATGTTTTCAAAGCTGGGTCAGATAGGTTGGGCTGGGTTGGATTGGGTTGGGTGAGGACGATAAGCTTGACCAAATGAGGATATTACCTCGTTTTGAGAACGAAACAAAGGTGGGGGGCTATAGGTTGGTGTGGATATGAAGGGGTTGTCGGGGGTATATTGGTGTTGGTAAGGCTCTTGTTGTTGTGATTGGGTTTGTGGCATGAAGGGGTTACGTGTTTGGAGGAATGGTATATGGGTGTTTGAAGTCGATGGCTGGAATTGGGTGGGGTAGTCATGTTGTGGGGTTGGTGGTTGGGCGTATGCTGCGGCCTGCGAGCGCGGGTCAATCAACTATGGGTTATCAGACACCCATTGTTGCGTAGTAACTGACCTAAACCAAACTAAATATTCTCTAGTTGGTTTGACATTTTGCAGCACTTGGTCAGTTAGGACATGTTGACGTCGATCCCTCCATTGTTGACGTAATTCCCTTGTAAAGTCTCTCCAATATTCCATATTCCACATGTCACTTACTTTTTTCAAATGCCAATCTCCCAAACATGTCGGAGGGCCCGGAATATCATGTTGCATTCCGAACTGCATTTTCACCCGATCTGTTTGGTGCATTTCAATTATAGTGAACCGGATGATTGGTGTTTTTGCTGTCCAAATTTCAGCATCGTCTGGGTTAGGCTCATGGTCGAGGGCTAAATATGGCCGCCAGATGAATTACGAAGAAAAAAATTTGTTTAGTAGAAAATTATTTTAGTGAATAATATGCATTAAAACGGAAAAATATTTTTTATATATGACAATACCTGATCGATCCCCACGTGGTCTAACAATTGGCGATATAAAACTATGGAACTTCTTGGATTTCTACTATAATCCATCCCAAGATCGGACCAGCTAAGCACAATAGATTTAAACGCATTTAGATACAATAACAATTTAAATATTTAAAATTTAATATGTTTGGAAATAAAAATTAATAGTAGACTTACTGGTTTGCGTAGGGGAACGAGCATGGATTCATGTTGCGTGGGGCAAGCATCGGCAGTCTTGAATACCCCCAAGCTTGTAACAAAAATGCACAACCAAAAAATGTACAAGTATCCTTTGCGGCATTTTTACAAAGGCTACTATACAAATGTGCCAAAACAGCTGAACCCTAACTATATGTATTTACATTGTTGATGTTTCGCAACAATGGTAAATACATCATATTTCTTGTGTTTCCGGTACCGTCGGGAAATAAAAAATGACCGAATAAAAGCATAATATAACACCGAGTTTTTTGAATTTTTTCTAACTCGGTTGATTCTTCGTTTAAAATAAAACTAGCATAGTGGGCTCTAAGGACTCCTAGATTAATACCTGAACCTCGGCTACGAGTATTTGTTGGCTGCTCCTCGTCAATGAGAGGGGCACCCAGCAATTCCGCTACTATAGAAACTTCATGGTTGACCTTACCAAAGATAGCTCTGCCGGATACACGTAACCCCAAAAGCATGTAGACGTCTTCCAATGTGACAGTGCATTCACCGAAGGGCAGGTGAAAGGTGTGTGTCTCTGGCCTCCACCTCTCTTGTAGTGCTAAGATGAATTTTGAGTCTATAGAGTTGTTGTGCACCTTTATGACTTCACCAAATCCGCATGACCGTAGATACGGTTCAATGATCGGATCAAACTCTATGTAGTCGTGCACCCAACACCGAAATCTTCTTACATTCTGTAAAAATATTATTCGAAATAAGTTAAAATATGCAAGAGTAAAAAGTATATATAAATATATGAGTAAAAAAATTTACGAAGATTAAACTTACAAATGACGCGATATTTTCGACTGTGCCTCGGTGTTGATCTCCCATCGTTAGTAAAGCCATTTTCGATTTTGCCGCGATATTTGATATTTGATATTTGATGTTGCACCTTTATGAATTGTTTGTGTGATATTTGATATTTTAGGTTTGATAGTGTGATATATATAAGAATTTTCATTTACTTGTTACGGATTGAAACAAAAACAACATGTACTCATTCGCCAAACCATGTGGCGAATTCAACAAAAACTTTTACACTCATTCGCCACACCATATGGCGAATCTGAGCAATAATTTTATGCATGTCCTCTGATTGGTTCAACAACATGTTTGTGGATTCCTCATCTTCATTCTGATTGGCGAATGCATGTGTTGAAGGATCACCAGCTCACTTCACATGCATTCAATGGAATCTCTGAATGGTCAAGAAGTCAGAGCATTGAAACCAACACAAATCTCCTCTGCATTTCTCAGCTTTAGCAGGTTTCATAAGTAGCCATGTTGATTGGCGAATGAGTGTAAGGATTCGCCAATCCAATTGGCGAATAGGATTGAAATTAGCCTTGGTTAGCCACACCATTTGGCGAACGTGTTTATACACGTTAGGTTTAGTTTAGTTTATTAAGTTAGTTTAGTTAGGGTTTAACTAGGTTAGTTTAGTTAGGGTTTAATTAAGTTAGTTTAGTTAGTTTATAATTAGGTTAATTTAGTTAGTTTAGTTAGGGTTTAATTAGGTTAGTTTAGTTAGGGTTTAATTAAGTTAGTTTAGTTAGTTAAGGTTTAATTAGGTTAGTTTAGTTAGTTTAATTAGGGTTTAATTAAGTTACTTTAGTTAGTTAGGATTTAATTAAGTTAGTTTAGTTAGTTTAATTAGGGTTTAATTAAGTTAGTTTAGTTAGTTTAATTAGGATTTAATTAAATTAAGTTAGGGTTTCATCAATGTAATACTAGGTAGGGTTTAATTAAGACATATATATATATATATATATATATATATATATATATATATATATATATATATGTATAAGTATATATATATATATATATATATATATATATATATATATATATATGTATATGTATAAGTATATATATATATATGTATATGTATAAGTATATATATATATATATATATATATATATATATATATATATATATATATATATATATATTTATTTATTTATTTATTTATTTATATGTATGTAAGTTAGGGTTTACGTATTAAAAATTATGTTATATATATATGTGTGTGTGTAAGTTAGGGTTTGTTAAGTTAATACATTTAAGAAGTATGTGCAGAAGACAAGACATATGTGGAAAAATAATGTAGTCTATATGTGCAGAAGATAAACCTATATGTGCAGATGATAAGACATATGTTGAAAAATAATGTAGTCTATATGTGCAGAAGATAGACCTATATGTGCAGAAGATAAGACATATGTGGAGAAGATAACCCTATATGGTGCAGGAGATAAGCCTATGAGACAACTAATACACATTAATTCAGAACAGTAAATATAACCATAAAATATATTTTTGACTTTACTATTTATAGATTATTTTCATATCTTCATTGTACCATAAACTGAAAAACATTTTCGTATCTAAAAGAGTCTTTGTATACGAACTATGTCTCAATTACCCCAGTATATGATCAACGCCCATATAAATGGCGAAATATTTGAATGTAACCATTCTGGTTTCAACTTTCGTAACACCGAGGTTACTCGGTTCTCAATCACCCGACAATCCAATTTTGCTCATCTAAAAAAGAGATTGGAAAACAAAATGCAGCGTGGTCTAGTGGACGTCATTATTTACAAAAATCCAGTATTCTATGAGGATAACCAGGTCATGTATTTCCAATTAACTATATCTGATGACGAAAGTGTTCGTACTATGTTTCTAAGCCATGAGTATTCTGGTTTCAATGATATCGAGCTCTATGTTACGCTTCACCAACAACAAATGTCTCAGACCATTGATCATTCGCAAGTCTTTTTCGAATCTGACAATGATTTGGCTGAAGTCGATGTTGTTGATGAGGACGAGGAACAAGAGGAGGCAGTAGTTGATGAAATGGTCAATGAAGACGAGGTCCCGGCCAGTCATGTATATCGTCCTCCTCCACACATGACAAACTTGAACTTGGGAAGTGAAAGCCCATCTTCAGACATATTTTATGATTCGTATCCACAAAGACAAGGTGCATTAAAGGAGGGCGACCATTTTCGAACAAAAGAAGAATGCGTTCGAGCTATAAAATTTTACCACATGGATTTATCAGCTGATTATAAGGTCGACCGAACGAATCCTACACTATATATGATACGTTGTCGTAACGTGGCATGTCCGTTTCGATTGACAACATCATACAGAAAGAGAAGTGAAGATTAGAAGGTTGCTTCAATGGGACCGGAGCATACTTGTGTAATAACCAACTCATTGCAGAATCATCGGCAACTGAGCTCTCAACTAATATGCAACGATATCCTATCAATCGTTGCCGACAATCCTTCGGTAAAGGTCAGCACGATAATTAAGCACATAGTACAGAAGTACAATTATACTCCATCATACAGGAAAGCATGGATTGCTAGAACTAAGGCTGTTGCCGTTGTATTCGGAAATTGGGAGGACTCGTACAAAGAACTCCCAAAGTTTTTGCTGGCACTGAAGCACTATGCACCTGGGATCGTTGTCATCCTTGAGACCTTGTCGGCGTATACTTCGGAAAGTCATTGTGTTAGTGGAAATGGCATATTCCACCGACTCTTTTGGGCTTTTGACCCATGTATAAAGGGTTTTTCCTTCTGCGAGCCTATAATCCAAATTGATGGAACATGGCTCTACGGCAAATACAAAGGAACTCTATTGATGGCAGTGGCACAGGACGGCAAAAGCAATATCTTCCCAATTGCATTCGCTATCGTCGAGGGAGAGACTGCCGAGGGATGGAGTTTTTTCCTTAAAAATCTTCGCTTGCATGTGGCTCCCCAGTCTAACTTATGTTTGATTTCGGACAGACATGCATCAATTGAGAGTGCATGGAAGAATGTTGATAACGGCTGGAAGGAACCGCCTTCAACACATGTTTATTGTATTAGACACATCGCGCAAAACTTCATGAGAGAGATGAAAAACAAGACATTGCGGAAGAAGGTCGTGAACGCAGTGTACTCATTAACCGAACCGTCATTCAAACATTATCGTGACGAAATCAGACTGGAAAATGAAGATGCGTTCAGATGGATAAACCAGATTCCTTTGGATAAGTGGACCAGGGCCTACGACAAAGGACAACGCTGGGGTCACATGACAACAAACCTCATGGAATCAATGAACTCTATTTTCAAAGGAATCCGCAACCTACCGATAACCGCTTTGGTGATGTCAACCTACTTTAGGCTCAGAGCACTTTTTGACACCAAGCGTTCAAAGTGGAGTTCAATCCTACAGTCTGGTCAAGTGTTCAGCGATAGTTCTATGACATTCATAAAAGACGAAGCATCCAAGTCTAACACACATGTGGTCACCGTGTTTAACCGCAATAAGGGACATTTCAATGTTGATGAGATCATGGATCACAACGAAGGGAGACCGAGGGGATCCTATCGGGTAGAACTTGATAACAATTGGTGCGACTGTGGAAAATTTCAAGCCTTTCGCATGCCTTGCTCCCATGTCATAGCGGCATGTTCGAAGGTTCGGTTGGACCCTTCAGGCTTATTATCCCCTGTTTACCAAGTGCACAATCTTTGCAACATCTACAACAAAAGCTTTCCGGTTGTTGCAAATGAGGACTATTGGCCCTTCTACAACGGGGAAATAGTATGGCACAATGAGAACATGCGAAGAAAGAAAAAAGGGCGTCCTAACAGCACGCGTATTCGCACCGAAATGGATACGGCGAATAAGATGGTGAGACTGTGTAGTTCATGTCGTCAGCCCGATCACAATTGTAAAAAATGTCCCAACGTTGGACCAAGCTCAACATCATAAATTAAATCATTGTAACCGTATTTATTTTAAATAGAAGCCTAGTTCGTTTCATTCATATCAGTAAAATCATACAACCACAAACACGAACATACATAAATAAAACAAGGAAATACATGATTCAAAACATGACCGTACATAAATAAAACGGAAAAATACATAAATTCAAACATGACCATACATAAATAGAACAACTGCAACATTCAACATATCTAGCCTATCAGAACCATCAGGACAACTTCACCTCCGCCTAGCATCATCGAAAGAACACCTGCATCATTGACAATTTTTCACCATTTCGTCACACTAGACTCCACAACCCACTTCTCAATTTTAATTATCTTTTCTTTGTGGCTGATCTCTTCTTCTAACCAGCGGGTTAATTCTCTATGCAAGTGTTCCAAAGTTTGGGGGTTCCATAACAGCATCTTCAGAGGAGGCTTTGTTGCCGAGAAAAACACTAAAGCATTTTTCTTCAAAATATCAAATTTTGGAAGCGGTTCTTCTGATGTTGAGGAAGACGGTGTCGATGCATAACTAGATGGACAGGGAGAAGCCATGTTGTGAGAGAGGGAGATTGAAAGGAATGAATGAGAGAGGGTTTGTAAGGAAGGAGTGAGATAAATCTGATGTTTATGAGTGAGGCATATATATAGTAAAAAAAATTGCAAACCCTAAACATGCAACATACCATTTGGCGAATGCATGTATGAATTTACAACTCATTCGCCAAATGGAATGGCGAATTAGGCATAAATAATTGAATCTAGCCAATCCATTTGGCGAATTCATAACAAAATACACTTGTTCTTCACATGATTTGGCGAATGAGTTACCAAACTATGTTAGTTTGGTATTTTTTTTAAAACTATGTTATTTTGGAAATTAAAATAAGAAACTATGTTATCTTTAAAAAAAATTCACACTGTGAAGCTATTTATCATTTCAGTCTAAATTAAACAATTTAATGTCATGGTACATATATAGCTACAGTATAATATCGGACCACCAACATTATAAACATTATCTCACTCACCTTATCAATTTGTTTTCTCCCAATTACAAACGAGTCTCTATAATATACCATACATAAATTCTAAACATACTCAATTACCATAATCAAATCAATAATTTTTAGTAAAACCTAAAAATTCTAAATTCATGGAAAATTGAGATTTCACCTTAACCACATTTCTACTCACTCTATATTATCCAACAATCCCAAATAATTTAATGAAAATTCACCCTTACCTTGGATTTTCTTGAGCTTTCCATCTTGATCTTGAGTTCCTCTCCTATCTTTTGTCTCTTTCCTTATCTTCTATTCTTTCTACTCTTTCCAATTTGTTAAACCCTAACTCTTCCTCATAAACATTATATTTTCTTATTGAGCTTACAATCCACTCACTCACTTACTATTTACACACTCATTTTGCCCACTAAATCAAATATATTAAATCTATTTTATTCCACTAAATAAAATAAATCTACTAAATTAAATAATTCAATCAAATAATTAAATTATTTCTAATAAATCAAATAAATTAATTAATTAAATTAAATCACATAATTCAATTAAATTAATTAATTCAAATAAATCCAATAAGTCAATTAGATCAAACAAGTCAAATAATTCAATTAGGCACACAATCACACAATTACGTAATTAATATAAATAAATAAATAATTACTAAAATCAGGATGTTACAACTCTCCTCCACTTAAAAGATTTTCGCCCTCGGAAATTACCTCAAACGAACAACTCATGATAAGACTCCTTCATCTGACTCTCAAGTTCCCAAGTTACATTTCCACCAGCTGGTCCTCCTCAATCGAACTTCACCAACGCAATCTCTTTACCTCGAAGTTGCTTCAACTCCCGATCTTTTATCCGCATAGGTGAGGTCTCAACAGTCAGGTCATCTCTCACCTGCACATCATCTACTTGGACTACATGAGACGGATCCACAATGTATTTCCTCAATTGTGATACATGGTACACGTCATGGAGATTAGCAAGCGACGGTGGAAAAGCAATCTGATAGGATACCTCTCCTATCCTCTGCAAGATCTGGTAAGGACCAATAAAACGTGGTGTCAACTTGCGCGACTTCAACGCCCTATCAACACCAGTTATCGGAGTAACTAGAAGGAACAGATGATCTCCCTCTTGGAACTCAAGTGCTTTCCTCCTCTTGTCATGATAACTTTTTTGACGAATTTGAGAAATCTTCATCTTCTTCTGAATCATCTTAATCTTATCCGTAGTTTGTTGAACTATCTCAGGTCCAACCACCGCACTCTCTTCAGCCTCATACCAACACAATGACGTCCTACACCTCCTACCATACAATGCTTCAAACGGTGCCATACCAATACTCGAATGAAAATTGTTGCTGTTAGTAAACTCAATCAAAGATAAGTAGTTATCTCAAGTTCCTCCCTTTTCCAACACACAAGCTCTCAAAAGATCCTCAAGTGATTGAATCGTCCTCTCTGTCTGACCATCCGTCTACGGATGATAAGCAGAACTCAAACGCAACTTAGTATCTGTAAACACCCCAAATTTGCCCTCACTCATTTCACCATGGCTTGTGATCTTTTCATATGCATAAGTTCAATCATGTCATCTCATATTGCATTTTTGCTTCACTGCATTGTTTCTAAGTCATCTGCATCTAGGGTTTGTGATCTGAGCAATCCAAGAGCTATTTGAGCCACTTCAAAGGTCATAAATCACTTCAAAGGGGTCCATGTATGTTCAAGCATCATATTATATCCTCCCAAAGCCAATGAAGTCAAATAATCACAAGAACTGAGAAAGGTATGGAAGCAGAGCAAGACTTAACTGCACAGATGACCTAGAATTAGGGTTTTGGTTTCAGAGGCCATAACTCCAAATTTTCTGGTCATTCTTGTTTCTTTTGGTCTCTGTATGTTATGAGGATCATGCATATCAATTTTCATGAAGAAATTCAATGGGGAAGGTATCTGATCAAGGGATGACTTCTTGAGCAAGTCAGTGCAAAATCAGGGCATCTGAGGCCCCCAATGACCCAACCAAAGGGCATTCTCCATCATTTTGAATGTGTATGATCTTTATTTGATCATAGAAGATGTTAGAAGTTCACAAAAATGAAGAATTTCAAGCCATTTGCAAAGTTGCCTTTTTGGGAAAGTGACTTGTAATGAAAACTTGCCATTTTGGGAAAGTTTTTCAACCTCCTCTTTTTGATTCAAAAATGCTTCAAATGAGAAAACTTTGATCATGAAAGTTGTAGAATAGATCCTCCCATTTTCAAAAAGTACAAGAACTCATTCTAATTCATTTTAGATCAAAAGTTATGGCTTGTCAAAGTTGGACAAAATCACTAAATTTTCACTTTGTACCAAAGAGGGAAGTTTGCAAATTCTCATGCCAAGGCCAATTGTGACTTCAAATCAACTTCTAAGCATTACACAAACCTTACACATGACCCAAAACTCAGAATTGCATAAGAATTTCTCAAGTTTCATGCCATGAACTTCACAAATTTCAAAAGGGGCCAAACTTCCCCAAAATTGCAAAATGAATCAAAGCTTCTCATCCACTTGTGCCAGCTGTCAAAAGTGATTTCCATGGACCTCCTTGAAGCATGTTGATTTGAACCATGCCCCTAAACCAGCCTGCCACTTGCCCATACCTCCAAGTACAACTTGCTTGACTTTATGCAACTTGAGCCATACCAATCAAACTGAGCCACACCTACTACTCTGACCAATCACAGCTTCACATACATGCCTCATGGATCACATTTCACACAATCTTGAAGCCTGAATCCCCCAACAAGTCAACAACCACAAAAACTCCTCTCTATGCATTTTTCTTCGAATCTCAATACACAAGCCTCAAACCTAAAAACAAACTTCACAGAATCACTCAACATGATCCTCTGATCATTTCCCAACCCTCACTTTGCCCTGAAAAGCCCACAAACAGAAATACATTTTTCACTCCCCTTGGTCATAACTTCATCAATCTCATAAACCAGCCATAAGGAATTCCAAACAAGCATTGCAAACTTCTCAGGAGGTTCATTAAAGGCATCTTGGGCCAAAGAAGCAGCCAGAAAGCTCCAAAGTTCAAAGCTCCAGTTCAGGTATCATCAAGAACATTTTTTCTAGAAATGCAATTTCTTGTTATAGGATGATAGAGTTTGTTTCCCTGATCATGTTAAGCTTTGAATCACTGAAAATGGTTGAGAAATGAGTGTGTATTCATGTTCTGAAATTTTTGCAGTTTTCTTGATTTTGCTCGAATCTTGTTGTTGATGCATTGTAAATGTGATTTTGTGATTGATTCATGTTTAGGGTGGGTAGAGGATGAAATCTGGAGAGTTAGAGCACTTGAAACAGCCTAGGGAGTGAGTTTGATTTTTGGTTGATCGGAGAAGATGACCGGAACCACTGTTCCGGTCATCAGAAAGTCATTAGGGCTTTAATTGTGATTAGGGTTTAGTTTGAATATGATCCATAGATCCTGTTAACCCGTGTTGACCCGCGCGCGAATGAATGGCCCAGATCCACCCTTAAACCCTAATCCTGATTTATTAATTTAATTAATTAGGATTAGTTTTAAAAATGCCAGTTTGAACGTGGACCACAGGATCTGGCGCCAGTCAATTCCCTCCAAATCCATTTGAATCTCAGCCTCAGGATGCGCATACTTTCATTTTCTTTAATTTTTATTTCATTTCATTTGTATTTTATTTCTACGAATGTTTAAAAATAGCAAAACATATTAAAAAATTCTGAAATTTTTTGTCAAACCTTTTATCAATTTTCAGAACCCAAAAATATTTTTATTTTTATTTTTTGCATTAAAAATTATTTTTAAATCATTTAAGTGTTTATTTTTAGTTAGTTAATGGAAATTAATTAATTAAAAATGCATTTAGGTATTTAAAAATCACCAAAAAATTCCCATTGCATTTTAAAACATTTAGAAACATTATCAAACTCTCAAAGCAAATTTATTTTTGGTTCTTGACCTATTTTGATAATTTTCATTGGAATTAAAGTTGTTTAAAGACAATATTTTGATCCTAACTTGAAAAAATCCATTCTGCCTAACCATGAAGAGTTTGATAATGGTCCTTCTTGCATTACATCCTTCATAGCATGTAGTTTTTAGGGTAAAATTGGTTTGAATTTATCTTTCATTTTCAATTTAATGTGCATTTTTCCTTTTGAGGTACCTTGAAACCCTAGTTGACTTAGAAAAATCATAACTTCCATTAGGTTTAGATTTAGGTCTCCTCCTTTGGGCAGTGAACTTGTGTAGGGTTAGGGTTCCTTTGATACCATTTTCAAATTTTTATCATGTCATTTGCTTCTGATTTTGAATTTTTGTGTTGCATGCTATGTATAAACCCTAATTCTTGCATTCCATTGCATCCATCTTTCATTTGCTTGCATCCATGAACTTTTCATGACATTTGGTGCATCAACATGGCATATAAGACATCTTAAGACATACTAGCATAATGTTTGATCATTGCATCACTCATTTACCATGTTATATGTCCATTGCATTTCATAAACTTTCATAAACTTTCATGGTTCAAAGCATGCTTCATTTGCATCCTCATCTTTGTATGATCATTCATAACTCTTGACATGTGTTTGCATCATCTCCTAGCATCATCAACATCATGTTCATGCTTATGACTTTGGGTTTGCATCATTGCATTCATCTCATTTTCACTTCATTTCATTTCTTTTGCTAACTTTTCAGGTGGTAAGTTATTCTGAGAAGTGAATTTGCCTTCACTTCTCACAGTCTCTTCTCATCCCTCTTATGCATCATTGCTGCATTTTATCTTGTGTATTAGAGTGAGCTTGCTCATTCATGCTCTTTCCCACTTTCTTCCTTCAAGCAACTTGTCTTCTTAAGTGAAGCAAGTTGTCTTGCTTCTTCTGCTTCTCCTCCTTTCATCTTATTCCTCCTTGGTGGCTCTTTGAAGATCTTTCTCTCTTAAGCCCCCACAAACCCTAGGAACACCCAAGCATGATAACAATTAGGGTTTGATTATTCCCCCATTAGTTTTTACCCTTTGTGTCATCTTTGAGTCTTCTCTTCTCATCTCATAATCAAGGACTAAACCTTAAAGGTTTTAAGGCTTTGTGATTAAGCTTATGCCTGCATCCTTCTATTAGGATGAAGTGTATAACTTTAATCCTAAGTGTTAAACCCTTAATGTGTTTAAACCCTTTAATCAATCCACCTAATAATCACTAAGACATCAAGCTTGTAACTTGGGCCTTGTATTAGGGTTCTAATTCTTCCTTAATTGGTTAAGAAGGACTAACCCTAGTGTTAATGGACAAGTCCCCCTCAAGTTGTCTTAGAAACCATAAAATTCACTTCTTAATCATACCATTAACTAAAATCCATTTTAATAAAGGCTTTGTTTTGTCATGAGATTAATCCCTAATCATGGATTAAGTTGAGGAGCCTTCCTCAGCTTAAATATTCTCATCTATCATCCTTCTATTAGGATGGTGTAATGGGTCCATTAAATCCTTGATTATGGCTTAAACTCATTACTTAACACTAAACAAAAACAACAAAAACATCTAAATAATCACAAGTAGGTTAATGATCTTAACCCTATACCATGGTGATTAAGTGTGAGGTGCTTACTTCATACTTAAGGTATTCTCATTACCCCTAATCAGAGGGAAGATGTGATGAGTTTACTAACCCTTGGTTTAGGCTTAAACTCATTAACTTATGACAAACTTCAAAAAGCAATAAAAGACTGAAAACACAAAAACAAACAATAATCGTCTCCTTCGGGATTCTTTTCTCATCTCATTCACTCACAAACGAGAACTTGCTTCTTCCGTCTAATGCAAGACAGTTAGCACCTGAGCCAGACAGGTCATACACTTGAGCATAGACAAGCAAGCAGTTTATCAGTCAATTTATCTTCCAGTCTCTTTGAGTCGAACTACGGTGTTCTGACTTCCTCATTGCACGAGAGGATACGTAGGCATAACTTAACGGTTATCGAACAAAAGTCTCTGTATATTCCCCCTCTTTCCAGCATTATTCTTTAAGCCTCATAGTCTTGAGCTCTGCACTTTCACCCAACACTAACACTTGCATTCTTTCCAGCTTTGATACACAAATTGCACTGACACTACCCCTTTTAAACACAAATCTTTCAAGCGTGGATCCCGTCGAGTACGGCGGACAATCTGGGTGCTAATACCTTCCCAGGTTGTAACCAACCCCCTTTCTCAGTTTCTCTGGTTCGCAACCGTCTTATCCATATCTTTCTAGGTTTATGCAGCATTACCTTTCCTTCGGGATAAAAATGCCTAGCTGGTGACTCTATTCATTCCCTCTCTTTTCGCCGACTGTTCGCGTCTGTACCCCTCTTGGCCCCGTGTCATTTGGTGGGAGCGACAGTATCCAAAGCACTTTGTAAACTCTCCCAAAATCTCGATGTGAACCTCAGATCTCTATCTGATACAATGCTAGACGAAATACCATGCAAATTGATAATCCTCTTTATATACAACTTTGCTAACTTCTCTAACGGGTAATCCATCCTTATCGGAATAAAGTGAGCAGATTTCGTCAACCTGTCCACAATAACCCAAATAGCGTCAAAATTACTCGGTGTCCTAGGTAAAACAGACACAAAATCCATAGATATGTTATCCCATTTCCACTCAGGAATAGCTAATGGTTACATTAAACCCGACAGTTTATGATGCTCAATCTTCGATTTCTGACAAGTCAAATAAGAATACATAAACTCTGCAATATCCTTCTTCATATAAGGCCACAAAAACACTTTCCTCAAATCTTTCTACATCTTAGTCGCACCCGGATGAATACTCAATCCACTACGATGACCTTCTTCAAGAATACTCTTCTTCAATTCTGCAATATACGGAACACAAACTCGATCACGACACTTCATGATACCATTCTCATCAATCCGGAAATCACCTCCTCGGCCTTGATTGATTGATCACAAACTGTGTTGTTTATGCTTATCAATACTATTATTGTTATATTCATTGCCTTGTTGTTTATATCAGACCAGGTGGCTCGACATCCTGTAGGACATCTGGGATATGTCATTCCAAAATTTCAGTATAAATACGTCATCCTTCGGAAAGTAGAACCTGACATGAGTGCCTCGGGTCTTATCCATCTCCTCAAGCGCCTTCAGTGGATCAGCCCTAAGTTCTTCCACCAACATATTTACCGCCTCCTCCTTCGACATCCTATCATGACAGAGGAGGGTACCCCTGATCGGGATATACAACAAACAAGAGACGTCATCCAGTGTAATCAAGAGCTCGCCATGTGATAGATGAAAGGAATATGTCTTGAAGTGTCATCACTCGACGAATCCCAAAAGCATGTCGTGGTTGGCCACACTGTAATCAGTCATGCACAGGTCCTTCAAACCAGAAGCAGTGAGAACATCCTGAAACTAAGCATCTTGTGGTTGGGCCAAAGCTACGATCTTCTTCCCATGGTTCAGAAACTTCTAAGGCTCATGTGTCTGAAAATTTCCAAAATGATCAATGTCAATAAGAATCAATGTTACAAATAATCAATTTCCAATGAAAAATAACAAGAATCTGAGTAATGTTACCTCTCCCTCCCAAACATATCTAAAAGTGTGGTCGTGGTACAATGGCAACAAGGAAAAACTAGATGGACCCCCTGGGTAACCCTCTGGCTCTTCGTCCGCTGGTGGGACATCTCCCTCTGATAGTGGGACATCTCCCTCCGGTGGTGGTACCAGATCAACAACGACATGTGGCACAAGTGCATCCCGATGATTCCTACGGTAGGATGGGGGAAGTGACGCATCATCTCCAGAATTCTGACGCTTGTGGGAAAAAGAAGTCGAAGGTGGTGTGAGATGCGATGTGGAAGGAGTGTCCTAAGGCTGAGGCGAAGTTTGAACACCATGAGTGGGATGAGATGTAGAAAGCATGATCTAGATGTCAGTAGAAGGTTGCGCTTGAATAGATGTACCTCCTGCCTCCGTAACGGACTAGCTCCGCTCACTCCTAACAGATGCATGATGTGCAACTCATCCAAGTCTCAAACGGTTAACTCTGTCGGACATAATTTATGCAAGGTACAAAAACAATAAATTTAAATTATAAAACAAAAATGAAGAAAAAATTGAGATAGTTACGGAGATATATCAATGGAAAATTTCCGCAGATGCATCTCCGGAAGCAACTTGAATACATTAACGTAATATGTTTCCGTAGACGCATCTCCGTAATTTTTCCGTAGATGCATATCTGAAAGTTTCTACAACTCAGAGGATGCAAAAATGGCGTCCTCTCACTATCACATTTGGATTTTTGATGGATTGATCGTCTTTTTAAAGCTACAAACAATATATAAACTACCTATAGACTATGTTTCAACTTATATCTACACATTTATACCCCTAACAAAACATTGTATCTCATTTACGGGAAAAACTCGAAACTTTATGGAAACTAAAAACTTATCAATATAAATCATGCTTTGAATGATTCAGAATATGTTGATCGTTGTTATGAATGCTCCTTAATGAACTCCAACAGAAAAAATAGGTTTTTTTAATTTTTGATTTTTGAGAGAATGAGAGAGATGAAATGTTTTGAGAGAAATGAAGAAGTGAGGAGAATAAGAAGAGTCTGACGCAAATATAGTTCCAAATGGTTCCGAAGATATATTTGTAGAACCATTTTGCAGATATATATCTGGAAAAGACCAACGTTAAGTAAAAAAAAGTGCATCTAGAGATACATCTTCGGAACCTGGGGGTATTTTTGAGCTCAGTAATGATAGTAGCCTTGTGAATAGGCTTGTTGTTATTGGATGTCCCAGCAGATGTCACAACAATGTCATGGACATGAGTTCCCTAAAATAACTTGTAATGAAAGGAAAGTTCACTTTCTCTTTTACAAGCAGTGTCATACTTAGTTAGTATAGTAGGGTACTGATTCAGGATGATCCCACAAATAAGATAAGGGAAAGTTATTGGTAATTTGGCTGCCAAAGTTCCTGCATGCTTCATGGTTTGGTCAAAAATATAGGTTCCATAATCAAACTTGGTCTTGATACCTACATCATAGATGAATCTACCCAACCCAGTAGCAATGTTAGAAGTATGATTTGTTGGCACCCAATTTGCAGCCCCAATTTTGTTAAGCATAACATATTTTACACTGAGCATGCTAGTAGAGAGTTTTCCCTTCCTAGGCCAAGTTTTAACTTGATTTGTCGTGAGAACTTTGCAAATTTGGTTATCAGTAACTTCCAACTCAAGTGACTTGCAATATCTCTTCCTAAATATGTATTGATCACATTGGGAGAAAAATTGACACACTTACCTCTCACAATTTTTTTTCTGAAATCTGAGGAACTTCCATTAGCATAATCTTCAGACAAATTCACAATAAATTCTTTGACAAAACTTTCCTAGCACTTGGAGAATCTAGTAACAATATTTAATAATCTAGTAAAATAGGTAAGGTTCATTACCTCATTAAACTCAAGAGAAGAACTAGCCAGTTCTGTTTCCAACGCCAATCTTCTTTGATAAACAAACTTCCACTTGCTCACATAGGTAATGCAATGAAAATAAATATTGTCTAGAGGCGCATTAGGCACTCTAGTAGAAATTTTACTGGTTGGTTTCTTCCTTGGAGTGATGTCTGGAACATCACTTTCAACATCAGATTCAGAATCAGATAACCCTAACCTTTCTTTTCTTGGTAATTACTTTACTCCATCCTTTTAGGGGACCAACAACAGACTGCTTGGGAGTATTCTTGGAGGGACCTGAACCTTTTCTTGTAGCAGCCTTACTCTTAGGTGTACTTTGTTCACCTACCTTCTTTCCTTTTCTTGAGATGATCCTTTTGGCTATACCATGATTGATATTGGAAATGAGATCATTGTTAGACACATCATCAAGATCAACCACATCATCAGGGTTGGCTTGCTTTGTTTCAGTGGGACCAGACTTAGCATTCTTCATATCCTCAGCATCAGATGTTGCAACATCTTCTTCATCTCTAGGGATTTCAACATCTTTTTGAGCAACTCCAGCATTAGATGTTTCAACATTCTTTTCACCATCTTCATCAACAACATCTTTTGCACCTTTTTCAACAACAGGAGTGTCAACATCCTTTTCATCAGCTTCAGGTATACCATCATTATCAGTTTCAACATTCTGACTCCTCTGAGGAGCAGGAAGTTGAGCCAAAGGGACAAATACTCCAGCAACAACATGATCTTCATTCAAGATTCTCGTAATAAGTTTCTCAATCGCTTGATTGGCATAGACATAACCCTCTCTTTCCCTACCAGCAGACGATGAACATGCAGAGTTATCTTTTGGTCTTCTTGCATGTGGAGTTCTAGGTTTTGAAACCTTAGGGACACCAGGAATAACCACATTTAGCGGGGAAACATCAAGAACATCTTTATAAAGATTCATGGAATGAACCCTAGTAGGCTAAATGAGGTTAGTCTTTGGAAAAGATTGCTTTGAGACATTGTTGGACAAGTTGAGCTATGCAGAGGGAGAGAGCAAAAATGTCTTGTGTGAATGTGGAAGATGAAAGAGTGTTGAGAAGTATGGTGTAGTAGCGTGTTTGATGAGGAATAATAACCTTTTGAAAGTATTTCCCTTGAATAGAAGAATTAATGATGAAATTAAATATTTCAGATATAATTACGCGCCTCCATTGCCTTAATTTTAAATCTTGAAAATACAATATATCCTTAAGAATGTTCCCACATGTCAATAATTACTATAAGCCCTCATAGAGACATATTCCTAATTTTCCTCTTATGTTTTAAAATTGATTTGCGTCCAAAGCCTTTGTAAATATATTAACTAACTGCAACTTAGTGGCAACATGTTCCAATGTGATCACTTCATCTTCAACAATATCTCTTATGAAATGATACCTAATACCAATGTGCTTTGTCCTGTTGTGCTGAATAGGACTCTTGGAAATATTGATAGCACTTATATTGTCACAATATAATGTCATGACATCTTGTGTGACATTATACTCAGACAACATTTGTTTCATCCAAACAAGTTGAGAACAACTGCTACCAGCTGATATGTACTCAGTCTCTACAGTAGATAAAGAAACACAATTTTGCTTCTTGCTAAACCAGGATATGAGATTGTTCCCTATAAAGAAGCACCTTTCACATGTACTTTTTCTATCATCTGCAATTCCAGCCCAATCAGCATCACAATATCCAGATAAGATAGTATCGCAACCATGAGAATACAACATACCATAGTCACAAGTTCCATTCACATATTTTAGAATCCTCTTGACTTGATTTATGTGACTGACTTTGGGTTCTGCTTGATATCTAGCACATACTCCAACAACAAAAGCAATGTCAGGTCTGCTAGCTATGAGATACAACAGACTTCCTATCATGCTTCTATATAAACTTTGATAAACACTTATACCTTTTTCATCTTTAGACATCTTTAGATGAGTGAGAGCATGTGTTCTTTTGTGTCTGGCACTTTCCATTCCAAACTTCTTGACTATGTTCCTGGCATACTTACTTTGAGAGAGGAAAATTGAATCTTCCATCTTTTTTACTTGCAAACCAAGGAAGAAAGTTAACTCTCCAACAAGACCCATTTCAAATTCAGACTGCATTTATCTGACAAAATATTTAACCATCCTATCTGACATCCCAACAAAAACTATATCATCCACATAAATCTAAGCAATCATTATCTTTCTTCCTTCATCTTTGACAAAGAGAGTCTTATGTATTCCTCCTTTCATGTACCCATTATTAATGAGAAACTCTGTCAATCTTTCATACCAAGCCCTAAGAGCTTGTTTCAATCCATAAAGAGCCTTTCTCAATTTGTAAACATGATCTGGAAAGTTTGGACCAACAAAACCTTTAGGTTGTTCCATATAAACTTCCTCATTCAAGTATCCATTCAAAAAGTACTTTTCACATCCATTTGGAATAGTTTGAACTTCAAAATGCAAGCAACTCCCAATAACAGTCTTATTGATTCAAGTCTAACAACAGGAGCAAAGGTCTCATCAAAATCAATACATTTAACTTGAGTGTATCCTTGAGCAACTAGTCTGGCTTTATTCCTGGTCACCACTCCTTGTTCATCTGATTTATTCTTGTAAACCCATTTAGTACCAATCACATTGATTCCTTCAGGTCTTGGAACTAGTTACCACACTTTATTACTTTTAAACTGTTCTAACTCATCTTGCATAACATTAATCCAAAATTCATCAGTCAAGGCTTCCTTAACATTCTTAGGTTCAACATTTGACACAAAATAAGAGTTTGAGATGATATCCCTTGATCTAGTAATAACTCCACTATTAGGATCACCTATAATAAGATCTTGAGGATGATATTTTTGGATTCTGATGGAGGGTCCTTTGTTTGTTGGTTTTGGCTCAGATTCTGAGATAGTTGGATTGGGATCACCCTCTTTATCAGTAGCTTCAGCTAGTGTATCAAAGAAAGTTCAAACATCATCTGTGACATTAGCTTCTTTATACAAATCATCAATAATCATGTTTATGGATTCCATCATGACTCTTGTTCTAGAGTTGAAGACTCTATAAGCTCTGCTATTAGTAGAGTAATCCAGGAATACGCCTTCATCACTTTTGGGATCTTTTTTCTTTGTTCTCTATTTGCTAGAATGTAACATTTACTTCCAAACACATGAAAGTATTTGACATTAGGTTTTCTTCCCTTCCAGATCTCATACAAGGTAGTAGGGGTTTCTTTTCTCATGGTGACTCTATTATACACATAACAAGCAGTATTCATAGCTTCAGTCCAAAAATGCATGGGAAGTCTCTTGGCATTTATCATAGCTCTAGTTGATTCTTGAATGGTTATGTTCTTCCTTTCCACAACTACATTTTGCTGAGGAGTAATGGGAGAATAAAATTCATGACTAATTCCTTCAGATGAGCAAAACTCAGAGAATTTTTGGTTCTCAAACTCCTTCCCATGATCACTTCTAATTCTGATAACACAACTTTCCTTTTCCCTCTGAAGTCTTTGATACAGATCTTTGAATACATCAAAAACATCAAATTTCTCTCTAATAAAGTTTATCCAAGTGAACCTCGAGTAGTCATCTACCAACACATAAGCATATCTCTTTCCACCAAGGATTTCCACCTGCATGAGACCCATAAATTCCATGTGCAACAACTTCAAAACTTTAGAGGTAGTAAGATTTCGAATCTTCGAATGTGACATCTTGGTTTTCTTGCCCACTTGAAATTCACCATACACTTTTCCTTCATCAATCTGAAGCTTAGGAATTCCTTTTACAACATCCATAGATATAACTCTTTTCATCCCTCTTAGATGAAGATGACCCAGTTTTTGATGCCATGGTTTTACTTCATCTTCTTTGGCTATAGAACACACAAATGAGTAACTAGGATCTTAATCAACCCATAGGTAACAGTTATCTCTAGACCTGACTCCCCTCATGATCACTTCCTTATCTTCATTTGTAATCACACACTCATATTTGGTGAAGTTGACATTAAACCCTTGATTACACAATTGACTGATATTGATAAGATTAACAGTCAATCCTTTCACAAGCAAAATACCATCATGATTTGGAACTCCTAAGCACTCAAGTTTTCCAACACCTATGATTTCTCCTTTTGCTCCATCACCAAAAGTCACATAGCTGGTAGAATGAGGTTTGACGCCAAGCAAAAAATTTTTTACTCCAGTCATATGTCTAGAGCATCCACTATCAAAATACCAATCCTCTTTAGTTGATACTCTAAGAGAAGTATGAGCTATCAAGGCAACAACCTTAGGAACCCATTGTTGTTTCTTGATGATCATGTTTTGTTTAGGTCTGGGCTGAGGATTATGATCAGGATACCCATAAAGTTTGTAACAAAAGGGTTTTATGTGATTGAATCTACCACACTAATGACATATCCATATTTGATATCTTCTCCTTTGATGATTTGATATTCCTTTACCATGATCTTGAGACATGGGTTTTGACATCTGATTTGAATCATCATCCTTTAGTTCAACTTGACTGCTACTTGAAGACATGTTTCTTGTTCCTTCAAACCCTATGCCAGACAGGTCTCCTGCATTCTTTCCAATCTGAAGAATCTCATCCAGTGTTTCAGATCCACGGTTCAACATTTTGATTGATTTGGTCATTTGTTCAAGCTTGGAATTCGGCATGATGACTTCATTGTTTAAGTTGGATATTGTTGCTAGATGCTCTTTCTTTTCTGCCTCCAATTTTATTATGAGCTTTTTTTTTGTTTCTCTCCTTCTTGCACCACTTGAGCACTTATGAGACACAACATTATATAAGATGTTGCAAGCTCATCAAATGTTAATTCATACTCACTAGAATAATCATCTGAAATACATGTTCCTGTCAAAACAATGATGTGTTTTGCTGATTCCTCTTCAAAATCACTTTCAGAATCTCCATCAGACCATGAAACAGATAGCCCTTTCTTTTGTTTCTTAAGATAAGTAGGGCATTCAACTCTAATGTGACCAAAACCCTCACATCCATAACATTGAACTCCTTTGCCTTGACTTGGCTTCTCTTAAGGTTTTATCCTTCTGCTAGAATCATAGGATTTGCTAATGTCAGATGAAGTGTTCCTGACATTAGGTCTTAAATTCACATTCATCTTTTTCATAATTTTGTTGAACTGTCTTCCAAGCATAGCAAGAGCTTCTGTCAGGGTTTTCCTCAGTTTCCATCTCACATTCTTCTTCTCCCTCTTCAGAATTAGATACAAAAGCTATGCTTTTATTCTTCTTATCAAAGACATCACAGATCCCCATTTGAAATTTTTGAAGAGATCCAATGAGATCATCCACCTTCATATTGCATATGTCTTGTGCTTCCTCTATAGAAGTAACCTTCATAGCAAATATTTTGGGAAGAGATATGAGAATTTTCCTCACAAGCTTTTCATCATATATTTTTTCTCCTAAAGCTCCTGGAGTATTGTCAATATCAAGAATATTCATGTGGAAATCATGAATAGTCTCATCCTCTTTCATCCTCAAATTTTTAAATTTAGTAGTGAGCAACTGAAGTCTTGACATCTTGACCTTGGAAGTTCCTTCATGAGTGGTTTTGAGAGTATCCCAAACATACTTGGACAATTCACAATGATGCACCAGCCTGAAATATTTCTATCAATTCCATTGAACAAAGCATTTAAAGCTTTAGAGTTGCCTAGAGCCAACTCATACTCCTCTTTGCTTCGTTCTTCCTCAAGCATTAAGATCTTTGATCCATCTTTTGCAATAGTGACAGGATGTTCCCATCCTTTGTCTGCAGCTTTCCACGCCTTCCTGTCCAGAGATTTCAAGAAGGCCACCATACGAGGTTTCCAGTAATCATAGTTAGATCCATCCAGAATGGGTGGTCTATTCACAAATCCTCAATCCTTGTCCATAGTACCAGAATATACTGCCCCTAGATCTCACCCAGAATGTCTGTAAGGTACAAAAATAATAAATTTAAACTATAAAACAAAAATGAAGAAAAAACTGAGTTAGTTTCGGAGATATATCTACGGAAAATTTCCGCAGATGCATCTCCGGAAGCAACTTAGATACATTAACGTAATATGTTTCCGCAATTGCATCTCCGGAAACGTCTAAAGTTACATTTTTCCGCAGATGCATCTCCGAAAGTTTCTACAACTCAGAGGATGCAAAAATGGCGTCCTCTCACTATCACATTTGGATTTTTGATTGATTGATCTTCTTTTTAAAGCTACAAACAATATATAAACTACCTATGGACCATGTTTCAACTTATATCTACACATTTCTACCCCTAACAAAGCATTGTATCTCATTTATGGGAAAAACTCGAAACTTTATCAAAAACTAAAAACTTACCAATATAAATCATGCTTTGAATGATTCAGAACATGTTGATCGTTGTTATGAATGCCCCTTAATGAACTCCGACGGAAAAAAAACAAGTTTTTTGAATTTTTGATTTTTGAGAGAATGAGAGAGATGAAATGTTTTGAGAGAAATGAAGAAGTGGGGAGAAGAAGAAGAGTCTGACGCAAATATAGTTCCAAATGGTTCAGGAGATATATCTGTAGAACCATTCTGCAGATATATCTCAAGAAAAGACCAAAGTTAAGTAAAAAAAAAGGTGCATCCAGAGATACATTTTCGGAATCTGGAGATATTTTTAAAAATGCACTAGATGCCTAAGAGATTCTCATATATTATATTATTTTTGTGCTTCTTAATTAATAATATTTATGAAAATGAATTGAAAACATTGCATTTTAGATTTTTTTAATATAAAAAATGGATTATTAATAAAAAAAAGAATCTTTATTTTAATCACATATAAAGTAACTTTTATAAATAATTATGAAAAATTGATATTGTAAGACTTTTGACATCAATAATCTATAAAATTAAAATATAAAGTATAAATTTTTTATTTTCATTTACCGAATTCAATATAAAGTGTTTGAAAATTTTATTTTAAATTTAAATATTATTAATTTTTAAATAAAAGAAAAAGTATTCATTCAACAATTTATGTTTTAAATTAAAAAGTAATTCTTTATTCTATTATAAATTTATAAGAATGTCGATTCAGAAACATGTCTTTCTCCATACATCTCAAAATAAATCTCATTTGTTAAACTTAAAGCATAATGGAGCATGGAAGTCACTCCCTTAACCATAATCGTTTGACACAATCAAACTCTCGTAAGTATTTTAAACATCACAATTGAATTCCTTAAATATATTCTATTGAATTCTTAGTTCATTACCCATTTGCAAGAAAGAAGATTTATTATTTCACTATGAATCAATCTATGAAATGAGAAAATCCATAATTTTTTAATGAAATTTATATTTAAATAAAAACAAGAATTTCTTTTTTTATCAATATTTTTCTCTCTATATTTTAAATATTTTTTCTTAAACTCGCTTTATTATTTCATATTATTTTTCTCTCTATATTTTAAATATTTTTTTAAACTTGTTTTATTATTTCATGTTAATTTTTAAGTATCAAGTTCTATTCATTATACAAAGGAATTAAGATCCAAAAACTCTCCATGAAAAAAATATTTTTCAAGATTTCAACTTTTTAACATTATATTTTCAACTGTCGTGTTAAAAGAATATTAATAATAAATAAAGTTTGCTCTGAAATGCAATTATCATGTAAAAAAATGAAGACCACTCTCATATATATTAGTTTAAAAAAATATAAAAAAGAAGAAGTAGAACAAACCAATTTATACAAACAAAAATTTATTAATCATGACATTACTTAAATTGGATTTTAAGATAAAATATAATACTATTATTATTATTTTGACCTGGGAGGAAATATATTTTAATTAAAAAATAATCAATTTACTTAGACATGTATTCCTGTTTTTAATTTCATCCTTTTACAAACAGGTAATGAAACCACAAATATTGAAAACGTCAATAACAACATCAACAACAATATTGGTACTGAAATCGAGAACCAACATTTTCAAGGAACAATGGACAAGGAAATTCATATGCCCATCAATAATGTGACAAGAATCATGCAGCAAGCTATTCCCCCAAATGGAATAATCTATAAGGATGCTAAGGAGTCAATTCAACTTTGTGTGACTGAATTTATGAGCATCATCACGAATGAGGCTAATGAGCGATGTAAGGCAGAGAGCCGAAAGATCATTAAGGGTGAAGATTTAATATGGGCCATGGATAGGTTGGGCTTTGAGGACTATGTTGGTCCTCTTCTTTTATACCATCAAAAATATCTCAACCATGAGGCTCAACTCAATAGCATGCCAATTGAACATAAGTTCAACAAGAATGAGTCAGGTGCTAGTGGCTCAAATAACGTTGGTGATAATGGCGAAAATTGATATACAATGCATTTATATGAATAAGAATAATTTGTGCATGATTCTGGTTCCGTTGTGGTTAAATAATAGGACTTAAAATTTAATGATTTTGTGGAGAAAGTTGGTAGGTTCTTTTATGTATGTTTATTTTGTTTGGAATAATTATTTCATTTCATATCTGGAAAATTTGAAATGTATACAATTTCACTCTTAGTTTGGTTTTATTTTCATTCATGTTTATTCCTTAAAATCGTCTTTAATCTAATTTACTTGTGTTAATTTTATCCTTTATTTTTTGTTAATATTTTTGCAATAACTTGCTTAAATAATTGTTAATACTAAAGCACTAGAAAACCTCGCTAGTCAAGGTCACATTGTGAAAAATATTTGACATGTCAATAAATTGATGCAAATTGGTCAAAGTATGGTCATCACATAAGATACTCAAACATGAGCGAGATAAGTAGTGCCATTGAACCATTCAATTTCACAATAAGTGGGGCCCATCCTAGGATTCATAATACACACTGAAAAATCGTTATGTGATAACCGTTAGCAAAGCAGGGTCATCACATAACGATTTTGAGTCGTGGAAAGTGAAGATGCAAATAATTTTAACTCAAGAAAAATGTATTGAAACATTGAAGAGTGACACGCTGATGTCTACATGCCTAACACAGGTAGATAAGTCTGAGATGGTGGAAAAAACAGGAATGCCATTATTTTATGTCTTGGGGTAAAATTCAAAGGGAAGTTTTAATGGAGAATACTACGACTTTTATGTAGGAAAAAATTGAATAATTTTATATGACCAAGTCTTTGACTTACAGATTGTGTATGAAATAAAATCTCTATTCATTCTGAATGGTATATAACAAATCCATAGTTGAAAATTGATATAATTTCACAAGATCATTGATGATCTGGAGAATATAATACTGAAGATTGAAGATGAGGATAAAGTTCTAATCTTATTAAGCTCATTACCTAGATCCTTTGATCACTTTAAAAATGTATTTCTTTATGATGAAGAATGTATTATTACACTGAAAGAAGTCCATACGGATGTGAGATCTAAATAATCTTTAAATGTGAAAGATTTGAGAATTGACGATCGAGGTGAAGGCTCCACTATTGTTGAGATTTTTACCTAGATCCTTTAAGCACTTTAAGGATGCCACTTGTTATGAAAATGAAAGATTCAATCACATCAAGATATTTGATGTGTGGAGACAAAGAACAATGAAAACCAAAATAAAGGTCCTTCAGTAAAAATAACTCTCTATATAATAAGACAACAACTTAACATGATAGAAGAAAATAAAAGACAAGAAACACAAGAACTTATTTATCTAATTAGATCAAACGATCTACTTTAAGGGAGGGAGTAGCTCTCTGATTCACTATACTTTCAAAAGTTGTTACAAAATATTATAAATGAGTTACAAGAAAATAGTCACCCAAGTTCTCAAGAACAAACCTTATTTCCTACCCAACTCTTTCTAGATCTTTCCAACCATCTATATATAAATCACATAAGCCCAACATGTTTAGAAGTGTTTCCCATTACACTTAGATACCCCCCCCCCCCCCCCCCCTCAAAGTTTCCCTTAACCCTTGTCTCCCTTTGTTTTCCCTAACTAAAATTTCCACATCTTCCTTATGTCTTCAGTTGTAATTATTTAAAGATTGTTAAAACAAGAAAGATAGAGATACACATTTATAACTATTGAAATCCAACCAATTCCATAACAATTCCTAAACATAACCGTTAGCAAAGAGATCCACAAACCAAAACAATAAATCATAATACACACGAAGAGATAAAATTGGTCTCGAGCTCCGACAAACCAAACCCTTTGTTGGACCCGGGCCCATTATTGTGCCGCCGCCACTACTTCACTTTTCCCACTATATTATAATTTTGGTTGTGTTATGATCTCTTTAATAGCCTTAATTTATATTATACCTTGATTTATTTTGAATTTGTTAATTAATCAACCAGATACTTTTATTTTGACGGTAAATATCGATGCCGACAGAGCAGCAACAAAGATCCAAACCTAAATATTTATGGGACAAAGACATGCTATGACAATAAACTCTAATTAATGTCAATGACTAGAAAATAACAATTTAAGTCCATAAAATTAATAGATTGTGTTTAACGAAATTAAGAATGATAAAAATATTAGAAATCATACCAATTATTTTTTATTCAAATTGTTATATTATTTTCTCTAACATACTAAAAAGTATTGTAAAGCATTTAGACAAAAAAATTGTAGCATTTCTAAGAAAATAACAATTTAAGTCCATAAAATTAATAGATTGTGTTTAACGAAATTAAGAATGATAAAAATATTAGAAATCATACCAATTATTTTTTATTCAAATTGTTATATTATTTTCTCTAACATACTAAAAAGTATTGTAAAGCATTTAGACAAAAAAATTATAGCATTTCTAAGAATGTTTGTAAGAAAAAAAAAGGATTACAAGTCCTTAAATATTTTTTCATGAGGTTTTATCTTTATTTAGTAGTATCCAAACTGTTATAAGAAATTAAAATCTTAACTATATTTACATTATTCTCACTCTTAATTATTATTTCTTATAAGCTGGTTAGATATCATAATTTAAAATTTGAAGTTTAATGAGTTAAAAATTAAAATCCTCACTAATAGGATTAAAAGTATAATATAAATTTTAAACTCATTTCATTTACCAATAATTAAGATGATTATTTTCTTTACCAAGAGTATGAGGGAAAAAGATGCCTAGGCCAACCCTCTTACTATTCATTCATATTTTTAAAAAATCTTATCCATTTCCTCATTTATTTTAAAAGACAAAAAGATTGAGAAGAAGAAACATTTTGAGAGAATAAAGGAAAAAGAAAAAAGCAATGAAGAAACCTTCTTCGGATTGCAAGTCTCCCGACTTCCGGTGATAATAGCATTGACACTCACATGGTCTCTAGGATTAATGATGGGGTTGATTGGAGTACTTATTTGAACTTAATGTGAGAAAAATTTGAGTTATTATACCAACTTGACATTCTAGACTTTTGGTAGTTGCTAACGTATTTTTCCAATAGTTAATTGAATCTTCCATAAAACAATTTGTTTGTTCATCCATCTTGTCAATATTTGTTGCTCCTTTTGGATTGATTGTATTATACAAAACAACATGAAGTATGTTTAAGCTATTTTTGGTGTAGAAGGGACACATGTGGAATACAATGTTCTAATATGTGTGCTACAATATCTGGTCTTTGACAACAAACATATCTTATTTTAGTTTTGGTTCAAGCTTATTTAATCCAAGATTCTCTCTCTACAAAGAAGATCTATGAAGAATTAATTTGGATGATCTTTTTCAACATGTGGAACACGATGTTCTAACATGTGTGCATTAAGATATATGACTTTGTCAGCAGGCCTTGATGTATGTTGTTAGATGCAAAATACTTGATTGAGATTCAATCATATTTTCTTACAGACTGTTTAGCGATATTTGTATGATTTGTTTGACAGTTATTGAAGATCAAATCAATTTAAATGGAGATTTAAATTTGACTTTGAATAAAAAATAAATATCTTTTGTTGGAGATATTTATGGACCAAATCAAATCCAACAAATTCAGTTATTATTCTTGACAAAATTAACTCTTAAATCCAAAGGAGAAAAGCCCATAATTGCTTTGCTATTTAAGGAGACTCAAACGCCTCCTTTCCTATCTTAAGGCATAAAGTTTGGTTTGCTAGTTGAGTTGTAAAGGTTTGTTCAATGACACTAAGTCTACGAGTTTGAGAAGAAAGTGTTTCTTGTATTCCATGTTAATGTCATACTAAGGATTAATGTAGAATCTTTGTTGTACTTCACTCTATGTTTCAATAACTTGGCATAGTTGTTGGTTTGTCTTAGTTGAGTCGTAAATTCAATAATAGTTGTATTAATGGTTAAGTTAATTACTAGGGGTTATTGATTTAAGAAAGTGAGTGGATTATCATATTTAGGGGGAATGTAATGTGCTAAGATTGTTATGGTGCTAAGAATCCTCCAAAGATTATTGACAATTATGAAGATTGTAATGTTCAAGCAGAATGTAATTCTAAAGAGAATCCCAGGCTTGCTAAGATCTTTAGTAAAGTCATAAGACAACTTAATAAGATATTTGAGAATAAATTCCTTGCCAAGGTCAAAGACATTTTTAATAAAGAAAAGGATGGTGAAAGACAAAATATTAACTATTCATACAAATTCAAAATGATCCAATGTCTTAATTGCAAAGATTTTGGGCATATTCAAGTTGAATGCCCAACTTTTCCAAGGAAACAAAGAAGAATATCCAAATCATGAATAATGTGAATATAATTAGGAAAACAACATTGTATCCATAAAAGACAGATGAGATTTTGGGGACTGATGAGACATCGAATTCAAAGAAATGGTGTATTGCTCCTATTCAGACAACATAATGTCGAATGTAAGGTAACATGTCTCAACATTTGGTCAAATTAAACATGATTACCAGTTCATTAATTGTGGATATTCCATTTTCATCTAATATTATATGATGTATGGTATATAACTACACCATAAACAGTTGTATCCTTAGTGGAATGAGAAGTCTCAAAGGCAAAATCAACAAGGTTGACTTGGCAAACCCGATATCCTTGTTGCATGGTTCTCCTACGAGGGGCTATATTGTGAAGATTTTTATCTTGAAAGTAGCTTCTTTAGACATATGATAGGATAAAGAAACTTCAATACACCTCATGATATTCATAAGAGAAATAAATTTGTAAAGATGAAGATGGTGGTTGTCATTGCAAAGATAAATGTTGAAGACATTGCTTCAGGCATCAATGAAGATCATGATGGGTCTGGATTCGTCAATGAAGGTCTTATTAAGGATTCCAATATTTGTAACATGTCTCTCTATTATGAGGATATTATGCTGAAGTTGAAGTACCTGTATGAAATGGGGATAGCCATTGAAAGAATGCTACCAAAAGAAGCTTTGACATTTGAAGAAAATGTAAGTGTGTGAAACTCCCTCCTTCAACTATTAATTAGTTGGGCAGAAGCAAGGTTCCCTCTATTGATAAGATTATGACCAGGAAAAAAGATCCAGGGAAGAAGAAGAGTCTGCAAATGAGGAAGCATAAGAACTTTGTGTTGGAAGCACTAAAGTATAATGAACTTATGGAGCTTCATAGTGATGCTTAATTGTTGAAGACAATGCTGAATGTTAAAGCTTTTTTACTTAACTTGTTGTTGATGCTGTTGCGAGTGTGTGGGGAAGATGATGACGATATGCTTCTATCTAGTGTTCATAAGAAGTTATGTGTTGCTGCTATCTGTAAGCCCATGCTTATAGTTGTGATGAGTTTCATTGCACTCTGATAACTTGTCTGGAGAATGTTTGTATGATTTGTTTCTAGTCTGAAGTTTGATGGTGTTCCTATGACCTTTGTCTCTTTTGAGGAAAAAAGGGGGAGAAAAATAAAAGGCACACTTCTTTGTTTAAGAAATCCTCTTCTATTGCGATCTAGTTATGGTGCAATCTTGAAAGAGTGTTTAATTTGTGCTTTTCCTAAAAATAGCCAAAAAAGGGAATGTTGTTTTGTTTGAATGGCTTATAGGAAAAATGGAAAGGAATACGTGTGACATCTTGGTGTGTATGCTATATTGGTTGGATTCTCATGCACTTCAAATTTTTTTAAGTCCAAGTTTATGTTGTAGTTGCTTTGATAAAAAGATTTGGATTAATTAAGAAGATTTGGAAGATTGGATTTGCATTGAAGATAAACATACTCATATGATGATGATGACTGAGTTAATTGTGTTTAATCAGGAGATATTACAGCCTTCTAATGTGGTGTTCTAGCTTCAGTCATGATGTTCTAACTTTATGTTCAACATTTGTGATTATGGTTGTTGTTGATAGTTTCTACTCCTGATTTTGTATGTTATTGACTGGTAAGTTCATCGACTATTTTCATGGCCAATACTGACCAAGATACTGCTAATTGTGCTATTGTAGTTTTGCCAAATTATGGAAAAAAGGATATATGGTGTGTAGTGCAATGGTGGTGTGACTACTGACTACTACTGACTGTGTGGTGTATGGGTTCAACTAATATGCTACTAACCGTACTCAATGCTATCTAGTAATAACTGGTGTGATTGGGACTAACTAGAGTATGATATGAACATGATATGATTTCTATGCACACACTTGCTAAAGCAACTGGCCTGTCATTTGGCCTTTAACATTGTGACTGTATGTGATTATTTCAAACTACTAAGTACTAAATGTGTTTACATGCATGACTAAACCACTTAAATTATTGAATGTTAATTGTTTATGGAGCTTTGTGTGTAGCATTATCATGTATATGTGACTACCTCATAACCTCTGACCTGCAAACTTATGTGTTTGTAACTACCTCATAATTTTCTCTTTATGCTACTAACTTTTGTTTGTACTGATGGATATTCTTCATATGCTACCGATGTTTGTTCTGAGTATGGAATGCCCTTGATACTTAGTTGTGTTTCTTCTTGAAGAGTTTTTCCCAAAATTACCCAATGGGAGAGATTACTTTCCTTTTCACTTGGCTTTATTATGCAAACCAACATGGAGTATGTGAAATATGTTTGTAGTGCATAAGGGACACATGTGGAACACAATGTTCCAACATGTGTGCTACAACATCTGGTTTCAGACAAAATACAAATGTTATTCCATTTTTAGCTCAAGCTTATTTAATCCAAAATTCTCTATACAAAAAAGATCTATGAAGAATTAGTTTAGATGATCTGGTGCAACATGCGGAACACGATGTTCCAACTTGTGTGGAGTACAACATCTGACCTTGTTAACAGACCTTGATGGATGTTGTTATGCGAATTTTTTTTATTGAGAATCAATCAGATTTATTGCAGATGGTTTAGTAATGTTTGTGTGATTTGTTTGGCAGTTATTGAAGATCAAATAAATTTAAATGGAGATTTTAATTTGGATTTGAATTAAAAACAAATCATATCTTTTGTTTGAGATATTTATGGACTAAATCAAATACAATAGATTCAACTATTATTCTGGACAAAATTAATTTAGAAATCCAAAGGAGAAAATCCCGTAATTGAATTGCTATTAAAGGAGACTCAAATCTCAAGTTTGAGGGATGCAAGTTGTGAAAATTCATAATGTTATGGTATATCTTTTGAGTCTTTATTTGTGCATTACTCTAGAGTCTCTTTTCATATCTTAAGGCATAAAGTTTGATTTGCAGTTGAGTTGTAAAACTTTGTTCCAAGACACTAAGGCTATGAGCTTGGGAACAAACTATTTCTTGTATTTTACACTAATGTTATAAAAAATATTAGTGTAGAATATTTGTTGTAAACCACTATATGTTTCAGTAACTTGACATAGTTGTTAGTTTTTCTTAATTAACTTGTAAATTCAACAATCATTGTGTTAATGGTTAAGTTGATCACCAGGAGTTAGTGATTGAAGATAGTGAACAGGTTCTCATATTCAGGGGGAAACCTAAATAGAAAGTCACTAATATTAGGGAGAGACATACAAATTCATATGGTTCGAAGGTTCTTATAAGTGTAATTGTTCTAATTCAAAGTTGTAGATGTTTAAGAATTGGCAGAATTTTTGACCAAACAAGAAATGTTAAATTCAGTTCAGAATGTCCTATCAGATGTTGGGACATTAGCAAACAGAGTATGTGAACTTGGTTCAGGATGTCCTACCAGATGTTGGGACATTGTATAAATGACTAAGTTCAGTTTTGTCAGGATGTCCCAACAGATGTTGAGACATCTCAGACCTGCTACCAGAATTAATTATTGATTAACAGATCAGAGATATTTAAGGAGAACTATCTGGAATTAATTAATGCTGGATAAAACAGACCAAGGCGCATCTGTAGGGAGTTTTTAAATTGAAGATTCAGATTAAAACAGAAGACCTAATGCACCTAGAATATAGGAGGTAACAAACCCTAAATTCAAGGTGACAGCTGCTGCACATTAGGGCTGGATCATTCTACAGAAAGCCCAAAATTCAGAACCTATTTAAACAACAGAATCTCATAGAATTGTGCACGAATTTCAGAAGACAAAATAGGGTGTTGTGTCTTTAATAGCAGGTTGTTTTAATTGTACCACTTTATGAGCTTTTAAGCAAAAGTGCATTTGTGACTTGATTGAAACTGTGAAGTAAGATCAAGCTGTATTGTTTGAAGAATGTCTTCAATTTTATTAAACTTGTAAACTTGATCACTGGGTGATTAAGGGGGAGTGAGTAGGGTACTCTTATCTAAGTGAGTCTTAGGTAGAAATTGCATTGGGTAAGTATTAAGTGATAGATTAAACAGGGTGGTTTAAGTCTAGAATTAATATTACTAATAGTGGATTTCCTCCTGGCTTGGTAGCCTCCAGATGTAGGTGTGGTTATACACTGAACTGGGTTAACAAACTTCTGTGTTGTTTATTTTTCCTGCTGTTTAAAGTTTTGGTTAAATTTGTCAAATGTCCTATTAAGTGTTGAAACATCTCTTAGGACATCTCATTACAGAATTTCAATTGGCATCAGAGCAGGCACCCTGCCTGTTTATACTGGGTGAGATCTAGGGAAAACAAATTCTGTAACATGGACAGAGACATAGGGTCAGTAAATAGACCACCTATACTGGATGGTTCTAATTATGACTACTGGAAGCCAAGAATGATTGCATTCTTAAAGTCACTTGACAACAGGGCATGGAGAGCAGTAAAAGTTGGATGGAAACATCCTGTTCAAAACACCAAAGATGGATCAATAGTTCTGAAACCTGAAGAAGAATGGAGTAAAGAGGAAGAAGATTCAGAACTAGGCAACTCAAAAGCCCTAAATGCTTTATTCAATGGCATTGATAGAAATATTTTCAGACTGGTGCATCATTGTGAGCTGGCCAAAGATGTGTGGGATACCCTCAAGACAACTCATGAAGGAACATCAAAAGTAAAAATGTCAAGACTTCAACTTCTCACCACCAAGTTTGAAAACTTGAGAATGAAGGAAGATGAATCAATTCATGAGTTCTACATGAACATCTTGGATATAGCCAATACTTCTGGAGCCTTGGGAGAAAAGATGACTGATGAAAAGCTTGTAAGGAAGATTCTCAGATCTTTGCCAAAAAGATTTGACATGAAAGTCACAGCAATAGAAGAGGCACAAGACATATGCTCCATGAAAGCTGAAGAACTCATTGGTTCCCTTCAAACTTTTGAGATGGGAATGAATGACACACATGCTAAAAAGAACAAAAGCATTGCCTTGGTTTCAAATGCAGATGAAGAAGAAGATGATGAACTAGCAAATGATAAAAGCTTATCAGAAAATCTTGTATTGATTACAAGACAGTTCAAACAGATTCTCAGAGGTATGGAAGGTAAATCAAATTCCAGTGGAAGATTCACAAACTCTTCTGAAAACAAGAGAACCTATGATGCTAACAAAAGATCAAATCTTGCTGAAAAGACCAGTCAAGAAAAAGGAATCAAGTGCCATGAATGTGAAGGATATGGACACATCAAGAAGGAATGTCCTAACTTCTTAAAAAGACAAAAGAAGGGACTATCTGTAACCTGGTCTGATGAAGACTCAGGAGATTCAGAAGAAGAATCAGCTAAGCACATTGCTGCTTTAGCTGGACTGTGTGAATATGACAGTGATTCCAGCTGTGAAGAGCTTACTTATGCAGATCTTGAGCAAGCCTTCAAGGATCTGTACAAGAGAAGTACTGAAGTATGCAGTGAGGTCATAAAGCTAAAGAAGCAGAATGAAGTACTAGAAGAAGAAAAAGCAAGTGATCAAGTAATCATTGATACCTTAAAAAGTGAAGTAACTCTTCTCAATTCTAAGCTGGAACATATGTCCAAATCTGTTAGAATGATGAACAGCAGCTCAAATACACTGGATGCTATTCTCTGCAATAATAAACATTCAGGGGACAAAAGTGGACTGGGATATAACAGAGATGAAGCAAGCTCTAGCAAAACTACTTCAAAAACTATACAGTCAAACAAGATGTCCCAACAGATGCTTCAACATCAGAACACAAAGACAAACATAATGTTTCAACAGATGTCTCAACATTCTGGAAAGAACAAGATGAAAAAGAAGTATCAAAGATGGAGATGCCATCACTGTGGAAGATTTGGACATATCAAACCTCACTGTTATAAGCTACATGGATATCCAAATCAGATGTATCAGCAACCCTCCAAACAGAAAGTAGAAGGTACCAAGAAAGTGCTTAGACATCAAAGAAATCAGCAACCTCCTAAGCAGAAGACAGAGGTCATCAAGAAGGTTTGGAGACCAAAAGCTGACATTCAGACTGATCAAAGCCACAGTCCCAAGAACCAGATCAACAATCAAGCTTTGAGATCAGCTGAACAACACACAGGGCAGAGGCATCAAAAGAAATCTCAACTCATCTGGTCAAAGAAAAGTACTGCATATATAGCACATACATCACTAAGAGTATCAGCTAAAGAAGACTGGTACTTTGACAGTGGATGTTCAAGGCACATGACTGGATTGAAGAACCTTCTAGTGAACTTAAAATCACATTCATCCAGGTATGTAACTTTTGGAGATGGAGCTAAAGGAGAAATCAAAGGAGTTGGAACCTTGGACTGTCAAGATGTTCCAAGACTAGATGATGTGCTGCTTGTTAAAGGTTTAACTGCTAACCTGATCAGCATAAGTCAACTATGTGATCAAGGATACAGTGTAAACTTTACAAAAACTGAATGCATAGTGACTAACAAAGAGCAAAAAGTTATCATGAAAGGTGCAAGGTCTAAAGACAACTGTTACATGTGGGAGCCATTAGACTTCAGCCCCACTTCAACTTGTTCTCTAGCTAGAGAAGAAGAAGTAAAACTATGGCACCAAAGGCTAGGTCATCTTCATTTCAGAGGCATAAAGAAGATCATATCTATGGATGCTGTAAGAGGTATCCCTAAACTGAAGATTGATGATGGCAAAATCTGTGGTGAATGTCAAATAGGCAAACAAACCAAGATGTCCCATCCAAGGCTCCAACATCTGACAACTTCCAAAGTTTTGGAACTTTTACATATGGATCTTATGGGACCTATGCAGGTTGAAAGTCTTGGTGGAAAGAGGTATGCCTATGTTGTGGTTGATGATTCTTCAAGATATACATGGATAAACTTCATCAAAGAAAAGTCAGATGTATTTGATGTATTCAAAGAATTATGTCAAAGATTGCAAAGGGAAAAATCCAGCTGTGTGATCAGAATAAGAAGTGATCATGGAAAAGAATTTGAGAATCAAAAGTTCTTAGATTTCTGCTCTTCAGAAGGAATCAATCATGAGTATTCTTCTCCTATCACTCCTCAACAGAATGGGATTGTTGAAAGGAAGAATAGAACTATTCAAGAATCAGCAAGAGCTATGATCCATGCTAAAAAGTTACCTCTGTATTTCTGGGCTGAAGCTATGAACACTGCTTGCTACATCCATAACAGAGTTACCTTGAGAAAAGGAACCCTGTCCACAATATATGAAGTCTGGAAGGGCAGAAAACCCACTGTGAAGTACTTTCATGTGTTTGGAAGTAAATGCTATATTCTGACAGATAGGGAGCAAAGGAGAAAAATGGACCCTAAAAGTGATGAAGGAATTTTCCTTGGATACTCTATAAACAGCAGAGCATATAGAGTATTTAACTACAGAACAAATGTTATCATGGAGTCCATAAATGTGATAATTGATGATGCTCCTACAGATGTCCCAGAAGATGTTGGAACATCTGCTGATATCAAGGTTGAAGCTGAAGAAAAGAATGATCAATATAACTTCACTCAAAATGATACAAGGTCAGAAGATTCAAGCAAACCTCCCTCCATCAGAATACAGAAGGATCATCCCAAAGATTTAATAATTGGTGATCCCAACAGAGGTGTGAGCACTAGATCAAGAGAAGTGATTTCAGGTTCTTGTTTTGTTTCCAAAATAGAACCTAAAAATGTCAAGGAAGCTCTCACTGATGAATACTGGATTTGTGCTATGCAAGAGGAATTAGGTCAATTCACAAGGAATGAAGTGTGGAATCTTGTACCTAGACCTGATGACATAAATGTGATTGGTACAAAATGGGTGTATAAGAACAAGTCAAATGAACAAGGAATTGTTACAAAGAACAAAGCTAGACTTGTGGCTCAAGGATACACTCAAATTGAAGGAGTAGACTTTGATGAAACCTTTGCACCAGTAGCAAGGCTTGAATCAATAAGACTACTGTTGGGAATTGCTTGTATCTTAAAGTTCAAGCTATTTCAAATGGATGTGAAAAGTGCCTTTCTTAATGGTTATCTTAATGAGGAGGTATATGTAGAACAGCCTAAAGGATTTGTTGATCCAAGCTGTCCAAATCATGTATACAAACTCAAGAAAGCACTTTATGGTCTGAAGCAAGCTCCAAGGGCATGGTATGAAAGACTTACCACATTTCTTATCAAGCAAGGATACAGAAAAGGTGGGATTGATAAAACCCTGTTTGTTAAAGATGAAGAAGGAAATGTCATGATTGCACAAATATATGTGGATGACATTGTGTTTGGTGGGATGTCTGATAAGATGGTCAAACATTTTGTCAAGCAGATGGAAGCTGAATTTGAGATGAGTCTAGTAGGTGAATTAACCTATTTTCTTGGTCTGCAAGTTAAGCAAATGGAAGACTCAATGTTCATCTCACAAAGCAAGTACTCCAAGAACATAGTGAAGAAATTTGGAATGGAAAATGCTTCTCATAAAAGAACTCCTGCTCCTACACATTTAAAGCTGACTAAAGATGAGAAGGGTGAGAATGTAGATCATAGTTTATATAGAAGCATGATTGGAAGCTTGCTATACTTGACTGCTAGCAGACCAGACATTGCATTTGCAGTAGGAGTTTGTGCAAGATATCAAGCTGATCCAAAAGTCAGTCATCTCAATCAAGTCAAGAGAATCCTTAAATATGTTAATGGTACTTGTGACTATGGCATAATGTACTTTCATGGTTGCAAACCTATTCTCACTGGCTTCTGTGATGCTGATTGGGCAGGAAGTGCTGATGACAGAAAAAGCACTTCAGGAGGATGCTTCTTTCTAGGAAACAATCTGATTTCTTGGTTCAGTAAGAAACAGAATTGTGTGTCATTATCTACAGCTGAAGCTGAGTATATAGCAGCAGGTAGCAGTTGTTCTCAGTTGGTTTGGATGAAGCATATGCTCACTGAGTACAATGTCCCACAGGATGTCATGACATTGTACTGTGACAACTTAAGTGCAATCAACATATCTAAAAATCCTATCCAACACAGCAGGACAAAGCATATTGATATCAGACATCATTTCATCAGAGATCTTGTAGAAGAAAAGGTGATTTCATTGGAGCCTGTAGCTACAGATCTGCAGTTAGCTGATATCTTTACCAAGGCATTGGATGCTGCACAATTTGAGAACTTAAGGGGCAAACTTGGAATCTGTTTATGTGATATCTAGCAGTTAATGAGATGTGTCAACATGTCATATGACATTGCATGGCATAAGTTCCAGATGGCAAAGCTAGTCTGGACTAGATCCTTGGGAATTTCATTCCTAATCATTTGGACTGTAACGGCTACTTATTTAGTATTTCCTTATAAGCAGCTATCAAGAGTCTCATCACATCATCACAAGCGAATCACATTAACTAGCAATCCTTCAGAAATCATAAACCCTAAAGCTGTACATTCATCTTCTTCAACAATGTCTCAAAACCCTAAAACATCTGAAGAAGTTCTCAATCAGAAAGACGTGGTTCATGCTACTCCTATTTCTATGGTGCCAATGCAATCAACACCATTAGACGAGCTCAGGGGAAGCGCTTCTCACTCTAAAAAGGCAAGAACACCAAAGAGAGCTAAAGATCAAGTTTGTAGCAAAGCCAAAGGAGGCATTCCTTCTCCTGCTAACATGCCACCAAAATCTTCAAACTATGTGGATGATTCAATCAAGGAGATTGTCACCCAAATTCTGTTTGAACAAAGAAAGGTGAGTGGGATCTCTGTTCCATTGCAAACCATGCCTGCTCCCCAAGAAGAACCATCTCAAACTGCAGAGGGCACTTCTGCAGAACAAGATGTCCCAATAAATGTTGGAACATCTGCAGATGAGAAAGAAAATTCATCTGATGCTGAACAGACTGAGGTCCAAGAAAAGGCCTCAAGTGAAAGTGATAAAGAAAACTCTGAGGATCAGAATAAGGCCTTAAATGAAGATAATGACAAAGTCTCTGAGGATCAGACCAAAGCCTCAGATGAAGATCTAATTCCTGCTGATCAACAAGCTGAAGAAGAGACTGCTCAATCTCCTCCAGGGGTCAATCTGGAGCAGGACTCTGATGCAGAAATCATAGCATCTGTCAAACCCAGCATAGCCAAAAGACTCAGGTCCAGGCAGGGTAAGATGCAAGCTGAAGCAGCAATTCTTGAAAAGAAGAAAGCCTCTCCAAAGAAAGGGAAAGCTAAAGCCTCTTTTGGGCCATCAAAACAATGGAGTAAAGTTCAAACTCAGAAAAGAAAGGCTGTCACACCATCAGATTCAGATGTTGAATCAGTTGTCCCAACTTCTCCTCCCAAGAAGAAACCAGCACCAGCTAGAGCTTCAACTGTTGTTCCAGAAGCTCCCTTGGACAATATATCCTTCCATCATGTCTCCAGTGTCAACAGATGGAAATATGTGTACCAAAGAAGGGTTGCTTTGGAAAGAGAACTAAGCAGCAATGCACTTGAGTGCACAGAACTCATTGACCTAATCTCTGCTGCAGGACTATTCAAGACAGTCTCAGAGTTCTCTCCCTGCTATGAACTTCTTGTCAAAGAGTTCATTGTGAATCTTCAGGAGGATTGCTCAAATGGTAAGTCCTCAGAGTTCAGAAAGGTATTTGTAAGAGGTAAGTGTGTTGAGTTCTCTCCCCAAATCATTAATCAGTATCTAGGAAGGGACACAGATGGACCCAATGAGCTAGGGAAAACAGATAATCAAATCTGTAAGGTGATCACTGCAAATCAGGTCAAAGCTTGGCCTGTGAAGGGAAAGCTCTCTGTGAGCATGCTTACTAGAAAGTATGCCATGCTTAACAGGATTGGAACTGCAAACTGGGTGCCTACCAACCACACTTCATCAATCTCAACTGGTCTGGCCAGATTCATCTTTGCTGTGGGGACTCAAACAAAGATGGATTATGGAGAATATATTTTTGATCAGACTATGAAGCATTCCAGCTCTTCTGCAACAAAGCTGCCAATAGCTTTTCCATCATTGCTGTGTGGTATTGTACTCAATCAATATCCTGGGATTTTAACTGACAAGGATACTGCCTGCAAGAGAGAGAGCCCCCTGGCTTTTCACTACAAGTTATTCCTCAGTCATCATGCTGCAGATGTTGAAGCTCCTTCTGGGACATCTGCTGGTCCATCCACTGTTAAGAATCCAATCTCCAGGAAGACCTTAATTGCTGAGCTAAAAAGCACCTGCAAAGAGCTTGAAGCTAGAAAGCAGAAGCTTGAAGAAATAATTAAGAGGTTGGAAAGTGAAGAAGATCAGACAGCTGCATCTGATAAAGACAGTGAAGCTGACAGTGAAGCTGATAAAGATGAAGACACTGAGGTGGAGGAAGCTACTGAGAGTGATAAATCTGAGTGATCTTTGTATGTGAGGCATTTGTAATGACAGCAATGATTTGTAATTCTGGATAATAGTTCTTTGGCCCCTAATTTTGTGCCTACCAAGGGGGAGAACAACATCAAATGTAATTGCTGTTTAAATGATGAATGAAATCTGTTTGTTTCTGACTGAACTGAATAAGTGTGAATATTTCTGTTGAAACAAGACTGGACTCATATATATTTGAGGGGGAGTAAAACTCAAATTTGAATCAACAAAATAGTAATGATTTACTCTGATAAAAAGAACTTCTGCTGCACTCTGAAAACCAGAAAAGATGTTAGCCAAAAATTAGCCAAAGGGGGAGTTTGTAGATGTTTAAGAATTGGCAGAATTTTTGACCAAACAAGAAATGTTAAATTCAGTTCAGAATGTCCTATCAGATGTTGGGACATTAGCAAACAGAGTATGTGAACTTAGTTCAGGATGTCCTACCAGATGTTGGGACATTGTATAAATGACTAAGTTCAGTTTTGTCAGGATGTCCCAACAGATGTTGAGACATCTCAGACCTGCTACCAGAATTAATTATTGATTAACAGATCAGAGATATTTAAGGAGAACTATCTGGAATTAATTAATGCTGGATAAAACAGACCAAGGCGCATCTGTAGGGAGTTTTTAAATTGAAGATTCAGATTAAAACAGAAGACCTAATGCACCTAGAATATAGGAGGTAACAAACCCTAAATTCAAGGTGACAGCTGCTGCACATTAGGGCTGGATCATTCTACAGAAAGCCCAAAATTCAGAACCTATTTAAACAACAGAATCTCATAGAATTGTGCACGAATTTCAGAAGACAAAATAGGGTGTTGTGTCTTTAATAGCAGGTTGTTTTAATTGTACCACTTTATGAGCTTTTAAGCAAAAGTGCATTTGTGACTTGATTGAAACTGTGAAGTAAGATCAAGCTGTATTGTTTGAAGAATGTCTTCAATTTTATTAAACTTGTAAACTTGATCACTGGGTGATTAAGGGGGAGTGAGTAGGGTACTCTTATCTAAGTGAGTCTTAGGTAGAAATTGCATTGGGTAAGTATTAAGTGATAGATTAAACAGGGTGGTTTAAGTCTAGAATTAATATTACTAATAGTGGATTTCCTCCTGGCTTGGTAGCCTCCAGATGTAGGTGTGGTTATACACTGAACTGGGTTAACAAACTTCTGTGTTGTTTATTTTTCCTGCTGTTTAAAGTTTTGGTTAAATTTGTCAAATGTCCTATTAAGTGTTGAAACATCTCTTAGGACATCTCATTACAGAATTTCAAAAGTAATGAATTTCCTTTCTTGGGTAGAGTGCCCCTTAGATGTAGGCGTGATTTTAGTGATATGGGTTACCAATTCTTATGTTATCTTTATTCCTTTTATGCTTCATAATCTTGTATAAGTTAATATATTATACACTATTGTCATACTGATATATCATGTTGTACTATTTGTTTCGACATTGTGTCTGACATTTGTCCCCTGAGGAAAAAATTTCAATATTTATTTCCTAGTCTACTTTATTTGGTGGAGATGTAGGTAGACTTGATTAACCTCCTTGATAACCCCATTGATATTGTCTTTGAGGGTCACCTTACTGCTCTCTCAAAAAATGTTCAAATGATTCCTTTAAATTGGATTGTAAGTGTTAGACTGTGACTTTTTCTATTGACAACCATTGCAAAAATATTTGCATTTGTTATGTGTTATCAAAGTTTTGTGTTGGGAGACAGTTAAGATCTTCTTGAATCTCATGTAAGTTTCACCAATGACTCTCCTTCTACCTAAAGGTGGATATATCATTCCTCCATCTAACAATAGTCGATGAAGGAAAATATTTCTCCAAAAAGTTAATAAGGAATCAAACCACGTCATTATGCTTCTCATAGGCAGGGAATCACACCACTCATGCCCGTCTTCTCTCAGAATGAAAGAAAAGAGTTTCTATATTTTTCTTAATGGCATTTCACTTTAAATGTATTCTAAAGAGCAAATATTTCCTTAGATATTTGTTTGTGTTTTCATTGTATTTCCCGAATAACTGATTATCTTTTAATTGTAGTGTAATGTTGGATTGAACTTGTACTTTGCTGTTAGATGGTGATAAAAAAATTTCAACCATTTTATGTTTTGTCTGCAACCACCATGGTCTGTTAGTAGTCTTTCACATTCAAGGGTTGGTAGTGGTAGAGGTAGAGGTTGCACAAACAATTTTTTTATTTATGCGTCAAAGAGAAGTTTAGTTGAAGGTTGACCTCAAATACAATGTTAGACAAGTAGTGAGTAATTCAAATAATTATTCTCTTCCTAAGTAATATATTTGACTATATCACATCATCATAAATATTCACGAGCACTCTCAAGTTTTTTAAAATTATGAATTTCTTTGAAATTGAAACATATAACACATTCTATCGACAAATTGTAAATGTTTTATAATACTTCTAAGAATAATTCACCATAATATTTATAACCATATATCATATATAGGAAAAATTGCACTTATATTTAATTTCATCAAAATTAAAATAATACCAAGTACATAAATTCCATAAACGGTAGAGAAACATACAAGCATAATCCATATTTGCTATAAATATTTATTCAACTTCAGTTAATATCGAATTAAGACATACTCTTTATAAGTAAAGTCGTAAAAGATCCTTCAAATCCTAATTCTTATGGACAAAACTGCATGTACATAAAACTCCTCTAATTAAAATATTATGGCAAAAAAAATAAAAAATAAGAACTCACTCCACATACATCCCAAAACACTATGAGAATATACTATTAAATCTCTTAGTAATAGCTTAGATGGCAAGTTATTGAATTTGCAGCATTATTGAGATGTATCACACATAGAGAATCATAACTATTGTAGAGTTATTTATATTTTTCTTAATGGCATTTAACTTTAAATGTATTCTAAATAGCAATTATTTTCTTAGATATTTGTTTGTGTTTTCATTGTGTTTCCCGAAGAACTGATTATCTTTTAATTGTAGTGTAATGTTGAATTGAACTTGTACTTTGCTATGGTTAGATGGTCTTAAAAAAAAATTCAACCAGTTTATATTTTGTCCACCATGATCTGTTAGTAGTCTTTCACATTCAAGGGTTGGTAGTGGTAGAGGTAGAGGTTGCACAAATAATTTTTTATTTATTTATGCGTCAAAGAGAAGTTTAGTTGAAGGTTGACCTCAAATACAATGTTAGACAAGTAGTGAGTAATTCAAATAATTATTCTCATCCTAAGTAACATATTTGACTATATCACATCATCATAAATATTCACGAGAACTCTCAATTTTTTTAAAATTATGAATTTCTTTGAAATTGAAACATATAACACATTCTATCGACAAATTGTAAATGTTATATAATACTTCTAATAATAATTCACCATAATATTTATAACCATATATAGGAAAAATTGCACTTATATTTAATTTCATCAAAATTAAAATAATACCAAGTACATAAATTCCATAAAAGGTAGAGAAACATACAAGCATAATCCATATTTGCTATAAATATTTATTCAACTTCAGTTAATATCGAATTAAGACATACTCTTTATTAGTAAAGTCGTAAAAGATCCTTCACATCCTAATTCTTATGAACAAAACTGAATGTACTTAAAACTCCTTTAATTAAAATATTATGATAAAAAATAAAAATAAAATAAAAACTCACTCCACATACATCCCAAAACACTATGAGAAGATACTATTGAAGCTCTTAGTTATAGCTTAGATGGCAAGTTATTGAATTTGCACCATAATGTATCACACATAGAGAATCATAACTATTGTAGAGTTATTTATTTCTGTTTGTAGGTTGTTATAATAAGTTAGCTAATAATATATATATATATATATATATATATATATATATATATATATATATATATATATATATATATATATATATATTGACAAAGTGTAACAAACTTGAGATTGATTCGATGAGAAATGAACATATTAACTCTCATCTTTTCCATTGAATTCTCATTTTCTCTCAGTTTTCACCATGGTTATCGAAAACTTCATGATGATGTCAAAGATTTTTTTATAAGCAAAAGGTTTCATTAATAAGAGTATAAAGCATACTCAAGCCATGATACAAAGTGATGAGAAAACATCAACAACAATCAAGAAAACCTACATTATTAAGAATGTCTAAAGGTACGTTGCACTACTCAAAGAAACTACAAGAGTATGATTTTTTTAGAAGACCAAGCCAAAGCCATGAAATAAATTTTATACTATGTACGACATCCATAGAATGAAAATAATCTTCCTTGAAAATAACATCATTGCGTTTGTTCCAAAGACACCAACATGAAAAACCCCAAATAATACCTTCACAATTCTTTGCAACCTTCCCTTTGAATCTAACCAAGAAAGACTTGAAATCCTCAATGAAATTTGTAGAGTTAGACCAATGCACCCCTAGTCAACTCCCAATGTTATTCCACACTTGCTTAGATACATTGCAATGCAATAACAAATGATCATTTGATTCCTCAACATCCCTGCACAATGGGCAAAACACCAATGAAGGTTCCAGAATGATATTTATTTTGGTCTGTTGTTTTCTAGTCGGAGTTTGTCATGCAGAAGTCTCCAGCAAATAGCCTTAACTTTAGAAGGAATTTTTAACCTCCAAAGTTTCTTCCACAATGCATTTGTAATGCCCCTTGGATCAACATGTTCAGTTTTCCCATCAAGGTTCAATATAGAATTATAACATGTTTTGATAGAGAACCTTTATGTACTACAACCTCCTAAATGAGCTGATCTTTTTCCATGAATTTAGGAGATACATCTACTAGAAGTGTTGAGCTTGGCTGCATATCTCTTACTTTTTTTATGTTTTGATTTTGACGTCCATGATGGTGTATGAAGTCAATATTGTCATCAATGATGGAAGTAAGTTGCATATCTGATTGTTTTGGTCCAAAATCCTTCTCAACTTTCTGGTAATGTATAATATGTGTATCCTTTCAATGGTCCCTCCTTCATTTCAGTTACATCGTTTTGTTCCGGTCCAAGATTCAATTGCACAAAGCATTATATTTCTGGAGAACGCAGTTGACATGTGGAATAAACTCAAAGATTGTTTCTAACAAGGTGATTATATTAGTATCTCTGATTTACAATGATTTTTTTTGTTTAAAGAAATATTCTCGTTCAATTTTAGAGTTCTATACAGCTTTGAAAGTTATTTGGGAAGAAATTGAAGTATATCTCCCTATTCCTACTTGTTCGTGTACGCATTGTTATGTTTGTATTACATGTCTTAGTAATGCAAAACATCAACATAATATTACACATTAAATTAGATTTCTTACCGGCTTAAACAACTCATTTCATTTTGTTCATTCTTAAATTCTATTCATAAATCCCTTGTCTAATCTCAACAAGATTTTCTTTGTGATAATGCAACTTGAACGCCAACTCAAGATATCCATCAATAATGAATCCAAGATTTTTATCAGTTCAATTGATTATTGTAATCCTCAAGGAAGATGTTGTGGCAATGGTTCTTCATTTATGCTTGGAAATAAGAAGACCTGTACACATTGGGGAAGAAATGGATACACTACTGATACTTGTTATAGGTAACATGATTTCCCTCCACATTTTAGTAAAAATTGTATTCTGGCTAATCAATCTTCCCTTGAATATAAGGAAGAAAGGTAGGATGGTGATGATTCCAAAAGTTGTAGAGGTAATCACAATTATGGATTCACTAAAGAGCAATATGATTAAATTGTGAATTTACTTCATGCATCGAGTTCCAATGCTATTCATAATGCTTCCACTAGAAAAGTGAATATTGTATCAATTGAATGTGTGAAAAGTACATAAGAGCAATATGATTATCTTTTGATCAAAGTTCAAAATCATAAATGATGTTCAAATTCTGTTTAGTTCATTAGGCAGCGGATGTTAACAAAAGTAAATAAATAACAAAAATAGACACAAAAGATTTATCTTGGTTCCTCCCCTAACTGAGAGCACTTCCAGTCCCCTTGCCTCACAAGAGCTTTTCATTATAATCAACTTGATTACAATTCTTGTTCTTCTGCACAAGTCTTTTACATTTGCTCAGACCAACTACTTTAGACTTTCTTTTCATAAAGCACATGTCTAAGAGTTATCCTTTGCTCACGCCCGCTAACCGAGCCACCTGCTCCAAATGTCCTCTGGTTGAGACTTACCCATGCTTAAAGCACATGTCTAAGAATTCTTTCTCATGCCATCTGAATGAGCCACCTACTCCAAAGGTCATCCAGACCGAGACTTTCTCTTGCTCAAGCTGCACTCAAGAATTCTTGCTCATGCCCCTCAGACAGAGTCTTTACCCTTGCTCAATCAGACTAGCTGAATAAGACTTTCATAGATCAAGCACTTAAGTAATGAGACTTACATGGATTAAGCATCTTGGCTTAAGACTTCTACTCAATAATCCTTGCTGATTAAGACTCATACAACTCAATCACACAACATGGGACTTATGTAGCTCAAGCATCTTGGCTCGAGACTTGTTGTTTATATCCCATTGAGACAAGATTTCTGATCAAGAACATAACAAGAAGAGGCTTGATCTAAACTACTGAAGGTTCAATAGAATAGAGAACAAGGTGAAGGTATGAAAAGTACATAAGAAGGGGTTGAATTGTGTTTTGTTTTTCCTTAAGTTAACTTTTGATCAGTGATTGAGATTCAGAACTGATGTTCAGACTCTGTTTAATTCATTTGGTAGCGGATATAAAACAGACTTAAAGTAAATAATAAGCAAAAGACACACAAGATTTATCTCGGTTCCTCCCTTAACTGAGAGTAATCCAGTCCCTTTGATCCACAAGAGCTTTTCATTATAATTATTCAGATTACAATCACTTGTGCTTTTGCATAAGTCTTTTACAATTGCTCAGACCCACGATCTGGGACTTCCCTTGCATATAGTACATTTATAAGACTTACCCTTTGCTCAAGCCCTCTGATCTAAGCCTCATACTTCAAGATCCTCTGGCGATACTTCCCATTTCTTATAGAGCATGTCTAATAATTCCCTTGCATATACTACTTGTCCATGGCTAATTACTCATCCTATAACCGAGCCTTTTGCTCCACTGGGCAGCCAGACTGAGACTTATTGCTCAATCAGACTAGCCGAATAAGACTTTCACAACTCAAGCACTTAATAAATTTGACTTATATGGCTTAAGCATCTTGGCTAAAGACTTGTTGCTTGAATTCTAATTAGACAAAAGTTATGCTCAAGCACATAGCAAGAGACTTAATGTAAACTATTGAAGGCCCAACAAAATAGAGAACAAGGTGTTCATGATACAAGTATCATAGCTACTGGAAATCACCATAACAAAGACCTAAAGCTCTTAAGATTTCTAAGATATTCAATGGTAAGAAATTTTAGGCTTTTACAATTACAACTACTTACAGAATTTCTGCATATTACAATGACTTGATAATTGCTTGATCTTGCTTCTCCTTTACGTCTAGAAACCTTGTTGAAAATCTAAGCTTTGAATCTTGAACATATTTATAGCAATATGCAAAAACTATTCGTTGAGAAGATAACTTGACCAAGTGACTTTGCTTTTCCTCCATAGTAAAAGAGCCATTGAAGATAAATACTCAGCAGATCATGAATCCACTGGGTAACACGTTTAACCTTTGATTCTTCAAGAGAATATCTACTAATAGAGTCGTTGAGAACACTCATCCGTATAAAAATCTAACTTTTCTTGAATCTAGCACAAAGTATACTCTAGCTGGCATGTTAATAAGACAATACAACCTGTTTTACAGTAGTACGAACAACCAAAGCATTACCACCAACTCTGAATGGTACCAGAAGCTAATATAGAATAACCAATTGTAATCACTCGTCTGAATGTTGAGGATTTCAGTTAAGAGTCTATGTTCAACCACACTAGTAATTATTCTTTAGTTTATGCCACCAGAAGCTAGCAATGAAGCAACTCTCAAGTGTGTGTGTGTTCATGTAGAACAAATTCCAAATATTTGTGTATAATAATGTAGAAACTATAATATATAAAACACACATCAAATAAACCATTGTTCTTTCAATACTTTGTTATCATCAAAACTAAAGAGAATTAAGTCAAGAACATATATTGTTCTAACAATTTCCCCCTTTTTTATGATGACAAACCAAAGTATTTAAAGGACAATGTTAGGAATTTTAATTTTCTTTGCAACAATAGAGTATAAGTTTTGTAAGCTCTCCTCGAGCCTAATAGTTCACAGTTGAGTTTTCTGACTCGTCATTAAGAACTGCTTTTCAAGAAAAAATAAATCAATTTTCTTAGTAACATCAAAGTTTGAGGTTTGTAAGCTCCCCATGAGTCAAACAGTTCCAAGGTTGAGGTTTATAAGCTCCCCATTAGTTATATATTTAAGAAAAATCAAATAACTACATTTTATCTTCCTTTGGCAACAACAGACTATGAGGTTTGTAAGCTCCTTCCGAGTCTCATAGAATAAGATAGAGGTTTGTAAACACTTACTTATCATTATGAAAATGAGAGTTAAAATATGTTTCCCATTTAAACCTTTTTAGCAACACCAGAGTATGAGGTTTGTAAGCTCTTTCTGGGTCTGATAAGTCAAGTCATATGCTTGTAAGCTCAACCTTAGACTTATGTACAAGAATGTTAAAGTTATGTTCCCGAGCATGTAATCACAAAAAATAAGAAAAAAATGAACAATATGTACAACTAAATGGGTATTCAATGGGTTCAGTTTCCACTTAAATACTTACTATTTTCTCCACATTTTGTCACATCAAAAAGACTAGAAAAAGAAGAAAATAATAGAAAATAAAAGAAGAAAGAGAGAGAGAGAAATAAATTACTTAATTAATGAAATATAAAACATTATTATTGGATAAGTTTTCAAAGAGGAAGACTAACTAAGCAATAAGAGTAATTATGATTTCTACAATGCACACATTCAAACCCTAGTGGTATTTACACTTCCAAGAATTAAGCTAGGATTAATGATCGTCTCTTAGTATTCTTGGAAGCCATTATAAAAATCCAGCCTCACAATCTCTGTACATCAATAACTTCTCATAGACATGGAATCCTTAGCTAAGAGTCGTATCTCCTATGTGGTAAAAAAAGTGACCAAGAGCTCTATCAAATCTGAGGGACACTCCCTTCAGTTGCAAGCAACAACTAAATCTTCAACTAATGAGCCCCTCCCTCCATCATTTCTTCCTTCAGATGATGCTACCTATGCAAAGTCTGAACAACCTTTAGAAGAAGGCTTATCATTCTATTCCGAACCCTTAGAAGAAGAAGATGAAGAAGAAGAAGAAAATAGTCAAGCAATTCGACTTTTTCATCCTAGAATCAGAAGAAGAAAAGGAACATGTTCATAATGAGGATGAGGAGGTTGATTATGGCAACAGTGGAAGGTGCTTCTATAGTGATGCCATGGCTAGAGTTTTAATCTATACTAGGACATCATGTATTATTTTGATGTAATCCTCTATTTTTCCTGATTAATGAAAAGTTTATTTTACCTTAAAATGAGTTTTGTTTGCATGCATGTTTATCCATTAATTAACCCTTAAGATATTCTGAACAAACAGTAATTAAATAAAACAACACGAAACTGACAGTTATAAACTAATCAAACATAAACTCATGGATATTAAAAGAATATTTAAATAGGTCAGACTATTACATACAATATTCAAGAGTTATCATTAAAGTATTTATAAAATTTGAACAACACTTAAATAATATTAAACTTAGAACAATGTATTAACATATCTATAAAAAGGACTCAGATAGGTCTTCTTTCATCATCACTTAACCTCTAGAACACCAAGATGTATAAGCATAAACAAATTTGGGTTCCAAAGAGATATTTCATAAAGGAAAAAATATTGAATGTAACAACTCAATCAAACAAAGGAAAAACAACATTAGAAGAATCTGCAAATATGCAGACAACTTCTGAATCACCCTCCTCTTCAGCATCCTTTTTGAAGACACACGAAAGAAATAGATCTTCTGGGTCTATACGCATACAATATATGTATAAAGAGGCCTTAGAGTTTGATAAGGAAGAATGACAAGATTTCTTATATAATCTTGATATGTCAGATGATTCTAGGGAGTTCCTTATGGAAAATCCAACAAAGTAGAGAATCTAATATTTCTTGTAATTTTTCTTTTCAACTTAATGAAAAGAGTGCATTCAATGAGTTCTTTTCTCTTATTCCTTTAAGAAAATGATTTTGAATAACATAAAATGAATATTCAATAGTTTAAAACTGAACACAAGCAGAAACTAACATAATTAATAAAAGAAGCTTTATTCATTAATTTCAACATAGGTGCAAAGCATAACTATGTAAAATCCTAACATTTGAATCTTTCATAGATAGCTTCAAACTTGTCTCTCTAAATCTTGGATGAACTAGCCTTAGAACGTATGTTAACCCCCTGCTGAATAAGTAATTCAGAAATCACCCGTCCATAATGAATGGGGAAATTATTTCCCTCTTGAAAAGAAGAAAGATAATTCTTCAGATGATCAAATATAGCTTAAGGTAGATCAATATTTAAATATGAATTGAGAAAAAGAAGTGAATCTTGTTCTATAGGGTCCACTAGATCCAGATCTTTATCCTTAAGAAGTAAGTTTGAGTTTAAATCTTACACCAAACAACAATTTCAGGAAGACGATCTGGGACCTCTAATGCTTTGGAAGGATTAACAAAGATACGCCAAGTATGAAGATAGTAGTCCCAAACAAGAGTTCCTGGAATCTCACCAATCTCTTCACAATTGATTACATTAACAATCTCTATAGAAGAAACTGTAATAGAAACACCAATTATCCTAGACAGAATAACACACTCTGAATTTAGCTCTTTAATGGATGCATTAACCCAAAACTCTTTGACAAGACTTGGATAACTGAAACCATAAAGCATCTCAAAGTAGGCATCCTCTCCTTGTTCACACACAATCTCCCAAAAGTTAAAACCAATCTTAAGCATCTCATCCAAATCCATAAACTTTTCATTGGTGATAACCAGTTGATTCAAAGGAGAATTAGTTGAGGTACTCATCTATGGTTTGGTTTGTTTAGCACACAACCAAGAAGAAAAACAGGAAAATAAGAGAATAAAAATAATAATAAAAGAATCTGAGCAGGAATCTTAAAAGAATAAGAATCCTATCAGAAAAGGACACAGTGATGTTTCACAAATCATGGAATAGTAAACACAACTATCAAAGGAGAGAACATCATTACCCAAAGGTTCTTATCCAATACATATCTTAATTCCATAAGATAAATTTCATTTCTATGAAAATTTAAGTACAATAAATATTTACAATAAATATTTTGCTTAAAATGGTATATCAGAAATAAAGAATCTTCTTCAGAATCTTAGAACCTAACAACATTCAGAACCAATCAACTATCAGAATCTAAATTGCTTTTAGATTTAAACATATATATCATCTGTCAGTCACATGTCTCTAAGTTTCTATTCAGAACTAGCACTTCATCTTGAAACAAGAGTCCATAAGTGATATATGAATATTGAATTGTCTTCAAAACTTTTGACAAGAAAAAATGTTAACACACATAGTGAGAAAAATATTTCCATAAATATGATCATCCTCTGGTTTGATAAAATATTCAGAATAAACAGATACAACAGAGTTTATTCTTAAAGATTTTTTAAAGTTCTTCTTTCCAAAATAACTTCTATAGGAATCTAACAAAAACTCTGTATTTGTTTTTATGAAAAATTCTTTACTGAATCAAAACACAATACTAGAAAAAGAACAAGCATACCCTTATTTTTTGTTTAAATGGATTTTGAATGGATGTTGGTTCAATGGTTGTCTAACCATTGATTCCACTACTCACACCAAACTCAATACCACCAGTACTTGAATTTGGGCTGTTGGCTCTTCTTCCACCAAATCTTATAAACAACCTTAAGGAAGATGCATCTACTTCTTTTCTTGACATCAATAGCAAATACATCATGATACTCATATTTCTATAAGACTACACATGTATGTACAAACAGACTCTTCCTTTCCTTATTGTTATACCCTAATTTTTGCCCTAAGTTTTCTTCGCATTTTATTTGCATCTCACATACAAACAAGATCGCACTGGTTGCTCGGTTCTTCTCGAGTGTAGGTTTATGCCTCATAGGGGATCTCCATTGCTTTTATTTGTTTTATGTTTTTATGTTTACTAACCATTAATCAAAATCCAAAAAATATTTTGTTTTCTCTTATTAACATTTTCAAGGGAAAAGCATATGAAAATGCCAAAAATAGCAGTCCCACAGCTCAGATGAATTTCACAGTTAAATTCGAAGTTGATCCGCAAATAATTCAAATTTATCTGATCAAAGATTTTCCAATTTAATTGATTTATTCAAGGAATTCCAAGGTTCATGTGTTTATTTTCATGCCTTCTTCGACGCGCAAAAGAATTGAGCCGAAATTGTAGCAGTGCAAAAAGAAAACAAAATTTTCAAATTTTGCACTAAGTAAGCGGTTACCACACTAGGCGTAACCGGTTACTTGCGTACAAATTTGAAAATTTTGGCAGCAATTTCAACTTTTCAAATTTTGGCACCAATTTCATTTTTTATCATTCTTGGAATATTCTAGACCATCTCCATTTAATTCCCATACATCATTAAATTTAATTCCCACCATAAACTCTCACTAATCACCACTCTTTTCATGATTCCCGCCAATTTTGAATTACCAATCCTAATTTGAATTGCCAAAGCAAGCTCCATTCAACCAAATTTCCATACCTAAACTCTTTAAAAAGAGGCCATTTCTCATTCATTTCTCAAGCTTTTGATAGCCAACAAATCTCTTGCAAAATATCCTTCCAAACCACAAATTCACTATAGCTTTTCTCTCTCTTTTGAAAGTTATCAAGAATTCACCTTGAATTCTTGATCAACTTTGAGTTAAACCTTCATCCTTTTCTTTTTTGTTCATCAATTTCAGTAGATCAAGCTTGATATTGGATCAATTTGAAGAGTGTTCTTGGTAATTAACTTTTTTCCATGGTTCTACCTTCATCATCAACATTCAAGATGTAAATCCTTGATGTTTTTGGTTGTTGATCTTTTAGATCATAAATTGTTGTTTGATTGCAGGGATTTCACTATGTTTTGATTTTAAAATTCGTGTAATTCAGTTCATTATCATGATGTGTTTGAAAAAAGTTTTGAAAGATGGATCATATTGAATTTTAGCCTCTTTTTTTTATTATGAACGCAGAGTAATCGGTTACCACTCTAGTAGTAACCGGTTATCTGTGATAATTTTTCCAGAAAACTGCTATTTTTGTATAGGTAACCAATTACCACTCTGGTAGTAACCAGTTATTCTGAGACATAACTGAATTTTTGGTTTATTTTTGGGCTGAATTATGACATATTTTAAAAATATTATTGCCAATATTTTTACTAGAAATGAGATTTTCATTATAGGGTATTTTTATGTATTTATTTGTTTTTAAATTGGGTTTACAATATGTTTTAGGGGTGGGGTTCACTATATATAATTTGGGGTCGAAAAATCATTTTTCATCATTTATATTAATAAAAAATTTAGTTATATTAAAATTCTTATTTTACTAAAAAAGGGGAGTGCATATCAAAAATTGTGTTTTTTTAATCTTTTCTATTGTTATTAGGATTATTACTATTAGTTTTTATATAAATTGAAAAGGGGGATTTATCTTTAAAAAAAATATGTCTAAGAGTTATTATTATTCTTAAAATATATGTTAGGGTAGGATGGTTTTAACTATTTTTATTTTTTATGATTTTTTAAATATATTTTTTAGTATTTGTGGTAAAAAAAAAATAATAACTATTAATTATTATTTTTGTTTTTTTGGATTTTTAGTTAGAATAATATCTATATTAATATTATTCTTTATCTTTATTATTTTTTTTTAGAAAAAACGATTATTTTAGGGGGGCACATGCCCTCTTTTTTTGTTTCATTTTAAATTTTAATTTTAAAAATAATTGGGTTTGATTTTATAATATATTTTATTTTATTTTAATTTTATTTTTAGAAGTCAAATTTGTTGACTTGGCCAATAACAGACTTGCGCAAGATTGAGGAAAGTTTGATGGATCAAACATATAATCAAATCAGATCCCAAATTAAATAAAAAAAAACAATCAAAAATCAAATTAATTTCATAAAAAATTAAAATCAACAATAATTTCAATACAATATCGTATCAAATTACAACAATCAGATCAAAATAACTCTAAAATCAAATCTAACTACAAATTTCCAAATCAAAACCTAAACCTAAAAATTTTCTATAAATTAAACCTAAATCTAAAGAACGGGAAAAGATTGGAAACCCTAAACTAATTTCTGCATCTGCGAAAGTCTCCCAAACCCTCACACTAAAGCTCAATCATCTTTGAACTTAGGGTTTCACATTGAAACCCTAAGCCTTTAAGAGCTTAGCCTTCGATTCTGGGTACCTGCAAAAATAAAAGAAAGAGGTTAGGGAGAGGCAACCGAAAGCAACAAAGGAATCGAGAGAGGAATAAGAAGTTCAGAGTAACATAGAAAGTCACTGCATGAGAGGTAAGCTGATGACTTAGCTTTTAGGGTTGTTGTTGTTGCATGATTGATGCGTAATTGTTTTTGTGTGTTTAAATTCGTGTTTGGAATTTGAATTAGGGTTTTATAGGTTTAATTGGGAGTTAGGGTTCATAGGTTTAGGGTTAGGGTTCTTATTAAGAACCCTATGGTTCTTCAATTAGGGTTAGGGTTCATGTGTTTCCGGGGTTGGGGTTGAAGATAGGGCTAGGCTTCGTCCAAGAACCCTAGGGTTATTAGGGTTCATCTTGAACCCAGAAGAACTTATGAAGGTTGTTCGGTTTCGGTTTAAGGTTGCTGGGTTTTATGGTTGAATGTTTGAGTTTTCTGGTTGAAGTTCAACCAAAAAACTGGGTTTGACGGTGGGATCTGGGGTTGTAAGGTGGTCGGAGGCCATAAAGGGGGATCGACCGGGAAAAAGAGAAGAGAGTGTTTGGGAGAAGAGAGAAAGCGATCCGTGAAGAGAGAGAACGAAAAGGAAAAAAATGAGAGTTTTGTGAAGAGTTGGGAATTTTATACTCCTTTGATGGTCTATCCGATGGACAACAAGTGGAATTATTTGAATGCTCGGATGGTTGACCGATCTTCATTTTAATGTGCACGGGCCTGGCGTACTCTTCTGGTTGACTTCACATCATATCTGTTTGATTGAGTTACTTGGACTAGGTATTCAGATCTGACATTTCGTGTAAATTCTAAGCAGATCTCATTGGATTCATCATACGGTTCACAAAGAGTCTTACGTTTGACTCTCTCCCTTATTGTTTAGGATTCTGAAACTGGGTTTAGGAGCAATGGGCCTTGTGCCCCTTTGCTTTCCACACCCCAGTTTTGGGGCCCAATTACTTTTGTAAAACGAAATACTCCCTTGCGTTTCAAATTAATTAATTAATTAATTTACTTACTTAATTAATTAATTAATTTAGATTAATAATTATTATGAAAGATTAATAATATAATAAATAATGAATTTCAGGAATATTTTTAGGATTATAAAATATTATTAATATTTGTTTATTATTTTCTTATATTGTTAAGGTTTGTTAGTAATTAATTAAGAACTTAATTAATTAACTAATTAGGATTTAGATTTTTTTTAGGGAATTTTATTAGGGATTAGTAATTGAATAAATAATTAAATTATTTTCTTTCGATATTTGAGGTTTTTTATAATAATTATCTTTATTTTATAATTATGTTTGGATTTTAGTTCGTTTTTATATTTTACATAAAAAAAGGGATATTTAGGGATTTTCTTCATAAAAAAAAGAACAAAACTCTTTTACTTATGTAATATTGGGGTTAATTATTTATGGAATTAAATTATTTTTGTGGGATTATACTTTGGGATCGTAAACCATAGACAACACTTGCATAGAAGACGTCTGAAAGTTGTATCATATTCTTCTAGATAACGTTTTTCATAATTTTGACAACATTTTTGTATTAGTTTAAGTGACAATAAATATTGTAGTATAACCTCTATTTATATATTTATATAAACGTGTGTGAGATATTGACTCGTAATCCATGTCAAACTAAAATGAGGACTCGTAGACGCCACAAAACCACGTCAAAACAAATAGCTAGTCTTGTAAGACCATGGGGAAAATGGTGAGGCCTTGTAAATAAATTAGAGAATTTCTTATGGTACCCCTTGGATCTCTTAGACACCTAGCGCGTTTCCTTAATGCCCCTAGGTTCCGGAGACATATTTTCGAAAGCATTTTTTTACTTAACGTTGATTTTTCGGGAGATACATCTGCAAAATGTTATCAAAACAATTTTTTAAAAACATAGTTTTGTTGTTCGCAAATAAAATTTAAATGTCACAGATGAAATGCAAAATAACATACATACAAAAAAAACATATATATATATATATATATATATATATATATATATATATATATATATATATATATATATATATATATATATATATATATATATATATATATATATATATGTAGAATTTCATATGTCACAAGTTACAAAAAAAATAGTACATAAATAAAAGGGTTAAATAAATTCTAGGTCCCTCTAAATATATCAGTTTTCAATTTTAGTCCCTCTAAAAATTTCCTTTAAAGAATGGTCCCTATAAATTTTTCATCCATACAATTGGTCTCTGATGTTAAATGTCACTAACTGCCGATTATATGGCATGCCACGTGGAACTTTTTTTGCTGACTGGACATACACATGGCAATATCTACATGTAAAAAATGATGATTTGGATGCCACATGGAAATTTTTTCTTCTATTTTTTATTTTTTTTATATTAATTAAAATTATAGCGACGAAAAGTCTGACTCTAATCCGTCGCTAAGATGAACAACATAAACAAACCCAGAATTTGCAGCTAATCCGTAGCTAATTCCTAGTTAAATACAAATTCAAAATTTCTCACACAAAATTTGAATTTTTTTTCTTCTTAAAATAAATGAAATATCAATTTCGTGTGTATATATATATATATATATATATATATATATATATATATATATATATATATATACATAATTCTCACACATTATTTGACTTAATAAAATACTTTTCTAATTTGTGTATTTCTTTGGATTTATGCATTTGAGTATGTAATCAAAATACTCTAATCAAGTGATGTAACCCTCAACGGTGCTTCAGCCATTCTTCGTTATGATCGCTCGAGCCTCGTCAGGTACTAGGTGACTCTCGTAGTCGCCAAAAATCTTATCAACCTGTACATGGGTCAAGCTAAGAGAAGCGGACATAGTAGAATGTCTAGGTATCGTCTAGGTGTATCCAAATTATCGGATGAAACGCTCTGGCCGGTTAGGAGCAGTGATCATCGAACTGCATGCCAACCATCCAGAGTATAATGAAATGTCATTAAAAGGGCGCTTCAGACGATAATCGACATAGACATTGTAATGGATGTCCTAAACAGCTAAGAGATCGAAATAGACTCTGAAAGGCTTGACCGCCTTGTTCCCTCTGAGCATGGAAAAAGCACGGAAACACGACATGTCCTCGGTGTACTTATCAAAAATATCCCAGCTAGCGATCCTCGAGAAGTGTTGGAGGATCCAAGCCTGAAATGAAAATAATAAACATTGGGATCAAAGAATTAAAAGAAAAGTATCAAACTTAAGGATAAAAGATTGTTACCACAAGTAGTGTCGTGTTGCTTGCCACAATCCTCGTTTTCCACAGGCATCCCTCTCTCAACCTCGCATACATATACGTCAGTTTATGTGCCCCTAGTTGTACTCATGGATCCAAGTGAAATCAAAAAAGTACATGAGGTAAGCAACATTTGTATAAGTGGCACTCATATCCCAAACATAATATTGCCCAATAGATATAAAAATAAGCCCTCAACATACGAGTCCTATGTAGCTTGACATGTGCGTTATCATCTACAACCTTCCCTTTAGCAAGGAGCTAAGTATTATGTTAATTCTATGATTTTATGATTGTGTAAGAACATGTAAAACAAGATGTTCTGACATGGTGGCACAGACATCAGTACATATGTGGTTATTGGTAGATACTGAGCCAGATAATGAAACATCTGCAACTGTCATGACAATATTACTGTCATGTGTTACAGACAGATGTCAAAGACAAATGTCATGATATCTTGGTATGTGGACCTGGAGTGATGGGTTTATGATTTGAATTATGCAGAACATTCTATAGAATATTATGTTATCACAAGTGAAGTTGTTTTAAAGGACTAAGAGATTCAAGGTGGAGTTGGTTTTCAAGGTATTTTCAAGAAGAATCCTTAGGTTCTAATTGTGAAGATATTCTGGAGATAATGATAGAAATCTTGAGGAGAATATCTTGGAGGTTTCCTTTGTTGTTCTGGAACATGTCAAAGAAGATGCATATGACATCGCATGCGACATTATGCCTGTGTTGAGCTGGAGTGATTGATTGTGTTATATTTTAACAGATGCAGAATATTTTGGAGATATTATGCAATCTTATGTGGCGCTGATTTAAAGGGGTACTGATTTAAAAGTCTGGAAGATTCAATCAGAATTCAAAAAACTAAGGAGATCTTTTTAGGAAGATTTGATTGAAGACCTATTTTGTATCAGAATCTTCTGCAAATTTGAAACAACAAATTTGTTGTCTTTTGAAGGCCCAAATTCAGTTGGGTAATAGGTTATAAATAGAAGAACTGTAACATAGGTTTTAAGAGAAGCCGTGAATAGAAAAGATGTAAACATTAGGGCTTTGTTTGTGAACCACTCTCTAGGAGAGTTGGTATGTGTGAACCACTTGGATTGTGAGTTGGTCATTGTTCTCCTCGAAGCTTTTAAGCAAGAGTGAGTATTGTTCTTGGAGGATGTTGTTAAGCAACTATAAGTATTTTTCTTAGTCATGTGTGTCATGCCTAGGTATTGTTATGGAAGTATGTCTTCTAGTTTGATCTTGTTAGTTGTAATTGTCATGATGTGTGACTGAAGGGAAGTGAGTGGTAATGCTTATATACTTGGAGTGAGGAACTCTTAGGTAGAAGTTTCATTGGGTAGTAATTAAGTGAAACGTGTAAATTGGGTTGTTTAACTCTGAATTGATACTACTGATAATGGATTTCCTTCCTGGCTTGGTAGCCCCCAAAGTAGGTGTGTTTGCACCAAACTGGGTTTATAATCCTTGTGTTGTTTATGATTTTCAGTACTATTATTGTTATATGCATTTCCTTGTTGTTTCTGTCAGACCAGATGTCTCGACATCCTGTAGGACATCTGGGATTTGTCATTCCAAAATTTCAGATTAAATACCTCATCCTTCAGAAAGGAGAACCTGACATGAGTGCCTCGGGTCTTATCCACCTCCTCAAGCGCCTTCAGTGGATCAACCCATAGTTCCTCCACAAACATATTTGAGGCCTCTTCCATCGACATCCTATCATGACAAAGGAGGGTACCCCTGATCGAGATATACAACAAACAAGAGACATCATCCAGTGTAATCAAGAGCTTTCCATGCGGTAGATGAAAGGAAGTCGTCTTGGAGTGCCATCGCTCGAAGAATCCCAAAACCATCTCGTGGTTGGTCACACTGTAATCAGTCATGCACAGGTCCATCAAACCAGAAGTGGTGAAAAATCCTGAAACTAAGCATCCTATGGTTGGGCCAAAGCTACGATCTTCTTCCCATGGTTCAGAAACTTCTGAGGCTCATGTGTCTGAAAATTTCCAAAAATGATCAATGTCAATAAGAATCAATGTTACCAATGATCAATTTCCAATGAAAAAAATAACAAGAATCTGAGTAATCTTATCTCTCCCTCCCAAACATATCCGACAGTGTGGTCGTGGTACAATGGCAACAAGGAAAATTTTGATGGACCCCCTGGGTAACCCTCTGGCTCTTCTTCCGCTGGTGGGACATCTCCCTTCGATGGTGGGAAATCTCCCTCCGGTGGTAGTATCAGATCAACAATGACAGGTGGCACAAGTGCATCCCAACGATGCCTACGGGAGGATGGGAGAAGTGACACATCATCTGCATAATTCTGACGCTTGTGGGAAAAAGAAGTCGAAAGTGGAGTGAAATGTGATGTGGAAGGAGTGTCCTAAGGCTGAAGCGAAGGTTGAGCACCATGAGTAAGGTGAGATGTAAAAGGCATGATCTAGATGTCAGTAGAAGTTTGCGCCTGAACAGATGTACCTCCTACCTCCGCAACAGACTAGCTCCACTCACGCCTGACAGATGCATGATGTGCAACTCATCCAAGTCTCGAACAATCAGCTTTGTCGGTCATAATGTCTGCAAGGTACAAAAATAATAAATTTAAATTATAAAACAAAAAAGAAGAAAAAACTGAGTTAGTTCCGGAGATATATCCAAAGAATTTTTTTGCAAATGCATCTCCGAAAGCAACTTGAATACATTAACGTAATATGTTTCTGCAGATGTATCTCCGGAAACGTCTAAAGTTACAATTTTCAGCATATGCATCTCCGTAGGTTTCTATAACTCAGAGGATGCAAAAATGGCGTCCTCTCACTATCAAATTTGAATTTTTGATGGATTGATTGTCTTTTTAAAGCTATAAACAATATATAAACCACCTATGGACTATGTTTCAACATATATATACACATTTCTACCCCTAACAAAACATTGTATCTCATTTACGAGAAAAACTCGAAACTTTATGGAAACTAAAAACTTACTGATATAAATCATGCTTTGAATGATTCAGAATGTGTTGATCGTTGTTATGAATGCTCCTTAATGAACTCCAACGAAAAAACAAGTTTTCTGAATTTTTATTTTTTTGAGAGAATGAGAGAGATGAAATGTTTTGAGAGAAATGAAGAAGTGGGGAGAAGAAGAAGAGTCTGGCGCGAATATAGTTCCAAATTGTTCCAGAGATATATCTGTAGAACCACTATGCAGATATATCTCCGGAAAAGACCAACGTTAAGTAAAAAAAAGGTGCATCCAGAGATACATCTCCGAAACCTGGAAATATTTTTGGAAATACACTAGGTACCTAAGAGACCCAAAGGGTGCCCGCCATAAGAGATTCTCATATATTATATTATTTTTATGCTTCTAATTAATAATATATATTTTACAATTAATGTAAAATCAATCAATACTAAATATATTTAAAATTATGAAAGTTCTCTCTCTCTCTTTATATATATATATATATATATATATATATATATATATATATATATATATATATATATATATATATATATATATATATATATATATATATATATATATATATATATATATATATATAAATTTCTATTTTATTAATTTTAGAAAAATTAAATATTTTTAATATAATATTATAAATGAGTTTAAAGAAAGGCAAGACATAATTTATCATTTTAAATGGCAAGCAAGTAAATAAAGAATAACTTTAGCTTTAGTATTCTAAAGTAGGGTATTTATGGAAATGAATTGAAAAACATTGTATTTTAGATTTTTTAAATATAAAAAATGGGTTATTAATAAATAAATAAATAAAATTTTATTTTAATCACGTATAAAGTAACTTTTATGAATGATTATGATAAATTGATATTGTAAGACTTTTGACATCGATAATCTATAAAATTTAAATATAAAGTATACATATGTTTTTATTTAAAAAATTCAATATAAAGTGTTTGAAAATTTTATTTTATATTTAAATATTATTAGTTTTTAAATAAAAGAAAAAAGTATCCATTCAACAATTTATGTTTTAAATTAAAAAGTAATTCTTTCTTCTATTATAAATTTATAAGAATGTCGATTCAGAAACATGTCTTTCTCCATACATCTCAAAAAAAAATCTCATTTGTTATTCTAAAAAAAAAAACTTAAGTCATAAAGCTTAATGGAGCATGGAAGTCACTCCCTTAACCATAATCGTTTGACACAATCAAACTCTCGTAAGTATTTTAAACATCACAATTGAATTCCTTAAATATATTCTATTGGATTCTTAGTTCATTACCCATTTGCAAGAAATAAGATTTAGAATTTGGGGATTGATTATGAATCAATCTATGAAATGAGAAAATCCATAATTTTTTAATGAAATTTATATTTAAATAAAAAAAGAATTTCTTTTTTTTATCAATATTTTTCTCTATATATTTTAAATATTTTTTCTTAAACTCGCTTTATTATTTCATATTATTTTTCTCTCTATATTTTAAATATTTTTTTAAACTTGTTTTATTATTTCATGTTAATTTTTAAGTATCAAGTTCTATTCATTATACAAAGGAATTAAGATCCAAAAACTCTCCATGAAAAAAATATTTTTCAAGATTTCAACATTTTAACATTATATTTTCAACTGTCGTGTTAAAAGAATATTAATAATAAATAAAGTTTGCTCTAAAATGCAATTATCATGTAAAAAAAATGAAGACCACTCTCATATACATTAGTTTAAAAAGATATAAAAAAGAAGAAGTAGAACAAACAAATTTATACAAACAAAAATTTATTAATCATGACATTACTTAAATTGGATTTTAAGATAAAATATAATACTATTATTATTTTTTTGACCTGGGAGGAAATATATTTTAATTAAAAAATAACCAATTTACTTAGACATGTATTCCTGTTTTTAATTTCATCCCTTTACAAACAGGTAATGAAACCACAAATATTGAAAACATCAATAATAACATCAACAACAATATTGGTAATGAAATCGAGAACCAACATTTTCAAGGAACAATGGACAAGGAAATTCATATGCCCATCAATAATGTGACAAGAATCATGCAGCAAGTTATTCCCCCAAATGGAATAATCTATAAGGATGCTAAGGAGTCAATTCAACTTTGTGTGACTGAATTTATGAGCATCATCACGAATGAGGCTAATGAGCGATGTAAGGCAGAGAGTCGGAAGATCATTAAGGGTGAAGATTTAATATGGGCCATGGATAGGTTGGGCTTTGAGGACTATGTTGGTCCTCTTCTTTTATACCATCAAAAATATCTCAACCATGAGGCTCAACTCAATAGCATGCCAATTGAACATAAGTTCAACAAGAATGAGTCAGGTGCTAGTAGCTCAAATAACGTTGGTGATAATGGCGAAAATTGATATACAATGCATATATATGAATAAGAATAATTTGTGCTTGATTCTTGTTCTGTTGTGGTTAAATAATAGGACTTAAAATTTAATGATTTTGTGGAGAAAGTTGGTAGGTTCTTTTATGTATGTTTATTTTGTTTGGAATAATTATTTCATTTCATATATGGAAAATTTGAAATGTATACAATTTCACTCTTAGTTTGGTTTTATTTTCATTCATGTTTATTCCTTAAAGTCGTCTTTAATCTAATTTACTTGTGTTAATTTTATCCTTTATTTTTTGTTAATATTTTTGCAATAACTTGCTTAAACAATTGTTAATACTAAAGAACTAGAAAACCTCGCTAGTCAAGGTCACATTGTGAAAAATATTTGACATGTCATTAAATTGATGCAAATTGGTCAAAGAATGGTCATCACATAAGATACTCAAACATGAGCGAGATAAGTACTGCCATTGAACCATTCAATTTCATAACAAGTGGGGCCCATCCTAGGATTCATAATACACACTGAAAAATCGTTATGTGATAACCGTTAGCAAAGCATGGTCATCACATAACGATTTTGAGTCGTGGAAAGTGAAGATGCAAATAATTTTAACTCAAGAAAAATGTATTGAAACATTGAAGAGTGACACGCTGATGTCGACATGCCTAACACAAGTAGATAAGTCCGAGATGGTGGAAAAAGACAGGAATGCCATTATTTCATGTCTTGGGGTAAAATTCTAAGGGAAGTGTTAATGGAGAATACTGCGACTTTTATGTAGGAAAAAATTGAATAATTTTATATGACCAAGTCTTTGACTTACAGATTGTGTATGAAATAAACTCTCTATTCATTCTGAATGGTATATAACAAATCCATAGTTGAAAATTGATATAATTTCACAAGATCATTGATGATCTAGAGAATATAATACTGAAGATTGAAGATGAGGATAAAGTTCTAATCTTGTTAAGCTCATTACTAGATCCTTTGAGCACTTTAAAAATGTATTTCTTTATGATAAGGAATGTATTATTACACTGAAAGAAGTCCATACGGATGTGAGATCTAAATAATCTTTAAATGTGAAAGATTTGAGAATTGACGATCGGGATGAAGACTCAACTATTGTTGAGATTTTTACCTAGATCCTTTAAGCACTTTAAGGATGCCACTTGTTATGAAAATGAAAGATTCAATCACATCAAGATATTTGATGTGTAGAGACAAAGAACAATGAAAACCAAAATAAAGGTCCTTCAGTAAAAATAACTCTCTATATAATAAGACAACAACTTAACATGATAGAAAAAAATAAAAGACAAGAAACACAAGAACTTGTTTATCTAATTAGATCAAACGATCTACTTTAAGGGAGGGAGTAGCTCTCTGATTCACTATACTTTCAAAAATTGTTACAAAATATTATAAATGAGTTACAAGAAAATAGTCACCCAAGTTCTCAAGAACAAACCTTATTTCCTACCCAACTCTTTCTAGGTCTTTCCAACTCTTTCTATATATAAATCACATAAGCCCAACATGTTTAGAAGTGTTTCCCATTACACTTAGATAACCCCCCCCCCCCCCAAAGTTTCCTTTAACCCTCGTCTCCCTTTGTTTTCCCTAACTAAAATTTCCACATCTTCCTTATGTCTTCAGTTGTAATTATTTAAAGATTGTTAAAACAAGAAAGATAGAGATACACATTTATAACTATTGAAATCCAACCAATTCCATAAAAATTCCTAAACATAACCGTTAGCAAAGAGATCCACAAACCAAAACAATAAATAATAATACACACGAAGAGATAAAATTGGACTTGAGCTCCGACAAACCAAACTGTTTGTTGGACCCGGGCCCATTATTGTGTCGCCGCCACTACTTCACTTTTCCCACTATATTATAATTTTGGTTGTGTTATGATCTCTTTAATAATTTTGGTTGAGAAGAAAGAAACATTTTGAGAGAATAAAGGAAAAAGAAAAAAGCAATGAAGAAACTCTTCTTCGGATTGCAAGTCTCCTGACTTCCGGTGATAATAGCATTGACACTCACATGATCTCTAGGATTAATGATGGGGTTGATTGGAGTACTTATTTGAACTTAATGTGAGAAAAATTTGAGTTATTATACCAACTTGACATTCTAGATTTTTTTTGTTTAAAGAAATATTCTCGTTCAATTTTAGAGTTCTATACAGCTTTGAAAGTTCTTTGGGAAGAAATTGAAGCATATCTCCCTATTCCTACTTGTTCGTGTATGCATTGTTGTGTTTGTATTACATGTCTTAGTAATGCAAAACATCAACATAATATTACACATTCCATTAGATTTCTTACCGGCTAAAACAACTCATTTCATTTTGTTCATTCTCAAATTCTATTCATGAATCCCTTGTCTAATCTCAACAAGATTTTCTCTGTGATAATGCAACTTGAACGCCAACTCAAGATATCCGTCAATAATGAATCCAAGATTCTTATCAGTTCAATTGATTATTGTAATCCTCAAGGAAGATGTTGTGGCAATGGTTCTTCATTTATGCTTGGAAATAAGAAGACCTGTACACATTGGGGAAGAAATGGATACACTACTGATACTTGTTATAGGTAACATGATTTCCCTCCACATTTTAGTAAAAATCGTATTCTGGATAATCAATCTTCCCTTGAATAGAAGGAAGAAAGGTAGGATGGTGATGATTCCAAAAGTTGTAGAGGTAATCACAATTATGGATTCACTAAAGAGCAATATGATTAAATTGTGAATTTACTTCATGCATCGAGTTCTAATGCTATTCATAATGCTTCCACTAGAAAAGTGAATATTGTATCAATTGAATGTGTGAAAAGTACATAAGATCAATATGATTATCTTTTGATCAAAGTTCAAAATCATAAATGATGTTCAAATTCTGTTTAGTTCATTAGGCAGCGGATGTTAACAAAAGTAAATCAATAACAAAAATAGACACAAAAGATTTATCTTGGTTCCTCCCCTAACTGAGAGCACTTCCAGTCCCCTTGCCTCACAAGAGCTTTTCATTATAATCAACTTGATTACAATTCTTGTTCTTCTGCACAAGTCTTTTACATTTGCTCAGACCAACTACTTTAGACTTTCTTTTCATAAAGCACATGTCTAAGAGTTATCCTTTCTCACGCCCGCTAACCGAGCCACCTGCTCCAAATGTCCTCTGGTTGAGACTTACCCATGCTTAAAGCACATGTATAAGAATTCTTTCTCATGCCATCTGAATGAGCCACCTACTCCAAAGGTCATCCAGACCGAGACTTTCCCTTGCTCAAGCTGCACTCAAGAATTCTTGCTCACGCCCCTCAGACAGAGTCTTTACCCTTGCTCAATCAGACTAGCTGAATAAGACTTTCATAGATCAAGCACTTAAGTAATGAGACTTACATGGATTAAGCATCTTGGCTCAAGACTTCTACTCAATAATCCTTGCTGATTAAGACTCATACAGCTCAATCACACAACATGAGACTTATGTAGCTCAAGCATCTTGGCTCGAGACTTATTGTTTATATCCCAATGAGACAAGATTTCTGATCAAGAACATAACAAGAAGAGGCTTGATCTAAATTATTGAAGGGCTCAATAAAATAAAGAACAAGGTGAAGGTATGAGAAGTACATAAGAAGGGGTTGAATTGTGTTTTGTTTTTCCTTAAGTTAACTTCTGATCAGTGATTGAGAATCAGAACTGGTGTTCAGACTCTGTTTAATTCATTTGGTAGCGGATATAAAACAGACTTAAAGTAAATAATCAGCAAAAGACACACAAGATTTATCTCGGTTCCTCCCTTAACTGAGAGTAGTCCAGTCCCTTTGATCCATAAGAGCTTTTAATTATAATTATTCAGATTACAATCACTTGTGCTTCCCCATTTTGTCACATTAAAAAGACTAGAAAAAGAAGAAAATAAAAGAAAATAAAAGAAGAAAGAGAGAGAAAAATAAATTACTTAATTAATGAAAACAAAACATTATTATTGGATCAGTTTTTAAATAGGAAGACTAACTAAGTAATAAGAGTAATTATGATTTCTACAATGCACGCATTCAAACCCTAGTGGTATTTACACTTCCAAGAATTAAACTAGGATTAATGATCTTCTCTTAGTATTCTTGGAAGCCATTATAAAAATCCAGCCTCACAATCTCTGTACATCAATAACTTCTCATAGACATGGAATCCTTTGCTGAGAGTCGTATCTCCTATGTGGTAAAAAAAGTGACCATGAGCTCTATCAAATCTGAGGCCCACTCCCTTCAGTTGCAAGAAGCAACTAAATCTTCAACTAATGAGCCCCTCCCTCCACTATTTCTTCCTTCAGATGATGCTACCTACGCAAAGTATGAACAACCTTTAGAAGAAGGCTTCTCATTCTATTCCTAACCCTTAGATGAAGAAGAAGAATAAAATAGTCAAGAAATTCGACTTTTTCATCCTAGAATCAGAAGAAGAAAAGGAACATGTTCATAATGAGGATGGGGAGGTTGATTATGGCAACAATGGAAGGTGGTTCTATAGAGATGCCATTGCTAAAGTTTTAATCTATACTAGGACATCATGTATTATTTTGATGTAATCCTCTGTTTTTCCTGATTAATGAAAAGTTTATTTTACCTTAAAATGAGTTTTGTTTGCATGCATGTTTATCCATTAATTAACCCTTAAGATATTCTGAACAAACATTAATTAAATAAAACAACACGAAACTGACAGTTATAAACCAATCAAACATAAACTCATGGCTATTAAAAGAATATTTAAATAGGTCATACTATTACATATAATATTCAAGAGTTATCGTTAAAGTATTTATAAAATTTGAACAACACTTAAATAATATTAAACTTAGAACAGTGTATCAACATATCTATAAAAAGGAGTCAGATAGGTCTTCTTTCATCATCACTTAACCTCTAGAACACCAAGATGTATAAGCATAAACAAATTTGAGTTCCAAAGAGATATTTCATAAAGGCAACAATATTGAATGTAACAACTCAATCAAACAAAGGAAAATCAGCATTAGAAGAATCTGCAAATATGTAGACAACTTCTGAATCACCCTCCTCTTCAGCATCCTTTGTGAAGACACACAAAAGAAATGGATCTTCTGGGTCTATACGCATACAACATATGTATAAAGAGGCCTTAGAGTTTGATAAGGAAGAATGACAAGATTTCTTATATAATCTTGATATGTCAGATGATTCTAGGGAGTTCCTTATGGAAAATCCAACAAAGTAGAGAATCTAATATTTTTTGTAATTTTTCCTACCAACTTAATGAAAAGAGTGCATTCAATGAGTTCTTTTCTCTTATTCCTTTAAGAAAATGATTTTGAATAACATAAAATGAATATTCAATAGTTTACAACTGAACACAAGCAGAAACTAACAAAGAATTAATAAAAGAAGCTTTATTCATTAATTTCAACATAGATGCAAAGCATAACTATGTAAAATCCTAACATTTGAATCTTTCATAGATAGTTTCAAACTTGTCTCTCTAAATCTTGGATGAACTAGCCTTAGAACGTATGTTAACCCCCGGCTGAATAAGTAATTCAGAAATCACTCGTCCATAATGAATGGGGAAATTATTTCCCTCTTGAAAAGAAGAAAGAGAATTCTTCAGATGATCAAATATAACTTAAGGTAGATCAATCTTTAAATATGAATTGAGAAAAAGAAGTGAATCTTGTTCTATAGGGTCCATTAGATCCAGATCTTTATCCTTAAGAAGTAAGTTTGAGTTTAAATCTGACACCAAACAACAATTTCAGGAAGAAGATTTGGGACCTCTAATGCTTTGGAAGGATTAACAAAGATACACCAAGTATGAAGATAGTAGTCCCAAACAAGAGTTCCTGGAATCTCACCAATCTCTTCATAATTGATTACATTAACAATCTCTTTAGAAGAAACTGTAATAGAAACATCAATTACCCTAGACAGAATAACACACTCTGAATTTAGCTCTTCAATGGATGCATTAACCCAAAACTCTTTGACAAGACTTGGATAACTGAAACCATAAAGCATCTCAAAGTATCCATTCTCTCCTTGTTCACACACAATCTCCCAAAAGTTAAAACCAATCTGAAGCATCTCATCCAAATCCACAAACTTTTCATTGATGATAACCAGTTGATTCAAAGGAGAATTAGTTGAGGTATTCATCTATGGTTTAGTTAGTTTAGCACACAACCAAGAAGAAAGAAAGGAAAATAAGAGAATAAAAATAATAAAATAAGAATCTGAGCAGGAATCTTAAAAGAATAAGAATCCTATCAGAAAAGAACACAATGATGTTTCACAAATCATGGAATAGTAAACACAACTATCAAAGGAGAGAACATCATTAACCAAAGGTTCTTATCCAATACATATCTTAATTCCACAAGATAAATTTCATTTCTATGAAAATTTAAGTACAATAAAGATTTACAATAAATCTTTTGCTTAAAATGGTATATCAGAAATAAAGAATCTTCTTCAAAATCTTAGAACCTAACAACATTCAGAACCAATCAACTATCAGAATCTAAATTGCTTTTAGATTTAAACATATATATCATCTGTCAGTCACATGCCTCTAAGATTCTATTTAGAACTAACACTTCATCTTGAAACAAGAGTCCATAAGTGATATATGAATATTGAATTGTCTTCAAAACTTTTGATAAGAAACAATGTTAACACACATAGTGAGAAAAATATTTCCATAAATATGATCATTCTCTGGTTTGATAAAATATTCAGAATAAACAGATACAACAGAGTTTCTTCTTAAAGATTTTTGAAGTTCTTCTTTCCAAAATAACTTCTATAGGAATCTAACATAAACTTTGTATTTATTTTTATGAAAAATTCTTTACTGAATCAAAACACAATACCAGAAAAAGAACAAGCATACCCTTATTTTTTGTTTCAATGGATTTTGAATGGATGTTGGTTCAATGGTTGTTTAACTATTGATTCCACTACTCACACCAAACTCAATACCACCAGTACTTGAATTTGGGATGTTGGCTCTTCTTCCACCAAATGTTGTAAACAACCTTAAGGAAGATGCATCTACTTCTTTTCTTGACATCAATAGCAAATACATCATGATACTCATATTTCTATAAGACTACACATGTATGTACAAATAGACTCTTCCTTTCCTTATTGTTATACCCTAATTTTTGCCCTAAGTTTTTTTCGCATTTTATTTGCATCTTACATACAAACAAGATCGCACTGGTTGCTCGGTTCTTCTCGGGTGTAGGTTTATGCCTCATAGGGGATCGCCATTGCTTTTATTTGTTTTATGTGTTTATGTTTAATAACCATTAATCAAAATCCAAAAAATATTTTGTTTTCTCTTATTAACATTTTCAATGGAAAAACAGATGAAAATGCCAAAAATAGCAGTCCCACAGCTCAGATGAATTTCACAGTTAAAATTCGAAGTTGATCCGCAAATAATTCAAATTTATCTGATCAAGGATTTTCCAATTTAATTGATTTATTCAAGGAATTCCAAAGTTCATGTGTTTGTTTTCATGCCTTCTTCGACGCGGAAAAGAATCGAGCCGAAAATGTAGCAGTGCAAAAAGAAAACAAAATTTTCAAATTTTGCACTAAGTAACCGGTTACCACACAAGGCGTAACCGGTTACTTACGTACAAATTTGAAATTTTTGGCAGCAATTTCAACTTTTCAAATTTTGGCACCAATTTCATTTTTTATCATTCTTGGAATATTCTAGACCATCTCCATTTAATTCCCATACATCATTAAATTTAATTCCCACCATAAACTCTCACTAATCACCACTCTTTTCATGATTCCCGCCAATTTTGAATTACCAAGCATAATTTGAATTGCCAAAGCAAGCTCCATTCCACCAAATTTTCATACCTAAACTCTTTAAATAGAGGTCATTTCTCATTCATTTCTCAAGCTTTTGATAGCCAACAAATCTCTTGTAAAATATCCTTCCATTCCACAAATTCACTAAAGCTCTTCTCTCTCTTTTGAAAGTTATCAAAAATTCACCTTGAATTCTTGATCAACTTTGAGTTAAACCTTCATCCTTTTCTTTTTTGTTCATCAATTTCAGTAGATCAAGCTTGATATTGGATCAATTTGAAGAGTGTTCTTGGTAATTAACTTTTTTCCATGGTTCTACCTTCATCATCAACATTCAAGATGTAAATCCTTGTTGTTTTTGGTTGTTGATCTTTTAGATCATAAATTGTTGTTTGATTGCAGGGATTTCACTATGTTTTGATTTTAAAATTCGTGTAATTCAGTTCATGATGTGTTTGAAAAAAGTTTTGAAAGATGGATCATGTTGAATTTTAGCCTTTTTTTTTATTATGCACGCAGAGTAATCGGTTACCACTCTCGTAGTAACCGGTTATCTGTGATAATTTTTCCAGAAAACTGCTATTTTTGTATAGGTAACCAATTACCACTCTGGTAGTAACCAGTTATTCTGAGACATAACTGAATTTTTGGTTTATTTTTGGGCTGAATTATGACATATTTTAAAAATATTATTGCTAATATTTTTACTAGAAATGGGATTTTCATTATAGGGTATTTTTATGTATTTATTTGTTTTTAAATTGGGTTTACAATATGTTTTAGGGGTGGGGTTCAATATATATAATTTGGGGTCGAAAAATCATTTTTCATCATTTATATTAATAAAAAATTTAGTTATATTAAAATTCTTATTTTACTAAAAAAGGGAGTGCATATCAAAAATTGTGTTTTTTTAATCTTTTCTATTGTTATTAGGATTATTACTATTAGTTTTTTTATAAATAGAAAAGGGGGATTTATCTTTTAAAAAAATTATGTTTAAGAGTTATTATTATTTTTTTAAATATATGTTAGGGAATGATGGTTTTAACGATTTTTATTTTTTATGTTTTTTTAAATATATTTTTTAGTATTTGGGGTAAAAAATAAATAATAACTATTAATTATTATTTTTGTTTTTTTTTGGATTTTTAGTTCGAATAATATCTATATTAATATTATTCTTTATCTTTATTATTTTTTTATAGAAAAAACGATTATTTTAGGGGGGCACATGCCCACTTTTTTTGTTTCATTTTAAATTTTAATTTTAAAAATAATTGGGTTTGATTTTATAATATATTTTATTTTATTTTAATTTTATTTTTAGAAATCAAATTTGTTGACTTGGCAAATAACAGACTTGTGCAAGATTGAGGAAAGTTTGATGGATCAAACATATAATGTAATCAGATCCCAAATTAAATCAAAAAACAATCAAAAATCAAATTAATTTCAATCAAAATTAAAATCAACAATGATTTCAATACAATATCGTATCAAATTACAACAATCAGATCAAAATAACTCTAAAATCAAATCTAACTACAAATTACCAAATCAAAACCTAAACCTAAAACTTTTCTGTAAATTAAACCTAAATCTAAAGATCGGAAAAAGATTGGAAACCTTAAACTAATTTCTGCATCTGTGAAAGTCTCCCAAACCCTCACTCTAAAGCTCAATCATCTTTGAACTTAGGGTTTCACATTGAAACCCTAAGCCTTCAAGAGCTTAGCCTTCGATTCCGGGTACCTGCAAAAATAAAAGAAAGAGGTTAGGGAGAGGCAACCGAAAGCAACAAAGGAATCGAGAGAGGAATAAGAAGTTCGGAGTAGCATAGAAAGTCACTGCATGAGAGGTAAGCCGATGACTTAGCTTTTAGGGTTGTTGTTGTTGCATGATTGATGCGTAATTGTTTTTGTGTGTTTAAATTCGTGTTTGGAATTTGAATTAGGGTTTTCTAGGTTTAATTGGGAGTTAGGGTTCATATGTTTAGGGTTAGGGTTCTTATTAAGAACCCTATGGTTCTTCAATTAGGGTTAGGGTTCATGTGTTTCTGGGGTTGGGGTTGAAGAGAGGGCTAGGCTTCGTCCAAGAACCCTAGGGTTATTAGGGTTCATCTTGAACCCAGAAGAACTTATGAAGTTTGTTGGGTTTCGGTTAAAGGTTGCTGGGTTTTATGGTTGAATGTTTGAGTTTTCTGGTTGAAGTTCAACCAAAAAACTGGGTTTGACGGTGGGATCTGGGGTTGTAAGGTGGTCGGAGGCCATAAAGGGGGATCGACCGGGAAAAAGAGATGAGAGTGTTTGGGAGAAGAGAGAAAGCGATCCGTGAAGAGAGAGAACGAAAAGGAAACAAATGAGAGTTTTATGAAGAGTTGAGAATTTTATACTCCTTTGATGGTATATCTGATGGACAACAAGTGGAATTATTTGAATGCTCAGATGGTTGGCCGATCTTCATTTTAATGTGCACGGGCCTGACGTGCTCTTCTGGTTGACTTCATATCATATCTGTTTGATTGAGTTATTTGGACTAGGTATTCAGATATGACGTTTCGTGTAAAATCTAAGCAGATCTCATTGGATTCATCGTACGGTTCACAGAGAGTCTTACGTTTGACTCTCTCCCTTATTGTCTGGGATTCTGAAACTGGGTTTAGGAGCAATGGTCCTTGCGCCCCTTTGCTTTCCACACCCCAGTTTTGGGGCCCAATTACTTTTGTAAAACGAAATACTCCCTTGTGTTTCAAATTAATTAATTAATTAATTAATTAATTAATTAATTTAGATTAATAATTATTATGAAGGTTTAATAATATAATAAATAATGAATTTCAGGAATATTTTTAGGATTATAAAATATTAATAATATTTGTTTATTATTTTCTTATATTGTTAAGGTTTATTAGTTAATTAATTAAGAACTTAATTAATTAACTAATTAGGATTTAGATTTTTTTTAGGGAATTTTATTAGGGATTAGGAATTGAATAAATAATTAAATGATTTTCTTTCGATATTTGAGGTTTTTTATAATAATTATCTTTATTTTATAATTATGTTTGGATTTTAGTTCATTTTTTTATTTTACATAAAAAAAGGGATATTTAGGGATTATACTTTAGGGTTGTAAATTTGTATTTCATAGACTTTTTTCTTCAATCTTTTCCTTAACACCTAAAAAAATTTCAACAAAATATTTTGTCGTAGAGAGTCATAAAACTGATTTTAATATTTGACAAATATAATTTATGTGAAAGTAAATTATACTATAACAATATTAAAGATGAATAAATATATGAAAATTTAGAGTCATTAAAAAAAGTTCAAATGTAAAATACTTAACTAATATTTAAGAAAGTTAAATGGAAGCTGAGATTACGACTTATAAATTGTCATTGGTTGACAATGTAAAATATTTTACACTGTCTATGCCTTCTTGACTAAAAGAAATTCCATTGGATCCAACGAAGAAAGTAAATATTATTAATCCAAGCATAGAAAATATCATAGTGTTGTCAAATTCATGAGGATAAAAAAAGGAATATTTTTAGTACCAAAATGGATACTATCAAGAGATAAACGTCTTATTCTTTTGACATTTTAATTTATTTGATCTGAATATGTCTTCTCCCGAAAAAAAAAAAGAAATCGTTTCATTATTATTCATCGTTAATAAAGCTAATAAATGAAGTTTCTTTTTTAACTTTTTTTTCTTTTTCCCCCATAAAGATATCAAATAGAATGAACTATTTTTCTTTGAATATTTTACATTGTCAGTGCATTTTCTTTTTTCTACGTTTAAATTTTGTTGATAAATATGGGAACAATTAAAAAGTGTTTGTCTTAGGTGACATAGAAAACCGTCCCCTTATTTTTTGTCCCCAAATAATTAGAAAAATAATATTGTCGTAAACCATAGACAACACTTGCATAGAAGACGTCCGAAAGTTGTATCATATTCTTCTAGATAACGTTTTTCATAATTTTGACAACATTTTTGTATTAGTTTAAGTGACAATAAATATTGTAGTATAACCTTTATTTATATATTGATATAAGAGTGTGTGAGATATTGACTCGTAATCCATGCCAAACTAAAATGAGGACTCGTAGACGCCACAGAACCACGTCAAAACAAATAGCTAGTCTTGTAAGACCACAAAACATGGGAAAACAAATGGTGAGGCCTTATAAATATATTAGAGAATTTCTTATGGCACCCCTTGGATCTCTTAGACACCTAGTGCGTTTCCTTAATGCCCCTAGGTTCCAGAGACCTATTTTCGAAAGCGTTTTTTTACTTAACGTTGATATATCCGGAGATACATCTGCAAAATGTTATCAAAACAATTTTTTAAAAACATAGTTTTGTTGTTCGCAAATAAAATTTAAATGTCGCAGATGAAATACAAAATAACATACATACAAAAATATAATATAATATATATATATATATATATATATATATATATATATATATATATATATATATATATATATATATATATATATATGTAGAATTTCATATGTCACAAGTTACAAAACAAATAGTACATAAATAAAAGGGTTAAATAAATTCTAGGTCCCTCTAAATATAGCAGTTTTCAATTTTAGTCCCTCTAAACATTTCCTTTAAAGAATGGTCCCTCTAAATTTTTCATCCATACAATTGGTCTCTGACGTTAAATGTCACTAATTACCGATGATATGGCATGCCACGTGGAACTTTTTTTGCTGACTGGACATACACGTGACAATATCTACATGTAAAAAATGATGATTTGGATGCCACATGGAAATTTTTTCTTCTATTTTTTGTTTTTTTTATATTAATTAAAATTATAGCAATGAAAAGTCTGACTCTAATCCGTCGCTAAGATGAACAACATAAACAAACCCAGAATTCGCAGCTAATCCGTAGCTAATTCCTAGTTAAATACAAATTCAAAATTTCTCACACAAAATTTGAATTTTTTTCTTCTTAAAATAAATTAAATATCAATTTTGTATATATATATATATATATATATATATATATATATATATATATATATATATAATTATATATATATAATTCTCACACATTATTTGACTTAATAAAATACTTTTCTAATTTGTGTATTACTTTGGATTTATGCATTTGAGTATGTAATCAAAATACTCTAATCAAGTGATGTAACCCTCAACGGTGCTTCAATCATTCTTCGTTATGATCGCTCGAGCCTCGTCAGGTACTAGGTGACTCTCGTAGTCGTCAAAAATCTTATCAACCTGTACATGGGTCAAGCTAAGAGAAGCGGACACAGTAGAATGTCTAGGTATCGTCTAGGTGTAACCGAATTGTCGGATGAAACGCTCTGGCAGGTTAGGAGCAGTGATCATCGAACTGCATGCAAACCATCCAGAGTATAATGAAATGTCATCAAAAGGGCGCTTCAGACGATGATCGACATAGACATTGTAATGGATGTCCTAAACAACTAAGCGATCGAAATAGACTCTGAAAGGCTTGACCGCCTTGTTCCCACTGAGCATGGCAAAAGCACGAAAACACGACATGTCCTCGGTGTACTTATCAAAACTATCCCAGCCAGCGATCCTCGAGAAGTGTTGGAGGATCCAAGCCTGAAATGAAAATAATAAACATTGGGATCAAAGAATTAAAAGAAAAGTATCATTAAGGATAAAAGATTGTTACCACAAGTAGTGTCGTGTTACCTGCCACAATCCTCGTCTTCCACAGGCATCCCTCTCTTAACCTCGCATACATATACGTCAGTGTATGTGCCCCTAGTTGTACTCATGGATCCAAGTGAAATCAAACATTTGTATAAGTGGCGCTCATATCCCAAACATAATACTGCCCAATAGATATAAAAATAAGCCCTCAACACACGAGTCCTGTGTAGCTTGACATGTGCGTCATCATATATAACCTCCCCTTTAGCAAGGAGCTAAGTATTATGTTAATTCTATGATTTTATGATTGTGGAAGAACATGCCAAACAAGATGTTCTGACATGGTGGCACAGACATCAGTACATATGTGGTTATTGGTAGATACTGAGCCAGATAATGAAACATCTGCAACTGTCATGACAGTATTACTGTCATGTGTTACAGACAGATATCAAAGACAAATGTCATGATATCTTGGTATGTGGACCTGGAGTGATGGGTTTATGATTTGAATTATTCAGAACATTCTATAGAATATTATGTTATCACAAGTGAAGTTGTTTTAAAGGACTAAGAGATTCAAGGTGGAGCTGGTTTTCAAGGTATTTTCAAGAAGAATCCTTAGGTTCTAATTGTGAATATATTCTGGAGCTAATGATAGAAATCCTGAGGAGAATATCTTAGAGGTTTCTTTTTTTGTTCTGGAACATGTCAAAGAAGATGCATATGACATCGCATGCGACATCATGCCTGTGTTGAGCTGGAGTGATTGATTCTGTTATATTTTAATAGATGCAGAATATTTTGGAGATATTATGCAATCTTATGTGGCGCTGATTTAAAGGGGTACTGATTTAAAGGTCTGGAAGATTCAATCAAAATTCAAAAAACTAAGGAGATAGTTTTAGGAAGATTTGATTGAAGACCTATTTTGTATCAGAATCTTCTGCAAATTTGTTGTGTTTTGAAGGCCCAAATTCAGTTGGGTAATAGGTTATAAATAGAAGAACTATAACATAGGTTTTAAGAGAAGCCGTGAATAGAAAAGATGTAAACATTAGGGCTTTGTTTGTGAACCACTCTCTAGGAGAGTTGGTATGTGTGAACCACTTGGATTGTGAGTTGGTCACTGTTCTCCTCGAAGCTTTTAAGCAAGAGTGAGTATTGTTCTTGGAGGAAGTTGTTAAGCAACTATAAGTATTGTTCTTAGTCACGTGTGTCATGCCTAGTTATTGTCATGGAAGTATGTCTTCTAGTTTGATCTTGTTAGTTGTAATTGTCACGATGTGTGACTAAAGGGAAGTGAGTGGGAATGCTTATATACTTGGAGTGAAGAACTCTTAGGTAGAAGTTTCATTGGGTATTAATTAAGTGAAAAGTGTAAACTGGGTTGTTTAACTCTGAATTGATACTACTGATAATGGATTTGCTTCCTGGTTTGGTAGCCCCCAGAGTAGGTGTTTTTGCACCAAATTGGGTTAATAATCCTTGTGTTGTTTATGATTTTCAGTACTATTATTGTTATATGCATTTCCTTGTTGTTTCTGTCAGACCAGATGTCTTGACATCCTGTAGGACATCTGGGATTTGTCATTCCAAAATTTCATATTAAATACCTCATCCTTCAGAAAGGAGAACCTGACATGATTGCCTCGGGTCTTATCCACCTCCTCAAGCGCCTTCAGTGGATCAACCCATAGTTCCTCCACAAACATATTTGAGGCCTCTTCCATCGACATCCTATCATGACAAAGGAGGGTACCCCTGATCGAGATATACAACAAACAAGAGACACCATCCAGTGTAATCAAGAGCTTGCCATGCGATAGATGAAAGGAAGTCGTCTTTGAGTGCCATCCCTCGAAGAATCCCAAAAGCATCTCGTGGTTGGTCACACTGTAATCAGTCATGCACAGGTCCATCAAATCAGAAGTGGTGAAAACATCCTGAAACTAAGCATCATGTGGTTGGGCCAAAGCTACGATCTTCTTCCCGTGGTTCAGAAACTTCTGAGGCTCATGTGTCTGAAAATTTCCAAAAATGATCAATGTCAATAAGAATCAATGTTACCAATGATCAATTTCCAATGAAAAAAATAACAAGAATCTGAGTAATGTTATCTCTCCCTCCCAAACATATCTGACAGTATGGTCGTGGTACAATGGCAACAATGAAAATTTTGATGGACCCCCTGGGTAACCCTCTGGCTCTTCGTCCGCTGGTGGGACATCTCCCTTCGATGGTGGGAAATCTCCCTCTAGTGGTAGTATCAGATCAACAATGACAGGTGGCACAAGTGCATCCCAATGATGCCTACGGGAGGATGAGAGAAGTGACGCATCATCTGCATAATTCTGACGCTTGTGGGAAAAAGAAGTCTAAGGTGGAGTGAAATGTGATGTGGAAGGAGTGTCCTAAGGTTGAAGCGAAGGCTGAGCACCATGAGTGGGGTGAGATGTAAAAGGCATGATCTAGATGTCAATAGAAGGTTGCGCCTGAACAGATGTACCTCCTGCCTCCGCAACGGACTAGCTCCGCTCACGCCCGACAGATGCATGATGTGCAACTCATCCAAGTCTCGAACAATCAGCTTTGTCGGTTATAAAACAAAAATGAAGAAAAAACTGAGTTAGTTCCGGAGATATATCCACAGATTTTTTTTGCAAATGCATCTCCGAAAGCAACTTGAATACATTAACGTAATATGTTTCCGCAGATGTATCTCCGGAAACATCTAAAGTTACAATTTTCGGCATATGCATCTCCGTAGGTTTCTATAACTCAGAGGATGCAAAAATGGCGTCCTCTCACTATCACATTTGAATTTTTGATGGATTGATCGTCTTTTTAAAGCTATAAACAATATATAAACTACCTATGGATTATGTTTCAACATATATATATATATATATATATATATATATATATACATTTCTACCCCTAACAAAATATTATATCTCATTTACGAGAAAAACTCGAAACTTTATGGAAACTAAAAACTTACTGATATAAATCATGCTTTGAATGATTCAGAATGTGTTGATCGTTGTTATGAATGCTCCTTAATGAACTCCAACGAAAAAACAAGTTTTCTGAATTTTTATTTTTTTGAGAGAATGAGAAAATGAGAGAGATGAAATGTTTTGAGAGAAATGAAGAAGTGGGGAAAAGAAGAAGAGTCTGGCGCGAATATAGTTCCAAATTGTTCCGGAGATATATCTGTAGAACCACTATGCAGATATATCTCCGGAAAAGACCAACGTTAAGTAAAAAAAAGGTGCATCCAGAGATACATCTCTGAAACCTGGAGATATTTTTGGAAATACACTAGGTGCCTAAGAGACCCAAAGGGTGCCCGCCATAAGAGATTCTCATATATTATATTATTTGTATGCTTCTAATTAATAATATTTATTTTACAATTAATGTAAAATCAATTAATAATAAATATATTTAAAATTATGAAAGTTCTCTCTCTCTTTATATATATATATATATATATATATATATATATATATATATATATATATATATATATATATATATATATATATATATATATATATATATATATATATATATATAAATAAATTTTTTAATTTTAGAAAAATTAAATATTTTTAATATAATATTATAAATGAGTTTAAAAAAAGGCAAGACATAATTTATCATCTTAAATGGCAAGCAAGTAAATAAAGAATAACTTTAGCTTTAGTATTCTAAAGTAGGGTATTTATGGAAATGAATCGAAAAACATTGTATTTTAGATTTTTTAAATATAAAAAATGGGTTATTAATAAATAAATAAATAAAATTTTATTTTAATCACGTATAAAGTAACTTTTATGAATGATTATGATAAATTGATATTGTAAGACTTTTGACATCGATAATCTAAAAAATTAAAATATAAAGTATAAATTTTTGTTTTTATTTAACAAATTCAATATAAAGTGTTTGAAAATTTTATTTTATATTTAAATATTATTAGTTTTTAAATAAAAGAAAAAGTATTCATTCAACAATTTATGTTTTAAATTAAAAAGTAATTCTTTATTCTATTATAAATTTATAAGAATGTCGATTCAGAAACATGTCTTTCTCCATACATCTCAAAATAAATCTCATTTGTTAAACTTAAAGCATAATGGAGCATGGAAGTCACTCCCTAACCATAATCGTTTGACACAATCAAACTCTCGTAAGTATTTTAAACATCACAATTGAATTCCTTAAATATATTCTATTGAATTCTTAGTTCATTACCCATTTGCAAGAAAGAAGATTTATTATTTCACTATGAATCAATCTATGAAATGAGAAAATCCATAATTTTTTAATGAAATTTATATTTAAATAAAAACAAGAATTTATTTTTTTTATCAATATTTTTCTCTCTAAATTTTAAATATTTTTTCTTAAACTCGCTTTATTATTTCATATTATTTTTCTCTCTATATTTTAAATATTTTTTTAAACTTGTTTTATTATTTCATGTTAATTTTTAAGTATCAAGTTCTATTCATTATACAAAGGAATTAAGATCCAAAAACTCTCCAAGAAAAAAATATTTTTCAAGATTTCAACTTTTTAACATTATATTTTCAACTGTCGTGTTAAAAGAATATTAATAATAAATAAAGTTTGCTCTAAAATGCAATTATCATATAAAAAAATGAAGACCACTCTCATATACATTATCATATACATTAGTTTAAAAAAATATAAAAAAGAAGTTCAACAAGAATGAAAATTGTCGTGGAACAAACCAATTTATACAAACAAAAATTTATTATTCTTAGTTGTATTTAAAATTTAAAATTTAATAATACATTAAATTTTCATAACCTTCAACGGACTATTTTGGCATGTATTTAAAATTTAGCCCGTCAATATATGTATTTAATTTCATCCCTTTACAAACAGGTAATGAAACTACAAATATTGAAAACGTCAATAACAACATCAACAACAATATTGGTACTGAAATCCAGAATCAACATTTTCAAGGAACAATGGACAAGGAAATTTATATGCCCATCAATAATGTGACAAGAATCATGCAACAAGTTATTCCCTCAAATGGAATAATCTATAAGGATGCTAAGGAGACAGTTCAACTTTGTGTGACTGAATTTATGAGCATCATCACGAATGAGGCTAATGAGCGATATAAGGCAGAGAGCCGAAAGATCATTAGGGGTGAAGATTTAATATGGGCCATGGATAGGTTGGGCTTTGAGGACTATGTTGGTCCTCTTCTTTTATACCATCAAAAATATCTCAACCATGAGGCTCAACTCAATAGCATGTCAATTGAACATAAGTTCAACAAGAATGAGTCAGGTGCTAGTGGCTCAAATAGCGTTGGTGATAATGGCGAAAATTGATATACAGTGCATTTATATGAATAAGAATAATTTGTGCATGATTCTGGTTATGTTGTGGTTAAATAATAGGACTTAAAATTTAATGATTTTGTGGAGAAAGTTGGTAGGTTCTTTTATGTATGTTTATTTTGTTTGGAATAATTATTTCATTTCATATATGGAAAATTTGAAATGTATACAATTTCACTCTTAGTTTGGTTTTATTTTCATTCATGTTTATTCCTTAAAATCGTCTTTAATCTATTTTACTTGTGTTAATTTTATCCTTTATTTTTTGTTAATATTTTTGCAATAACTTGCTTAAACCATTGTTAATACTAAAGCACTAGAAAACCTCGCTAGTCAAGGTCACATTGTGAAAAATATTTGACATGTCAATAAATTGATGCAAATTGGTCAAAACATGGTCATCACATAAGATACTCAAACATGAGCGAGATAAGTAGTGCCATTGAACCATTCAATTTCACAACAAGTGGGGCACATCCTAGGGTAAATGAATTTTGTTTACAAGTGAGAATCATGGGTTCTAAATGGAAGATTGAGAAGTTTTCCAAAGATAACGATTTTGAGTCGTGGAAAGGAAGATGCAAATAATTTTAACTCAAGAAAAATGTATTGAAACATTGAAGAGTGACACGCTGATGTTTACACGCCTAACACAAGTAGATAAGTCTGAGATGGTGGAAAAAGACAGGAGTGTCATTATTTTATGTCTTGGGGAAAAAATTCTAAGGGAAGCTTTAATGGAGAAAATTGAATAATTTTATATGATCAAGTCTTTGACTTACAAATTGTGTATGAAATAAAATCTCTATTCATTCTGAATGGTATATAACAAATCCATAGTTAAAAATTGATATAATTTCACAAGATCATTGATGATATGGAGAATATAATACTGAAGATTGAAGATGTGGATAAAGTTCTAATCTTATTAAGCTCATTACCTAGATCCTTTGAGCACTTTAAGAATGTATTTCTTTATGATAAGGAATGTATTATTACACTGAAAGAAGTCCATAAGGATAAGAGATCTAAATAATCTTTAAATGTGAAAGATTTGAGAATTGACGATAGGGGTGAAGGCTCTACTATTGTTGAGTTTTTTACCTAGATCCTTTAAGCACTTTAAGGATGCCACTTGTTGTGAAAATGAAAGATTCAATCACATCAAGATATTTGATGTGTGGAGACAAAGAACAATGAAAACCAAAATAAAGGTCCTTCAGTAAAAATAACTCTCTATATAATAAGACAACAACTTAACATGATAGAAGAAAATAAAAGACAAGAAACATAAGAACTTGTTTATCTAATTCTATCAAAGGATCTACTTAAAGGGAGGGAGTAGCTCTCTGATTCCCTATACTTTAAAAAATTATTACAAAAATTATAAATGAGTTACAAGAAAATAGTCACCCAAGTTCTCAAGAACAAACCTTATTTCCTACACAACTCTTTCTAGATCTTTCCAACCATCTATATATAAATCACATAAGCCCAACATGTTTAGAAGTGTTTCGCATTACACTTAGATACCCCCCAAAAGTTTCCCTTAACCATCATCTCCCTTTGTTTTCCCTAACTAAAACTTCCACATCTTCCTTATGTCTTCAGTTGTAATTTTTTAAAGATTGTTAAAACAAGAACGATAGATATACACGTTTATAACTATTGAAATCCAACCAATTCCATAACAATTCCTAAACATAACAGTTAGAAAAGAGATCCACAAACCAAAACAATAAAGCATAATACACACGAAGAGATAAAGTTGAACCCGAGCTCCGACAAACCAAACCATTTGTTGGACCCGGGCCCATTATTGTGCCGCCGCCACTGGCTACCTCACTAGCTTTGACGCCTATCTCCCTTCTCATTGACTCCGCCACTACTTCACTTTTCCCACTAAATTATAATTTTGGTTATGTTATAATCTCTTTAATAGCCTTAATTTATATTATACCTTGATTTATTTTGAATTTGTTAATTAATCAACCAAATACTTTTATTTTGACGGTAAATATGGATGCCGATAGAGCAACAACAAAGATCCAAACCTAAATTTTTATGGGGCAAAGACATGCTATGACAATAAACTCTAATTAATATTTGAAAAGTTCTTGGTTTGAAAATATTATATATATATATATATATATATATATATATATATATATATATATATATATATATATATATGTGTGTGTGTGTGTGTGTGATGACCAGAAAATAACAATTTAAGTCCATAAAATTAATAGATTGTGTTTAACGAAATTAAGAATGACAAAATTGTTAGAAATCATACCAGTTATTTAGACAAAAATTGTAGCATTTTTTAGAATGTTTGTAAGAAGAAGAAAAAAAGCATTACAAGTCCTTAAATTATTTTTTCATGAGATTTTATCTTTATTTAGTAGTATCCAAACTATTGTAAGAAATTAAAATCTTAACTATATTTACATTATTCTCACTCTTAATTATTATTTCTTGTAAGCTGTTTAGATATCATAATTTAAACTTTGAAGTTTAATGAGTTAAAAATTAAAATCCTCACTAATAGGATTAAAAGTATAGTATAAATTTTAAACTCATTTCATTTACCAATAATCAAGATGATTCTTTTCTTTACCAAGAGTACGAGGGAAAAAGATGCCTAGGCCAACCCTCTTACTATTCATTTATATTTTAAAAAAATCTTATCTATTTCCTCCTTTATTTTAAAAGACGGAAAAAAAGTTGAGAAGAAGAAACATTTTGAGAGAATAAAGGAAAAAGAAAAAAAGCAATGAAGAAACTCTTCTTCGGATTTCAAGTCTCCCGACTTCCGGTGATAATAGCATTGACACTCACATGATCTCTAGGATTAATGATGAGATTGATTGGAGTACTTCTTTGAACTTAATGTGAGAACAATTTGAGTTATTATACCAACTTGATATTCTAGGTTTTTGGTAGTTACTAACGTATTTTTTCAATAGTTAATTGAATCTTCCATAAAACAATTTGTTTGTTCATCCATCTTGTCAATATTTGTTGCTCCTTTTGGATTGACTGTATTATGCAAAACAACATGAAGTATGTTTAAGCTATTTTTGGTGTAGAAGGGACACATGTGGAACACGATGTTCCAATATGTGTGCTGCAACATCTGGTCTCTGACAACAGACATATCTTATTTTTGTTTTGGTTCAAGCTTATTTAATGCAAGATTCTCTCTCTACAAAGAAGATCTATGAAGAATTAATTTGGATGATCTTTTTCAACATGTGGAACACGATGTTCTAACATGTGTGCATTAAGATATATGACTTTGTCAACAGACATTGATGTATGTTGTTAGATGCAAAATATTTGATTGAGATTCAATCATATTTTCTTACAGATTGTTTAGCGACATTTGTATGATTTGTTTGGCAGTTATTGAAGATTAAATCAATTTAAATGGAGATTTAAATTTGACTTTGAATAAAAAAATATATCATATCTTTTTATGGAGATATTTATGGACCAAATCAAATCCAACAAATTCAGTTATTATACTTGACAAAATTAACTCATAAATCCAAAGGATAAAAGCCCATAATTGCATTGCTATTTAAGGAGACTCAAACCTAAAGTTTGAGGCTTTGAAGATTTCCTGTGTTATGGTTTATCTTTTGAGTTTTTTTTCTATGCACCACTCTAACGCCTCCTTTCATATCTTAAGGCATAAAGTTTGGTTTGCTAGTTGAGTTGTAAAGGTTTGTTCAATGACACTAAGTCTACGAGTTTGAGAAGAAAGTATTTCTTGTATTCCACGTTAATGTCATAGTAAGGATTAATGTAGAATATCTGTTGTACTTCACTCTATGTTTCAATAACTTGGCATAGTTGTTGGTTTGTCTTAGTTGAGTCGTAAATTCAATAATAATTGTATTAATGGTTAAGTTAATTACTAGGGGTTATTGATTGAAGAAAGTGAGTGGATTATCATATTTAGGGGGAATGTTATGTGCTAAGATTGTTATAGTGCTAAGAATCCTCCAAAGATTATTGACAGTTATGAAGATTGTAATGTTCAAGCAGAATGTAATTCTGAAGAGAATCTCAGGCTTGCTAAGATCTTTAGTAAAGTCATAAGAAAAATTAACAAGATATTTGGGAATAAATTCCTTGCCAAGGTCAAAGACATTTTTAATAAAGAAAAGGATGGTGAAAGACAAAATATTAACTATTCCTACAAATGCAAAATGATCCAATGTCTTAATTGCAAAGATTTTGGGCATATTTAAGTTGAATGCACAACCTTTCCAAGGAAATAAAGAAGAATATCCGAATCATGAAGAATGTGAATATAATTAGGAAAACAAAATTGTATCCATCAAAGACATATAAGATTTTGCAAACTGATGAGACATCAAATTCAAAGAAATGGTGTATTGCTCCTATTCAGACAGCATAATGTCGAATGTAAGGTAACATGTCTCAACATCTTGTCGAATTAAACATGATTACCAATTCATTAATTGTGGATATTCCATTCTCATGTAATATAATAAGATGTATGGTATATAACTACACCATCAACAATTGTATCCTTAGTGGAATGAGAAGTCTCAAAGGCAAAATCAACAGGTTTGACTTGGCAAACCTGATATCCTTGTTACATGGTTCTCCTACGAGGGACTATCTTGTGAAGATTTTTATCTTGAAAATAGCTTCTTTAGACATACGATAGGATAAAGAAACTTTAATACACCTCATGATATTCATAAGAGAAATAAATTTGTAAAGATGAAGATGGTGGTTGTCATTGCAAAGAAAAATGTTGAAGACATTGCTTCAGGCATCAATGAAGATCATGATGGGTCTGGATTAGTCAATGAAGGTCTTATTAAGGATTCCAATATTTGTAACATGTATCTCTATTATGAGGATATTATGCTGAAGTTGAAGTACATGTATGAAATGGGGATAGCCATTGAAAGAATGCTACCAAAAGAAGCTTTGACATTTGAAGAAGATGTTCAGCTGTTGGAGGAAGTAATTGTGAAAGACAATGATAATATTAAGAAAGATCACTTGTATGTTAATGACATGTTAGACAATATGGTGGAACATGTTGTTCATGAAATGTAGTCTTATTTTGAGTTGAGCATGGTAGAAGATGTAAGTTGCCTTCTTTATTTTCAAGTGAAGCAAATGAATGACTTCACCTATGAATCTCAAGGTATACTTGCTGGTAATAGTTGCACTCAAATATTTTGGATTAACTAAATACTCAAAGATGTCATCAAAGTTGGTAATGACGATGTCAATTAGGTTGTGCCAGACAACAAATATGACATGTTGGTGATTGGGCTTCCAACTCAGAGGAAGGATGAACAAGTTGCCCATGTTAATTCTGAAGTAAATAACAAGCTTGTTCAAACAAGTGGATCTGTGACAAAAACTGAAGCAAATGTCCAGGACATTGAGCTTACCATGAGGACAAATGTTGGAGGGAAGAGAATTCATGTGAATGTCTCCTCTGCTCACATGGATAATGTGTCATTCCATTCTAAAATAAGTTAATAGAAGTGGAAGTATGTTATTCAAAGATGGATTTCAACTGGAAAAAAAATCTCTTGTGTGCAAAGACATCATGAAATTTGGTGGGCTAATGAAGTCTTTTAATGATAATGGTCATTTCTATGTAAAGTTGGTCAAGGAGTTTATTATGAACATTAATGTTGAGTGTATTGTTGAAAGTAACAAGAAGTATAAAATGGAGTATGATAAATGTAAGTGTGTGAAACTCACTCCTTTAACTATTAATTAGTTGGGCATAAGCAAGGTTCCCTCTATTGATAAGATTATGACCAGGAAAAAAGAGTCGGGGAAGAAGAAGAGTCTGTAAATGAGGATGCATAAGAACTTTTTGTTGGAAGCACTAAAGTATAATGAATTTATGGAGTTCATAGTGATGCTTAATTGTTGAAGATAATGTTGAATGTTGAAGCTTTTTTTTACCTAAACTATTGTTGATGCTATTGTGAGTGTGTGGGGAAGATGATGACGATATGCTTCTATCTAGTGTTCATGAGAAGTTATGTGTTGCTGCTATATGTAAGCTCGTGCTTATAGTTGTGATGAGTTTCGTTGCACTCTGATAACTTGTCAAGAAGAATGTTTGTATGATTTGTTTCTCGTCTCAAGTTTGATGGTGTTCATATGACCTTTGTCTCTTTTGAGGAAAAAAGGTGGAGAAAAATAAAAGGCACACTTCTTTGTTTAAGAAATCCTCTTCTAATGCGAACTATTTGTGGTGCAATCTTGAAAGAGTGTTTAATTTATGCTTTTCCTAAAAATAGCCAAAAAGGGAATGTTGTTTTCTTTGAATGGCTTATAGGAAAAATGGAAAGGAAGATGTGTGACATCTTGGCGTGTGTGCTATATTGGTTGGATTCTCATGCACTTCAAATTTTTTTAAGTCCAATTTTATGTTGTAGTTGCTTTGAAAAAAAGATTTGGATTAATTAAGAAGATTTGGAAGATTGGATTTTCATTGAAGATAAACATACTCATATGATGATGATGACTGTGTTAATTGTGTTTAATCAGGAGATATTGCAGCCTTCTAATGTAGTGTTCTAGCTTCAGTCCTGATGTTCTAACTTTATGTTCAACATTTGTGATCATGGTTGTTGTTGATAGTTTCTACTCCTAATTTTGTATGTTATTGACTGGTAAGTTCATTGACTATTTTCATGGCCAATAATGACCAAGATACTGTTAATTGTGCTATTGTAGTTTTGCCAAATTATGGAGAAAAAAAGATAAATGGTGTGTAGAGGAATGGTGGTGTGACTACTGACTGTGTAGTGTATGGGTTCAACTAATATGCTACTAACTGTGCTCAATACTATCTAGTAATAACTGGTGTGATTTGGACTAACTAGTGTATGATATGAACATGATATGATTTCTATGCACACACTTGCTAAAGCAACTGGCCTGGCATTTGGCCTTTAACATGTGACTGTATGTGCTTATTTTAAACTACCAAGTACTAAATGTGTTTACATACATGACTAAACCACTTAAATTATTGAATGTTAATTATTTATGGAGCTTTGTGTGTATCATTATCATGTATGTGTGACTACCTAATGACCTCTGACCTACAAACTTATGTGTTTGTACCTACCTCATAATTTTCTCTTTATGCTACTAACTTTTGTTTGTACTGATGGATATTCTTCATATGCTACCGATGTTTGTTCTGAGTATAGAATGCCCTTGATACTCAGTTGTGTTTCTTGAAGAGTTTTTTTCCAAAATTAGCCAATAGGAGAGATTATTTTCCTTTTCAATTGGCTTTGTTATGCAAACCAACATGGAGTATGTGAAAGATGTTTGTAGGGCATAAGGGACACATGTGGAACACAATGTTCTAACATGTGTGCTGCAACATCTGGTTTCAGACAAAAGACAAATGTTATTCCATTTTTAGCTCAAGCTTATTTAATCCAAGATTCTCTCTACAAAAAGACCTATGAAGAATTAGTTTAGATGATCTAGTGCAACATGTGGAACACGATGTTCCAACATGTGTGGAATACAAAATCTGACCTTGTTAACAGACCTTGATGGATGTTGTTAAATGCAAAAAAAATTGATTGAGAATCAATCAGATTTATTGCAGATTATTTAGCAATGTTTGTGTGATTTGTTTGGCAGTTATTGAAGATAAAATAAATTTAAATGGAGATTTAAATTTGGATTTGAATTAAAAACAAATCATATCTTTTGTTGGAGATATTTATGGACCAAATCAAATACAATAGATTCAACTATTATTCTGGACAAAATTAATTTAGAAATCCAAAGGAGAAAAATCCATAATTGAATTTCTATTAAAGGAGACTCAAATCTCAAGTTTGAGGGATGCAAGTTGTGAAAATTTATAGTGTTAGGGTATATCTTTTGAGTCTTTATTTGTGCATTACTCTAAAGTCTCTTTTTATATCTTAAGGCATAAAGTTTGGTTTGCAGTTGAGTTATAAAACTTTGTTCCAAGACACTAAGGCTATGAGCTTGGGAACAAACTATTTCTTGTATTCTACACTGATGTTATAAAACATATTAGTGTAGAATATTTGTTGTAAACCACTATATGTTTCAGTAACTTGACATAGTCGTTAATTTGTCTTAATTGAGTTGTAAATTCAACAATCATTGTGTTAATGGTTAAGTTGATCACTAGGAGTTAGTGATTGAAGACAGTGAGCAGGTTCTCATATTTAGGGGGAAACCTAAATAGAAAGTCACTAATATTAGGGAGATACATAAAAATTCATATGGTTTGAATGTTCTTATAAGTGTAATATTTCTAATTCAAAGTAATGAATTTCCTTTCTTGGGTAGAGTGCCCCTTATATGTAGGCGTGATTTTAGTGATATGGGTTACCAATTCTTACATTATCTTTATTCATTTTATGCTTCATAATCTTGTATAAGCTAATATATTATACACTATTGTCATACTGATATATCATGTTGTACTATTTGTTTCAACATTGTGTCTGACATTTGTCCCCTGAGGAAAAAATTTCAATATTTATTTCCCAGTCTACTTTATTTGGTGGAGATGTAGGAAGACTTGATTGACCTCCTTGATAACCCCATTGATATTGTCTTTGAGGGTCACCTTACTGGTCTCTCAAAAAATATTCAAATGATTCCTTTAAATTGGATTGTAAGTGTTAAATTGTTACTTTTTCTATTAACAATCATTGCAAAAATATTTGCATCTGTTATGTGTTATCAAAGTTTTGTGTTGGAAAGATAGTTAAGATGTTCTTGAATCTCATGTAAGTTTCACCTAATGACTCTCCTTCTACCTAAAGGTGGATATATCATTCCTCCCTCTAACAATAGTCGATGAAGGAAAATATTTCTCCAAAAATTTAATTAAGGAATCAAACCACGTCATTATGCTTCCCATAGGTAGGGAATCACACCACTCATGCACGTCTTCTCTCAGAGTGAAAGGAAAGAGTTTTTATATTTTTCTTAATGGCATTTCACTTTAAATGTATTCTAAATAGCAAATATTTCCTTAGATATTTGTTTGTGTTTTCATTGTGTTTTCCGAAGAACTGGTTATCTTTTAATTGTAGTGTAATGTTGGATTGAACTTGTTATTTACTATGGTTAAATGGTGATAAAAAAAATTCAACCAGTTTATGTTTTGTCCGCAACCACCATGGTCTGTTAGTAGCCTTTCACATTCAAGGGTTGGTAGTGGTAGAGGTAGAGGTATCACAAACAATTTTTTTTATTTATGCGTCAAAGAGAAGTTTAGTTGAAGTTTGACCTCAAATACAATGTTAGACAAGTAGTGAGTAATTCAAATAATTATTCTCATCCTAAGTAATATATTTGACTATATCACATCATCATAAATATTCAAGAGAACTCTCATTTTTTTTTAAATTATGAATTTCTTTGAAATTGAAACATATAACACATTTTATCAACAAATTGTAAATGTTTTATAATACTTCTAAGAATAATTCACCACAATATTTATAACCATATATCATATATAGGAAAAATTGCACTTATATTTAATTTCATCAAAATTAAAATAATACCAAGTACATAAATTCCATAAGCGGTAGAGAAAGATACAAGCATAATCCATATTTGCTATAAATATTTATTCAACTTCAGTTAATATCGAATTAAGACATACTCTTTATAAGTAAAGTCGTAAACGATCCTTCAAATCCTAATTCTTATGAACAAAACTGCATGTACTTAAAACTCCTCTAATTAAAATATTATGGTAAAAAGTAAAAATAAAATAAAAACTCACTCCACATACATCCCAAAACACTATGAGAAGATACTATTGAAGCTCTTAGTAATAGCTTAGATGGCAAGTTATTGAATTTGCACCATTATTGAGATGTATCACACATAAAGAATCATAACTATTGTAGAGTTATTGATTTCTGCTTGTTGGTTGTTACAATTAGTTATCTAATAATATATATATATATATATATATATATATATATATATATATATATATATATATATATATATATATATATATATATATATATATATATATATTGACAAAGTGTAACAAACTTGAGATTGATTTGATGAGAAATGAACATATTAACTCTCATCTTTTCCATTGAATTCTCATATTCTCTCAGTTTTCACCATGGTTATCGAAAACATGATGATATCAAAGTTGTTTTTTATAAGCAAAAGGTTTCATTAATAAGAGTACAAAGCATACTCAAGCCATGATACAAAGTGATGAGAAAACATTAACAACAATCAAGAAAACCTACATTATGTACGACATCCATAGCATGACAACAATCTTCCTTGAAAATAACATCATTCTGTTTGTTCCAAAGACACCAACATGAAACAACCCAAATAATACCTTCACAATTCTTTGCAACCTTTCCTTTGAATATAACCAAGAAAGACTTGAAATCCTCAATGAAATTTGTAGAGCTAGATCAATTCACCCTTAATCAACTCCCAATGTTATTCCAAACTTGCTTAGATACATTGCAATGCACGACCAAATGATCAATTGATTCATTAACATCCCTGCACAATGGGAAAAACGCCAATGAAGGTTCCAGAATGATATTTATTTTGGACAGTTGTTTTCTAGTCGGGAGTTTGTCATGCAGAAGTCTCCAGCAAATAGCCTTAACTTTAGAAGGAATTTTTAACCTCCAAAGTTTCTTCCACAATGTATTTGTAATGCCCCTTAGATCAACATGTTCAGTTTTCCCATCAAGGTTCAATATAGAATTATAACATGTTTTGATAGAGAACCTTTTATGTACTACAACCTCCCAAATGAGCTGATCCTTTTCCATGAATTTAGGAGATACATTTACTAGAAGTGTTGAGCTCGACTGCACGTCTCTTACTTTTTTTATGTTTTGATTTCGACGTCCATGATGGTGTATGAAGTCAATGTTGTCATCAATGATGGAAGTAAGTTGCATCTCTGATTGTTTTGGTCCAAGATCCTTCTCAATATTCCGGTAATGTATAATATGTGTATCCTTTCAATGGCCCCTCCTTCATTTAAGTTACATCGGTTGTTCCGGTCCAAGATTCAATTGCACAAAGCATTATATTTTTGGAGAACGCAGTTGACATGTGGAATAAACTCAAATATTGTTTCTAACAAGGTGATTATATTAGTATCTCTGAATTAGAATGATTTTTTTTTGTTTAAAGCAAGATTCTCGTTCAATTTTAGAGTTCTATACAACTTTGAAAGTTCTTTGGGAAGAAATTGAAGCATATCTCTCTATTCCTACTTGTTCGTGTACACATTGTTGTGTTTGTATTACATGTCTTAGTAATACAAAACATCAACATAACATTACATATTCCATTAGATTTCTTACCGGCTAAAACAAATCATTTCATTTTGTTCATTCTCAAATTCTATTCATGAATCGCTTGTCTAATCTCAACAAGATTTTCTCTGTGATAATGCAACTTGAACGCCAACTCAAGATATCCATCAATAATGAATCCAAGATTCTTATCAGTTCAATTGATTATCATAATCCTCAAGGAATATGTTGTGGAAATGGTTCTTCATTTATGCTTGGAAACAAGAAGTCTTATACACATTGGGGAAGAAATGGATACACTACTGATACTTGATATAGGAAACAAGATTTCCCTCCACATTTTGGTAAAAAAACATATTATGGCTAATCAATTTTACCTTAAAAAGAATGAAGAAAGGTAGGATGGTGATGATTCCAAAAGTTCTAGAGGTAATGACAATTATGGATTCACTAAAGAGCAAAATGATCAAATTGTGAATTTGCTTCATGCATCGAGTTCCAATGTTATTCATAATGCTTCCACTAGCAAAGTGAATCTTGTATCAATTGAAAGTGTGAAAAGTACATAAGAAGGGGGTTTAATTGTGTTTCACTTTTACTTAAATTAGCTTTTGATTAGAGTTCAAAATCATAAATGATGTTCAAATTCTGTTTAGTTCATTAGGCAGAGGATGTTAACAGAAGCAAATAAATAACAAAAATAGACACAAAAGATTTATCTTGGTTCCTTCCCTAACTGAGAGTACTTCCAGTCCCATTGCCTCACAAGAGCTTTTCATTATAATCAACTTGATTACAATTTCTTGTGCTTCTGCGCAAGTCTTTTACATTTTCTCAGACCCACTACTTGAGACTTTCTTTTCTTAGAGCACATGTCTAAGATTTATCCTTTGCTCACGCCCGCTAACCGAGTTACCTGCTCCAAATGTCCTCTGGTTGAGACTTACCCATGCTTAAAGCACATGTCTAAGAGTTCTTTCTCATGCCATCTGACCGAGCCACCTACTCCATAGGTCATCCAGACCGAGACTTTCCCTTGCTCAAGCCGCACTCAAGAATTCTTGCTCACGCCCCTCAGACAAAGTCTTTACCCTTGCTCAATCAGACTAGATGAATAAGACTTTCATAGCTCAAGCACTTAAGTAATGAGACTTACATGGATTATGAATTTTGGCTCAATACTTCTACTCAATAATCCTTGCTGATTAAGACTCTTACAACTTAAGCACACAACATGAGACTTATTTAGCTCAAGCATCTTGGCTCGAGACTTGTTGTTTATATCCCATTGAGACAAGATTTCTACTCAAGAATATAACAAGAGGCTTGATCTAAACTACTGAAGTCTCAATAGAATAGAGAACAAGGTGAAGGTATGAAAAATACATAAGAAGGGGTTGAGTTGTGTTTCATTTTTCTTTAAGTTAACTTCTGATCAATGATTCAGAATCAGAATTGATGTTCAGACTCTGTTTAATTCATTTGGTAGCGAATATAAAACATAATTAAAGTAAATAATCAGCAAAAGACACACAAGATTTATCTCAGTTCCTCCCTTAACTGAGAGTAATCCAGTCCCCTTGATCCATAAGAGCTTTTCATTATAATCATTCAGATTACAATCGCTTGTGCTTCTGCATAAGTCTTTTACAATTGCTCAGACCCACGATCTGGGACTTCCCTTTCATATAGTACATTTCGAAGACTTACCCTTTGCTCAAGCCCTCTAATCCAAGCTTCATACTTCAAGATCCTTTGGCTGAGACTTTCCATTTCTTAGAGCACATGTCTAAGAATTCCCTTGTATATACTACTTATCCATGGCTAATTACTCATCCTATAACCGAGCCTTTTGCTCCAGTGGTCATCCAGACTGAGACATAACCTGCTCAGTCCATACCCGAGACTTCTTACTCAATCAGACTAGCTGAGTAAGACTTTCACAACTCAAGCACTTAAGCAATGTTACTTATGTGGCTTAAGCATCTTGGCTCAAGACTTGTTTCTTGAATCCTAATTAGACAAAAGTTATGCTCAAGCACATAGCAAGAGACTTAATATAAACTATTGAAGACCCAATAAAATAGAGAACAAGGTGTACATGATACAAGTATCATAGGTATTGGAAATCACCATAACAAAGACCTAAAGCTCTTAAGATTTCTAAGATATTCAATGGTAAGAAATCTTAAGGATTTTACAATTACAACTAATTACAGAATTTTTGCATATTTCAATGAGTTGATAATTGCTTGATCTTGCTTCTCCTTTACGTCTAGAAAACTTGTTCAAAATCTAAGATTTGAATCTTCAACATATTAATAGCAATCTGCAGAAACTATCCGTTTAGAAGATAACTTGACCAAGTGACTTTGCTTTTCCTCCATAGTAAAAGAGCCATTGAAGATGGATACTCAGCAGATCATGAATCCATTGGGTAACATGTTTAACCCTTGAGTCTTTAAGAGAATATCTACTAATACAGTCGTTGAGAACATACATCCGTATAACAATCTAACTTTTCTTGAATCTTTCACAAAGTATACTCTATCTGGCATGTTAATAAGACAATACAGCCTGTTTTACAGTAGTACGAACAACCAAGTCTTTACCACCAACTCTAAATGGTACCAGAAGCTAATATAGAATAACAAACTAGTAATTATTCTTCAATTTCTGCCACCAGAAGCTAGCAATGAAGCAACTCTCAAGTGTGTTCATGTAGAACAAATTCCAATTATTTGTGTACAATGACGTAGAAACTATAATAAATAAAACACACATCAAATAGACCATTGTTCTTTCAATACTTTGTTATCATCAAAACTAAAGAGAATTAAGTCAAGAACATATCTTGTTCTAAAAATTTCCCCCTTTTTGACGATGACAAACCAAAGTATTTAAAGGACAATGTTGGAAATTTTAATTTTCTTTGCAACAATAAAGTATGAGTTTTGTAAGCTCCCTTTGAGCCTAATAGTTTATCATGTAATATGTTTAATTCATTTCCATTGTATAGTATTGTGGAGCAAGTGAATATGATGAATAATGTTAGAAGAAAGCTCTCATGGATCTTTCCTAAAGTAAGTGGCCTGATTACCTGTTTCTTTCATTTACATTCATGTGTGGTTATATTCATGTAATTATTACTTAAGTTTGTAGAAGATGAGACAACCTGGGACTTACGAGTGTGTGTATTATATCATGCAACACATGTTAAATATTGTACTTCCGACATTGTTGATTCATGGGATAAGGTATATATGTCATCAAATGTTTACATATATTAATATATAAGTTGACTATTGAATTATTATCATGCATGATATTTAATTTTTTGCTCTTTCATATGTAGATGTTCAACGACGAAACCCCATTCCTTGTTGAGGACTTTGTAGATCTTTGTAAATGTTGGTCGTATATCCATAATATGCTTAAGGGTCCTGCTGATTGATTTATTGAGATGTGCTAATGACTTGTTTTCTGCATTGATGATATGAATATTACTTTTGACTTAAACATAATGTGTTTGATGTAAATATTAATTTTGGCTTTTGATGCACAATATTAGCTGTTTTTATACTCTTTATGCAAGGTTAACAAAAATATAGTTTGTTGTAAATTCTCTAATAAGGTTATAATAGTTACATGATAAAAATGGGAAGAATTTGAAAAGAGAATTGCATATTTAAAACATAGGAAGTTTTGACAACGATTATAAAACCTAAGCGTGGTTATATTGAATGTTGATCAGAATAATATAAATTACAAAATGTTGATACTGAGAATTGAACCTGGTACCTTTAGTTCTATCATAACGGTTGGGTTAGCTAACTATTGTGATATATCGTGCACTTTCTAGAATACAACAACGGTCTCAGGACCATGATTGTAAGTATCACATATACAACCACATGTTACATAACAACGTCTGGTATGCATGATTATATATCATTCTTAATCGTTGTTAAATGCCTTTTTCGTAGTAGTGCTGACATAGCCGCTACCAATTACCCAAACTCAAGTTTTTATGGGTCTAAGACATGTTATGGCAATAAGCTCTCATGAATATTTGAAAAGTTAGTGGTTTGAAATTGTTTTTTAGTATGAATATTGTTGATTAACTAGAAGATTAGTTAATATCAAATGACTAGGAAAAAATAATTTAAGTACATAAAATTACAAGATTATTTTTAATGAAATTAAAAATGTTGAAAACCATACAAGATATGTTTGATTCAAATTGTTATATTATTTCCTTTAGCATATCAGAAAAGTGTCGTAAAACATAAGCAGTTACTTTTGTATAAAATTGTTGTAGCATATTTTGTAGAATGTTTGTAAAAAAAAAAGAATTACATAATAGTTAAGAGAGGATAAATGAGACGTTTATTTTCTTTACCGTGGATACGAGTGAAAAAGATGCCTAGAATAATCTGATACCATTCATTTATATATTTAAAAAACCTTATTTATTCCCTTTATTTTAAAAGACGAAAAAAAAAGAGATACCATTCATTTATATATATTTAAAAAACCTTATTTATTCCATTTTTTTTAAAATACGGAAAGAAAAAAAAGAGAGAGAAACATTTTGAGAGAATAAAGGAAAAAGTAAAAACTATAAAGAAGCTTTTATCTGTATTTCAAGTCTCTCGACACCAAACATAACATATTCTCATTTGTTCCATGGATTCATCACCCTTCAATTATCCATACAAACTCTTCAACACTTTAGAGTGCGCCTCTAGAAAAAAAAGAAAAAAAAAAACAAATTCATCTTTTCTATTATGCCACACTCGCATGACGTTAAATATGGGTTATATAAAATTACAAAAATTATTCACATATTTTTATTTTTTAATCTTTGTGGAAAAAAAATCTCATTTCCAGTTTTGGTATCTCTTCTAATCTACTTTATTTAATGGATATGTAGGTTGGCATGATTAACCTCCTTGATAACTCCTTTGATATTATCTTTGAGGGCCAATTTACTAGTCTCTCCAAGAGAAGTTCAAATGATTTCTTTAACGAGGATAATAATTGTTAGAATGTGAGTTTTTCTGTTGACAACCATTGCAAAAATATTATCTAATATGTGTTATCAAAGTTGTGTTGGTAAGACAGTTAAAATCTTCTTGAATCTCATGTAAGGTTCAACTAATGACTCTCCTTTTTCTCTAAAGTTGAATATATCATGTCTCCTTCTAATAAAAATTTATGAGGAGAAATATTTCTCCAAAAAATTGTCTTATATGTTTTCCACGTCGTTATGCTTCTCATAGGTAAGGAATCAAACCAATCATACATGCCTTCTCTTAGAGTGAAATAAAAAGTCTCTATATTTTTCCTTCTTCTTAATGGTGTTCCATTTTGATTGCATTATAAAAAGCGAAGATGTTCCTCAAATGTTTGTTCATGTTTTCATTGTGTTTCTTGAAGAACTCATTAAGCACATCACGAATGATCAAGGATAAGAGTTTCACAATTATTATACTTTTATCAATTGAGAACATCACAAATTTTCTCGCCTTAAATCTCACTGTGACCATATATATATTCAATTTATTTAGAAATTAATTTATCTACATGTATATCTATCCATTTTGTGGTCATTATAGTTTTTCCCAAATTGTTATAATCAAAATAATTTAAATTACATTTCATGTTATACTCATGTTTGAATTGAGATTTAAAATTTATTATCTCTCTAAAAAAATTGAAATCAATGTACCATTGAATAGATTCTCTATTTTTAATATGCCAATTGCTTAATGTGCAATAATTAAAATATATATGACAAAATATTGGGTTAAATTTTCAAAATAACACCATTGTTACCAAATATTTATCAGATGAGTGTTTTTTCTAAAAGGCAGATAAATATAATATACACGAAAGTTATAAAGACCCCACAAGATATAAGAAACAATCTATTAGATAGTACATGTAATACCTTGTATAATATACATCTAAAAAATATATTATACGTAATATTAATTGGTACTGATACAACACTAGTGTCTAACGATATCATTATATACACATGCCAAATTAAAAATGCATATATGGCACATGCTATACAAAAGTGCCTAATTAAAAACTAAAAGTTATGTGCAATATCTTCATTGCATACAATCCACAATGGAATATCACAATAGTCAAAATCCTTCGAAACATCAAGACACGACTTATCTTGTATATATCCTGCAAGCAACACCTTAAAAGCAACAACAATAATATTGTGGTGAGATGATAACGTCAGTGAGTTCCTCTATCATGTAAGTTTTCTCGATTCTATAGGGTTTCTAATCTATTCCTACCTTAATTCATATAATTAGGATGAAGACTTAAGTGTCTAAGGAAGTTTAGCATTGTATGGAAACATGTACATTTGATTTCACCAAATTAAATCAATCCTTATTCAAACACCATACCAAGGCATTTTTCATCGGCCAACCCTACGTGTAGAATTATTGACACGAATCCTTGTATCATGCTTCGACTTTCTTGTGGATTTCAGATTCTTCATGGGACTCGTACCCACTTCAAGAATCGTCGCTCTCTATAGTACTCAAACCCATTTCAAGCCTTTTTTCCTCGTATGGAACTCAACCCCACTTTGAGGTTCATGTCTTCTATGGGACTCAAACCCATTTGGTTGCACTATGGGACTCGAACCTGCTTGGTTGAACATAGAGGACTCTAACCCATTTGGTTGAACATAGGCGAAGCAATAATGCATGTATCCTAATTCTTACTTTTGATAAGCGTCACAATTTGGGACAGACACATCAATGGTGTTGTTTCTGAATACATGACTAGTTCATCAATCACAACGTGATTATACTCATCAGCCACTAGGTGATCAAATCCACTAATTCTCATAACATCAAATCATGTTCCATACAAAGCATATTAGTTCGTGACTAAGTTATAATTCTAGCAAATATTCGTCCACGGTACACACCGAGGTACCTTCGCATCCAAGCATTTCCACCTAAGTCATTTTCATAGCCTAAGTTATCTTTCTAGTTCACTCACCTAGTTATACACCTAGGTTTCCTCACTTATAATCATAAGTTTTATTCCATTATTACACAATCAATACAAATAACAATTCACAATTTAATTCATAACATAAATAAATCAAACATGATAATATAATATGTTACAAAATCCATAGCCAAAGTTATCACATAACCCGCCTCAATCTAACTTACTCCACCTTAACGTCGTATAATAAACGTCTGTTCGATCATTCTGTGGTGGGGTTAACATGACTCAAAGGGAAATGAATAGTGGAATAACTTATAGAGATTTCTCTCTATATTATAGTTATCTACATTAGCTTCCTAACACATATGTTCTCGCATCAATTGGAGCTAGCATTTCTGTTTTAAGGTGGAAATAGGGAACACAGTATTTAACAAAATTCATTTACATCATACCATACATGATAGTTTATCATCAATATCATATCATTCATTGGTATAACATCATTCTTCTACTTCACTATCAAATAGATAATTGAAAGAGTTTTTCAATGTTTCAAGTTTTGCATCAATTGGTTATACAATTCGCCTTTTATGGTGAAAATAAGAACCAAATCATTTTTCTCAATGCTTTCAAGTTTGCTTAACGAGCCCTAGTGAACTCCTAACGAGACATGTCAGTAGCATCAAAGCTGAAAATTTTCCCTATCTCGCTTAGCGAGATCTAGCGAGCTAGTAGTGAGCAAACCAAATAATTTGTTATTCCACTACTAGGGTGCTCGCTTAGCAAGCTCTAGCAAACATGACAAAACCAGAATAGTAACATGACATATTTGGACGAGGAAAAACACCAAACAACCAACATGCATCATCTTAATGCATCCAATAACCCAAAACAACATGGTTTATAAAATATAGGCATGCAAAATAACAAGATGATCGTGTATAATTGTATATTTCACACATATAACAAGTTCTCACAAAACCTAATTTCACTTTTCATGGATTTTCCCCACCAAAGCTATGTCTATCTAGGAACCCACCTTAGATTGATTAGAATGTTAAAAGATTTAAGATGAAGTTGGTGATAATGATGATGATTCCATGAGTTTCATTCTTCTTCTTCAAAACTATTCCTCTCTCCATTTTCTTTCCTTATTTCTCTCTTCTTTATTTTCTTTTCACTTGTTTATATTTCTTTCCTTATTTTTCTTTACTGATACATATCAAAATGGAAAGTGTAAATGGTATAAAATATAGTAAAGAAAATATCCCCAAGTATAGATATTTTATATACTAGAGAAATTGACCAATTATTAATGTTACCAAAATGTCCCTCTCTTTTACTTATTAATAAATGTCAACCTCTTTTAATAAGAATTGGCCTTTTATGAGTCTAGTGATTACCTTATTTGTCCACACTAACAACATTTATAGCAAGTAGGAACTCAGTTGGTCTCGACTCACAACAATTAGAATATTTAAGGGAATACGGGATATTACAGTACAAGAAATATCAATCTTATATAAAACTGCAAATACAACACCGAACAACAAATAAAATAAGAAAATAAAAAGAACCCGAGAATAACAAAAAAATAAATAGTAAAAAATCTCTCCACCTACAAGGAGATGAAAACTAGATTTCAACCATAAATAGAAACAAATACCTTAAAAAATAACACTAAGAACATCTTTTCACTTATCTAATAAAAATAAATCCTTTGTTATCCTCTTCACTAGTGATTTTTGTGTTATATTTTTCAAACAATGGTTATATGAATAGTCAGGTCCGACCTTGGGCAATGGTAATCAGACCCACAGTCTAGGGCCTCAAAGAAAATGGGATCTCAAAATTTGGGGTGATTGATTTTGTAAATTAAATGTTAATATGATTATATATAGGTTATGTTGAAAATTGCTATAGATTACATCTACAACACAACATAAGGGATATTTTACTACAAAGATGGGGTCGTGTGTTCAAACCTTAACTCCAATATTTATAATTTTAAGTGACTATTTTAATAAATTTTCAAGGAAATAATGTCAAATGGAATAAAACGCATGCAATTGGAGTGCTACATGACCAACCAAGCTAATTAAATTCTTTGTCGGTAAGCGTTTTTAAAATTTATATATAATAATTTTTATTAGGCTAAATTACAGTTTTTGTCACTCTGTTTTATCAAACTCACGATTTTAGTCTCCTATTTTATTTTTAAACAGTTTTGGTCCCTCATCCCAATTTTGATCCACTGTTTATGTACTATTTATGTATTGTTCATGCACTGTTCATGTACGAATCATGCACTGCTCATGAACAATACATGAATAGTAAGCGTTTTTTTGGATCAAAAGTGGGATGAGAGACCAAAACTGTTTAAAAAGAAAATAGGGGGACTAAAACTGTGAGCTTAGTAAAATAGGGGGACAAAACTGTAATTTAGTCTTTTTATTATTTGCTCGAGGCCTCTTAAAAGTCAAGATCGCTCATGTGCATAATGTACTAACTTATTTAATCCTCATTGAAAAAAACACATTAAAAACACTAAGAAGAACTTGTATTGGTTCCTATTATTTTTATAAAATTAAAAACCTACGAAACATGTGTATTTCTTTTTCAATATCATCTTTAGAAAATATGTATTAAGATATATTTATAAAAAAATATGATAACTTCGTGTTATTATCAAACCTTTAAACATATATTTATTGATTTTCTCATAACCTTAGTAAGATAATAAAATAAAAAGATGAAAAAAAATATTAACAATGTTATTATAAGTCTTTTAAGATCATATCCAATTATATTTAATGAATTATATATATATATATATATATATATATATATATATATATATATATATATATATATATATATATATATATATATATATATATATATATATATATATATATATATATATATATATATATATATATATATATATTCCTTCGTAAAACTAAAATTGGGATTGGTTGATAATGCAAGACTTTTAAACTGGTGGTGATGATCTCTAAATTTGTGGCATATGATGGACCTGCAATGTTAGTACTCAAATGATCAAGTCAGTTCAGAGTCCAAAATGAGTATAATGAAAAGTGGAGTTTGAAAAATGCATCTTGAATTTTTTGTGTGTTGACTATATATGTTTGGTAATCCTGATTGGGTTGGCCTTTGTGTTGGGCCTTTTAACTGACAAGTAAGCAAGTAAATAAAAAATATCTTTTTGTACTTTAGTCTTATAAAGTAGGGTATTTATGGAAATAAATTGGAAATCATGGTATTTTATATTTTAAATAAAAATTTATTTAAAAAACATTTTTTAACAATTTTTATGAATAGTTATGATGAATTGTCATTGTAAGACTTTTTACACCGATAATATATAAAACTTAACATATAAAACATAAGTTTTTCATTTGAATTTTACGAAATTTAATATAAAATGTTTGAAAAATTTATTTCTAATTTAAATTTTATTAATTTCTAATTAAAAGAAAAAAATGTGTCCATTCAACAATTTATGTTTTAAGATTACAACGCAGTTCTTTCTTCTATTATAAATTCATAAGAGTGCACATTCAGAAGTGTATCATTTTTCGTTCATCTCAAACAAATCTAGTATGTTATTCAAAAAGGAAAACTTAAGTCCTAAAAAAAATGGAGCATTGAAGTCACTCCATTAAATTAACCATGGTCGTTCGACATAATCAAGCTTAGGTAAGTATTCTAATCGTCACAATCAAGATTCTTAAATACATTGTATTGAATATCTAGTTCATTATCCGTGTATTTGAAACTTATGTGAAAGAAGATTTAGAATTTGGGGTTTGATTATGGATCACTTGTTAGCCATCTATGAAATGAGAAAACATTTAATTTTTGTATGAAATTTAGATTTGGGAAAAAGAAAACATGAATCCCCTTTTTTACCATTATCTTTTTCTTTATATTTTAAATATCTTATTTTTAAATTTATTGTGTGTGTGTGAGAGAGAGAGAGAGAAAAACTTTTAACACCATTTTCAACTCTACGTGGTCTTAAGTTCCTCATTATGTTATATTTTTTTATCGAAGTATCCATTTATGAGAAATTTCCATGTTATCTATGTTAATGTGATACCCTTTTGATTTTATAATAACTTATTATGCAACATATGTTATATTATAAAGATTTTTTTTTTATTTTGGGTTTAAGGTGTCAGTGTTCAACTATCTTATCAAGAGTGTTAATATCTTAAAGTCTCTCTTGGTTGGTTGTGGATGATGTCCCACAAACCTCTATTTAGTTTCCTAGATTAGCCGATTAAAATCTCGTTCTTGGTTTGTGAGTTTATCTATGAATAACTTCACTTTTGGTTTAAGGGATCAACCATTGTAAAATATTTCAGTTAACTGTAATAAGGTTTGTGGGCATAACATGCTAAAAGATTAACATATATTATTAGTGAAACTCTTAAGAAGTTTATTTTTGGGAAGAGGATTAGGCCAAGAGATCAACCAAACCTCTATAAATCCCGGTGCAATCTCTCTCTCCCCTCTTCTTTTCTCTCTCCCCCCCCTCTCTCTCTCTCTCTCTCTCTCTCTCTCTCTCTCTCTCTCGAGTCATTTATGTAAGAACAATAATTGGTTCTACATATTATATTTATGTTTTGATGATAACAATGGAGTATTTGTGGAAGAACGATTTTATGTTCTAATGTTTGTTACTGTGTAGATCATGTTTATGAAGTTATCAGATCTAACAAACATAGTTCAGTTGATTGAGAAAGAACATATGCAAGTTATTATGTGTAACACAAGTCACAAATGTGTTGAAGAAGCAAGGATACTTCTGTATCTGATCACAATCATAAAAATCCAAAGATGTCTTATGTTGCTGTTGCAATGCTCTTGCGGATGATGTTCTGAGAGTGGTTTTGATTTTGAAGCTAGTGAAGCTTCTGAAGTTATCATATTTTGATGACCATGTGCTGAAGAACTCTGAAGACTTGAGGTTCTGATTGAACGAAGTGCTAAAGGTTCTGAAGACTTAAGGATTATGAAGATTTAGGTTCTAAAGACCAAGTGTTGAAGAATCTGAAGACAATGTTCTGAGTGAACGACGTTCTGAAGACTTGAAGTTTTGAAGACTAAGGGTTTTAAAGATAAGTATTGAAGTTCTGAAGACAAGGTTCTGAGTGAACAAAGTTCTAAAGATAAGGTTCTGACTGGACAAAGTTCTGAGGACACTAAATACTTGAGATTCTAAAGACCCATTTATCATGTCTGTACTAATGCTTCAATCATACTACAATCAGAAGCCTCTGAAGATCATAAGACAATGTTATCCTTAGCAAGGATGCTTTAACCCACTACCTCTCTACTAACCTTAATTTGTGGAAAAAGGACAAACGTGGCAGTACTATTTTCATCCTTGTGTACGACATTCCCTCAGTAGCCAACTACTCTCCAACGGCTCTATTTATGGCTATATAAGGAATTGATCATATGAAGAAACGTGAAGACATTTACTATGGTTGTCAGCTATGAAAGTGATAATGCTGAAGTCCATAACACTCAAATGATGATGCAACCAAAAATTGATATTGGTTGATGAACAAATGCTTATGCAAAAATTGCTGATTCACAAACGAGGTTAATTACATATGCTGCAAGAAGCTTGCAAAGTTGCAGATGTCAACAATGAAGATGATCATCAAAGCTAAATTACAAATCCACAACTGAATGTTGTGTTCTGATGTGATCATTGAAATAAGAGAATAAAGGTTGATGTCCAGTATGCTCTTCTTTTGTGAATCAAGATGAAGAAGTCCTTCTTCGACCTACATCAAAGATCAACTAAGCTTTCAGAAGTTTATGAAGAAGAAACCTTCAAGCAAATTTTAGGAGCTTGGGTTGTTGTCCGAGAAAAAGCTACTTGAAGATGAATAAGAAGACTCCACATTATTTGAGCTACAATACAATGTAATATCCTTAGTGTTTAGAATGATCTTCTAATCAATATTCTTAATGTGTTTACTCATGCTTATGTAAAAAGCAAAAAATTGTAAATGTTACCCACTTACAAACTGTATGTTTGTAATCCCTAAAGAACCTTGTGAAGGTCAGAACTTTAAGAGGCTTAAAACTTAGCGGCTTGGTTCTTTCTCAGGAGTTAGTGTTTTAGTGATGCCAGGACTATGTGTCTTGGTGTGTGGAGTCGCATCAGCTGCTTACACAATGTTGTAAGTCATATAAGTTGGTTGTGCAGTTAATCACAACGGGTAGTTATGCAGGGAAGTCACATTGATGTTGCACAGTTAGTCATGACAGGTAGTCGTGCAAGGAAGTCGTATCAGCTGGTTACACAATATTATAAGTCATATAAGTTGGTTGTGCAATTAGTCACATGTAATGTTGTGTCTTGTAATCAATTTGGTTATAGTGAATTAAGTCCTTGTCTAAGGCAAATCACCTTGCTAGATGGACTAGATTAGCTTGAGTTTTTAAAGTGAACCATGATATATCGTGTGTCTATTTCTCTTGTTTATCTTTACTTTATTTACTGATGCTTCCGCCGCAAACTATGATAAAAGTAGAAAATTTTAATAAGAGTTACAACACCAATTCAATCCCCAATTTCTTGTGTTTTCTCACACCTTCAATTTACTTTCAATTGCATTTATTTTCTTCCATTTTGCACTGTTATCTCTACATTTTATCTATACTAACACATCTTGTTGTTTTTCTTAGTAATTAATTTTAAAGTAATCGTGAATTTTGAATAACAAAATTCACAATCCCTCGTAAAATGAGTCACTAGTTCAAGAACGCTGGCTCCACAACTACTGGTAGATCATTTCCTACCCTTAGTCTACTTTCCTTTGGACCAAGCTCTATGAGGTTTCTGAAACCATCAAGACTTTTAATTGTTCTTAAAAACAATTAACCTCAGAACTCCCACAAAGTGGTGCTAACATATGTTTGGTTTCTTGAAATCTGGATATTTGTTGGAAGCATTTTATGAGTTTTTTTCTTCTTTCAATTTCTCTTTCCAAATCGTGGTTTGGTATGCACAAATAGTAACATTATTTCACTGGTTTCATTCTTAAGTTTCATTTCCTCAAGAACACTCTTGGTAATAAGGTCATTCACACTCCAATATGAAGTTGCTCTATCTCTCAGGGTTTGTCCATTTTATGTTTTGTTGTTAATTTAGTATGTTGGTTTATTTGTCGTGATTAAATATCCTCACATAGTTGCAAATGATAGGGTTGAATTCTAAATCGTTTTAAGTATGCATAAATCGAACAATTTATTTAAAGCCACCTCACGATCTTCGCTACCCCCTCTCTAGTAGAGTTTTTACCTTATGTGGGAATCGAACCCTGTACCCTGGGGGTTCAAGTACATGTTCAATCCATTCTCACAACCAATTGAACTAGTAGTGTCGAGATTGCCTTGCGAGGGGCCCGTGCTGTTACAAATACAATATATTTCTAGTCAATTAGTCTGAGGTTTGGAAAAGAAAAACAAGAGAGTATGATTCAAATCATGGAAAATCTCTAAAACTTAACACCCCATTTTTGTTAAAATTTGAATAATTAGAAGTGTAACTCGAATAAGAAAATTATCTGACTAAAATCAAACTGAATGTGAAAAGATAAATTTTACTTCAGAATATTTGATTCGAATCATATAATAGTCTAACTCGAATCAAATATTGTCATGAAAACCTAAATTTTACTTTCATTTTATTTCTTTATTTGATTCGAATAAATATAATTATGAAATACTATTATCGTACAAAGATTCTACCCCATACCCCTACAATTATACCGGTATCCCTATAATTTTTTTAAAATGTCAATTTTACCATTGTTTATTTTAAATTATTTTTAACTTTTACTTTTTACTGTCATGTTAATTTTTATATACTGGAAGATTTTCCCTAAGAGTTCCGATTTAGAACAAAACATGTACCGGAAGTCCTCCTCAAAGTGTTCCGGTTTTGAATATAAACATGGAAGTACCATAACATTTTTTGCAAGTGTTACGGTTTTTTTAATATGTATACCTGAATACATATTAAAAGACTTCCGGAACATCAATTGCTCATAGGAACATCAATGAGTCTATAACACCCTCCAATCGGAACCTGAAAAAAAATCCCAAAATATTAACAAAATCTTTATAGCATATATACAAATTGAGAATGAAAATTATATATATATATATATATATATATATATATATATATATATATATAAACAAATTTAGCTCTTTTGCTAGTAAGAGGAAAAAGACGAGTTCCATCACCACCACCCAAAATGATTGAAGCAACACTTTTAGGGTCTGCTTTAGGAGTATCAAAATAGGGTCCATCTTGAAAAGTCTGAAATCAAAATCAATAAAATAAAAGCTATTTCTTTTCCATAATTATGACATTTGAATTGAGTATAGTAGTTTACCGTGGATTCTTCAAAATCATTGGTCCTTGTATTGAGAACAACACGAGTTTTTTTAGGGTTAAAGTTTCTAATAATGAAGCGAGATTGTGAAGTTTTGGGTGATTGCAATTGATGTTCTGGAAGTCTTTTAATATGTATTCCGATATACATATTAAATAAACCGTAACACTTGCAAAAAATGTTCCGATATTTCCATGTTTACATTCAAAACTGGAACATTTTGAGGAGAAACTTCCGGTATATAAAAATTGACATGATAATAAAAAGTAAAAAGTAAAAAATAAACATAATTAAAAATAAATAAAGATAAAATTGACATTTTAAAAAAATTATAGGAATATCGATATAACTGTAGGAATACATGATAAAATCTTCTTATCGTAAATATACATACACATATAATATATTAAAACACTATTACATTGAATGAATATCCATCTATATAATGGATCTTAAAAATCAATAGATTATTTTTATTCATTCTTCAAACTCATATCTATTCATTTTACCTAGATTTTTAATAAGAATTTTTAGATATTATAGTACTATTGACAACTTTTTTAAGTGAAGAAATTAATGACAAGAATTAATATAGTTCCGACTTTCGTAATTTCTCAATTTAAAAATAACATTTATTTCGAAGTCATTATTATAGCACTGCTTACCGTCAGCGAAAAAAGTAATAGTAGCAAATACAGAACTCCTTTGACCTCGTCAGCGAGAACTCTAACCGCTTCAACTCCAAACTCATGGTTGTTTCCACCACTCTCCTCCACCTTCACTCTTGATCCAATCTATCTCAACCTTCATTCTTCAACCCTAAATACTCTCTGAATTCTCTCTCTCTCTCTCTCTCTCCATGTTTTCTCCGTTTTTGCTTTTTCTCGGTTCTTTCTTTGCGTAGTTGACTCCGCATTCTGTTATAAACTGGTTTTACTTGATCGACGATGAGAGGTCCGACTCCGAGTGCCGTTGAGCCTCGGCACCGACTGTCAACGTTGTTCAGGTAGCTTATATTGATGCAAAAAGAAGAGATGAATCCTGATTTGAGTTTTGATTTGTTGGTTTTGTGTTTAGCTTAGTTGAAATTCCTTTGTATTTCTCGTTACGGTTCATAGTAGCTTCCTAATTTTGTGTTTATTGTTGAGTATCATATTCATTGATAAATGAGTAGCTGTAGTTGAGTAGAGTGAGTGGAGCTGAAAGCTTAACGAGAGTAGTAGTATTTAGTATTTGGATTGTAGTCTGTAACCCTAAGTATTGCATAATCAAAAAACTAGAATAGTGTTCACATTGTTGTGGACATTGTTGCCGGAGATGCTTACACAATTGACTCAAGTGATGAATCCACATTGTTTGTGCATGTAGAAAGAAAACCGATAGATTTTGTGGTAAGGAGAGTAGATCAGATGGAGAGAAGTCAAACAACTATAGGTAGATGAAGACCTATTAAAATAACATGAGAAGTTGTTCAGAAAGATCTCGAGATTAACGATTTGGATAGAAGTATGGTTCTGGATAGAACATTATGGCGAAAGTTGATTCATGTAGCGGATTCCACTTAGTGGGATAAGGTTTGGTTGTTGTTGTTGAAGCTTCCCTCAATTTCCAGGTCTTAGATCTGTCCATAATTGGCTAGACTATGCGATCAATCGTTTGTGTTGTTGTGTTCATTTATTTATTTGTTTACTTTAGAGCTAGTTTTGTTGTTTTAACATTTATGCAATTGTTTTGTGGGTTAAGCTTAACGCTTTATTAGATACGTGAGCTATTTTAGAACCTATAATTAATTATAGAGAATCTTGAAATGCTTTATAGCATTTGAGATGCTAAATGCTTGTCATTGTCTGTCTTGATTTATTTGTGTAATTTTAATTTTGTACAATATTATTTTGTTTTTAATCTAAGCTATAATTATTATTGTTATTCATACTTGGCACTCTGTAATAAGTGGAAATCAACTAACCTTCAACTTTAAAGGAGGTTGTTTGATTGAATAAATCTTGAGATTGATCTGATAAGTAAGATTAAGCGTGGCAAATACAAAACTTTGCTTGCAAATGGTGTGCTAGTATGCAAGAACAAAGCTCTTAAATATATTCATAGATATTCTTAAGAGACAGAGATTCTGTACTTTGTTACATCAACCATTGTCAATTGGTTTATCGTTCAATTATATATTTGAAGAGGAAGAGATTCTGAATCAATTGTCCAAGAAAAGAAAGGTTTAAAAGACTGATGAGTTTATAAGGGGATATGGGCACTGTTGTCTAATTATTTACAACTTATTTTTCTTTTTACATCTGATTCCTTTGTTGCTGTTTGGACTATCTCATAAATAGTATTGATTTTTTCTATTCTCTTATGGATGCAGTGAAGATACTAACAAAAGAAGGTCTCAAAGAAATAAGGATTTTAAAGACGTTGAGAAAGTATCGCATGTTTCCTTCCAAGATAGGGCGGTAAATTGCAAGCCGAATTGGAAATTTGTTCTGGTTATTATTATATTGGGAACCTTGCTTACAATTTTCCATCCGCCAGCTGTTTATAATACTGATCATATATCAAACTCTATGTCAAGGTATGTCTATGCATTCTTTTCACCATGCTTTCACATTCTATTGCACCATCTTAAGCTTTTATTGTTTCATGCCATTGTGTATTAGTTCCGTTTCTAAATTTGGTGTTTTCTTAAAATGTGAAGTTTGCTCACGGATTCTTTCATCCCTTTTAAACATAGAGCATTAATTTACAATTGTTAGGATATATCTGTCTTCCTACTTACATTCTTCAAAGTTCAAAGCATGCATCCTTATGAGTTTATGTCTTGTCACCTCACTTTGTAATACAATAACAACAGGGTTGTCAAATATTGCAACTGTAGCATAGCGGAATTTGAACAAATCATTATTGCTCTGCGATACGCTATTTAGTACAAAGTGTTGCAGCTATAGTAGAGCTATAGATTTGTAGTGTCACACAATTTGAGCAAATTGTTGCGATCCGCTATTGACAACTTTGAATGACAATCGATTTGTCCAAATAGTAGTGTTTTTTTTATTTATTTTCTTCTCTTTGCATCTTATTATGGATTTTTTTTTTTTTTTTTTTTTTTTTTGTGTTGCAGGTCAACATTTGTAAACAACAAGAATGGAGAGTTCGGTGGATCTGATCCCCGTTATGTATCATTTCTAAATATCGACTGGAACCAAATAACTAATGTTCTTGAAAATTTGAAGGATAAGGAGACATATCAGGGTGTTGGCTTACTAAACTTCAATGAAAGTGAGATTGACAACTGGAAGCAGCTGGTACCAGAAACCGAGCATGTAGTCCTTCACCTGAACTATGCTTCAGATAACATCACTTGGGAAGACTTGTATCCAGAATGGATAGACGAAGAAGAAGAATACGAGTTTCCTACTTGTCCATCACTACCTAGGATTCAGATACCAGGAAAACCACGGCTTGATCTTATTGCTGTTAAGCTTCCCTGCGACAAGTCTGGGCGCTGGTCAAGAGATGTAGCTCGTTTGCATCTGCAGATTGAAGCAGCGAGACTTGCTTCTACTTCCAAAGGGCTTCGTCCAGTTCGTGTGCTTTTTGTGACTGATTGTTTCCCAATTCCAAATCTCTTCACTTGCAAGGATATTATACAGCGTGAAGGGAATGTTTGGCTTTATGAACCCGACCTTCATAAACTCAGAGAGAAGCTACAGTTACCAATTGGTTCATGTGAACTATCAGTTCCATTCAAGGCTAAAGGTTAGATTCTGATGACCTTTTTCTTTTCTTCTTTTAATTTCATGCTGGGTTTACTGTGTCCTTATTCTTTTAGCACTTAAATGTTAATGAACACAATAGATACTAGACATGGTGTCTATAGAGTACCGGATCTGAATATTGAAGTAACCAAAGTATTATTGGTGAGTGTTTTCCCGACTCGGAGATGTTGCTAATTCAAGAGATCAGGACTCTACCTCCCATATTTTTAAAAGTCCTAAAAGGCACACTTTTCCTTTCCGTTTTTTTTACACCGTACATCGCACATATCTAACTACCTCAACAAACTGATTATTTAGTGCTTAATGTCAGAGAAAGCACGAACTTCAAATTTAATTGAGGATTCAATCCCATTATCTGGTATATTTAAACATAGAAACATGTCTTAGGTTATGGTACATTTTAATCTTGATGTATTCCAAATAACCAATATATGGCTTTTGAAAGTGTATTATTTCACTCCCTTTGAAGTTCCACAATACATGTAGATAAATAGATATATTTATCAGAGACTAACTGTCGTACATTTGACAGAAAATTTTCACTCTGAAAGAGCACACCGAGAAGCTTATGCAACAATCCTGCACTCTGCACATATATATGTTTGTGGAGCTATTACTGCAGCTCAAAGTATTCGAATGTCTGGTTCAACACGTGATCTTGTGATTCTTGTTGATGAAACAATCACTGATTATCATAGGGGTGGTTTGAAAGAAGCTGGATGGAAGATTCATACTATTAAAAGAATCAGGAATCCGAAAGCAGAACCTGAGGCATATAATGAGTGGAACTACAGCAAATTTCGTCTCTGGCAGTTAACTGATTACGACAAAATCATTTTCATTGATGCCGACCTTCTTATACTCAGAAATATTGATTTCCTTTTTGAGATGCCTGAAATATCAGCCATAGGAAACAATGCTACACTGTTCAATTCAGGTGTAATGGTGGTTGAACCGTCGAATTGTACATTTCAACTACTTATGGATCACATTAATGAGATTGTGTCCTACAATGGCGGGGACCAGGGTTATCTTAATGAAATTTTCACATGGTGGCATCGGATTCCGAAACACATGAACTTCTTGAAGCACATATGGGAAGGCGACGAAGAAGAGAAAAAGGTGACAAAAACTCGTCTCTTTGGAGCTGATCCACCAATCCTCTATGTCATCCACTATCTAGGTAATAAACCATGGCTTTGTTTCCGAGACTACGACTGCAACTGGAACGTGGACATTCTGCAGGAGTTTGCGAGTAATGTAGCTCATGCGAGGTGGTGGAAGCTTCATGACGCAATGCCAGAAAACTTGCAGAAATTCTGTTTGCTTAGGTCAAAGCAGAAGGCTGCATTGGAGTGGGATCGTAGACAAGCCGAGAAAGGTAACTACAGCGATGGTCACTGGAAAATAAAGATAAAAGACCCGCGATTGAAAACGTGCTTCGAGGATTTCTGCTTCTGGGAGAGTATGTTATGGCATTGGGGTGAAAAGAATTGGACAGATAATTCTACTGTTAACAATTTGCCACCTGCTGTCAAAGCCAAATCTCTATCTTCTTTATGAGCTTAGTGCTTACAAGTTACATTCTCTTCATACTTTGAATATATATATTCACATGTTTGCACAGTGTGAGATGATTTCTTTCAATAGTCTTATACTGTAAACAAAATATGATTGTTATATTACACTTGGGCCAATATTATTTTTCAGCTTGTCATTATTCTTTTTTTGGAGATTTATGCTTTTTGTTACTAATCAATGAGTTTTCTAACATTTTGTATTCAGAAGTATGAATATAGATTGTTGATATTGACATCCTTGTTTTTATACATTGTACAGAATACACAGTTTTCCAACGTCACATACAGCAACTATCCTACCAATTTTTTTATATAAAAACACAACAGATCAGCAAGAACTACAAAGCAAAATAAATTAATTCTAAAAAACTAAGAACAAGCAATACAAGTAAAATAAGCTAAGAAAGTCCAACGAGAAGTGTTTTCCACTACAAACAATCCTTGAGAAACTTTGCACGAAAGTACCAACAATTTTTTTCTTATAAATCCACACTTCAAGTCAATAGTACACTCAAATCACAACATATTCCAAACAAACATCAACTTTTATAACATCATCAAATATTGTTCAAAAGAACCAAAATGGCCTCAATTCAACCTAACTTCTATTTTCCTTACCCCCTCAACCCTCCACCTTCACCTTTCCTCCCTTTTAACCCTCCACCACCTCATTCCTTCAAATCTCCACCACCATCACCACCATCTCATTCATTTCCTCCACCTCCTTCACACGGACACCCTCCACCACCTCCATATCCATTTTCCCCTCCGCCACCACATGTCCGCCCACCACCGTCTCATCCATTTTCCCCACCACCACCACACGTCCACCCACCACCGTCTCCACATCACCCGATCACCCCTCCTCTACCTCCCCATGTCCGCCCACCCCCACCATCATTTCCACCTTCTCCCTCTCCATACCACCCTACAGTCATTATCATTGTGATCGTCGCATTCGGTGGGATAGCCTTTCTTTCAATGCTTGCTTTCGCATTATTTTGCTGCATCCAGAAGAGGAAGAAGAAAACAGAAGAAACCGATATGGTTCACATCGACGAACATAAAAAGGTTACAGAAACAATTGTGCCTGGTCCTTTTGGAAAACCAACAGTCATAATTTCAGTCGAAGATGATGTTCATGTTGATGAAGTCATCAAGAAGAATGAAGCAGTTGGTCACGGTTTACATGCTGAAGCATCTAAAGCTGAATCAGATCAAAACAATATTGCTACTAGTAGTAATGAAAATGCAACAACTACTACTTCTCCTGGTCGTGAACATCATCATATTCATCCATAAATTGAGAACAAACCTTCATGGTGGGAAGTGTTGTGTGTGTATATTCCCAGAGATATTATATATCCTCGTACATGGCTCCAAACAAAGGATCCTATTTCACCTAAATTACTTTCATGAATAAAATGTATATCATTCATTTTTTTTCCATTTTGGTTTGATAAACCATTCATTTGTAAAATGTCCTTCTAACAAAGGTATATCTAATTTGAATTTGAATATATTCGATTATTGCCTCTCATAAGATTTTATTTTTGTTACATGCCCTCTTAAGCTATTTATACTGTAACCAATTAACAACCATTGTAGTTACATTATACAATGTTAATTCTCTTCAAGTTGAGGTTGGTAGTAATTTTGATAAAATAATCTATTGGTCATGTTGGACAAGGTGTCTTGGAATGCTAAAGATCATGTTCTATTTTGAGGAAAAACATGTTTTTTTTAAGATGTCGGAGAAGATGTCCCAGGAAAGGTTACTTGACATTTGTATCAGTAACAATTTTATTAATTGTTATCTTTGAAGAAAATCACATAATATTCAGAAGAATATTTGTGATTACAACTGACGTCCAACTGAGAAGATTTTTCAGAGATTAAAGGCTTGAAGATCGCAAATCAGGGAAGATTTGTTTTAGGAACTAAAAATTGAAAATTTTCTATTTTCTTGGAGATATTTAACAGATTTTGTGGGATCAGAATGCTATGAGTTTAAAGCCCAAATCCAGTGTGCTCTTTTGTTATAAATATGTTAGTTTAGACATAAATTGATAATAAGAAAAAGAAGAGAAATACTTGAGTACAAAAAAGTATTAGGGTTTGTGCTTTTGTGAGTTTTTCTTAGATTAACTGGATGCTAAGAATAAGAGAATTTTACTGAGATGTAAAATGTGTACTCTAAAGCTTTTAAGCATATAATGTGTTGTTGATCACATAGTGATTGTTAAGGAATTGAGGAGGGTATCGACCTAGGAAGTATCTTAGGTTGAAATATAACACGGGTAGTGATTAAGTGACAAGTTGAAAACCAGAGGTTGTTTCACTTCGAATTAATACTATTTAGTGGATTCCTGGATTGGTATCCCCTAGAGTAGGTGTGTTAGACTGAACTGGGTAAACAATTGATTGCATGTTCTTTACATTCTGCATATTTAAATTGTTCATATTGTTCATTATTTGAGAAAACAAAGATAAGTTGTTTTGACATCTCATAGGACATCTGTGATCTATTATACCAGAATTTCAATTGGCATCAAGAGCTGGCACCCTACTATGTTTTGGGTGAGATTCATGGACAATACTTTCTGGTACAATGAACAAGTACAAAGTAATGGTAGGAAGACCATCTGTTATAGATGGAACAAACTATGATTATTGAAAATATCTCATGGTTTCCTTTCTTAAATCCATAGATGATAAGGTCTGGAAAGTTATGGTGAAAGGATGGGATCCTCCAATGGTCAAAGACAGAGACATTGTAATCACTGATGTGGTGAAACCTGAAGAAGATTGGGATGATGAAAATGACAAACAAGCTCAAAGGAACTCAAAAACATTGAATTCTCTATTCAATGGAGTGGATAAAAACATCTTCAAACTAATCAGCAAGTGCACTGTTGCAAAACAGGCGTGAGAAATTCAAAAGATCGCTCATGAAGGGAAGTCTAGAGTGAAGATGTCAAGTCTTCCATTTCTTGCAACCAAGTTCGAGAACTTGAAGATGAAGGAGGACACGATTATTCAGGAGTATCATATGACAATTGTGGATTTAACTAATCAGTCAGATGCTTTAGAAGAAAGGATATCAGAAGTCAAACTGGTTCGAAATATTCTAAGGTCTCTTCCAAAGAGATTCAACATAAAGGTGATTGTTATTGAAGAAGCTTATGATATCAACACCCTGAAAGTTGATGAGCTTATTGGGTCACTTTAAACCTTTGAAGTTGGATTCAGAGGTGATAGGTCTGAAAAGAAAAAGGTCCTAACCTTTGCATCCAATGAAGATGAATGAAATCAACAGACAAAGGGAAGTATACCTAAAGTTGTTGGGCTACTCGGGAAACAGTTCAATCAAGTAGCAAATACACAGAGTTCAAGACAACATGTCAAGAACAAGTCTTATGACATAAACAAAAGAAAAAAGTGTAAGAACAAGAGTTGTCTATGCATTCCATCTCTATGATTTGATGATAACAATTGAGTATTTATGAACGAATCATTTTATGTTTTGATGTTTGTTTAAGTGCAGATCATGAATATTTTATATATTAAGATCAAACAAACATTATGAATGAGTACGCAAATGCTAATATGCGAAGTTACTATGTATAAAATTAGTCACAAGTGTGTTGAAGAAGTAAGTGTGTTTCTGAATTTGAACACAATCATAAAGATCAAAGGATGTGGATGTTGCATTGACAATGCTCTTGTGGATGTTGTTCTGAACGTGGTTCTGATAAGATAGCAAAGCGAAACTTCTGAAATTAATCTTCTGAAGAACTAAGTTCTGAAGACTCTGATGACTTGAAGTTATGAAGACCTAACGTCTGAAGACCAAGTGCCTGAAAGATTCTGAAGACTTACGAGTTATGAAGATTAAGATTCTGAAGAACTAAGTTTTGAAGACTCTGAAGACAATGTTCTACGTGAACAAAGTTCTGAAGACACTAAGACTTAAAGTTTTGAAGAACCAAGTGCTGGAGACTCTGAAGACACTATTCTATGTGAACAAAGTTCTGAAGACTCTATGACTTGAAGTTCTGAAGACCATGGGTTTCAAGCCAAGTGATGAAGTCCTGAAGAACGTAGTTCTATGTGAACAAGTTCTGATGACTAAAGACTTAGGTTCCCTAAATACCTAAGTATCATTGTCCCTAACTCATACTTCATTCATTTATTTATAATCAGAACCCTCTGAAGTTCAGATGATAATGTTATCATTGGAAAGGATAGTACACAGTACGATAATACTTTATCCCAATACCTCTCCACTATCTTTGAATTGTGGAAAAGGACAATATGTGGTTGTACTATTTGATTCCTTATATAACAGATTCCTTAGTAGCCGAATTAGGATTTAACAACTCTTTTATGTTTGGCTATAAAAGGAAAACATCACATGCTATGTGATGTTGTTGGCTCTGAATAGAAGCACAACCAATGTGTTGGTTCCTGAAGGAAACACAACCACGTGTGTTGATGTTATTGATTCCTATTTGGTTCAAATGAACAACCATACTTTCAAGTGTTGTTGATTTTGAATAGGAACTCAACCTGGTTGTTGATCCTCAAATTGAAATGCTTCTTTGTGAAGTAATTATGGATACAACCATTGATTTAGGTGTTGATACCTCAGTTATTGCACATCCACGATCATAACAATAATACAACAATCTGAGAGTCTGAGTTTGTGTTGCTACGTCAAGATCAACATCTACAACAACAATGATAAGGCATTGATGAACTGAAGCTGAAGAAGAAGAAATCAACAAGTCATCAATCAACACCAACTACATCATTTGAGCTCATTGAAGACTAGAAGGAAGGAGTTGTTTCTCGTAGCTTGCTCATCAATGAAGATGAATAATTCTGAAGATGCAATTTGAATTGTAATATTATGAACATCTTAGAATCATGTAGTTTGCAAAGAGAAAAATGCTCATCTTGCTGTAACTCTGAAGAGTTACTTTGTTCTTAAACAAATGAGTATATGCTTGCAAAGAAGCACCTCAGTTAGCTATGGTATGGAAATTCTACCTAATGAATTATTTCTCCTCAAGTGGATGTTATATCCTGATGGTATCTTTGAACAGTCCAGCTATGAGTCAAGACTCCTCAAGTAGACGTTATATCCAGTAGGATCCCTGAATATCTAGCTATGAGTTTAGATGAAATCCTGATAAAGGTTCTGCTTGGGGAAGGATCCCTGAACGGTTCATTGAAGTCACAAAGGTTTTGTGCAGTTAGTCACAACAGGTTCCTCCTCAAGTAGACATTATATCCTGATGGGATCCCTGAACGGTTTAGCTGTGAGTTGAGATGAGTTAGTCGCAATGATGCTGTGCGATTGTAATCATGGATCTTGGTTATAATGGATTAAGTCCATGTTTAAGGCAAAATCACCTTGGCTAGTGGACTGGACTAGCTTGAGAAGTTCTCAAGTGAACCAAGATATATCGTGTGTTCTTTACTTTTTCTTTATGCTTTACTTTATTTATGTTTCCACAATGCATTTATAGAATAGTTTGACGCAACTCATCAAAGTGTGAAAAATAGCTAAGAGTGAAAACCTCAATTCAATCCCCCATTTCTTGTGTTTTTCTCACACCTTCAATTGGTATCAGAGCTTCAGTTCTGTTATTGATGGATATCAAAAAATTAACAATGTCAGATAAAGATCCATTATTGTGTGTTGAAAACACCTGAGGTGAATCCACTTCCAATCATCAAAATTGACATACCAATAAAGCCTTCGACTTAATCCTTTGGAATTTCGTTCCAACAGGTATTCTAACTCTTGTAGTTACCTACAACTTCCCACTTATTAGATCCATAAAACAACAACTTTGAACGTTCGACGTAATTACAACGACTACTACTTCCCAATCCTTGGATAACATATACTTATACTTCCCAATTATCCTCAATATAACTACAACTTTACTATCTTTTTAACAACACGTCCTTCGAAAATCATCTTAAACACTTAACATCATTACAACAACATATGGTACATGAGTCCAACGAATCCCACAAGATAACTCATATTCTTCGCTTCTAACTAATTCAACATACCGAATCCTCGATTCGTACTCATACCAGTTGACATGACACATCTATCCATCAAATATGATTTCGTCTACTACTAACAATAAATTAAGGGTGATCAGTTCCTCAATTTGTCAATAGACATCCGACAATCATAACGGTGGCATAAATCATCATTACCCAACACAATAACGTACTTCAACTTGTGCCCAAAGTTCAAAATTCCCGTATGCAGAATTTTCCAAAAATCAGCAGCAGACCCAACTATTAAAACACACTTATCTCCCTCTTCATAAAACTTCTGAAGGCAAATCTTATATACAAACTGTAGGGAATTTTGTAAGCTTTCCAACAAGTCCAGAACCGCTTTAATCAGAATTACGAGTAAAACGTTATGCCTCTCCTCGTGACAGCTTCTCCAAAATTCCAAAAACAGAATTTGAGATTGATGAATATAAACTCCATCTCTATCTCCTTCTTACTCCCAAGATCTACAAAAAATATTTGCTTTTCATCCAACTACAAAATTACTCGATTTTAATCCAACTATACTCAAGGCATGACAATATACTAACTTGGTCCATCAACTTCCCATTTCCTTTGGGATAAATCCTTATTCTCAAACAATTCTCATCCAAAAATCTACGCACTTCTTAAACTCGACCGATACAAATTCAAGAGTCTAAACTCTCGCCAGTCTACAACAATATCGCTTCAATCAATCTTGCACTCTTGCAATCAACTTCAGCTTTGAACCAACTTTGACATTCCGACAATGGTCCGAGAGTAAGTCTCTCCCCCACTTAAAATTCCAACTCAATACCTGCAGACAACAACTAGAACCAACAACAAGTACCGACAGTGTTCCACACACATGTCAAGTACTAAGGACTAAACGACATTGACAATACTAGCCGGACGGACCGACCTGCTCTGATACCACTAATGTAACACCCCATTTCTACCCAACGAGTATAATGAAAATCAGAGTATTAAAAATCAACTAACAAGTGCACAAACAGGATGCTGCATTTTTCTACATATAAGAACTTCATTTAATTTCAAGAAAATTGATACATAACACTTTTGGTTCGTAAGAAACTATAAACAACAACTTTTGTTCATTTAAGAAACCAAATTCAACTTTTACAACTACGCAACGGATTTTCAAATTATCCAACTAAACATGGTATGACATGTTATTCAACTTAAAAACAACTTAGTAACAACATAATCATACTGAAACAACTTAAAAATAACAACGAGACAACTAAGCGTCCAATCCCCGAGTGTTACGTATCAGAGCACCAACACCGACTCAAACTAATGAAGGTAATCATCTTCCTTCAAGCTACCTGCATGTTACTAACATAGGGGTAACATTCAAACAGAAGGGGTGAGATATCGATACTTATAAACAACATATGATAAACAATACTTAGATAAGGATCATAAATAATTCACCACTTCACAACATCAACAACAAAACAACGAATTAACTATCATCCACCTTTTATCAAATTATTTTACTACTATTATATCCATTAACATTTTCTACATAAACCATATAGTCATATATTCAACAAGAACTACTTAATCAGCCTAATCAACACAATTCACTTAATCAACTTGAAAATAACATAACAACTAACAAACTTGAACGACATAAACTTATCAACTTGAACAACATAAAAATAACGCAACAAAAATAAACTATTAAATTACACGACTTACCCCGACAAATTTCGTTAAATTTTGGGCAACTAAGTTTTTCGCCTAATTCGGCTAAACCGACTAAACCGACACTGTTTTATCATTCTGCGATTATTATGACTTCTTCTGAAAAATTCTTCCAAAAGCTATTATTTTTGGTAAATTCTTTTGTCATAGAAAACACGGTTTTAACAAAATTTTGTTTCTGTCAATTTCTAGAATTACTACTTTTTCTATCAAAACTTCAAAACAGACTTGATACAAAAACTGATTTTTTATTCGCTACTGATAATTCCTCTTGTTATTGATACTTATTACTGGTTCTCAGAATTACCTAATATTCTTTACAGGGTACAATTAATAATAGATTAGTCTTTTTATCATTTAGAATTCACATTAAGGGTGGCTTGCGCCACCCAGGACTAGGAAAGCATGTGGCTTGCGCCACACCTAGTCTTGATGGCCACCATAAAAAGTGGCACCCGCCACTTTGACATTCTCAAGATACATGGGAGCAAGTGGCTCCCGCCACTAAAAAATGGCTTCCAATTTTATGCATGTGGCTCCCGCCACATGCGTTTTTCCAACCTACGGGTTCTACTATCATCCCCAATTCCAGATTTCTCACGCAACTCAGTAATACCAACAAAAACCAACACAAACCAGAACAACTTAAAATCAAAATATATTCAACAATCGAACAACAATTTTTACACAACAAATATTACAATAACTACAGATTTTTTTATACACAACATCAATATCAACAAGAACACAACAACCTAACTACCCAAATCATATTATTATTTATTAAACCCGGTTATAAAGATCGAACCCCACCCTTACCTTGGATTAACAGTTGCTCTAATAAGTTTCTGGTTAGTCTCCAAATTTCTCCGATCGAATTTCCAACCCTTTGCCTCTATGACTTTTTTCCTCTCCTCTTTCATCTATGGAGATTAGTAATACGAACATGCTGCCATTGAGTTCTTATCTTGACCAAAATTCAGCCTCCATCATCATCAATCCCTTAACTACTATTTGACCAATTTCCAGCATGAACTTCCAAACTTTAAATGCGTTTTTCTCCTTCAATACCAAACTTATTGTCACGAAATTATATATCAAATTGAAGGGAATTTCATAAACTTTTCAGAGATTCAAGAATTGCTTTAATCTGAATTACGAATAAAAGATAATCACCTGTTTAGTGGAGGCTGTACCATAAGTGCAAAAATGGAGATATGATCATGAGTTCTTCTCTCTCCTTCTTTGCTCCCAAACTATTTTCTCTCCTCTAAAACCCTTATTCTTCTTTAAGACTTTTTCCTCTATAACTTACATGTCCTATTCTCTTGGTACTAATTAACCTAATTTTCTTATTATATTGGGCCTAAGTCATACACCCTCTTAATTGCTAGTTCCGACGCAATCCAAGCCCATTAACCAACATGGTCCAATAATCGATAATATCACTTCTGATATTATTTCCTCGACTTTTCGACTAATAATCTGATTTAACGACTTAATTCTTCGCAACATAAAATCAACCAAATAATAAATCGCGACTAACTACTTACTTCCGACTTAATAGATTAGCTTCCGATTATCAACCAAATGGTCCAAACATTCCAATCAACATATCCAACAACCAAAGGAGAATACTCCATATCGTTTTCCATAACTTATATCGACTTAAATAATTAAATTCTACTTAAACCAACTTATAACCATCAACATAATACTCCGATAAATTCAGCCATCAACACGAATCGACACAATTCCATACAAAGCATCTCAAATCGACAAATATACTCAAATCTACGCGAATTACCACGACATACCATAATTATATTTAATTAAATAAACGGGAGTTACAGAGGGAGCGGTTTGAGTGAGAACAAATGAGATTTAGGTAGCGTGTGAGAGAGATACAAAAGAAATATTAGAATGATTGCTCTTGATAGTGGAGAGATTTTTGTTGGGAACATAGGGGAAAATTAAAGACATTTCCATACACCATTAATTGACTCTTCAATTTTTTAAAAAAGAAAATAGCTTTGATACTCTTCTCGCACGCCTTTAATTGTTATAATCTATCATGATAACTTCACTCTTTTCATCGTTAACTAAGAATTCATATTTAATGAAGTTGACATTTAGCCCTTGATCACATAGTTGACTGATGGTAATTAGATTGGCAGTCAAATATTTGACTAGCAACACATTATCAAGACTTGGGAATCCTGAACAATTCAACTTTCCAACCCCCTTGATCTCTCCCTTGGCTCCATCACCAAATCTCACATAGCTGGTGGAGTGAGCCTTGATGTCCACTAAGAGATTTTGAATTCCAGTCATTTTTCGAGAGCAGCCAATATCAAAATACCATGCATCTTTATCTGCAGCCATGAAAGAAGTATGAGCTATTAGACTAGTAGTATCAACTCTAGGAATCCATTGCTTTTTGTTCATAGGGGTGTTTTGATTAGTCTTAGTTGGGAAGACAAGCTTAGGGAATCCATATAATTTGTAACAGAAAGGCTTTATATGACCAAAGCGACCACATTAATGACATCTCCATCTCTGATTTTTTTTTCTTTTGTAGTTTCCTTGTCTTCTGTCATGATGTTGAGGCATTTGATTCAACATCTTTGGTTTGATCTCAGAGTGAGCAAGATCTGAGATAGGTTATTTTCCTCTATTAAATCCTAGACCAGTCACATCTCCAACTAACATTCCAACTTGAAGAATCTCATCTAAAGTATCTGAACTACTGTTCAGCATCCTGACAGACTTGGTCATTTGATCAAGTTTAGAGTTTAGCAATGTTACCTCATTTTCCAGCTTGAAGATAGTTTCAATATATTATTCCTTTTCAGCCTCCAGTTATATTATGAGTTTCTTTTGTTTCTCTCCTTGTTGATAAACTTCTTCACTTCTAAGGTAGAACTTATTGTAGAAGTCTTCCAATTCTTCAAAGGTTAATTCATCATCACTAGAATTTGAGTAATATCTCCTAGTTAGAGCAATATCACCCTTAGTAGATCCTTCTTCACCTTCACTTCCAGACTCCTCATTAGACCAAGCCACGGTAAGACTCTTCTTCTGTTTCCTGAGACGTGTGGGACATTCAGGTTAATTATGACCAAAAATTTCACATGCATAACATTGCATTCCTTTTCCTTAAGGAGAGTTTTCTTCAGTTTTTGTCTCTCTTTCACCTCATTTGTCTTGCTGATGTCAGATGTGATGTTCTTGACATTTGGTCTTGACTTTTTCTCCATTCTTCTTATCACTTATTAAACTGCCTTCTAAGAGCCACTAAGGCATTTGATAAGCCTTCATCAGTGTCCAGGTCACAATCTTTTATTCCATCTTCAGTGTTGGAGGAAAAAACAATGTTTTTATTCTTTTTGTCAGATCTGTCACTCATACCTATCTCAAAGGTTTGAAGATAGCCAATAAGTTCACCAACTCCCATCTTGCTAATGTCATGAGCTTTTTCTATAGTAGTGACTTTCATGTCAAATCTCCTAGGAAGGGACCTGCGGGTTTCTCTTACCAACCTTTCTTCAGACATTGTTTCTCTAAGAGCACTGGAAGCATTAGCTATCTCAAGGATGTTCATATGAAAATCATGAATACTTTCATCATCTTTCATCCTTAGGTTTTCAAATTTTGTGGTAAGCAACTGAAGTCTTGACATCTTTACCTTAGAAGTAGCTTCATGAGTAGTTTTGAGGATGTCCCAAGCATCTTTAGCCACAACATATGTGTTAACTAATCTGAAAGTATTTTTATCAATTCCATTGAATATGGCATTCAATGTTTTGGATTTTCCAAGAGCAAGATCATCTTCTTCTTTAGACCAGTCCTCTTCAGGCTTCAAATCTGTTGTATCCTCTCCATCTTTGTCCTTCATAACAGGATGTTCCCATCCTCTCAGAACAACTTTTCAGGCCTTGTTATCCAAAGACTTCAAGAAGGCAACCATTCTTGGCTTCCAGCAATCATAATTAGTTTCATCTAAAATGGGTGGTCTGTTTAAAAATTTCACCTCCTTGTCCATTATACCAGAAAGTAACTTCCCTAGATCTCACCTAGATACAGAGCAGGATGCCTACTCTGATACCAATTTGTCAAACTCCAATTTTGACCCTGAATCGCTGAATAAATACAGTTATCATGACATCTGCATCATCTACATAGCATAGCATGCACTTCATCTTGCATAGTATCCAAAATATTAGTCAAAATAAATTTATGGGATTTACGGACAAACCGGTCTAAATTTATTTCTAAAATTGACCAAATACTGTATTTTTTCCAATATGTTTATTTCACGCTGAATATTTTGGTTCCTTCATTTTATTTTTTCGGGCGATTTGGTTCCCGGCCTTTTTTTTCCTTCCTTTTTTTAATCACTCTTATTTCTATTTTTTAGTCAAAATAGCCATTTTAATGCAATTATAATTAATTAAATATTTTTTAATAGTTATTTTAATTTACTTATTATATTTTACTTTTATTTTTTTAATTATTTATTTTAGTTTTTTTATTTCAAATTTTATTAGTCATTAAGTTTTAGAAAAAACATGTTTAGACGATTTTTAACACAATTTTATTATTTTACTTATATAGATATATGTGTCTCCTATTATTTAAAAAGAAAAAACACAAAAATATTTATCCTTAATTTTTTTATTATTCTTGTCCATTATTTTTTGGAAATAAATTTATTTTGTCTTGCTTCCCTAGTTTTATATATAAGTATGACATCAAAATCACATGGGGGACACCAACAATCTTCGTTCTCACTACCACTAATCTCTCTCTCTCTCACACACACATATAGAAAAGAACCATTAACATACATTCTCTTCCAATTTTGGCTTCATGTGTATTCTTTAGTAAAAATAAAAACAAATCTTAAAGCCACTAACAATCCAAACACCTTCATGTGAATACACCTTTCATAATCATCAACACATAACATCATTGTGTCATTGTCTGCTCACAAACCTCCATGTTGCTCTTTCCAACTCGCCGGAAAACCGACGTAAAGCTTGCTCACAACCAAATCCAGCAGGCTGCTATACATTTCTGGTGAGCTCTCTCCGTCTCAATCGCACACAACCTATGCCGCCAACCTCTACTGCAAAACTATTGGTAACATTTCTTCTGCTATATTTGAATTATGGATAGTCGTGTTATTTCTTTTGTTGAAAATATTATCTTATGTTTTGTTTGTTTAATTTATGAACAATAAATTTTGAGATATATTGGTTTACACGTTTCTCTGCTTGCAATACTTATGATGAAGAGAAAGAGGGGTTCTTGTTGTTATTTTTTGCAAAAGTGAAAAGAGAACAGAGATTGATAAGAGGGATGAAGAGAATCATTGTTTTTGCTTACTGTGTTGCTTATTTCTTTTTATTTTATTTTTTGTCCTAACCATGGCCATGTGTCAACTCCTCATGGGTCATTTTCAATTTTTTTTAAAAAGGCTAAAACAACATGAGCTCACATTTGAAGAAAATAGGGTGTTGCCCTCATTTTTTTAATTATTTATTTATTTATTTATTTGTTTTCAAATTAAGATTAGAAAGTAAGTTTTTCAGTGGACCATTACATTATGTTTCCATGGCCCAATCTTTTTTATACCCTTTTTTATTCTCTTTTTTATTACATTTTTTATAATTATTATTAATTATTTAGAGTAGTAATTAATTAATTTTATATTGTTTAGTTTTTAATTAATTAATTATTCCTTTTTTTAATTATTAAGTAGGTTAGTTGATCATTTGTCGTATCGATCATCGCATTGCGATTTCTGAGCACAAATTGATTGTGTTTTCGAGAACCGTATGGATGCATATAGTTATTCACTCGACTTCTTATAGAGTGACTCACACATGAGTCTACTCTAAGATAGTTAAAGAGATAAATTGGTTGCCTTCGATTTCAGTTGCCTTTCGAGTCCCGTGGTGTACTTTTCCTTTACTTTCTCGCACTTCTTTTGCAAAACCTTGGTCCAATGCCAAGCGGAACCCCCGCATTCTCGATCCACATATCGAGTCCTGCCCCATTTACTTGTAAGTCGACCGCCTTATGCGGCGCCACCGACCTTATCTTAGTTCTTTAGTCCTTTACTCCTTTCATTACAAATAAATCATTTATATCGCAAGTTGCAACCTTTTCCTTAGTCTTAGGAGCTTGCTCGCTTTCATTTACCTTTTATGCTTTTATTTTGTTATTTCATATCCAAAGGAAAAAAAACTCCTTCAATTGACTCAATGTCATAGGTAGTTTAGCAATCCCTAGTTTCCCCTTCGACCTTAGCAATTAGGTATTTAGATTTTATTTTACAACTTTTTGTGACTTTGTTAAGTCACGTGAGCGTTTGCCATAACACTTACTCCCCCCTCCGAACCTTGATCATAATTAATTGTTCGTTCACCATTAGAAATAAAAATCTTAGCCCCTTTTTAGTAAAAGCAAGCGATAATAACAATAACATAAATATTAACAAGAGGTTCTCGTAGGATCAATGTTTTAAAAACCGGACCGGATCGGGCGGTCGGACCGGTTGAACCGAGAACCGGACCAGTCTCCGGTCTGGTCTGCTTGTAGGATCGTTTGTGTAGTTGGACCAGTGGGAACCGGTGTGAACCGGAAAAATCGGCGGTTTCCGTAAAACCGCGACTCAAATGCATTTTTTAAAACACTCTCAAAACACAGTCGTTTTGAACTTATTTCTTATTTTCCTCTAACAAAGGGAAAAGCCAAAGGAATAGGAACGACGTTGTGCGTGCACCAAAGAACGGCAGGTTAGGATTTCTTACTTTCGTTTATTCTTGAATGGCATTTGAAGAATATATTTAAGTTTAACTATTGAATACTTGACTATATTTATATGTAACATAGTTGCAGATCTGTATCCTTGTAGTGATTGTTTTCATTATTAAATTCTAGAATTATCTATGGTTCATAAAATTTGTTTTCTGTTTGGTGCACATTATAATATTATATAATTAGTTTCTTATATTTAATAGCAATAGATATTGATGATTGATCCATATAAAGCATTGCCGTAGTAATTGGTAGCATTGCAATATAAGAGACAATATGAGTATTACTATTGTTACTAATTGGCTCAACTTTCTTCTTTACTTATTTTGAGTATTTATTGGTAAAATAAGAGATAATATGAGTAAAATACATGTTACTTTGTTACTAATTAGTTTTAGCTTTACTCGTTGGCTTTACTTTTTTACTAATTGGCTTTACTGTTTTACTAATTTGTATGAGTATTAATAAAATTAAAAACTAAATACATGTTAGAAAAATTGAGACAGTATGAAAGTTTTTACTGTTAGAGATAGTATGAAAGTTTGATGGAAAATGCTAGAGACTATTTTTAATCTAGATTTCAGTATGAGATTTTTTACTATTAGAGACAGTATGAAAGTTTGATGAGTTTGTACTAGTAGTATGTCCTTGGCCACCTCGTTTGTTTGGCACTTGTTAAAAATGCTCAACCGTGATTCATTATGCTTGTGACTGACTTTTTTCATATAGATTTCAATATTTTTGTAGTATTGATGATTTCAATTTTTTTTGTAGTATTGATGATTTCAATTTTCTATGCATTTAAAATATATTGTCTCGTTTTACAGGAAAATGACATCTTCTGAAACACCATCATCATAACAACCACCATCACAAGAAGCCTCTTCAGGTCATAGTTTAATTCAAAATAATGTTAGAGGAAAGACTGATATAGCTTGGGCACATTGTACTAAAAGTCCAGATGGAAAATCTCTTGTTTGTATCTACTGTCACAAAGGTTTTGGTAGAGGTGGAATTCATAGGGTAAAGCAACACTTGGCTGGAGTGGTAGGAAATGTTGAAATTTGTATGTCAGTGCCTGCAGAAATTCGTTTTCAGATGAAACAACATATTAATGAGCGGAGCAAGAAAAGAAAAATTACAGATGTGGCTGAAACTGAAAGTGAGTCATTTACTGTGGAGGGAGGTGCTTCTAAAAGGAATGACACTCGCATTGGTACTTATTTTTTACCCAGAACAACTCCGGGAGCTCAGCCTACTTTAAAAAGTGTGATGCAAAGTAAAGAAGTGGTAGAAAAGTTTGATCTTGCTATTGCAAAGTGGTTTATTGATGCATTTATTCCTTTCAATGTTAAATTCGCCTTATTTTCAACCTGCAGTAGATGCTCTTTGTTGCATGGGTGTTGGATATAAAATTCCTACAATGCATGCCCTTCGTGGTAATTTGTTAAACAAGTGGGTTAATGACGTGAAGATACAGATAGAGAAATATCGTTCTATTTGGAAGGATACAGGTTGCACCCTTATGGCAGATGGGTGGACCGATCATTGTAGGAGAACTCTTATCAACTTTTTAGTTTATTGTCCCAAAGGAACTGTTTTCATAAAGTCTGTTGATGCCTCAGGTGCTTCTAAAACTGCAGACACATTGTTTAAGCTTTTCAAGGAAGTAGTGTTGTATGTTGGTCCAGAAAATGTTGTTCAAATCGTTACAGATAATGCTGCGAATTATGTTGCTGCTGGTCGGTTGTTGGAAAAAGAGTTTCCTAAGTTGTATTGGTCTCCTTGTACAGCACACTGTATTAATTTGATGTTGCAAGACATGGGGAAATTAGAGGAAGTAAGTGGGGTAGTGTCACATGCTTCAAAAATTACCAAATTCATATATAATCATTGTTTTGCATTATATTTGATGAGACAAAATACAGGTGGAAGAGAAATACTTCGTCCTACTCCAAACCGCTTTGCTACTAATTTCATTGCATTACAAAGTATTTTGTCTCATAAAGATGCACTTAGAGCCATGGTAACATCCAAAGAGTGGACAACAATAACTTATTCCAAAGATGTCAAGGCAAAACAATTTGTGGAACAAGTCTTAAACTCAAGCTTTTAGTCTACATGTGCTGACATAGTGAAAATTACAAAACCTCTTGTACGTGTCCTGCATATTGTTGATAGTGAAGATAAACCGGCTATGGGATATCTCTACCGATCTATGTACAAAGCAATAGAGGAGATTGAGAAGAGGTTTAAAAGAAATAAGCTGAAAGTAGAGCCTTATTTGAAGATCTTGAATAACCGTTGGGATGCACAACTTCGCAAAAATCTTCATGTTGATGGTTATTGGTTAAATCCATCTTGTAGGTTCAGTCCAGAATATGAAAAAAACAAGTCCACCACCCAAGGCCTTTTGGATGTCATTGAAAAGTATGCTTATGATAGTAAGGACTTGAGAACTAAATTAACTGTTGAGATGAGTTTATTCAAAAATTGTGAAGGTAGTTTTGGAAGGACAACAGCCGTAGAAAACCAAGATGAAGTTTTTCCAGGTAAAATTAGATGATAAATTTTATGCATTTTAAACCAAGATGATTTTTTCTAATTTTTTTTACATGCACTTTTCTAGATCAATGGTGGGAAACTTATGGGACCGAAGCACCCAATTTGCAAAAGCTTGCTATTAGGATTTTGAGTCAAACTTGTAGTGCATCTGGTTGTGAACGAAATTGGAGTGTATTTGAACACATTCACTCAAAAAAAAGGAATAGGTTGGAGCATCAAAAGCTTAATGATCTCGTCTTTGTTCGTTATAACTTACGGTTACAAAATAGATATATTATATATATATGCTAATATATGTTACCGTTTCTATATTTGGTATTGATCCATCTAGTATTTTAGATCCATCTAATATATGCTAATATATGTTATGTTACCGAGCTGTTATATGCCATGTTGCTAATATATGCCAAATTGTTTATGCCAATATATGCCAAATTGTTTATGATAATATATGCCAATTGTCACACCCCAAATTTTACCCCTAATCGCTCATATCATAATCATATTTTTATCGCATTTAGCAAGGATTTTTCCCGATTTATTTTCTGTTGTTTTCTTCTCATTTTCTAGCTTCCATTTTAATTTAATTTATTTATGGCTTTTTTTTAATTCATTTTCGTATTTTTAATTTTAATTTCTATTTTCGTCCTATTTGTAAATTCCTATTTTTTTTAAAATTTTATTTCAATTTCTATTTCTAATTTTTTAGTTCAATTTTCAAATTTTTCTAAACTTATTTGTTATTTCTTTTCATTATCAAGTCCTCATTCCTAAATTAATTTTTATTTCATTTTCAAATTTTATTTTCTAAATTTATTTTCTATTCTTCAACTTTTAATTTTATTCCATTTTCAAGTTGTTATTTCCAAATCTAATGTCAATTTCAATTCATTTTTATTTTCTAAATTCCAAACTTATTTCTCAAATTCTAAAGTTAGTTTTTTAATTTCAATTATTTAAGTTTCTAAGTTATTTCAATTTTAAGTTTAATTCCTTTTTTTTATTCACTTCTAATTCAAATTTTAATTTTTAACCATTTATTCCATTTTAATTCATATCCACATTTTCTATTTTCTAAATTCCAATTTAGTTCTCAAGTTTCTAAAATAATTTTAATTCCAGGTTTATTTATTTAAGTTTATGAGTTTATTTTCAATTTTAAATTTATTTCTTGTTAATTCATTCCTAATTTAAATTTTTTATTTAGGTTCTAATTTAGAGTTTCTCTTTTCAATTTCAAATTTATAATCAAATGTAAATATTCTATTTATTCCATAATATTTGTTTTGTTACAATTACATATACATAGAAAATTACAAGAAAAAATGCTACAAAAAAAATTCAGCACAAGACTACAAAATGCAACAGCTCCAAATCTGCCCCAAATCAGCATGCAGCCACCAACAGCTGCATTTTCCTGCTCCACCCACTGCTGCAAATTCAGCATGTGTCTCCCTTCCCTCCAACCCTTCATTTGCAAGCAACAAGGACAACAAAATCAGCCACAAATCTGCCAATACAAACACCACAAAACAGAGCACAAAGACATCAGTTCAGCATTATAAACACTACAAAAACTCAGCCACTAACCACAAAAAAAATCCTCTCATAACAGTCCCATCCAGCAACAAAAACAGTTACAATTTCAGCCTTAAAACTCACTCAACTCAGCCACACAAAAAAAAAAAAAAATCAACCAGAAAACAGCTCAAAAATCACCACAAACACACTCAAACAACTCTCACTAAACTCACAAATTCAGCCCCAACCCAACACTGTTACATCCCAAAACCCATCCCAAAAATCCAGCCAAGCTTAAACTCAAAAAAAGAGAGGAGAAAAGAGGTTACAAAAAGTTCAGCATAACAACAAGGAGTAGACAGCATCAGCAAGGAATAGCGGAGCTTACCGTTGTGGACTCGGCCCCCCGATAACGTTCGGGTCGGTAATTTCTTTTTCTTCCTCTCCTTCACCTCTTTTAGCATTTGTCAATAATTAGTTTTCTTCTCAGCTTTTATTTTTCTTTCTTTTAATTTCGAACCTGTACACAAAACAAAACATTATATTAAAACTTCATAAAAAACTTCATACTAAAAAAGCTTCATAAAAAAAAACTTCAAACCAGTCAGCACATACCTTTTTAGACCCTAAGCCTCCATACTTATTCAAGCAACACAAATAAACCGCCAGTTCACCATCTTCTAAAAAAACTGAATCGTGTTAGCCCTCCTTCTGCCATGTTTCAAACAAAAGCTCCATTTGCCAAAACTTCAAAACATTTCCGAACTACCCTCCTGCATCATGAAACCATCACCTTTTGAATCCTGCAAAAACAAAACAAGTAACAACATTCATAGCCCTCTGCTTCCATCTAAACCATAACCTTAAATCTTACAGCATCAAAAACACAACAAAAAAACCCATAAAGAAGTTTTCCGAAACCAACGATCCATTTAACTCACCTTCACCATCACTGTGAGCTTTCTAAATCCGAGCCAAACCTCATCGCTTCCACCGTGAAACGCTCTAACCAAACGCATCAAACTACCATTCAATCCAGCCACAAACACTCCTCCTCACTCATAAACAACCAAATCAAGCCTTTCCTCTTCTTCAAGCTCAACCCACATCACCACCACTGATCCGAACCGTAACAGCCTCACATCACAAAAAACTCTGAGTGCCGAAACCAAACCTGACGCACAAAACCGCCACCAATCTTCAAATCCAAAACAACAATCCAAAAAATCAGAAAGAGTGAGAGATGAATTGAGAGACATAAGAACAAACAGAGAGTGAACGAATGTGAAAACTAGAGAAAAAAAACCTTTCGGCCATCCACCGTGAATCAACAGCCGCGAGCACAACACCGCGCAACCACCGCGCCGTCGAGAAGCTAACTCGCCGCCGGAGCGCAAACAGAGAGACACAGAGCCACGAACTGTGAAACTGGCGCTGACGATTGAGACCGAGTGAGTGAGACGAACTGGACAGCCAAGCTCGCCGTGAACCGCCACTGTCTCCCTTCTTAGTTTCGGTTGTTTCTTTCGTGAGTTTGGGTATTTCTTTTATTTTCTCTGATGCACTTTTTTTTTTTTCCTCTTTTCTTTTTCTAGCGTGGATATTTGATTTGTGCAGACTGTGTTTAGTTTTATGGCCATCGTTTTATCTGAGTTTGTTTATTCCATAAATCTAAGTTTTCCATATTTTCCATATGTATTTATTTATTGTGTTTTAAAATAATTTAATTGATTTGTTCCTTTCCAAAATTGAGTTTTGTTTCCAACGTGAATTTCTCTTTCTGTGAATGTATCTTACAGTACTTTGTTTTATAAAATGATAGAAACATAGTTTTCTAAATTAATTGTTTCTTTTTTTTCTTTTCTTTATAGAATGTAGGTTAGACTTTTATTTTATTATTATTTTTCTTACATTATTATTTTATTTTATTTTATAAAAGAGAACTTGTTTTCCTATTTTAATTTTGATGGATTAAAACCTGTATATTTTTTACACACATCGGTGAGCATAATTTTTTCCCTGTTTCAGTTTGTTTTTCTTTGCATATCATGGTTAAAGCCCATTTGAGTATTAATTATACTATTAGCCTCAGTAAATATACATTTTATTTATTATTGTTTCAAATTTTTCTTGCAAGTCTTTTATTGTATATTATTTATTATTATTATTATTTGTATCTTGTTTTTTAAAATTAGAAATTCATTTTCAATATTTCATAATTTGTCTTTTTAATTATTTGGGCCGATGATATGACAAAAGGTCACGAGAAATCGTTTTCGATTAATCGTGACCAATATGAGGCCATGCATTTATTTATTCTATTCATGCATTTATTTATTCTATTCTATTTATTTTATTTAATTTATTCTACTTCACAGTTTATTTCACTTTATTTATTTATTTATTATTTATTTCTCGCACTCTTAGACCATATTAACTTCATTTCAAAAATAATAAATCCTTGGTCCAACGCCAAGTGAACTTCACATACACTTCACTCACACACGTAAGTCGGTCGTTTACGATCGCCATCTGCACATTCCTTACACTTCACAGCTTTTCTAACTTAAGAAAATTGACGCACCACGCTTGTCTTCCACCCCCGCATTCTCGATCCATATATCGAGCCATAGCCCAGTTACTAAGCCTTTGTCTTCGCATTTCCTGTTTATTTTATTCAATTTATTTTTGCAAGTAGCAACCTATGCCTTAGACTTAGGAGCTTGCACCCTCATTTATTTTATTTTTGTTTATGCTTTTCAATCCAAAAGGGAAAGACTCCTGCAGTTGACTCAATGTCATAGGAAGTTTAGCAATCCCTAGTTACCTTTTTGACCTTAGCAATTAGGTCCCTCATCCTTAGGTCCTTAGCCATTAGGTCCTTAGTGTTTTATTTTTATAACTTTTTGTGACTTTGTTAAGTCACGTGAGTGTTTGCCATAACACTTACCTTCCCCCGCGAACCTTGAGCGTAACCAAGTGTTCGTTAATCCTTAGGAGAACTACGAGTGCTCTGATTCTATACCCGATACGTAGGCATCGATGCGATGTTGTGCGAGCACCATTAGAAATAAAAAACCTTAGGTTCCCTTAGTTTTAGCAAGCAATAAACAACAAAAATACAAATATTAACAAGAGGTTCCCGTAGGATACTGCGGATGCTTAGGATGCTAACACCTTCCCTAGGTATAATCAACCCCCGAACCTAGTTTCTCCTCATTTAGGGTTTTTACGATCTTTTTCCCTTTTCCTTTTGGATTAAATTAAAGTCGGTGGTGAACATAAATGTTTTGCGATTCAAGCTCACTTAATAGCTTGGTATCCGATTCTCACCGCAACACAAATGGCGACTTCACTGGGGACACTTTATTTTTGAGGGTTAAGCCCACCTTGTATATTTGTATATTTGTTGTTGTATTGCTTGTTATTATTTGGGATTTTTGTTGGGTGTTCCATGTGTGGTGAGATAAGTCCTAACCCGGACTTGAGTGTAAAATAAGTTAGGACGGTGGTATATTCAAGAAGGCTTGTAGGGAGTTGAGTCCCGACCAAGTTGACTTGAGACACCACCACTCAGCGGAGGCCTCCTCGGATGTAGTTTTGTTGATCGAGTTCAGTCGTGAAAACATTACTATATTCGACCTGAGAGCCATTAATGCTGAGGACCGTAGAACATTTACCCCCACTTGGCCTTTTTAGGGATGTAGTGCGATGACTATGAGGATGCAAATCCGAAATAGTTGATACGCGATACTACACTCGAATGAGACTCTCTTGAGAATATTACTGATTACCAAGTTGAGTTGGGAAGTCGGTAATATCCGAAAGATGGGACAATGATTCTGGGAACTTTTAGAACCCGTTGTACAGGTACAGACAAACTCATAGTACATACCTTTTTGGGAGGGTTGAACCTTTGACCTCATGCAAGCTTTGAACCTAAGCCTTGTTTGTGTTTGTGTTTGTTGCATTCACGCATCATGAAGCATCATATTTACCATTTTTATTCAAGGAACTCAGAAACTCTATCTTTGCAAATATCATAGGTATCATCATGGACTTTGGAAGAAGAAAGACTGTCAAGTACACATTCAAAACTCCCAAACTTGAAGACCTAAGGAAATTAAGAGATTTGGTTTTGGATCAAGAAGCCTTCATGGAGAAGCATAGGAGACTTTTAGCTTTGCTTAAGACTGATTGGGATGGAAGGTTGCTCTCTGTGATGCTCCAGTTTTATGATCCTCTCTACCACTGTTTTACGTTCCCTGATTACCAATTGGCGCCTACTTTGGAAGAGTATTCAGTTCTGGTGGGATCACGCGTTAAGGATGAGTTTCCTTTCCCTGTTCTGGAGAAGGACCCTGAAGAAGCGGAGATTGCAAAGGCGACATATTTGAGTGTTCCTGAGGTCAAGGCAAATATGACCTATAAAGGAAAGATTTTTGGATTCCCTACAAAGTTTCTGATAGAAAAGGCCAAGAATTTTGTTGATGTGAAGGATATGAAAGCTTTTGAGGCGACTTTTATTCTGCTGATATATGGAGTGCTGCTTTTCCCAAACTTTGAAGACTTTGTCGACCTGAGCGCCATCAAGATATTTCTGAAGAAGAACCCGGTCCCTACTTTGCTCGGAGACACCTACCATTCCATCCATCTGAGGAATCACCATAAGGGAGGGATGATTACTTGTTGTGCATCATTGTTGTACGAGTGGTTTATTTCGCACTTGCCTAAGTCATCTTCATTTTGGAACCTTAAAGATGGTTTGTGGTGGTCACAAAGGATCATGTCTCTTACCCACTCTGACATTAGCTGGTACAACCGTGTTTATGATGGAGCATTGATTATTGATAGTTGTGGTGATTTTGCTAATGTGCCTCTTCTTAGCACTAAGGGAGGAATCAGCTATAATCCAGTTTTGGTTCGCCGCCAACTCGGGTATCCGTTGAAGGACAAGCCTAAGAGTGTTGAAGTGGAAGGAATTTTCTTTAAGGATGACGAAGAACCAGAGCTCAAGAAACAGATTATGCAAGCTTGGAAGTGCATTCATAGGAAGGGGAGGAGTAGCCTGGGAAAGCCGAATTGTGTTTCTATGGAACCCTATCTCCAATGGGTACGAGATAGGGCAATCAGTCTGAAGATGCCTTACCCTCTCCAGGATCCTATGACCTTCAGGAAACCCATTCTGGTCTTTATGGATGATGCAGAGAAGCTGAAGATTGATTTGGAGAAAGAGATTCGAGAGAAGAATGCATGGAAGAATCGACATCAGATCATCAGCAGTGAGAATGAAGAGCTTAGAAGACAACTGAAGATGAAGGAAGAAGAAGAGCTCTCCAACAAGAAAAGGAAAGCACAAGAGGATTTATTTTCCTCCAGCACTCAAGAGGACACTTCTTGGAAGTCGATCGTGGATCAGCTTATGCTTGAAAGGGCTCAGATGAAGGCACAAATCGAGAAGCTCAACTTGAGGCTTTTAGGAGAATCTCCTTAGGACTTTGTCTTTATCTTTATTAAACTTTGTTTGGGATTTTTGAAAGTGTACTCAAGACTTTGTATCACTTTTTGAATTTAATGAAATCATATCCTTTTGATTATTATGTTTTCCTTGGTATTTGCAAATTGTTTCTTAAGTTCCTTGAATAAATTTCATTTTCGCATTGCACTCATACATTTGGCATTTCATTTGCATTTTTTTCATATAAAACTCATTCCTGTCATCTGCTCTCAATTCAGCTTTCACACTGAGGCTCTCACGCAAATACTACACTCGAGCTCAAGCCAGAAAGAGGATGGCTGAAAGAGACCTAGAGATGGACAGAGTTAACGAAGAGCTTTCTGATATTCGTGGAGATATGGGTCAGATGATGGAAATGTTGCAAGTCATTCGAGCGAAGATGGATACCCAACGGACTGTGGTGTCAGAAATTGTCACTGCAACGACTGAATTTGTCACTGCAACGACCCAGCCTACATCATCAGTCATTACCCCTGTGACCTGGCCTCCTTTTGGACTTCCTCATGGATTCGTCCCTCCTCCTCATGGTTTTGCTTCTCAAAGTTTTATTCCTTCTTCTTCAGGGTTTGCTACTCAAAGTTTTATTCCTCCTTCCCAAGGACTTGCTACTCAGGGTTTCTTCCCTCCTTCTCAAGGTTTTGCTACTCAGAGTTTTATACCTCCTTCCCAAGGATTTGCTGCTCAGGGTTTCTTCCCTCCGTCCCAAGGCTTAGCTTCTCAAAGTTTCGCACCTCCCTCTCAGGGTATGGCATTTCCTTTTCAAGGTTTTGTGCCTCCTCCTCAGGGATTTGCTGCTCAACAAACTGTTCCTGTGACTAATGAAGAGAATCATGCAGTTGCTAATTTTACACAAGACATTGTGCACACCCGTGCCCAACCGTATTTTAATGACCATCAGGGGTATGAAGCGCCAGATATGTCTGAAAACGGAGATGAGAAACACGTGAAGATGCAAGAGAATTTTGATACCCTTGAAAAAAGGTTAAGAGCGATTGAAGGTGACCAGATCTTTGGTGCTGCTGCCAGGGAGATGTGTCTGGTGTCTGGATTGGTAATACCTCCAAAGTTCAAGATACCCACCTTTGATATGTATGAGGGTGCAACTTGTCCTAAGAACCATCTCCTGATGTACTATCGAAGAATGGCTGCTCAGGTAGACAATGATAAGTTAATGATCCACTGTTTTCAAGACAGTCTGAAGGGAATCTCCTCTAAATGGTATTTGACGCTTGACCAGTCGAAGATTCGCAGTTTCCAAGACTTGGCAGATGCTTTCATCCAACAATACAAATACAACATGGACCTTGCTCCCGATAGGAGGCAATTGCTAAGCATGTCCCAGAAAGAGTCTGAATCCTTTAAAGAGTATGCTCAGAGGTGGAGAGGGACCGCTTCTCAAGTAGAGCCCCCATTGACTGAAAAAGAATTAGCTGACTGGTTTGTTGACACTGTGCGACCAGAATTCTATGAGAGAATGGTGGGGAGCATAACTGCTAGCTTCTCTGATTTAGTGGCTGTAGGAATCAAGGTAGAACTCGGATTGAAGAGTGGAAAGATGAGTAGTGCGTCTGGCAGTTCTAGCACTAACAGTGGAAATATTGGCAAGAAATTTACCAATAACTTCCACAAGAAGAAAGAGGGTGAGACGAATGCCATAATGACAGGTCAAAGAAGAAATCCGCTTTGGCAGAGACCTTCACCTATGGCTCAACAGCAATATGCTCGTCAACAGCAGTATGCTCATCAACAACAGTATGCCCAACATCCTTATGTAGCGGCGGTTCAACCGTCATTTAATCCACAAGTCCCCATGTATCGGCCAACTCAAGCAGTACCGATGTATCAGCAAACGGCTCCAATGATTCAACCTTATCAGCCAATGCTCAACAATCCAGGCTATCAACAAGCACCCAATGCTTCAGCCTACCAGCAGAGGACTCCAGCTCCTCATCCAAATCCCAATTTTCAGAATAGAAGACCAGGTGGAAGGCCTCCTAATCCTCGAATCCCTATAACTTATACTGAGTTATATCCTTCATTGCTGAAGAAGGGTTTGGTTACTCCAAGGCCTCTGGGTCCTCCACCAAATCCGCTCCCACCAAATTACAACTCAAATGCTCACTGTTTATTCCATGAAGGTGCCCCAGGGCACGATTTGGAGGGTTGTTATGCTTTGAAGTACATCGTGAAAGATTTGATGGAGAAGAACATTCTGTCATTTGGGAATACGGGTCCGAATGTCAAAGATAATCCTTTACCCAAGCATGGGTCTATAAATGCTATTGTTGATGAGTCCGAAGAAGGTTTGATTTTCAATGCCACCGAGATCAAGACCCCGCTTAGAGACTTCCATGCAAAGTTAGTAGAGGCGGGTATACTGAAGAGTTGTCATCAGAATTGTGAAGGTTGTGTTGATAGTCCAAAGGGATGTGAATCGGTCTTAAAAGATGTTCAAGATTTGATTGATGAAGGTGTCTTACAAGTGAGTGGTCATATGAGGAGGAATGAAGTGGCAGTAATTGAACCAATCTTCAACTTGCCGGAATCTGATTCTACCTGGGTGCCAGTGTTCAACCTGCCTGAATCTTCAGGAGTTCAACCTATCTTCAATACTCTAGAATCCGTGGTGCCAATTTTCAACATACCTGAGCCAAGATTTGAACAAAGGAGTAACTCTTTCCGTTATGAAGACACTAAAGCAGTTCCTTGGAAGTATGATACAGGGAAAGTTCATCAGAAGATCAATAAAGCTAATCAGAAGGAAGGTTCAAAAGTGGCAAGTGCTGACATAGCGGGTGCAGGCCGTTTGACTCGCAGTGGTCGTGTTTACACTCAGCAAGCCCATACGGCTCCGCCTAAAGAAGTCATTCCAGCTGTTGTCAACAAGGATAAAGAAGTAGTCTTGGGAGAAGAGGATGCAGAATTTCTCAGAATCATAAAGAAGAGTGATTATAAGGTAATTGATCAGCTGCATCAAACGCCTTCCAAAATATCTATCCTATCACTTCTTATGCATTCTCCGGCTCATCGAAGTGCGCTTCAGAAGTTGTTAGCTCAAGCCCATGTTACGCACGATATAACAGTGAATCAGTTTGATGGAGTCATTGCCAATATCACTGCGTGTAACAACCTCAGTTTCAGTATGGAGGAGCTTCCAAAGGAGGGCTTAGACCACAACCGTGCTCTCCACATATCAGTGAAATGTCAAGAGGATACTTTAGCAAGAGTTCTTGTGGATACAGGATCTTCTTTGAATGTTTTGCCGAAAAGAACACTTGCTAAGTTATCTTATCAAGGGGCAGAGATGAGGCCCAGTGCACTGATTGTAAAAGCTTTTGATGGTTCAAGGAGGACTGTTATTGGAGAAGTAGACCTACCAATCCTGATCGGGCCACAGGTCTTCAAAATCACTTTCCAGGTTATGGACATCAATCCTAATTACAGTTGCTTGCTGGGAAGACCTTGGATCCATGCTGCTGGGGCAGTCACTTCAACCCTACATCAGAAGATGAAGTTTGTAGTCAATAACAAGCTGGTAACCGTATCTGGGGAAGAAGATCTCATGGTTAGCAACCTTTCATCCTTTACCTATATTGAGGCTGATGAAGATGCTTTGGAAACTTCTTTCCAAGCTCTTGAGATAGCCAATGCTGTCCTTCTGGAAGTAGAGGAACCAAAAGAGAAGGGTATCCCGTCTTTTGCATCGCTGAAGAGTACCATTTCCACCATTGAAGAAAGAAGTCATGAAGGTTGGGGTGATGTCATCGAAGTCAAGCAGAAGCTAGATCGTTGCGGGTTGGGTTACAAACCAACTCATGTGAAAGAAGGAGCGTCAACCTCCGTTAAAGGACGTCTGAAGACCATTCAAGAAGTGTTCTCCAGTGCTGGTTATCAGGTCAATACAGTTGATGGAGTTTCTGAAGACGAAGATGTGAATCACTTGGTGTATCAGTGTGAAGAAGCCTTGGACAATTGGGAGGCAGTCGAGATCCCTGAGTTTTTTCCATTGTCAAAGTAATTTGTTGTTTTTTCAATGTTTTCAAAGTTCCCTAGCCCTGCCCAAGGCTATGGGAGTATTTTGTAGGGCCCCTTCTCATTTTTAAAAGTTATTATCAATGAAGGCATTTTGGTTAAACTCTTATTTTGATCATTTACAGTTTTTTCTCTCTTTTTTTCACTTTTAAAAGAAAATGGCAATTTTTCAAAACCAATAAAAAAAAAAAGCTTTTCCTCTTGCATTTCTCTATTTTCCACTTTTAATAAAAGCAAATCATTATCATATGCAGAATAAACGAAAACCCTGTTGAATCCAATGACTCTACATTCTCTCCTAACTTTGATTCGCCCATCTACCAAGCGGAAGATGAAAGTGAGGAAGATTGTGACATTCCCGAAGAACTGGCAAGATTGGTTGAGTATGAGCACACAGATCTCCAGCCACATAAGGAGCAGGTAGAGACCATCAATCTTGGCACTGATGAAGACAAGAAGGAAGTCAAGATTGGTACAACACTTGGGGCAGACATCAGAGAAAGATTGGTCAAGCTTCTCAGAGAGTATGTAGATGTGTTTGCATGGTCGTATCAAGATATGCCTGGGTTAGACACAGACATAGTGGTCCACAAGTTACCTCTTCGACCAGATTGTCCTCCTGTAAAGCAAAAGCTTCGAAGAACAAGACCAGACATGGCTCTGAAGATTCGAGAAGAGGTCAAAAGGCAGTTTGATGCGGGATTCCTCGCAGTTGCAAAGTACCCTGAGTGGGTAGCTAATATTGTGCCAGTCCCTAAAAAGGATGGCAAAGTCAGGATGTGTGTGGACTATAGGGATTTGAACAAAGCCAGTCCGAAGGACGATTTCCCTCTTCCGCATATTGACACTTTGGTTGACAATACTGCTAAATTTGCTGTTTTCTCCTTCATGGATGGGTTTTCAGGATACAACCAGATCAAGATGGATCCTGACGATATGGAAAAGACTACATTCATCACACCATGGGGCACTTATTGTTACAAAGTTATGCCATTTGGTCTCAGAAATGCAGGAGCCACTTATCAGAGGGCAATGGTCACCCTTTTCCATGATATGATGCATAAAGAGATAGAAGTTTATGTGGATGATATGATTGCCAAATCACAAAGTGAGGAGGATCATTTGAATCATCTTTTGAAGTTATTTGAGCGTCTCAGAAAGTTCCAACTGCGTCTGAATCCAGCTAAGTGTACTTTTGGTGTCCGATCAGGAAAGTTACTTGGTTTTATTGTTAGTCAGCAAGGTATTGAAGTAGATCCAGATAAGGTCAGAGCAATTCAAGAGATGCCAGCTCCCAAGACAGAAAAGCAAGTCAGAGGTTTCCTTGGAAGATTGAACTACATCTCCAGATTCATCTCCAACATGACTGCTACTTGTGAACCTTTATTCAAGTTACTCCGGAAGAATCAAGCAATTGAGTGGAGTCCTGATTGTCAATTGGCATTTGAGAAGATTAAGGTTTATCTGCAAGAACCTCCTATCTTAATCCCACCTACTCCAGGGAAGCCTCTTTTCATGTACCTAACTGTGCTCGAGGGATCTATGGGTTGCGTGTTGGGCCAACAAGATGAAACTGGTCGTAAGGAGCACGCCATTTATTACTTAAGCAAGAAGTTCACAGACTGTGAGAGCAGATACTCACTTTTAGAGAAAACTTGCTGTGCTTTGGCATGGGCGGCCAGACGCCTCAGGCAATACATGATTTGTCACACTACTATGTTGATCTCGAAAATGGATCCAATAAAGTACATTTTTGAGAAGCCTGCTTTGACTGGAAGACTCGCCCGTTGGCACATGTTGTTATCCGAATGCGACATCCAATATGTAACCCAGAAGTCTATCAAGGGCAGCGTTTTATCTGAATACCTTGCTGATCATCCTGTCGAAGATTATGAACCTTTGAAATTCGATTTCCCGGACGAGGACATTATGTTGATAAAGGACTATGAAGTTCCAGGTCCAGATGAAGGTCCCGAGCCAGGGTCTCGTTGGAAGATGATGTTTGATGGTTCCTCTAACTACATGGGGCATGGTGTAGGAGTTGTTTTGATGAATCCTGATGGTGGTTATACTCCCTTCACAGCTAGATTGTGTTTCGAATGTACAAACAACATCGCAGAGTACGAAGCATGTATCTTGGGTATCGAAGCTGCAATCGATACTAGAATCAAAATCCTTGATGTATATGGAGACTCAGCTTTGGTCATCTACCAAGTTAAAGGTGAATGGGAGACTCGTGATGAGAAGTTGATCCCATACCGTGCCCACATTGTGGAATTGATCAAATACTTTGATGAAGTCACTTTCCATCACGTTCCAAGGGCAGAGAATCAAATAGCAGACGCCTTGGCTATGTTGGCCTCTATGTTTCAAGTCAGATTTCTTAATGAAGCTCCACTCATTACAATCGAGCGAAGAACTGCACCGGCCTACTGTCTACTGGTCGAAGAAGAAACTGATGAGAAACCGTGGTTCTATGACATCAAGAACTATTTGCAGAATCAGGAGTACCCAGCTGACGCAACAAATCTAGACAAGAAGACTTTAAGAAGATTGGCGTCCAAGTTTTTCCTCAGCAACAATGTGCTTTACAAGAGAAATCATGATATGGTTCTACTCAGATGTGTGGACAAGCGCGAAGCAGACTTATTGATCAGGGAAATCCATGAAGGATCATTTGGAACACATGCCAATGGACATGCCATGTCCAGGAAGATTTTGAGAGCTGGATATTTCTGGTTGACCATGGAATCAGATTGTTTTAAATATGCCAGGAAGTGTCATAAATGCCAGATTTATGCTGACAAGGTGCACGTGCCTCCAACACTTTTGAATGTTCTGTCATCGCCTTGGCCTTTCTCAATGTGGGGCATTGACATGATAGGGGCAATTGAGCCTAAAGCTTCCAACGGTCATCGGTTTATCTTGGTCGCAATTGATTACTTCACCAAATGGGTAGAAGCAGCTTCCTACGCCAATGTGACAAAGCAAGTGGTTGCCCGTTTCATCAAGAACCAAATTATCTGCCGTTATGGAATCCCAAGCCGAATCATCACAGATAATGGGACCAATTTGAACAACAAAACAATGAAAGAGCTGTGTGAGACATTCAAGATTGAACATCATAACTCTTCTCCGTATCGTCCAAAGATGAATGGAGCTGTTGAAGCTGCAAACAAGAACATCAAAAAGATTCTGCAGAAGATGGTAAAAACTTACAAAGATTGGCATGAGATGTTGCCATATGCTTTACACGGATACAGAACATCAGTGCGCACTTCAACAGGGGCAACCCCTTTCTCTCTGGTGTATGGGATGGATGCAGTTCTCCCTATTGAAGTAGAGATACCTTCTTTGAGAATCTTGATGGAAACCAAATTGGAGGAAGCTGAGTGGGTCCAGAGCAGATACGACCAACTGAACCTCATTGACGAGAAGAGAATGACCGCCATGTGCCATGGCCAGATGTACCAGAAACGCATCAAGAGAGCATTTGACAAGAAAGTCCGTATCCGAGAATTCAGAGAAGGAGATCTTGTACTCAAGAAAATCTTGCCAGTCCACAAAGACATGCGGGGAAAATGGAGTCCTAACTATGAAGGTCCATATGTTGTGAAGATGGCATTCTCCGGAGGTTCCTTAATCCTTACAACTATGGATGGTGAACAGCTGAAGCACCCGGTGAATTCTGATGCAGTCAAAAAATATTATGCCTAAATAAAACCCGATAGGTCGAAAACCAGAAATGGCGACCTAGGCAAAAATGGGTATCCCGGTGGATCAAAACCTATGAAGGAGATCCAGGCAAAAGTTAGGGATAAAAATGAAAAATAAGAGCTCGCTAAGTTGAAAACCCGAAAGGGCGACTTAGGCAAAAAAAGAGCGTCCCGGTGGATTGAAAACCCGAAAGGGCGGTCCAGGCAAAAGTTAGGGACAAAGGCGTTTGACTGTGTCAGATGGTGTTTACCATTACTGAAGAATCATAATGGAAGACCAATCCAACTGCTCTTGTCAGAAGCAAGGTGTCGGGCAGTCTTAGTTATTAGGGATTGTAGTGGTCGTTGGATTCAATGTAGACCTTTCCCCATTGCCATTTTCAAATTGTAATTTTCCATGGAGTTTTTGCCATTGGCAAGCTACCATTCTTGAATAAAATACAAACTTTGCCTATGAATTTTGTTGTTCAAACTCTTATTTTCTTTTGTTATGCAAAATGCCATCACTTGATTACAATTTAACTCTGAAAAATGACAGGTTTTTTTTAGAAAATGTTTTTGAAAGCACACTGAAAAACTGTTAAGTTTTTTTTGACTTTGGAAAAATTGGAAAAATCTTCTGTTTCCCCAAGAAGCCCTGGTTTGCAACAACACTTTTATACTATTGTTTCAGAAATCCCCATGGAAGTTCAAAACTGACAACACTTTTGGATGGATCCTTGGACCAAGCATGATTTCCAAGTTCGAAGACATCTCCCCAGTGTTTTTCATATTGCTCATCTGAGTATTGGTGTTGAGAGCCTACTCCTCATTGAGTCTTGTCAATTCTTTGTCTTTTTAGAGTCAACATTTGCATATCATGATCATTCGCATCATGCTCAATCATGCGCATTTGGCATTAGCATTTATCTTTCCCCAGTCGTCGTCTGTCTAACTCCAGGTCCAGATATCATTAGTGTTCAATTTGAGAATTCATTGTTGTTGGTACCCGAGTTGGTTTACCATTTGTTATTTGTCCCCAGTATTTGCTGGTGTCCCCCGTGGAATTCTAATTGTGGTTGGTTTTGTCTTTATGACCACCAATGTCTCCTTGAAGTCCAATTGTCATTGGCAAAAATCTTTTAAGTGGATCGTGAAACCTGTTGCTTAAAATCCAAGTCAATTTGATTTTGTACATACTTGTACCTTTCTCCTGATGATTCCTGAAGGGATTCCCAGAGGTTGGGTGTTTTATCTTATTTGAAGACTCCAACATGTTTTGTTGTTACTTCTTTGCGTTAGCCGGTCGCTTAGAGCCGTTGATTCATCTTCGGGTGATCTCCATTCTATCCCCAATGTTAGCTGGTCGCATAGAGCCGCTACTAAGTCAATGTGATTTCCTTCTTTATCCTCAGTGTCGGCAGTTACATTTGAACCTGCTAATTTACCGTTTTGAATACTTTGACTACTTTGTCTCTATCATTCTTAGTGTCAACCGGTTTTTTTAACTTGTTGCGCATTCACTCTGAGTGTACCTTGGCTTTCTTTTGTAGTGTCAATAGGTTTTGAACCTATTGTGCTTCCACTTCGAGTATTTTTGTTGTTATTCATGGTGTCAGTTGGTCGCATTGAGCCGCTGCGCATTCATTTTGAATATTATGATTTTTATTTCCAGTGACAGTTGGTCGCATCGAGCCGCTGCACATTCTATTTGGATATTTTTGTTGATTATTCTTAGTGTCAGTTGGTCGCATCGAGCCGCTGCGCATTCACTTTGAATATTACGTTTTATTTCTTAGTGTCAGCTGGTCGCATCGAGCCGCTGCTTTTTTCGCCTTGAATAAGCCTTTTGTTATTCATAGTGTCAGTTGGTCGCATCGAGCCGCTGCGCATTCACTTTGAATATTACGTTTATCGTTTCCAGTGACAGTTGGTCGCATTGAGCCGCTGCGCATTCACTTTGAATATTACGTTTTATTTCTTAGTGTCAGCTGGTCGCATCGAGCCGCTGCTTTTTTCGCCTTGAATAAGCCTTTTGTTATTCATAGTGTCAGTTGGTCGCATCGAGCCGCTGCGCATTCACTTTGAATATTACGTTTATCGTTTCCAGTGACAGTTGGTCGCATTGAGCCGCTGCGCATTCACTTTGAATATTACGTTTTATTTCTTAGTGTCAGTTGGTCGCATCGAGCCGCTGCGCATTCACTTTGAATATTATGATTTTCTTTTTATTTCCAGTGACAGTTGGTCGCATCGAGCCGCTGCGCATTCACCTTGAATGTATGTTGCCTTTTATTTCTCAAAGTCAATTTGGTCGCATAGAGCCATTGGTCAACCATTTCGATCTATTTCCTTGCTTGTTTGTATTCTTGGTGTCAGTTGGTCGCATCGAGTCGCTGTGCAGTCACTTTGGATTTCATTTTGTTTTGTCTGTGTTCGTTTGATCCAACGTTTTGGATTTCCTTTTGTTCCCGTCTTTTGTTATTCTTGGTGTCAACAGTTACACTTGAACCTGTTGATTTATCACTTTGAATATTTTCCCATTTTCGTTTATTTATCCCCAGTGTCTGTCGTCCCCAGTGAGTCTTGGCTTGTGGTCGTCGACATTCTCATTCTGATCATTTCATACCATAATCATCATTTCATTGCATAAGAGTTGCGAAGTTAGATTAGTTTTGTAGTCCAGCATAACATTGCGTTTAGGGGCAAAATTTCCGGTTATTTCTGTATTTAAATATCTTTCACCCTGATCTCATGAGTGTCTACTGTCATTCACGCCATCTGGTAAAGTTATTTAAATAGGGGCAACTGTCACACCCCAAATTTTACCCCTAATCGCTCATATCATAATCATATTTTTATCGCATTTAGCAAGGATTTTTCCCGATTTATTTTCTGTTGTTTTCTTCTCATTTTCTAGCTTCCATTTTAATTTAATTTATTTATGGCTTTTTTTTAATTCATTTTCGTATTTTTAATTTTAATTTCTATTTTCGTCCTATTTGTAAATTCCTATTTTTTTTAAAATTTTATTTCAATTTCTATTTCTAATTTTTTAGTTCAATTTTCAAATTTTTCTAAACTTATTTGTTATTTCTTTTCATTATCAAGTCCTCATTCCTAAATTAATTTTTATTTCATTTTCAAATTTTATTTTCTAAATTTATTTTCTATTCTTCAACTTTTAATTTTATTCCATTTTCAAGTTGTTATTTCCAAATCTAATGTCAATTTCAATTCATTTTTATTTTCTAAATTCCAAACTTATTTCTCAAATTCTAAAGTTAGTTTTTTAATTTCAATTATTTAAGTTTCTAAGTTATTTCAATTTTAAGTTTAATTCCTTTTTTTTATTCACTTCTAATTCAAATTTTAATTTTTAACCATTTATTCCATTTTAATTCATATCCACATTTTCTATTTTCTAAATTCCAATTTAGTTCTCAAGTTTCTAAAATAATTTTAATTCCAGGTTTATTTATTTAAGTTTATGAGTTTATTTTCAATTTTAAATTTATTTCTTGTTAATTCATTCCTAATTTAAATTTTTTATTTAGGTTCTAATTTAGAGTTTCTCTTTTCAATTTCAAATTTATAATCAAATGTAAATATTCTATTTATTCCATAATATTTGTTTTGTTACAATTACATATACATAGAAAATTACAAGAAAAAATGCTACAAAAAAAATTCAGCACAAGACTACAAAATGCAACAGCTCCAAATCTGCCCCAAATCAGCATGCAGCCACCAACAGCTGCATTTTCCTGCTCCACCCACTGCTGCAAATTCAGCATGTGTCTCCCTTCCCTCCAACCCTTCATTTGCAAGCAACAAGGACAACAAAATCAGCCACAAATCTGCCAATACAAACACCACAAAACAGAGCACAAAGACATCAGTTCAGCATTATAAACACTACAAAAACTCAGCCACTAACCACAAAAAAAATCCTCTCATAACAGTCCCATCCAGCAACAAAAACAGTTACAATTTCAGCCTTAAAACTCACTCAACTCAGCCACACAAAAAAAAAAAAAAATCAACCAGAAAACAGCTCAAAAATCACCACAAACACACTCAAACAACTCTCACTAAACTCACAAATTCAGCCCCAACCCAACACTGTTACATCCCAAAACCCATCCCAAAAATCCAGCCAAGCTTAAACTCAAAAAAAAAGAGGAGAAAAGAGGTTACAAAAAGTTCAGCATAACAACAAGGAGTAGACAGCATCAGCAAGGAATAGCGGAGCTTACCGTTGTGGACTCGGCCCCCCGATAACGTTCGGGTCGGTAATTTCTTTTTCTTCCTCTCCTTCACCTCTTTTAGCATTTGTCAATAATTAGTTTTCTTCTCAGCTTTTATTTTTCTTTCTTTTAATTTCGAACCTGTACACAAAACAAAACATTATATTAAAACTTCATAAAAAACTTCATACTAAAAAAGCTTCATAAAAAAAAACTTCAAACCAGTCAGCACATACCTTTTTAGACCCTAAGCCTCCATACTTATTCAAGCAACACAAATAAACCGCCAGTTCACCATCTTCTAAAAAAACTGAATCGTGTTAGCCCTCCTTCTGCCATGTTTCAAACAAAAGCTCCATTTGCCAAAACTTCAAAACATTTCCGAACTACCCTCCTGCATCATGAAACCATCACCTTTTGAATCCTGCAAAAACAAAACAAGTAACAACATTCATAGCCCTCTGCTTCCATCTAAACCATAACCTTAAATCTTACAGCATCAAAAACACAACAAAAAAACCCATAAAGAAGTTTTCCGAAACCAACGATCCATTTAACTCACCTTCACCATCACTGTGAGCTTTCTAAATCCGAGCCAAACCTCATCGCTTCCACCGTGAAACGCTCTAACCAAACGCATCAAACTACCATTCAATCCAGCCACAAACACTCCTCCTCACTCATAAACAACCAAATCAAGCCTTTCCTCTTCTTCAAGCTCAACCCACATCACCACCACTGATCCGAACCGTAACAGCCTCACATCACAAAAAACTCTGAGTGCCGAAACCAAACCTGACGCACAAAACCGCCACCAATCTTCAAATCCAAAACAACAATCCAAAAAATCAGAAAGAGTGAGAGATGAATTGAGAGACATAAGAACAAACAGAGAGTGAACGAATGTGAAAACTAGAGAAAAAAAAACCTTTCGGCCATCCACCGTGAATCAACAGCCGCGAGCACAACACCGCGCAACCACCGCGCCGTCGAGAAGCTAACTCGCCGCCGGAGCGCAAACAGAGAGACACAGAGCCACGAACTGTGAAACTGGCGCTGACGATTGAGACCGAGTGAGTGAGACGAACTGGACAGCCAAGCTCGCCGTGAACCGCCACTGTCTCCCTTCTTAGTTTCGGCTGTTTCTTTCGTGAGTTTGGGTATTTCTTTTATTTTCTCTGATGCACTTTTTTTTTTTTCCTCTTTTCTTTTTCTAGCGTGGATATTTGATTTGTGCAGACTGTGTTTAGTTTTATGGCCATCGTTTTATCTGAGTTTGTTTATTCCATAAATCTAAGTTTTCCATATTTTCCATATGTATTTATTTATTGTGTTTTAAAATAATTTAATTGATTTGTTCCTTTCCAAAATTGAGTTTTGTTTCCAACGTGAATTTCTCTTTCTGTGAATGTATCTTACAGTACTTTGTTTTATAAAATGATAGAAACATAGTTTTCTAAATTAATTGTTTCTTTTTTTTCTTTTCTTTATAGAATGTAGGTTAGACTTTTATTTTATTATTATTTTTCTTACATTATTATTTTATTTTATTTTATAAAAGAGAACTTGTTTTCCTATTTTAATTTTGATGGATTAAAACCTGTATATTTTTTACACACATCGGTGAGCATAATTTTTTCCCTGTTTCAGTTTGTTTTTCTTTGCATATCATGGTTAAAGCCCATTTGAGTATTAATTATACTATTAGCCTCAGTAAATATACATTTTATTTATTATTGTTTCAAATTTTTCTTGCAAGTCTTTTATTGTATATTATTTATTATTATTATTATTTGTATCTTGTTTTTTAAAATTAGAAATTCATTTTCAATATTTCATAATTTGTCTTTTTAATTATTTGGGCCGATGATATGACAAAAGGTCACGAGAAATCGTTTTCGATTAATCGTGACCAATATGAGGCCATGCATTTATTTATTCTATTCATGCATTTATTTATTCTATTTATTTTATTTAATTTATTCTACTTCACAGTTTATTTCACTTTATTTATTTATTTATTATTTATTTCTCGCACTCTTAGACCATATTAACTTCATTTCAAAAATAATAAATCCTTGGTCCAACGCCAAGTGAACTTCACATACACTTCACTCACACACGTAAGTCGGTCGTTTACGATCGCCATCTGCACATTCCTTACACTTCACAGCTTTTCTAACTTAAGAAAATTGACGCACCACGCTTGTCTTCCACCCCCGCATTCTCGATCCATATATCGAGCCATAGCCCAGTTACTAAGCCTTTGTCTTCGCATTTCCTGTTTATTTTATTCAATTTATTTTTGCAAGTAGCAACCTATGCCTTAGACTTAGGAGCTTGCACCCTCATTTATTTTATTTTTGTTTATGCTTTTCAATCCAAAAGGGAAAGACTCCTGCAGTTGACTCAATGTCATAGGAAGTTTAGCAATCCCTAGTTACCTTTTTGACCTTAGCAATTAGGTCCCTCATCCTTAGGTCCTTAGCCATTAGGTCCTTAGTGTTTTATTTTTATAACTTTTTGTGACTTTGTTAAGTCACGTGAGTGTTTGCCATAACACTTACCTTCCCCCGCGAACCTTGAGCGTAACCAAGTGTTCGTTAATCCTTAGGAGAACTACGAGTGCTCTGATTCTATACCCGATACGTAGGCATCGATGCGATGTTGTGCGAGCACCATTAGAAATAAAAAACCTTAGGTTCCCTTAGTTTTAGCAAGCAATAAACAACAAAAATACAAATATTAACAAGAGGTTCCCGTAGGATACTGCGGATGCTTAGGATGCTAACACCTTCCCTAGGTATAATCAACCCCCGAACCTAGTTTCTCCTCATTTAGGGTTTTTACGATCTTTTTCCCTTTTCCTTTTGGATTAAATTAAAGTCGGTGGTGAACATAAATGTTTTGCGATTCAAGCTCACTTAATAGCTTGGTATCCGATTCTCACCCCAATATATTATTTATGATATATGCCAAATTGTTTATCCATCTAATATACTGTCATGCTACTAATATATGCCAAATTGTTTATGATAATAAGTTTCTAATATGCTAAGTTTCTAATATAATGAGTCATTTATATGCTGCTAATATATGCTGCTGATATATAGTTGCTAATATATGCTGCTAATATACTATGTTTCTAATATAATGAGTCATTTATATGCCATGTTTCTAATAAATTAATATGCCAAATTGATACAATATAGGCCAAATAGAGTATTATGTAATAATTTAATATATATTCAATTAATACATATACACTTTGTGATTTATAGAAACAAGAAACAAAATTATGATCCTATCAATTTTGAAACACTTGGTGATCTTTTTAATTGGGTGTTGGAGGATTCACCACCATTCTTAACAATTGAGGAGGTGGAAGCACTATGCAAAGATCTTGCTAGTATGACAATCCAACCTGTTTCAAACGATATTGGTATGATATTAGTTATTGTGAATTACAATTTTGTTATATTAATTTATTACTATATGCCAATTGGTTAACTCTTTAAATTGATTTTGTTATAGATCAATTAAATTTGGATGAGGTTGATGTTGAAGGTGATGCACAACTTAATTCTGGAGAAAACAATCAAAGTAATGATATCATTGATGGAGAAGATGTTGTGGATGCGATTGATTTTGCTTCAGATGGTTTTGATATGCAAGAAGGAGGTCGCAACATTGAAATAATTTTACCTCCTTGGAACTAAATTTAGTAGACATCAGAGTTATTTTGTTATAGACTATTCAATTAGATTATGATCCAATTAGACTTTGTTTACAAGTACATTTTGTTATTTTGTTATGTGGGGATACTTTGCAATTAGACTATGTTTAAAATTTGAATTTAAATTATGAGTTTATGAATTTATTATATGATATTTCAAAAAATTTAAGTGTTAGTTATATTTTTTAGAGATTGAATCATCTGGTTCGACCGGTTTTATATCTATACAATTTTGTTATAATGACCGGTCTATTCAACCGAGTTATCCAGTTTAATCAGGTTTGGTCATGCGGTTCGACCAATGACCCGATGGTTCGACTGATGAACCAGTGACCCAATACCCTCACCGGTTTGATGATCGGTCCGGTTTTTAAAACATTGCGTAGGATACTACAAATAGTTAGGATGCTAACACCTTCCCTAGGTATAACCAACCCCCAAACCTTAGATTCTCCACAATTAGGTTTTTTTTTATCATTTTCCATTTCCCTTGGATTAAATTAAAGTCGGTAGTGAACATTTAATAATTGTGATTCAAGCTCAACCAATAGCTTGGCACCCGATTCCACCGCAACATAATTGAAATTCTGGTATCAGATATGCGATGTTGAAAGAGATGTCACAACATTAATATCTAAACATTGACAAGATAAATAAAGTGTAAAGTAAAACAACAATAACACAAGTAATTGCTAACCCAGTTCGGTGCAAACATACCTACTCTAGGGGCTACCAAGCCAGGAAGGAAATCCACTATCAGTAGTATCAATTCAAAGTTAAATCTCCAGTTTACACTCCTCACTTAATCACTAACCAATGCAATTTCTATCTAAGAACACTTAGATAAGAGAACCCTTCTCACTCCCCCTCAATCACACACTGTGATTGTCAAACAAAACCTTACAAAGAATGAATAATATTCTTCCAAGACAACAACTTGATCTTGCTTACAAGCTTTAATCAAGAACAAACACTCATGCTTAAAAGCTTAGAGTGGACAACATACAACTCAAAGATCAGTTCAATTCAAACATCTAGGTGATGTTAGAATGCCTCACAAAAAACAAGATAATACTAAACCCTAAACCAGAATGCGCAATCTTCTCAATTCTATCAATCTTCGTACTTTTCAAATAGGGTTACATCAAAATAAATCAGAAATATTCTTGCTTGGGCTTAGGTACTGAAAACAGTTAGATTTGATTCTTCCATAAATGCTAAATGATCTTCAATGCAAATAGCATCCAAAATAGGAAGACATGGTTCTTCCAAAAGCATGATATACTACTCTAAAATAACCACAAAATATTGCGCAAATAATCACTCATCATAAACACATAAAAGATAAAAGTGAAATTGATACACAAACATTATGAACTGAATGTTATGTCATCAGATGTCATAACATCTAGTTTGACATTAGGAACAAAAATATGCAATAACATAGAGTCACACCTGCAGAAGCTTAGAACCACATGTCAAGACATCAATCATGACATCATGAAGGAATATCATGTTTTAGCAAAATTTATGCCAATCATAGAAATATCAAAGGGAAATCCATTTTCTCTGAGTTTTTTGGTGTTCCTATTAAGATTAGTCCTTCATCCATTGCTGAAGCAATCAATTGTTCAGCTTCTGGAGTAACAATTGAAGACTTTTAGTCAGACATCAAGCTCATTAAAGAGCTAAAATTTGTACACGATGAGTCTCTTCAAGTCTATGGACCAACCAATCATTTTTGTCTTCTTCCTACTACCAGGACCTGGTTCTACTTCTCCCTCTCCAATCTTCATCCAAGAAAAGAAGCTAGGTGCACCGTGTCGCATAATGATAGAATCTTAATCTATCTTTTTATGCATCATGTTGACATCAATCTTCCTCAAAAAATCTTCAATCATTTAAAGCGATCCATTGAAACATCTAGAAGACAAATAAAATCCTATATTCCTTACAGAAGGATTATATCTGAACTTTTTATTAAAGAGGAATGTCTAGAATTCATCCGAAGAATTGGACTAGAGACTGCCCTAGTTAAGAAAGAGTTCATAAGGGTGAAGGATGTGGAAGACTTTAAACAGTGATATTGTTTAGGATAGATATTTCTTCTAGTTTCTTGTTTTGTCAGGTCGTGTTTGTTGTCGTTCATCGTACTCTGTTCTTCAATCAATGAAATTTCTTTTCAGTCATGAATTGCTTATTTTTAGTGATTGCTTAATCTGATATTGTCAAATCATTATGCATAACTCAAACCTAAAAATCTCAAACCTGATAATTTTCAATTCTTGCACAATATAACTTATCAATATACATGTGCATTGAATTAGAATAATTATCATATTAAAGATGCTCTAACTTTTTGATGATGTCAAAAAGGGGGAGAAATAGAAGTATGATTATGATAATAACCTTAGGAATGCAAACTCAAACAAATCAAATGATAAACTATTTATCACTAATGTTTGATGTTTGATGTTTATCTAAGGAACTTTGAAAAAGTTCACTAGGCATTATTAGAACATGTTATTGTAAGAACTATGTTTAAGTTCTTAAGAACGATTTGTTCATATAATCGAAGTTGTACACTTCGTGAACATATGTTTAGAATCAGGTAGACCCAGTATTGTTCAGAAGTTGAGAACTTTCTGAAAGTCAAAGTTATCTTGATTTTGGTATCATAATGTTCAAAAGATGTAAACTGTCTGAGAATATAATATTCAGAACATAAGAATCTGAAGCAGATGTCTTCCTAAAAGTGGTCAAGACAAAGTCTACATTTAATGACGCCTTTCAGAACAAGGAGCCAATCAGAAGTCTCAAGACTGTCTAAATATCTGGACATGAAGATCCAAAGAAAGAAGTTATGTCAAGACAAACTCTGATACTCTAGAAGTATATTGTTTTGTTCTTAAAGAACTATGATGAAGTTCTGATAGACCAAGCAATGATATTGCATTTGGTATCAGACTTAGAATAATCATAGAGTTCTAATAGTAACAAGGTTCTGAGATGAAGGCCTATGTTCTATTCAGACTCTGATGAGTATAGAGAAGTAATCCTTCTCTATCATATGTTCTAAACAACTAAAAATTTGTATTTTTTAAGTCATGGAATCAGGGGGAGACTCTGATCAAGCATTAATAAAATTTTGGGGTTAACACATTCAGGGGGAGTCATTGATTTGAAACTCTGAATATGTTCTCACTGGTGATTACCTGGTTATTACCCTATTACGTTTAGTGATTTCCTATATAAAATGTTCTATCAAAATACATGGTTTTGTCATAATCAAAAAAGGGGAGATTGTAAGAACAAGAGTTGTCTCTGCATTTCATCTCTATGTTTTGATGATAATAATAGAGTATTTATGAAAGAACCATTTTATGTTCTGATGTTTGTTAAAGTGAAGATCATGAATATTATATATATATATTAAGATCATACAAACATTATGAATGAGTATGTGAATGCTAATATGTGAAGTTACTATATGTAACATTAGTCGCAAGCATTCTGAAAAAGCAAGTGTTCTTCTGAATCTGAACACAATAAAAAATATCCAAGGATGCGAATGTTGCATTGGAATTACTCTTGTGGATGATGTTCTGAACGTGGTTCTGATTAGATAGCAAAGATAATATTCTGAAATTAATCTTTTGAAGAACTAATTTTTGAATACTCTGATGAATTGAAGTTTTGAAGACTTAACGTCTGAAGACCAAGTGCCTGAAAGATTCTAAAGACTTACGAATTCTGAAAATTAAGATTCTGAAGAACTAAGTTCTAAAGACTCTGAAGACAATGTACTATGTGAACAAAGTTCTGAAGACTCTAAGACTTAAAGTTATGAAGAATGGTTCTTAAGAACCAAGTGCTGAAGACTCTGAAGACACTATTCCATGTGAACAAAGTTCTGAAGACTCTAAGACTTGAAGTTCTGAAGACCGTGGGTTTCAAGCCAAGTGCTAAAGTCCTGGAGAACATAGTTCTATGTGAACAAGTTCTGAAGATTAAAGACTTAGGTTCTCTGAATACCCAAGTAGCATTGTCCCTAACTAATGCTTCATTCATTAATTTATAACCAGAAGCCTCTGAAGTTCAGATAACAATGTTACCGCTGGCAAGGATAATACACAGTATGATGATGCTTTATCCCACTACGTGTCCACTATCTTTGAATTATGGAAAAGGACAATACGTGGTTGTACTATTTGATTCCTTATGTAATGGATTCCTTATTAGTCGAATTGGGCTATATATAACGATCTTTTATGTTTGGCTATAATAGGAAAACATCACATGCTTTGTGATATTGTTGGCTCCGAACATAAGCACAACCAATGTGTTGGTTCCTGAAGGAAACACAACCACATGAGTTGATTTTGTTGATTCCAATTTGGTTCAAATGAACAACCACACATTCAAGTGTTATTCATTTTGAATAGGAGCTCAACCTGGTTGTTGATCCTCAAACTAAAATGCTTCTATGTGAAGTAATTATGGACACAACCATTGATTTAAGTTTTGATACCTCAGTTGTTGCATATCCATGATCATAACAATAGTACAACAATCTAAGAGTCCGAGTTCATATTGCTACATCAAGATCAACATATACAACAACAACAATCAGAAATTGATAAACTGAAGCTGAAGAAGAAGAAATCAACAAGTCATCAATGAACACCAACTCTTGGAGCTCATTAAAGACTAAAAGCAAGGAGTTGTTTCTCGTAGCTTGCTCATCAATGAAGATGAAGAATTCTGAAGATGCAATTTGAATTGTAATATCATGAACATCTTAGAATCGTGTAGTTTGCAAGGAGCAGAATGCTCATCTTATTGTAACTCTGAAGAGTTACTTTGTACTTAAATAAAGGATTATATGCTTGGAAATAAGCACCTCAGTTAGCTCCAGAATGGAAAATCTACCTAATGAATTGTTTCTCCTCATGTGGATGTTATATCCTGATGGGATCCCTGAACAGTATAGTTGTTAGTCGAGACTCCTCAAGTAGACGTTATATCCAGTAGGATCCCTGAACAATATAGCTATGAATTGAGATGCAATCCTAGTAGAGGTTCTGCTTGGTCAGTGAATGTTATATCGAGAAGGAGCCCCAAACGACTCATTGAAGTCATAGAGGTTCTGTGCAGTTAGTCACGACAGATTGTCGCATAAGTTCCTCCTCAAGTAGACATTATATCCTGATGGGATCCCTGAACGATCTAACTTTGATTAAGATGAGTTAGTCACGGTTTTGTTGTGTGATTGTAATCATGGATCTTGGTTATAGTGTACTAAGTCCTTGTTTAAGACGAAATCACCTTGACGGGTGGACTGGACTAGCTTGAGAAGTTATCAAGTGAACTAGGATATATCATGTGTTCTTTACTATTTCCTTATGCTTTACTTTATTTATGCTCCCGCAACGCATTTATAACATAGCTTGACGCTGTAAACACCCCAAATTTTCCCTCATCCATTTCACCATGGCTTGTGATCTTTTCATATGCATAAGTTCAATCATATCATCTCATATCACTTTTTTGTTTCACTGCATTGTTTCTAAGTCATCTGCATCTAGGGTTTGTGATCTGAGCAATCCTGAGCCACTCCAGAGGTATTCAATTACTTCAAAGGGGATCCATGTATGTCCAAGCATCATATTATATCCTCACAAAGTCAAGAAATTCAAAGAATCACAAGAACTAAGAATGGCATGGAAGCAGAGCCAGGATTGACTGCACAGATGACCTAGAATTAGGGTTTTGGTTTCAGAGGCCATAACTCCAAATTTATTTGGTCACTCTTGTTTCTATTGGTATCTATATGTTATGAGGATCATGCATATCAATTTTCATGAAGAAATTCCATAGGGAAGGCATCTGATCAAGAGTTGACTTCTTGAGCAAGTCAGTGCAAAATCAGGGCATCTGAGGCCCCCAATGACCCAACCAAAGGGTGTTCTTCATCATTTTGGATGTGTATGATCTTTATTTGATTATAGAAGATGTTAGAAGTTCACAAAATTGAAGAATTTCAAGCCATTTGCAAAGTTGCCTCTTTGGGAAAATGACTTGTAATGGAAACTTGCCATTTTGGGAAAGTTTTTGCACTATGGATGGTGAAGACTTCCCGTCCCCTGTGAATTCAGATGCAGTTAAAAAATACTTCGCATAAAAATGACCCGCTGGACACAAAAACAGAATGTAAGTCCGGGCAAAAATAGGGCATCCCGGCGAGTCAAAAACAGAGTAAAAGACTCGGGCAAAAATAAGGGAATAAATAAAAAAATGTACACCCGCTGAGTTGAAAAGCCACATTGGACAACTCAGGCAAAAAAGGGGTATCCCGATGGATTGAAAACCCGAAAGGGCGATCCATGCAAAATAAGGGAATGAGCGAACAACTGTATTCTGAATTCATCTGTATCACTTACAACTTGGTAAGCGTCGAAAGGTTCGAACGTCGGTCGGAACCAGCCTTCTTCAGAAAGCAAGACGAGAAGAACGTCAATGTCATACGAGTCATAGCAAAAGGAAAGCTCCTTGAAGCGTCATCAGCATTGCCAGCATCTTTTGTTTCTCAATTTGTAACAATCTCCTCATTTTAGGGGATTTGTTTCTATGACTGTATCTTGCCAGTTCAGGGCACTAAAATTAATAAAATCATGATTTGTCAATCACGCACTGTCTCGTATTCTTTTATTTGCAAAAATGTCCGATATCATTAAGATATTAATTGCATAAATACAGATGCTTCCCTTCTAAAAATACGTGCTTGCAGGAAATATACTTACTCCCGGGAGTGTCTAAACTCCTACGAGGGAATCCAGTAAGGGATACCTCGGGGTACTTGTGCATTTCTTTGTCTTTATAGGATTGTAGGTATTCAAAGCGCGATGTGGGGCATGAAAGCTTCTCCCCAGCAAGCTACCAAGTCATTACTTACTTGGCACATCTAAGTATCGGAGGTGCCTTATCCCCAGCTGAGTTGCCAACCATCATTCCTCCTCAGACAAGTGCAAAGCCAGGACTGCCTTATCCCCAGCCGAGCTGCCAGTCATCATTCTTCCCCAACCGAGTGCTAGACAGGGAACCACCTCCCCACAGAGTTTCAGCCTCTATCCAGAAGAGAAACGCATGAAGAACTCACAACAGAGTAAAGAAAGCTTCTACAAACCCCAGCTGGGTCCCCCATTACTGAGATGGGTCTATCAGTGATCTGTTTCCCCATGCAGAGTCATATATTTATCAGATCTACCAATGATTTTATCCCCAGCTGGGGTATCACTTCAAGCAGATCAGCCAGAGATCTTCACAGCAGCGGGATCCGAATCCCGGATCGGTATCTTAGCATAATCATAGCATTTGCATCATATTTTCACCACAGAGCGTAGCATTCCGTCTAATACGGAGCATTACGGTAAAAATCAAACATATTGCATAATCATAAGCCATTGTGTCGAACTGAACACTTGCAAATACTAATAATCCATCAACGATATACAGAATACTCCCCAAATTCCCCGGCAGAGGGCCAAGGCATTTCTCTCACAAATACAGATACACTCCCTTCGGCACCCGTCCGTGTCATCATTCCCCAGTAAATTACCCGAACAAACGAATACTTACAGTACAGATACTTCTTGACACCCGTCCGTGTCATATCCCCAGCAGAAAGCCAAAGCGTCCCCTTTGCACTCACCATACAAATACATATACATACATTTCCTTGGCACCCGTCTGTGTCACCTACCCCAGCATAGTTACCTAAACACTCTGTAAATCAAATACTTGTTTATAAGACACTCTCCCTGACACCCGTCCGTGTCATCCTATCCCTGCAGATTACACTCCAGTTCATAATCTATACACTTTCTCTCTTGACACTCGTCCGTGTCACCCTCCCCAGTAGATTGGACACTCGTCTATATCCCATTCATCACTTTTTACTCGTACAAATACTCGTCCGTATCTTGTATATATATCACCTAAATCCCCTCAGATTCAGCACTCGTCCGTGTTCTTTATTAACCAGTTGGTACTCGTCCGTATCATCATCTCTGAACACGCATCAACGTTTGTTTCTACCGATACTCGTCCGTATCGTAGTCTTAAGGATGCTCGTCTGCATCTTTAATCCATACACAATGTCAGTTACTTTTACCTCTTTTAGAATTTAGACACTCGTCTGTGTCTATTATTCCCCAGAAGAGCCCTCTCAGAATCAACACTCGTCCGTGTTCTTTGTTAACCAGTTGGTACTCGTCCGTATCATCATCTCTGAACATGCGTCAAGCGTTTGTTTCTACTGATACTTGTCCGTATCGTAGTCGTAAGGATGCCCGTCCGCATCTTTAATCTATACACCGTGTCAAACACTTATATCTTCTTGAATTTGGGCACTTGTCTGTGTCTACTTTTCCCCAGCGAAGTCCCCAACAAAACTTCTCTTCTATCTGACATTCGTCCTATGTCATGATACTTTTTCGGCAGCCGTACCCTGCCGGGTGATCGTCATTCACCTTTTTGATGATCGTCCTTCATCATCCCCAGTGGAGTCTCTATTTCATTAGAACCCCTTTCTATCCGGCATTCGTCCTATGTCGTGATATTTTAGCAGCCGTCCCCTGCTAGGTGATCGTCCTTCACCTTTTGATGATCGTCCTTCATCATTTTATCTGATGGCCGTCCCCATCGTTAATCTTGTTATCTGACATTCGTCCTATGTCATGATAAACCCCGAGAGCAGCCGTACCCTGCTAGGTGATCGTCCTTCACCTCTTGATGATCGTCCTTCATCATGCTTATCCGATGGCCGTCCCCATCGTCGACCTTTTTATCCGACATTCATCCTATGTCGTGATACTTTCGGCAGCCGTACCCTGCCAGATGATCGTCCTTCACCTTAGATGACCGTCCCTCACCTTTATCTCCAACAGAGCAGCCGTCCCCTGCTAGGTGATCGTCCTTCACCTTTGATGACCGTACCTCATCATTTATTTCATTTACCTATAATCCCCAGAGAGTCTTATATCTTTACTTGATGGCCGTCCCCATCATAATCTCTTACGTCCCCAGCTTGTCGGCCGTCCCCGTCATTGCTTTATTTCCTGCATTTTCCCAGATTGTCGGCCGTCCCCGTCATCGCTCAATTTCCCATATCCCTAGCATGTCGGTCGTCCCCGTCATTGCTTCATCCCCAACAGTCGTCCTCTGCTCGACGGTCGTCCTCCGTCGCCCGCACTTTATAATTATACTTTTGTCTTCCTTTTACAATCTATATCCCTTTTCTTCTTCATTCTGTGAGTGCAAATTTTGGACTGTCTTTGGTATTCAACCACAAGTTATCTTGTTTGACTGTTAAGCCGTTGCTTACATCCTGCACAGCTAACTCATGCTTGAATAGGGGCAGCTGTAAACACCCCAAATTTGCCCTCATCCATTTCACCATGGCTTGTGATCTTTTCATATGCATAAGTTCAATCATATCATCTCATATCACCTTTTTGTTTCACTGCATTGTTTCTAAGTCATCTGCATCTAGGGTTTGTGATCTGAGCAATCCTGAGCCACTCCAGAGGTATTCAATTATTTCAAAGGGGATCCATGTATGTCCAAGCATCATATTATATCCTCACAAAGTCAAGAAAGTCAAAGAATCACAAGAACTAAGAATGGCATGGAAGCAGAGCCAGGATTGACTGCACAGATGACCTAGAATTAGGGTTTTGGTTTCAGAGGCCATAACTCCAAATTTATTTGGTCACTCTTGTTTCTATTGGTCTCTATATGTTATGAGGATCATGCATATCAATTTTCATGAAGAAATTCCATAGGGAAGGCATCTGATCAAGAGTTGACTTCTTGAGCAAGTCAGTGCAAAATCAGGGCATCTGAGGCCCCCAATGTCCCAACCAAAGGGTGTTCTTCATCATTTTGGATGTGTATGATCTTTATTTTATTATAGAACATGTTAGAAGTTCACAAAATTGAAGAATTTCAAGCCATTTGCAAAGTTGCCTCTTTGGGAAAATGACTTGTAATGGAAACTTGCCATTTTGGGAAAGTTTTTCAACCCTTTCTTTTTGATTCAAAAATGCTTCAAATGAGAAAACTTTGGTCATGAAAGTTGTAGAATGGATCATTCACTTTTCAAAAAGTACAAGAACTCATTCTAATTCATTTTGGATCAAAAGTTATGGCTTGTCAAAGTTGGACAAAATCACATAATTTCAAGTTTTACACCAAAGAGGCAAAGTTGCAAAACCTCTTGCCAAGGCAAAATGAGACCTCAAAGTGACTTCTAACCTTTGCACAAACATAAACCAATGCCTAAAGATCAGAATGCACCAAAGATTTGTCCATTTTCATGACTTATGCTTCAAGTAATCACAAAAGGGCCAAAAGATCACAAAGTTGCAAAACCTCTCACAAACCCTAATCCACTTGCTAATTGGCCTCAAGACTGATTCTATGGCTCTCCTCAATCCTTGCTGCGCAGGACACCCCTTTGTCCTTGGCCTGCCATTGACCCATACCTCTCTTACACCTAGACTTGACTTTTTGCAAAAAGGGCCATACCAATCAAGATAGGCCACACCAACTCCACAGACCTATCACAGTGTGATAAGTGGACAAAGAGCAACTCAAAGCAACACACACAAGCCTGAAGCATCTCACAAGCCATAGTTTCAAGATTTCACCTCTCATGCACTTTCCTTCGAAACTCATCACACAAACATCAAACACCAAAACAAACTTCATAGAATCACTCAACATGTTCCTCTGATCATTTCCCAAGCCTCATTTGTCCCTGAAACCTCCTCAATCAGAAACACGATTCTCACCCCTCACTGAACAAAACTTTATCAAACTCACAAACCAGCCACTCTAAACTCCAACCAAGCTTCATCAAGAGGATCATTGGGGCCATTTTGAAGCAAAGAAGCAGGCAGAAAGCTCCTGGATTGAAAGCTCAACCTCAGGTAACATGATGAACAAATTTTCCAGAACCCTGATTTCTTGTTAGAATATTGTTCTATGTGTTGCCCTGATCATGGGGATCTATTTATTTTTGAAAATGAGCCAGAAATGAGCATTTGGTGTTGCTCTGAAACTTTTGCCCTAGAATTTGTTTTCTTCGATTCTCACTGTGTGTTTAATATAAATTGTTTTTGGCCCTGGATTCTTGTTACCCATTGTTGGGGGATTGATTCTGGAGATTTGGAAGTCTTGGGGATGCGTTTTGAGTGATTCAGGTGAGGAAGATGGCCGGAGAAGACGACCAGAGCTTATCTCCGGTCGCCTGAGTTTAATTAGGGTTAAGTGTGATTAATTAGGAACTTTGAATTTAGGCCCTTGGATCTGCTTTCCTGCGCGTGAATGAAGGGCTGGATCTTGTCATTTAGCCCTAATCAGTGTTTAATTAAATTAACCTAGGATTAATTAATTATAAAACTTAAATTAGCCAGGTTTGAACTTGGGCCATTGGATGTGGCGCCAAGTCAACCTTTCCCAGCCCAGATTGCATCTGATCCCTTCATTGTGCATACTTCCATTTTTTCTAATTTTTATTTTCATTTTCTTTGCATTTATTTATACGAATTTTTCAAAATAGCTAAAATCATTTAAAAATTATGAAAATTTTTGTCAAAGATTTCATTAATTTTTAGAACACAAAAATATTTTTATTTTTATTTTTTGCATTAAAAATTATTTTTAAATCATTTAAATGTTTATTTTTAATTAGTTAATGAAAATTAATTAATTAAAAATGCATTTAGGTATTTAAAAATCACCAAAATATTCACATTGCATTTAAAAACATTTAGAAACATTATCAAACTCTCAAACCAAATTTTCTTTTTGTTCTTGATTCCTTTTGATCATTTTCAATGGAATTAAATTCATTTTGAGGCAATATTTTTGTGCAAACTTTGAAAAATTCATTCTGCCTAACCCTTGAGAGTTTGATGATGATTCTTCTTGCATTGCATCCTTCATGGCATGTAGTTTATAGGATAAAATTGGTTTGATTTGATCTTCCATTTTCAATTTGTTTTGCATTTTTCTTGTTGAGGTACCTTGAAACCCTAGCCAACTTGAGAAATTCATAACTTTCACTAGGTTAAGAGTTAGGTCCCCTCCTTTGGGCAGTGAACTAGTATAGGTTTAGGGTATCTTTGATTGCATTTTCAATTTTTTATCATGTCATATGCTTCTGATTTTGAATTTTGTTTTGTGTGTTGATCATAAACCCTAATTTGTGCCTTCCCTTGCATCCATTTCTCATTTGCTTGCATCCAATGACTTGCCATGACATTTTGTGCATCTTCATGATTCATAATACATCTTAGGACATATTAGAATCATGTTTGATCATTGCATCTTTCATTTTCCATGTGGTATGTCCATTGCATTTCATAAACTTTTCTTGAACTTTCATGGTTCAAAGCATACCTCATTTGCATCCTTATGTTTGTTTGATCATTCTCACCTCTTGCCATGTGTTTGCATCATCTCTTAGCATCATTAACATCATGTTTATGCTTCTGGTTTTGGTTTGCATCATGACACTTCATCTCATTTGCATCACATTTCATTTCTTTTGCTAACTTTTCAGGTGGTAAGTTGTTATGAGAAGTGAATTTGCCTTCACTTCTCACAATCTCTTTTCATCTCTCTCTTGCACTATTGCTGCATTTTATCTTGTGCTTTGGAGTGAGCTTGCTCATTCATGTTCATCTCTTGCTTTCTTTCTTCAAGCAACTTGTCTTCTTAAGTGAAGCAAGTTGTTTTGCTTCTCTTTGCTTCTTGCTCCTTTCATCTGCTTCTTTCCTGGTGGATTCTCTCTGAAGATCTTTTGCAAGCCTCATTAACCCTAGGATGACCAAGCATGATAACAATTAGGGTTTGATTAATCCCCCATTTAGTTTTACCTTTGTGTCATCTTTGAGTCTTCTCTTCTCATCTCTTAATCAGGGACTAAACCCTAAAGGCTTTAAGGCTTTGTGATTAAGCTTATGCCTGCATCCTTCTATTAGGATGGAGTGTATAACTTTAATCCTAAGTGTTAAACCCTTAATGTGTTTGAATCCCTTAATCAATCTATCTTAAATAACACTAAGACATCAAACTTGTAACTTGGGCTTTGCATTAGGGTTCTAATTCTTCCTTAATTGGTTAAGAAGGACTAACCCTAGTGTTAATGGACAAGTCCCCCTCAAGTTGTCTTACAAACCATAAAAATCACTTCTTCATCTTATCATTAACTAAAATCCATCTAATAAAGGCCTTGTTTTGTCATGAGGTTAATCTCTAATCATGTATTAAGTTGAGGAGTCTTTCTCAACTTAAATGGTCTCATCTATTATCCTTCTATTAGGATGGTGTAATGAGTCCATTAAATCTTTGATTATGGCTTAAACTCATTACTTAACACTAAACAAAAACAACAAAAACATCTAAATAATCACAAGTAGGTTAATGATCTTAATCCTACACCATGGTGATTAAGTGTGAGATGCTGACTTCACACTTAAGGTATTCTCATTACCCCTAATCAGAGGGAGGATGTGATGAGTTTACTAACTCTTGGTTTAGTCTTAAGCTCATTTTCTTATGACAAATCCAAAAGCAATAAAAGACTAAAAACCCAAAAAACAAACAATAATCGTCTCCTCCGGGATTCTTTTCTCATCTCATTCACTCACAAACGAGAACTTGCTTCTTCCGTCTAATGCAAGACAGTCTGCACTTGAGCCAGACAGGTCATACACTTGAGCATAGACAAGTAAGCAGTTCACAAGTCAATTTATCTTTCAGTCTCTTTGGATCGAACTACGGTGTTCTGACTTCCTCATTGCACGAGAGGATACGTAGGCATAACTTAACAGTTATCGAACGAAAGTCTCTGTATATTCCCCCTCTTCCAGTATTATTCTTTAAGCCTCATGATCTTGTGCACTTCATTCTTGTTCTCACACTGACACTTCTCTTATACACTTCACATTTATTTTACACTGACACTTGCATTCTTTTCCAGCTTTGATACACAAATTGCATTGACACTACCCCTTTAAAACACAAATCTTTCAAACGTGGATCCCGTCGAGTACGGCGGACAATCTGGGTGCTAATACCTTCCCAGGTTGTAACCAACCCCCTTTCTCAGTTTCTCTGGTTCGCGACCGTCTTATCCATCTTTTCTTAGGTTTATGTAGCATTACCTTTCCTTCGGGATAAAAATGCCTAGATGGCGACTCTATTCATTCCCTCTCCCTTCGCCGACCGTTCGCGTCTGTACCCCATTTGACCTGGCCTAATTTGGTGGGAGCGACAGCTTGGCGACTCTGCTGGGGACCCTTATATTGCAACCAGGGCTTCTGGTTCTTTTTGTGGGTTCCTCCTAGCGTTTGTTTGATTTGTGTTTACTGGGGTGTTATGTGCTAATTGTGTTTATAGTTGCTTTATTTACTGCTTTATGTACAGCTTTATTTATTGCTTTCTTTACAGTTTTACATTTTTCATACTGTCATTATCATTGCTGGATCTATTCTTCTGTCTTGGTGGGTGGGGATTCATTGAGAGTTTAAGGTCCTATACATGGGACCTGAGTGACACCTAGGCTAGAGTGGTTCATGTTCTTTCCCATTCCATTTCGGTCTGGTGCGGGAATATGAAACACGGTTCAGATATGGGTTTCTTCTTGAGAACTCTGTGCTACAGATTTCCTGTAGTGCTAGGGCTATCTGGGAAGCCTGCTAAGTCTGTATGACCTTTACTATGACCTTCAGAAACTGAGGTGAATTAGAGGAGGATCTTTTATGGTTATTGTAAACACTGTACCTCCGGGTTAGAAGTGTTTACACTTCTCATAACTGATCCAAGTCTGAGGATCCTTGTTTTAGAACACCACCTGTGAGAGGGTTGGGTTGTTTACAGGTTTGCAGGTACCTTTGGCCACATCATACCCTATTACTTGTTTGATTAAGAGTACTTCTCTTTGGACAGTTCTTGTGATTTAACCCTGGACATGTGACTCTTTATTTGAGTCCCCCACCTTGGTTACTGGATTTCTGAACCTCCATCTGGACTTCTTGAACATACATGGACCTTATATATCAAGACAGATAATCAGATCCAGCTTGATCACAAACCCTTGCATATCATTTGCATACATCATCATTGCATCATTTAACATTTGTTTATTTGTTTTTCAGGGTATCCACATTTTATTTGGCTTGGTTTTGACCCCTTCATCTGCATAGACCTCTGTTCATCAGTTATCTGCTTCATCTATCTTCATCAGTTGCCTGCTTCAGTTGCCTTCATCACCAGTATCAGCCTATCAGTGGCTCATCTCCAGTACCAGTCTTGATCTTCATCAGCACTTGTCTTCAGCTCTTCATCAGCACTCATGACTGCATCCAGAAAGAGCAACATTTCATACCATTTCTTTGAGCCTGTGTTGACTGGTATCAGGCAGGTCCGGGCACTTATCACTCCAGACCACATCCCATTATTCAGAGAGCATTATGGAGGCATCCTTGACATGGTTATGGACCTGGATTCTTCTCAGAGGAGTATGATCCATACCTGCCTACAGTTTTATGACCCTCCTCTAAGATGTTTCACTTTCCAAAACTTTCAGCTAGGGCCTCTGCTGGAGGAGTTCTCATCATTGATTGGAGTACCTGTCAGGGGTGGTGTCCCCTTCAACCCAGAAATGACTTCTCCCAGCAATAGAGAAGTGGCAAAAGCACTGTATCTGGAGCCTATTTTGATTGAGCAAAACATGACAACAAAGGCTGGGATCCCTGGTTTGCACTTAGACTTCTTGACTTCTCAGGCCATCCTGAAGGCCTCTTTGGGAGAGTGGAGGGCAGTTTGTGCATTGTTAGCCCTCAGTATATATGGGGTTATACTATTTGCAGATGAGCCCAAGTTTATCAGCAAGAATGCCATTCATCTTTTCCTTCTGAGAAACCCAGTACCCACATTGCTGGGAGATTTCTATTATTTCATTCATCAGAGGAATGAGAAACAAAGAGGAAAGTTGGTGAGATGCTGTGCTCCTTTGTTTCATACTTGGCTGCTCAAACACTTACCTAAGACTGATGCCTTCCTGAATCCTCACCAACAGAAGAATTGGGCTAAGAGACTTATTGCTTTGACTTCAGATGACATCAGATGGTGCACTCAGAGCACCAAAGGCAAAGACATCATCACTAGCTGTGGGCAATACCCAAATGTACCTCTGATAGGAGTAAAGGTCTGCATCAACTACAATCCTTTGTTGTTTAAGAGACAACTGGGCTATGCTTTGGTCCACCCTCCTAGAGTGCAAGATTTATCTGAGACCCTGTATTGTGAGATAAAGCCTAATCTAGCTGTTGTCAGACAAGCATCCTGGGCTTGGGACAACATCCAGACAAAGGGGGTGGCTATTCTTGGGAAGTGTAATAATGTTGCTTCAGCCCAGTACTATGATTGGTCTCATGCCAGAGCTCAGATCACTGGAATGCCTTTTACCATTGAGGACACACCTAGACCCTCCACAGTGCAGCCATCAGCCACTGTCAGCCTGGAAGAATTTGAGAAGCTAAAGGAAAGGAATGAGAATCTATCTCAAGCTCTGAAGAAGACCCTTTGGGAAAGGAGTGATGGTCATCTGGACATTGAGAGGTTGGAGAAGCTTAGGGTGGAGCATCTGGCCAAGATTGAGAAAGCAGAGGACTACATCAAGAAATCAAGAGCTGGGGAGCAAATATTGAAGAATGCCTGTAAAGAGGCCAAGCTTCAGAAGGCTAGGACTGAACTCTATCTACAAGAGAGTCAGGCTAGGTGGGTCAGGATCACTGAAGCTCGTACTCAGGAAGATAAGAGAACTCAAGCTAGGATTGAGCAGTTAGAGGTCAATGAAAAGAAACAACAGGAAGCTTTGCTGGCAGCCCAGAAGGAGATTTCAGAATTGAAGCTTAGGGCTGGTTTGAAAAGATCAAAGGATCAGGACAGGCACAAGAAGCTGACCTCTGCCATTGCCACCAGAAACCTCCTCATCAAGACTATTACAGAGCATCCGGCTGGTCCGGTGACTGAGGCACTTCTGAAGGAGGTTAAGGAGGATGAGTTTGGACTTGTTGTCTGACTTTTTGTTTGTTGCTATTTTCATTTGATGTACTTTTCTTTTATGTTGTATTTTGACCCCTCACGGGCGTGTGTTGTAAAAAACAAACTATGTATGATTCACCATTTGTAATATATTTGTTAGTTTGTTTTCATTGGGTTTTTCTTCTCAAAGCAACATCAAAGCATCTTCCTCGAGGTCTGGAAAGGTCAAAACCAAGAACCAAGCCGGATACCTTGGAAAATAAATAAGCATACTGCATTGCATACTAACTTTTGTTTTGTTTTGTAGGTTTTGTTATTATGTTGTTTTGTTTCTAACTCTGTTGTGGTTCAGGAAATATTGCTCGCAGAAGAGTGTTCCCTGTCAACCGTGCACATCGGTATCCTACTCGCAACAACCTTCCGGGTATTATAATGGAGCAAGTACAGCAAGACCTGACAGAGGTCAGAACTCAGATGGCTAATGAAAGGTTGGAGATGAGAAATCAAATTACTCAATTTATGGAAGTAATGACTGGCTTGGCCCAAAGTCAAGAAAGGTTGAGGGCATTGGTAGAAAGACAAACTCCAGAAGAACCCCATCTGGGAACTGGAGGAACAAGTAACAATGAAAGGGGTCAGCCTCATGTTAATCCACCAGTATTTGGGCCTCACCTACATCCGGAAGTCAACGTCCCGGGTAATGTGCAAGGAAATACTACTGGGGGGAGAATCTTACAAGAAGACCCCCAAGAGGAGCAATTTACTGTCATGGGAGCTGGGGACAAAGTCTATGATAGGAGGTTTGATGAAATTGCTGAGAAGTTAAGATCTATGGAGTCTTAAAATTCCCTAGGTTTTGACGTAATGGATATGGGGTTAGTAGACGGGGTAAGAATTCCCCACAAATTCAAACCCCCGTGCTTCGAGAAATACAATGGAACCTCCTGTCCACGAACTCACCTGCAGTCCTTTCTGGGGAGACTTAAAGCATATACCACGGATGAGAAGCTGTGGATGTTCTATTTTGAAGATAGTTTGACTGGGGCTTCAAGGGAGTGGTATTCACACTTGACCAGAGCTACTATCAGATGCTGGAAGGACCTAGCTGAAGCCTTCATCAGACAATATCAATACAATCTAGACATGGCTCCTAACAGAACCCTCCTGATGGGAATGTCTCAGTCCTCCAGAGAAAGCTTCAGGGAATATGCCCAAAGGTGGAGACAGCTTGCTGCTGCTGTCCAACCACCCTGTCGCTCCCACCGAAATGAGGCTAGGTCAAATGGGGTACAGACGCGAACGGTCAGCGAAAGAGGAAGAGAACACACAGGGGTGAACTCAGGAAGACAAGACAAGAGTCGCCAGCTAGGCATTTTTATCCCGGAGGAAAGGTAATGCTGCATAGACCTAGAAAGATATGGATAAGACGGTCGCGAACCAGAGAGACTGAGAAAGGGGGTTGGTTACAACCTGGGAAGGTATTAGCACCCAGATTGTCCGCCGTACTCGACGGGATCCACGCTTGAAAGATTTGCGTTTTAAAGGGGTAGTGTCAGTGCAATTTGTGTATCAAAGCTGGAAAAGAATGCAAGTGTCAGTGTAAAAGAAATGTGAAGTGTATAAAAGAAGTGTCAGTGTAAGAACAGGAGTATAATGCTCAAGACAATGAGGCTAAAGAAAAATGCTGGAAGGAGGGGGGAATATACAGAGACTTTTGTTTGATAACTGTTAAGTTATGCCTACGTATCCTCTCGTGCAATGAGGAAGTCAGAACACCGTAGTTCGACTCCAAAGAGACTGAAAGATGAATTGACTTGTGAACTGCTTACTTGTCTATGCTCAAGTGTATGACCTGTCTAGCTCAGGTGCAAACTGTCTTGCATTAGACGGAAGAAGCAAGTTCTCGTTTGTGAGTGAAGATGATGAGAAAAGAATCCCGAAGGAGACGATTATTGTTTGTTTTTGAGTTTTCAGTCTTTTATTGCTTTTGAAAGTTTGTCATAAGAAAATGAGCTTAAACCTAAACCAATGGATTAGTAAAATCATCACATCTTCCCTCTGATTAGGGGTAATGAGAATACCTTAAATGTGAAGTAAGCACCTCACACTTAATCACCATGATATAGGATTAAGATCATTAACCTACTTGTCATTATTTAGATGTTTTTGTTGTTTTTGTTTAGTGTTGAGTAATGAGATTAAGCCATATTCAAGGATTTAATGGACTCATTACACCATCCTAATAGAAGGATAATAGATGAGAACATTTAAGCTGAGGAAAGCTCCTCAACTTAATCCATGATTAGGGATTAACCTCATGACAAAACAAAGCCTTTATTAGATGGATTTTAGTTAATGATAAGATGAAGAAATGACTTTTATGATTTGTAAGACAACTTGAGGGGGACTTGTCCATTAACACTAGGGTTAGTCCTTCTTGACCAATTAAGGAAGAATTAGAACCCTAATACAAGGCCCAAGTTACAAGCTTGGTGTCTTAGTGATTATTAGATGGATTGATTAAAGGATTTAAACACATTAAGGGTTTAACACTTAGGATTAAAGTTATACACTCCATCCTAATATAAGGATGCAGGCATAAGCTTAATCACAAAGCCTTAAAGCCTTTAGGGTTTAGTCCTTGATTATGAGATGAGAAGAGAAGACTCAAAGATGACACAAAGGTAAAAACTAAATGGGGGACTAATCAAACCCTAGTTGTGATCATGCTTGGGTTTTCCTAGGGTTAATGAGGTTTGCAAGAAGATCTTCAGAGAAACCACCAGGAAGGAAGCAGATGAAAGGAGCAAGAGGCAAAGAGAAGCAAAACAACTTGCTTCACTTAAGAAGACAAGTTGCTTGAAGAAAGAAAGTAAGAGATGAACATGAATGAGCAAGCTCACTCTAATACACATACAAAATTCAGCAAAGATGCAAGTGAGATGAGAAGAGAATATGAGAAGTGAAGGCAAATTCACTTCTCAAACAACTTACCACCTGAAATGTTAGCATAAGAAAATGAAATGCAATGCAAATGAGGTGCAATGTCATGATGCAAACCAAAACCAGAAGCATAAGTATGATGTTAATGATGCTAAGAGTTGATACAAACATGAGGCAAGGCATGAGAATGATCAAACAAGCACATGGATACAGATGAAACATGCATTGAAACATGAATGTACATGAAAAGTTTATGAAATGCAATGGACATACAACATGGCAAATGAAAGATGCAATGATCAAACATGATTCTAATATGTCCTAAGATGTATTATGAATCAAGTGAATGCACAAAATGTCATGGCAAGTCAATGGATGCAAGCAAATGAGAAATGGATGCAAAGGAAAGCACAAATTAGGGTTACATGCATCATGCAAAGCAAAAATCCAAAACCAGAAGCAAACAACATGATAAAAATTTGAAAATGCAATCAAAGATACCCTACACCTATACAAACTCACTGCCCAAAGGAGAGGATCCAACTCTTAACCTATTGAGGGTTATGAATTTCCTAAGATTGCTAGGGTTTTAAGGTACTTCATCAAGAAAAATGCTAAACAAATTGAAAATGCAAGATCAATTCAAATCAATTTTATCCTATAAACTACATGCCATGCAAGATGCAATGTCAAAAGAATCATCATCCAACTCTCAAGGGTTAGGCAGAAATGAATTTTTGAAGATTGAAACAAAATATTGCCTAAAAATGAAATTAAATCCAATGAAAATGATCAAAGGCATCAAGAACAAAAAAGAAATTTGGTTTGAGAGTTGGACAATGTTTCTAAATGTTTTTAAATGCTATGTGAATTTTTTTTGTGATTTTTTAAATACCTAAATGTATTTTTAATTAATTAATTTCCATTAATTAATTAAAAATAAACATTTAAAAATAATTTTTAGTGCAAAAAAATAAAAATAAAAATATTTTTGGGTTTTAAAAATTGATGAAACTCTTGACAAAAAAATTCATAATTTTTAAAGGTATTTTGCTATTTTAAATAAAATGTGGAAATAAATACAATTTAAATGAATTAAAAATACGAATTTATGAAAGTAATCCAATCCAGTGGCTGAGATTCAAATAAAAAGGGAGGGAATTGACCAGCGCGCGCATCTGGATGGCTGAGATTCAAACTTCACTAATTGCGTCATTAAGCCCTAAACTGAACCCTAAACACTTTCAGATGACCGGAACAGTGTTCCGGTCATCTTCTCCGGCCAACCGAAAATCAAAATCACTCCCTAGGCCATTTCAAATGCTCTAACTCTCCAGAATTCATCCTCTACCCACCCTAGGCACGAATCAAGCACAAAATCATGTTTATCTTTCAACACAAGCACGAATCGAATCAAAGAAATTTTTAGGTCAAACTTTCAGAGACACGGTTCAAGCTCAAAACTCAATCATTTTAAAAACTAAGAACACCAGAATGATCAGCGGATCGTAGTAAATAGTGACTGGTGACCTGGCAGGAGGTGCCACTGTTTGTTGTTGAAAGTTGTTGTCTGGAGGAACATTTGATGGATCATAATAAATGGTGACTACGGAGACGTCTTTGTTAATTTCTGTTGGCGTTGTAGAAGATTCTGCTGAATAAATGGATGTTGATGTTGTAGAAGAAATATTTGTTGACATCTGGTTTGTTGAAGTGATGGATGAAGACATTTTTGATGATATCGATGAGTTGTTCGGAATGATTGTTGTTGCAGTTGTAGAAGAGTCAGGAATTGTTGTCAGAGGAATTGCTGGATTTGTAGGCGCCGTTGTTAAGATCTGAAGTATACCACTTTTGATAAGACCATCTATGCCGCTTCTCAAATTATCACACCCGTTGACCGAGATGTTGCAATACCCACAACCGAGCTCACACCCGGGGAAAATCTGACACTCTAGGAGCTGAGCTTTAATTTCGACCAGCGGTGTCCGAATCAGTCCAACACTGGTGATTAAGAAAGATGGCTTGTCTTCCTCAATGGCGTTGATTCTTGGTCCTCCATGATTGGGCATGGGATTCTTGGTGACACTTGGAGGTGGTGCGAAGTTGAGGGCTTTAGAATCCACCAGATCCTGTACTTTCATTTGTAGAGCCCTGCATTTCTCAGTATTGTGGCCAGGTGCATTGGAGTGGAAAACACATCTGGCGTTGATATCATAATTTCTTGGGAGATTGGAGGGATCTGGTGGTGCCAATGTCCTTAATTCAACCAAGTTGAGTTTCAGGATTTGTGGCAACAAGGCGGCATAAGGCATAGGGATAGGGTCAATCACCCTATTTGCCTGTGACGGTCTTTGCTGAAAAGGTCTTTGTTGATTGTTGTTATTGTTGTTGTAGGTCCTCTGTGGCGGATACTGAACTTGCTGTTGGTAATGAGGTTGTTGTTGTGGTTGATATGCTGGTTGCTGAGGAGTCGGTGCTGGAATAGTGACAGCTGCTACTGATCTGTGGACATATTGAGATCTGCCCCTGCCGGCATGAATGGCATTTGTCTCACCAGTTCTTCTGGGTCCCATAAAAGGCTTCCTGGGATTACTTGACGAACTTGCACCATTATCAGAAATCTTGCCCATTTTCAGAAGGCTTTCAATTCTTTCTCCAGCTATAACTACGTCTGCGAAGCTGGTGGAAGAGAAGGCAGCTAGCCTATCAATATATGTTCCTTGCAGGGTATTCATAAACATGTCGGCCATTTCTCTTTCCGACATGGGTGGTTGGACAGTAGAAGCAAGCTGTCTCCACCTTTGGGCATACTCCCTGAAGCTTTCCCTGGAGGATTGAGACATTCCCATCAAGAGGGTCCGGTTAGGAGCCATGTCCAGATTGTATTGGTACTGCCTGATGAAGGCTTCAGCTAGGTCCTTCCAGCATCTGATAGTAGCTCGGGTTAAATGTGAATACCACTCCCTTGAAGCCCCAGTCAAACTGTCTTCAAAGTAAAACATCCACAGTTTTTCATCCATGGTGTATGCTTTAAGTCTCCCCAGAAAGGACTGTAGGTGAGTTCGTGGACAGGAAATGCCATTGTATTTCTCGAAGCAGGGGGTTTTAAACTTGTGGGGAATCCTAACCCCATCTACTAACCCCATATCCATGACATCAAAACCTAGGGAATTTTGAGACTCCAGAGATCTCAACTTCTCAGCAATTTCATCAAATCTCCTATCATAAACTTCATCCCCAGCTCCCATTACAGTAAACTGCTCTTCTTGAGGATCTTCTTGCAAGATCCTGCCTGCAGCAGTATTGCCCGGTACATTCCTTGGGATATTGGCCTCTGGATCTAGATGAGGTCCAAATACTGGTGGGTTAACATGAGGCTGACCTCCCTCATTGTTGCTGGTTCCTCCAGTGCCAGGATGATGTTCTTCGGGGGTCTGTCTTTCTACCAATGCCCTTAACCTCTCTTGGCTCTGAGCCAAACCAGTCATTACAGTCATGAACTGGGCCATTTGGTTTCTCATCTCCACCCTTTCGTTAGCCATCTGAGTCCTGACCTCTGTCAGGTCCTGCTGTACTTGATCCATTTGGATACCAGGAAGATTGTTGCGAATAGGATACCTGTGCGGACGGTTGAGAGGAAACACCCGGCGGCGAGCAATAATTCCTGAACCACAACAGAGTTAGTAACAAACAAAACAAAAACCTACAAAACAAAACAAAAGTCAGTATGCAATGGAGTATGCTTATTTATTTTCCAAGGTATCCGGCTTGGCTCTTGGTTTTGACCTTTCCAGACCCTAAGGAAGATGCTTTGATGTTGCTTGAGAGACAGAAAACTTAATGAAACACACTGACAAATACATTACAAATGGTGGATCATACATAGTTTGTTTTTACAACATATGCCCCTGAGGGGTCAAAATACAACATAAAAGGAAAAGTACATGAAATGGAAATAACAACAAGCAAAGAAGTCAAACATCTAATCCAAACTCATCCTCCTTAACCTCCTTCAAAAGCGATTCAGTTACAGGACCAGCCGGATGCTCTGTAATGTTTCTGATAAGAAGGTTTCTGGTGGCAATAGCAGTGGTCAGCTTCTTGTGCCTGTCTTGGTCCTTTGACCTCTTCACACCAGCCCTAAGCTTCAACTCTGAAATTTCCTTCTGGGCTGCTAGCAGAGCCTCCTGTTGTTTCTTTTCATTGGCCTCCAATTGCTCAATCCTGGCCTGAGTTCTCTTATCCTCTTGGGTACGAGCCTCAGTGATCCTGACCCACCTAGCTTGACTTTCTTGCAGATAGAGATCAGTCCTAGCTTTCTGAAACTGGGCCTCTTTACAGGCATTCTTCAATATTTGCTCCCCAGCTCTTGATTTCTTGATGTAGTCCTCTGCTTTCTCAATCCTGGCCAGATGCTCCACTTTAAGCTTCTCCAACCTCTCAATGTCTAGACGACCATCACTCCTCTCCTAGAGGGTCTTCTTCAGAGCTTGAGACAGATTCGCATTCCTCTCCTTCAGTTTCTCAAATTCTTCCAGGCTGACAGTGGCTGGAAGTGGTACTGTGGATGGTCCAGGTGTATCCTCAATGGTGAAAGGCATCCCAGAAATCTGAGCCCTAGCATGAGACCATTCATAATACTGAGCTGAAGCCACATTATTGCACCTCCCAAGAATGGCCATCCCTTTTGTCTGGATGTTGTCCAAGCCCAGGATGCTTGCCTGACAACAGCTAGATTAGGCTTTATCTCACAATACAGGGTCTCAGCTAAATCTTGCACTTTAGGAGGGTGGACCAATGCATAGCCCAGTTGTCTCTTAAACAGAAAAGGATTGTAGTTGATGCAACCTTTCACTCCTACTAGAGGTACATTGGGGTACTGCCCACAGCTAGTGATGATATCTTTGCCCTTGGTGCTCTGGGTGCACCATCTGATGTCATTTGAAGTCAAAGCAATAAGTCTCTTAGCCCAATTCTTCTGTTGGTGAGGATTCAGGAAGGCATCAGTCTTAGGTAAGTGTTTGAGCAGCCAAGTATGAAACAGAGGAGCACAGCATCTCACCAACTTTCCTCTTTGCTTCTCATTCCTCTGATGAATGGAATAATAGAAATCTCCCAGCAATGTGGGTACTGGGTTCCTCAGAAGGAAAAGATGAATGGCATTCTTGCTGATAAACCTGGGCTCATCTGCAAATAGTATAACCCCATATATACTGAGAGCTAACAATGCACAAACTGCACTCCATTCTCCCAAAGAGGCCTTCAGGATGGCCTGAGAAATCAAGAAGTCTAAGTGTAAACCAAGGATCCCAGCCTTTGTTGTCATGTTCTGCTCAATCAAAATAGGTTCCAGGTACAGTGCTTTTGCCACTTCTCCATTGCTGGGAGAAGTCATCTCTGGGTTGAAGGGGATATCACTCCTGACAGGTACTCCAATCAATGATGAGAACTCCTCCAGCAGAGGTCCTAGCTGAAAGTTCTGGAAAGTGAAGCATCTCAAAGGAGGGTCATAAAACTGTAGGCAAGTGTGGATCAGACTTCTCTGAGAAGGGTCTAGGTCCATGACCATATCAAGGATGCCTCCATAATGCTCTCTGAATAATGGGATGTGGGATGGAGTGATGAGTGCCTGAATCTGCCTGATGCCAGTCAACACAGGCTCAAAGAAATGGTATGAAATGTTGCTCTTCTTGGGTGCCATGACTGTTGATGAAGAGCTGAAAACAAGTGCTGATGATGAAGGCTGATACTGGAGATGAACCACTGATAGGCTGAAGCTAGTGGTAAAAGTAGCTGAAGCAGGCAACTGATGAAAATAGGTGAAGCAGATAACTGATGAATAGAGGTCTATGCAGATGAAGGGGTTAAAACCAAGCCAAATATGATGTGGATACCCTGAAAAACAAATAAACAAATGTTAAATGATGCAATGATGATGTATGCAAATGATATGCAAGGGTTTGTGATCAAGCTGGATCTGATTACTGCCTTGATATGTATTTTTAAGAAGTCCAGATGGAGGTTCAAAAGTCCAGTAACCAAGGTGGGGGACTCAAATAAAGAGTCACATATCCAGGGTTAAATCACAAGAACTGTCCAAAGTGAGGTACTCTTAATCAAACAAGTAATAGGGTATGATGTGGCCAATGGTACCTGCAAACCTGTAAACAGCCCAACCCCCTCACAGGTGATGTTCTAAAACAAGGATCCTCAGACTTGGATCAGTTATGAGAAGTGTAAACACTTCTAACCCGGAGGTACAATGTTTACAATAACCATAAAAGATCCTCCTCTAATTCACCTCAGTTTCTTAAGGTCATAATAAAGGTCATCCAGACTTAGCAGGCTTCCCAGATAGCCCTAGTACTACAGGAAATCTGTAGCACAGAGTTCTCAAGAAGAAACCCACATCTGAACCGTGTTTCATATTCCTGCACCAGACCGAAATGGAATGGGAAAGAACATGAACCACTCTAGCCTAGGTGTCACTCAGGTCCCAGGTATAGGACCTAAAACTCTCAGTAGAACCCCACCCATCAAAACAAAAACCAGATCCAGCCAGATGACAATATGACAGTATGATATATAAAGCTGTAAAGAAAGCAGTAAATAACTGTACATAAAGCAGTAAATAAAACAACTATAAATGAACACACATAGCACATAACACCCCAATAAACACAAATCAAACAAGCGCTAGGAGGAACCCACAAAAAGAACCAGAAGCCCTGGTTACAGTATAAGGGTCCCCAGCAGAGTCGCCAAGCTGTCGCTCCCACCGAAATGAGGCTAGGTCAAATGGGGTACAGACGCGAACGGTCGGCGAAAGAGGAAGAGAACACACAGGGGTGAACTCAGGAAGACAAGACAAGAGTCGCCAGCTAGGCATTTTTATCCCGGAGGAAAGGTAATGCTGCATAGACCTAGAAAGATATGGATAAGACGGTCGCGAACCAGAGAGACTGAGAAAGGGGGTTGGTTACAACCTGGGAAGGTATTAGCACCCAGATTGTCCGCCGTACTCGACGGGATCCACGCTTGAAAGATTTGCGTTTTAAAGGGGTAGTGTCAGTGCAATTTGTGTATCAAAGCTGGAAAAGAATGCAAGTGTCAGTGTAAAAGAAATGTGAAGTGTATAAAAGAAGTGTCAGTGTAAGAACAGGAGTATAATGCTCAAGACAATGAGGCTAAAGAAAAATGCTGGAAGGAGGGGGGAATATACAGAGACTTTTGTTTGATAACTGTTAAGTTATGCCTACGTATCCTCTCGTGCAATGAGGAAGTCAGAACACCGTAGTTCGACTCCAAAGAGACTGAAAGATGAATTGACTTGTGAACTGCTTACTTGTCTATGCTCAAGTGTATGACCTGTCTAGCTCAGGTGCAAACTGTCTTGCATTAGACGGAAGAAGCAAGTTCTCGTTTGTGAGTGAAGATGATGAGAAAAGAATCCCGAAGGAGACGATTATTGTTTGTTTTTGAGTTTTCAGTCTTTTATTGCTTTTGAAAGTTTGTCATAAGAAAATGAGCTTAAACCTAAACCAATGGATTAGTAAAATCATCACATCTTCCCTCTGATTAGGGGTAATGAGAATACCTTAAATGTGAAGTAAGCACCTCACACTTAATCACCATGATATAGGATTAAGATCATTAACCTACTTGTCATTATTTAGATGTTTTTGTTGTTTTTGTTTAGTGTTGAGTAATGAGATTAAGCCATATTCAAGGATTTAATGGACTCATTACACCATCCTAATAGAAGGATAATAGATGAGAACATTTAAGCTGAGGAAAGCTCCTCAACTTAATCCATGATTAGGGATTAACCTCATGACAAAACAAAGCCTTTATTAGATGGATTTTAGTTAATGATAAGATGAAGAAATGACTTTTATGATTTGTAAGACAACTTGAGGGGGACTTGTCCATTAACACTAGGGTTAGTCCTTCTTGACCAATTAAGGAAGAATTAGAACCCTAATACAAGGCCCAAGTTACAAGCTTGGTGTCTTAGTGATTATTAGATGGATTGATTAAAGGATTTAAACACATTAAGGGTTTAACACTTAGGATTAAAGTTATACACTCCATCCTAATATAAGGATGCAGGCATAAGCTTAATCACAAAGCCTTAAAGCCTTTAGGGTTTAGTCCTTGATTATGAGATGAGAAGAGAAGACTCAAAGATGACACAAAGGTAAAAACTAAATGGGGGACTAATCAAACCCTAGTTGTGATCATGCTTGGGTTTTCCTAGGGTTAATGAGGTTTGCAAGAAGATCTTCAGAGAAACCACCAGGAAGGAAGCAGATGAAAGGAGCAAGAGGCAAAGAGAAGCAAAACAACTTGCTTCACTTAAGAAGACAAGTTGCTTGAAGAAAGAAAGTAAGAGATGAACATGAATGAGCAAGCTCACTCTAATACACATACAAAATTCAGCAAAGATGCAAGTGAGATGAGAAGAGAATATGAGAAGTGAAGGCAAATTCACTTCTCAAACAACTTACCACCTGAAATGTTAGCATAAGAAAATGAAATGCAATGCAAATGAGGTGCAATGTCATGATGCAAACCAAAACCAGAAGCATAAGTATGATGTTAATGATGCTAAGAGTTGATACAAACATGAGGCAAGGCATGAGAATGATCAAACAAGCACATGGATACAGATGAAACATGCATTGAAACATGAATGTACATGAAAAGTTTATGAAATGCAATGGACATACAACATGGCAAATGAAAGATGCAATGATCAAACATGATTCTAATATGTCCTAAGATGTATTATGAATCAAGTGAATGCACAAAATGTCATGGCAAGTCAATGGATGCAAGCAAATGAGAAATGGATGCAAAGGAAAGCACAAATTAGGGTTACATGCATCATGCAAAGCAAAAATCCAAAACCAGAAGCAAACAACATGATAAAAATTTGAAAATGCAATCAAAGATACCCTACACCTATACAAACTCACTGCCCAAAGGAGAGGATCCAACTCTTAACCTATTGAGGGTTATGAATTTCCTAAGATTGCTAGGGTTTTAAGGTACTTCATCAAGAAAAATGCTAAACAAATTGAAAATGCAAGATCAATTCAAATCAATTTTATCCTATAAACTACATGCCATGCAAGATGCAATGTCAAAAGAATAATCATCCAACTCTCAAGGGTTAGGCAGAAATGAATTTTTGAAGATTGAAACAAAATATTGCCTAAAAATGAAATTAAATCCAATGAAAATGATCAAAAGGCATCAAGAACAAAAAATAAATTTGGTTTGAGAGTTGGACAGTGTTTCTAAATGTTTTTAAATGCTATGTGAATTTTTTTGTGATTTTTTAAATACCTAAATGTATTTTTAATTAATTAATTTCCATTAATTAATTAAAAATAAACATTTAAATGATTTAAAAATAATTTTCAGTGCAAAAAAATAAAAATAAAAATATTTTTGGGTTTTAAAAATTGATGAAACTCTTGACAAAAAATTTCATAATTTTTAAAGGTATTTTGCTATTTTAAATAAAATGTGGAAATAAATACAATTTAAATGAATTAAAAATACGAATTTATGAAAGTAATCCAATCCAGTGGCTGAGATTCAAATAAAAAGGGAGGGAATTGACCAGCGCGCGCATCTGGATGGCTGAGATTCAAACTTCACTAATTGCGTCATTAAGCCCTAAACTGAACCCTAAACACTTTCAGATGACCGGAACAGTGTTCCGGTCATCTTCTCCGGCCAACCGAAAATCAAAATCACTCCCTAGGCCATTTCAAATGCTCTAACTCTCCAGAATTCATCCTCTACCCACCCTAGGCATGAATCAAGCACAAAATCATGTTTATCTTTCAACACAAGCACGAATCGAATCAAAGAAATTTTTAGGTCAAACTTTCAGAGACACGGTTCAAGCTCAAAACTCAATCATTTTAAAAACTAAGAACACCAGAATGATCAGTGGAGCATAAGCAACAATTCTATAGCATAAAAAACAATTTCTAGAAAAAAAAGTTCTTGAGGTACCTGAGCTTGAGCTTTCTCAGTTTGCAACCTTTTGGCCAGCTTTTTGCTTCCAATCAACTCTAATGACCTCCCTCAGATGTTTGCAAGGCTTGTTTGAAGTTTATTTGGGCTAGTTTGAGAGATTGATGGGGTTCTGTTCAGAGAGGGGAGGAAATCGTGTTTTGATTTCAGGGAGTTTCAAGGCAAAGTGAAGGGTCAGGGATGATCAGTGAGACATGCTGAGATGTTCTATGGAGTTTGTTTGTATGTTTGATCCTTGTGTTGTGTGATTCGAAGCAAAATGCATAAGGGGAGGTTTTTTGAGAATGCTGGCTTGGAGGATGCCTCAGGCTTGTGTGTGTGGTGTGTTTAATCTCATTTGGTCCACTTATCACAACTAGAGAGGTCAGAGAAGTTGGTGTGGCACAGGCTGATTGGTATGGGGTTTTTGCAAAAAAGTCAAGTCTAGGTGTAAGAGAGGTATGGGTCAATGGTAGGCCAAGGACAAAGGGGTGTCCTGCGCAGCAAGGAATGAGGAGAACCATGGGATCAGTCTTGAAGCCAATTAACAAGTGGATTAGGGTTTGTATGTTGTTTTGCAACTTTGTTCAATTTTGGCCCTTTTGAAGTTTCTTGATCCATAAGTCATGAAAATGGGCAAACCTTTGGTGCATTCTGAATTTTAGGCCTTGGTTTATGTTTGTACAAAGATTAGAAGTTCATTTGAAAGCACAATTTGTCTTGGCAAGTGGTTTTGCAACTTTGCCTCTTTGGTACATAACTTGAAATTATGTGATTTTTCCCAACTTTGACAAACCATAACTTTTGATCCAAAATGAATTAGAATGAGTTCTTGTACTTTTTGAAAAGGGAATGATCCATTCTACAACTTTCATGACCAAAGTTTTCTCATTTGAGGCAATTTTGAATAAAAAAGAAAGGTTTGAAAAAGTTTCCCAAAATGGCAAGTTTCCTTTACAAGTCATTTTCCCAAAAAGGCAACTTTGCAAATGGCTTGAAATTCTTCAATTTTGTGAACTTCTAACATCTTACATGATCAAATAAAGATCATATACATTCAAAATGATGAAGAACACCCTTTGGTTGGGTCATTGGGGGCCTCAGATGCCCTGATTTTACACTGACTTGCTCAAGAAGTCAACTCCTGATTAGATGCCTTCCCCAAGGAATTTCTTCATGAAAATTGATATGCATGATCCTCATATCATATAGAGACCAATAGAAACAAGAATGACCAAAAAATTTGAAGTTATGGCCTTTGAAAACAAAACCCTAATCCTAGGTCATCTGTGCAGTTAAACCTGGCTCTGCTTCCATGCCATTCTCAGTTCTTGTGATTCTTTGACTTCTTTGACTTTGTGGCTCAAGTAGCTCTGGGATGGCTCAAATCACAAACCCTAGATGCAGATGACCTTGAACCAATGCAGTGAAGCAAATATGCAATATGAAATGCCATGATTGAACTTATGAATATGAAGAGGTCACAAGCCATGGTGTGAATGGGTGAGGGCAAATTTGGGGTGTTTACACACCCATGTCGGAAAGAGAAATGGCCGACATGTTCATGAATACTTTGCAAGGAACATACATTGATAGATTGGCTGCCTTTTCTTCTACTAGCTTCGCAGACGTAGTTATAGCCGGTGAAAGAATTGAAAGTCTGCTTAAGATGGGCAAAATTTCTGATAATGGTGCAAGTTCGTCCAGTAATCCCAGGAAGCCTTTTGTGGGACCTCGAAGGACCGGTGAGACAAATGCCATCCATGCCAGCAGGGGCATACCTCAGTATGTCCACAGATCAGTAGCAGCTGTCACTATTCCAGCTCTGATTCCTCAGCAACCAGCATATCAACAACCACCACAACCACATTATCAGCAGCAAGTTCAGTATCCGCCACAAAGAACCTACAACAACAACAATAGCAATCAACAACAAAGACCCTTCCAGCAAAGACCATCACAGGCAAATAGGGTAATTGACCCAATCCCTATGCCTTATGCTGCCTTATTGCCACAACTCCTGAAGCTTAACTTGGTTGAGTTAAGGACATTGGCACCTCCAGATCCCTCCAATCTCCCTAAGAATTATGATATCAACGCCAGGTGTGCTTTCCATTCCAATGCACCAGGACACAATACTGAGAAGTGCAGGGCTTTGCAAATGAAAGTTCAGGATCTGGTGGATTCTAAAGCCCTCAACTTCGCACCACCTCCGAATGTCAACAGAAATCCTATGATCAACCATGGTGGGCCAAGGATTAATGCCATTGAGGAAGACAAACCATCTACTTTGATCACCAGTGTTGCACAAATTCGAACACCTCTGGTCGAAATTAAAGCTCAGCTTCTAGAGTGCCAGGTGTTTCCCGGGTGTGAGCTCGGTTGTGGGTATTGCAACATTGCAGTCAACGGATGTGATAACTTGAGAAGTGGCATAGATAGTCTTATCAAGGATGGTATCCTTCAGATCTCAACAACGGCGCCTACAAATCCAACAATCCCTTTAACAGCAATTCCTGATTCTTCTACAACAGCAGCAACCATCATTCCAACAGATTCATCAATATCGTCAACAATGACTTCATCCATCACTTCAACAAATCAGATGTCAACAACCATTTCTTCTACAACATCAGCATCCTTTTTATCAGCAGAATTTTCTACAACGCCAACAGAAATCAACAAAGATGTCTCAGCAGTCACCATCTACTACGACCCATCAAATGTTCCTCCAAACAACAACTTTCAACAACAAGCAGTGGCACCTCCTGCCAAGTTGCCAGTTACAATTTACTACGATCCGCACACCATTACTGTACCCTCCTCTGCAGCAGTCAGTCCAGTTACCATCACGGTACCTGGACCAGTTCCCTATGAAAGCAGTAATGCCATACCTTGGCATTATGGCTCTGATCTCTACTGCAACGGGGAGAAAATCACTTTGGATTCTTCAAGCTCTTCTCCACAAATTGACAATGTTGGGGGAGGCGGAGGCTTCACCAGAAGCGGACGCCTTTTTGCCTCACAAATGCAAAGACCAAATGCCGAAGCAGAAGCCGCTGCTAAAGCAAAAGGAAAGAGTATAGTATTTGAAGAGCCGGCTGCCAAAGAAATTCAGAAGACATCTTTTGAGCAAGATGTAGACGAATTTATGAGAATCATAAAGAGAAGTGATTACAAGGTGGTGGATCAGCTTCACCAAACTCCCTCAAAAATCTCCATATTATCCCTGTTGATGTGTTCTGAAGCTCACAGGAATGCATTATTGAAAGTCTTGCACGCGGAATACGTGCCAGAGGAGATCACCGTTAATCAGCTAGAAATCGTGGTGGCAAATGTCAATACCAGTCATGGACTGGGCTTCACCAATGCTGACTTAACAACTGAGGGACGTAACCACAACAAGGCTTTACATATCACCTTGGAATGCAAGGGTGCTGTTCTATCCCATGTACTGGTGGACACTGGGTCTTCAGTCAATGTTCTACCAAAGAAAGCCTTGGTGAAGCTGGAGTATGATGGTTTGGCATTACCTCCAAGTAATTTGGTGGTGAGAGCATTCGATGGCTCTAAAAGATCAGTGCTTGGAGAGATTGATCTGCCTGTGATGATTGGCCCGCAGACCTTCAAAATTACCTTTTATGTGATGGACATTCAGCCGGCCTACAGCTGTTTGTTGGGTAGACCCTGGATCCACGCCGCTGGCGCTGTTACGTCTACCCTTCACCAGAAGCTGAAATTCGAGTGGGAAGGCCAGATCATCACCATTTGTGGGGAAGAAGACATCTTTGTTAGCCATCTGGCTACGTACAAGTACATAGAAATGGATGGAGAAATCCATGAAACCATGAGCCAGGGGTTTGAGGCCCTGAACATTAATGAAGCATCTGCCGTACTGGGAACCTCCATGACGTCTTATCAGCAAGCCCGAAAGGTTGTTGAAGAGGGTACTGCCCAAGGCTGGGGCAAGCTCTTGCCCGTGGAGAAGAAAGAAGACAGATTTGGGTTGGGTTACAGACCAACTCAATAATATCAATCATAGGCTGCCTAGAAGCCCAATTTTGTCAGCGGGGGAATGCTCACCCCGGATGCTGTGAACAACTTGGAAGACGAGGAGGAAAGCGACCGCAACCTGGAGAGCTGGATACGTCCAAGGATCCCGGGGAGCCAAGTCCTTAACTGGTCTTCCCAGGAAATTATAAGGGTTACTCCTGCAGAGTAATTATTATTTCCTGTATTTTTAAGCATGCATCAAGTCTTGCATCTTGCCCAAGATGTCAAGACTCATTTTGTAATCGGGCCATCTTTTAATTTTGTGCAAACAGATCAATCAATGAATATCGGACATCTTTTGCAAATGAGTCTTTTTCTTTTCCGCTCACTGTTTTTCATTTTTCTTTTTGTACAAAAATAAAATGGCAATGTTTTCCAAAATGATAACTTCTTTTCACTTTTTCTAAAACAAGATTAAAATTGATCACTAAAATGAACAATCTAAACCCTTGCAGAGAGTGCCTTTCAGATTGCACCGACAACAACACCGTTATGGCTTCGTATGACTTTGACAATCCAATCAATCAAGCTGATGAAGGGGTTGAAGAAGATTATGAGCTTCCTGAAGAGCTAGCCAGGTTGTTAAGGCAAGAGGAGAAGGTTATCACTCCTCATCAGGAGGAGGTCGAAACGGTTAATCTTGGTACGGAAGAAGACGTAAAAGAAGTTAAGATCGGGGCCTGCCTACAAAACTCAGTGAAAGAGAAATTGATTGACATGCTTCGGGAGTATGTGGATGTGTTTTCTTGGTCTTATCAGGATATGCCAGGGTTGGACACCGATATTGTCGTACACAAACTACCTTTGAAAGAGGACTGCCCACCAGTGAAACAGAAGCTGCGCCAAACTCGCCCGGATATGGCAATGAAGATTAAAGAAGAGGTGCAAAAGCAGTGGGACGCCGGTTTCCTTGCGGTGACTAGTTATCCGCCATGGGTTGCTAACATTGTACCTGTGCCTAAGAAAGACGGCAAAGTGAGGATGTGTGTGGATTACCGGGATCTGAACAGAGCCAGCCCGAAAGATGACTTCCCTTTACCTCACATTGATGTATTGGTTGATAATACGGCTCAGTTCTCGGTGTTCTCCTTCATGGACGGATTTTCAGGATACAATCAGATCAAAATGTCACCTGAAGACATGGAGAAGACAACTTTCATCACACCCTGGGGCACGTTCTGTTATAAGGTGATGCCATTCGGACTGAAGAATGCTGGTGCAACTTATCAACGGGCTATGGTAACATTATTCCATGACATGATCCATAAAGAAATTGAATGTTATGTGGATGACATGATCGCCAAGTCCCTCACAGAAGAAGACCACCTGGTAAATCTGTTGAGGCTATTCAAGCATCTGAGGAAGTACCAATTGAAGTTAAACCCCAACAAATGCACATTCGGGGTGCGATCCGGTAAGCTGCTGGGATTTATTGTAAGTGAGAAAGGGATTGAAGTTGACCCTGACAAAGTCAAAGCCATTCAAGAAATGCCTGCACCGAAGACAGAAAAAGAAGTTCGGGGGTTTTTAGGTAGATTGAACTACATTTCAAGGTTCATATCTCACCTTACAGCAACCTGTGAGCCTTTGTTCAAGCTGTTAAGAAAAGAACAAACGGTCAGGTGGAACAAAGACTGCCAGAGGGCTTTTGACAAAATCAAGGAATACTTACAAGAGCCTCCGATCCTTATGCCTCCAGTTGAAGGAAGACCTCTGATAATGTACTTGACAGTATTAGAAGAGTCGATGGGGTGTGTGCTGGGCCAGCATGACGAGTCTGGTCGAAAAGAGTATGCAATATACTACCTAAGCAAAAAGTTTACCGACTGTGAACAACGTTATTCACTGCTTGAGAAAACTTGCTGTGCTTTAGCGTGGGCTGCTCGCCGACTAAGACAGTATATGTTGACCCACACTACCTTATTGATATCCAAGATGGACCCAGTTAAGTACATTTTTGAGAAGCCAACACTTACCGGACGGGTTGCAAGATGGCAAATGATCCTCACCGAATATGACATCCAGTACACATCTCAAAAAGCCATCAAGGGCAGTGTGTTGTCTGATTATCTTGCTGAGCAACCCATTGATGACTATCAGCCTATGAGATTTGACTTCCCCGATGAAGACATCATGTTCATAAAAGCAAGAGATCATGAAGATCCTATTCACACTGAAGGGCCTAACCCAGAAGAAGAATGGACTATGATGTTTGATGGGGCTGTTAATATGAATGGTCGTGGTGTTGGTGCAGTGCTCATTACACCTAAAGGAGTTCACCTGCCTTTCTCGGCAAAACTCACCTTTAACTGCACTAACAACGAAGCTGAATACGAAGCTTGTATTATGGGTCTTGAGGAAGCCATTGACCTCAGGATCAAGACTTTGACTGTATTCGGAGATTCAGCTCTGGTGATTAATCAAACCAATGGCAAATGGTACACACACCAGGATCATCTGATACCTTACAGGGATTATACAAGGAGGTTATTGACTTTCTTTACAACGGTCAAGCTTGAGTATATCCCTCGAGATGAAAATCAGTTTGCAGATGCTCTGGCTACCATTTCATCCATGATCAAAGTTCAAGCTGCCAATTTTGTGCCTAGAATTGCAGTGTCCAGACTTGACAGACCAGCATATGTATTTTCAGCAGATGTTGTCAAAAATGATAAGCCTTGGTTCCATGACATCAAGTGCTTCTTGGAGGATCAGACATACCCACCTGGGGCATCCTCCAATGATAAGAAGACATTAAGAAGGCTAGCTGGTAGTTTCTTCCTAAATACTGACGGTTCCCTGTACAAGAGAAACTTTGATATGGTACTCCTCAGATGCGTTGATAGGGCAGAGGCAGACTTGTTGATGCACGAGGTGCACGAAGGATCCTTTGGTACCCATGCAGGAGGGCATGCCATGGCCAAGAAGTTGCTAAGATCAGGTTATTACTGGATCACAATGGATGCCGACTGTTGTGCCTATGCCAGGAAATGTCATAAATGCCAGATCTATGCGGATAAGGTGCATGTGCCTCTGAATCCTCTGAATGTGATGTCTTCACCCTGGCCCTTTGCTATGTGGGGCATTGATATGATTGGCAAAATTGAACCGACTGCTTCAAACGGCCACAGATTCATCCTGGTAGCCATTGACTATTTTACCAAGTGGGTTGAAGCAGCCTCTTATGCAAATGTTACAAGGCAAGTGGTAGCCCGATTCCTGAAGAGAGACATCATCTGTCGGTATGGAGTGCCCGAGCGAATCATTACTGATAATGGTTCCAACTTAAACAACAAAATGATGGCAGAACTATGTCGGGACTTCAAGATCCAACACCACAATTCTTCTCCGTACAGGCCAAAGATGAATGGCGCTGTCGAGGCGGCTAACAAGAATATCAAGAAGATTGTGCAAAATATGGTAGTTACCTATAAAGACTGGCATGAAATGCTACCATTTGAATTGCATGGGTACCGCACGTCAATCAGAACATCCACTGGGGCAACACCGTATCAGCTTGTGTATGGTATGGAGGCAGTCCTACCTGTTGAAGTTGAATTACCCTCCCTGCGGGTACTGATGGATGTTAAACTGAACGAAGCAGAATGGGTCTGATCCCGATACGAACAACTGAGTCTGATTGAAGAGAAGAGATTAGCCGCAATCTGTCATGGGCAGTTATATCAGAAGAGAATGAAGAAAGCCTTCGATCAGAAAGTCAGGCTCCGAGAATACCAAGTAGGAGATCTTGTGCTGAAAAGACTCCTTCCTCCTCATACAGACCACAGGGGCAAGTGGACTCCGAACTATGAAGGGCCATTCGTAGTAAAGAAAGTTTTCTCGGGTGGAGCACTGATGCTCAGCACTATGGATGGTGAAGACTTCCTGTCCCCTGTGAATTCAGATGCAGTTAAAAAATACTTCGCATAAAAATGACCCGCTGGACACAAAAACAGAATGTAAGTCCGGGCAAAAATAGGGCATCCCGGCGAGTCAAAAACAGAGTAAAAGACTCGGGCAAAAATAAGGGAATAAATAAAAAAATGTACACCCGCTGAGTTGAAAAGCCACATTGGACAACTCAGGCAAAAAAGGGGTATCCCGATGGATTGAAAACCCGAAAGGGCGATCCATGCAAAATAAGGGAATGAGCGAACAACTGTATTCTGAATTCATCTGTATCACTTACAACTTGGTAAGCGTCGAAAGGTTCGAACGTCGGTCGGAACCAGCCTTCTTCAGAAAGCAAGACGAGAAGAACGTCAATGTCATACGAGTCATAGCAAAAGGAAAGCTCCTTGAAGCGTCATCAACATTGCCAGCATCTTTTGTTTCTCAATTTGTAACAATCTCCTCATTTTAGGGGATTTGTTTCTATGACTGTATCTTTCCAGTTCAGGGCACTCAAATTAATAAAATCATGATTTGTCAATCACACACTGTCTCGTATTCTTTTATTTGCAAAAATGTTCGATATCATTAAGATATTAATTGCATAAATACAGATGCTTCCCTTCTAAAAATACGTGCTTGCAGGAAATATACTTACTCCCGGGAGTGTCTAAACTCCTACGAGGGAATCCAGTAAGGGATACCTCGGGGTACTTGTGCATTTCTTTGTCTTTATAGGATTGCAGGTATTCAAAGCGCGATGTGGGGCATGAAAGCTTCTCCCCAGCAAGCTACCAAGTCATTACTTACTTGGCACATCTAAGTATCGGAGGTGCCTTATCCCCAGCTGAGTTGCCAGCCATCATTCCTCCTCAGACAAGTGCAAAGCCAGGACTGCCTTATCCCCAGCCAAGCTGCCAGTCATCATTCTTCCCCAGCCGAGTGCTAGACAGGGAACCACCTCCCCACAGAGTTTCAGCCTCTATCCAGAAGAGCAACGCATGAAGAACTTACAACAGAGTAAAGAAAGCTTCTACAAACCCCAGCTGGGTCCCCCATTACTGAGATGGGTCTATCAGTGATCTGTTTCCCCATGCAAAGTCATATATTTATCAGATCTACCAATGATCTTATCCCCAGCTGGGGTATCACTTCAAGCAGATCAGCCAGAGATCTTCACAGCAGCGGGATCCGAATCCCGGATCGGTATCTTAGCATAATCATAGCATTCGCATCATATTTTCACCACAGAGTGTAGCATTCCGTCTAATACGGAGCATTACGGTAAAAATCAAACATATTGCATAATCATAAGCCATTGTGTCGAACTGAACACTTGCAAATACTGACAATCCATCAACAATATACAGAATACTCCCCAAATTCCCCGGCAGAGGGCCAAGGCATTTCTCTCACAAATACAGATACACTCCCTTCGGCACCCGTCCGTGTCATCATTCCCCAGTAAATTACCCGAACAAATGAATACTTATAGTACAGATACTTCTTGACACCCGTCCGTGTCATATCCCCAGCAGAAAGCCAAAGCGTCCCCTTTGCACTCACCATACAAATACATATACATACATTTCCTTGGCACCCGTCCGTGTCACCTACCCCAGCATAGTTACCTAAACACTCTGTAAATCAAATACTTGTTTATAAGACACTCTCCCTGACACCCGTCCGTGTCATCCTATCCCTGCAGATTACACTCCAGTTCATAATCTATACACTTTCTCTCTTGACACTCGTCCGTGTCACCCTCCCCAGTAGATTGGACACTCGTCTATATCCCATTCATCACTTTTTACTCGTACAAATACTCGTCCTTATCTTGTATATATATCACCTAAATCCCCTCAGATTCAGCACTCGTCCGTGTTCTTTATTAACCAGTTGGTACTCGTCCGTATCATCATCTCTGAACACGCATCAGCGTTTGTTTCTACTGATACTCGTCTGTATCGTAGTCTTAAGGATGCTCGTCCGCATCTTTAATCCATACACAATGTCAGTTACTTTTACCTCTTTTAGAATTTAGACACTCGTCTGTGTCTATTATTCCCCAGAAGAGCCCTCTCAGAATCAACACTCGTCCGTGTTCTTTGTTAACCAGTTGGTACTCGTCCGTATCATCATCTCTGAACATGCGTCAAGCGTTTGTTTCTACTGATACTTATCCGTATCATAGTCGTAAGGATGCCCGTCCGCATCTTTAATCTATACACCGTGTCAAACACTTATATCTTCTTGAATTCGGGCACTCGTCCGTGTCTACTTTTCCCCAGCGAAGTCCCCAACAAAACTTCTCTTCTATCTGACATTCATCCTATGTCATGATACCTTTTCGGCAGCCGTACCCTGCCGGGTGATCGTCATTCACCTTTTTGATGATCGTCCTTCATCATCCCCAGTGGAGTCTCTATTTCATTAGAACCCCTTTCTATCCGGCATTCGTCCTATGTCGTGATATTTTAGCAGCCGTCCCCTGCTAGGTGATCGTCCTTCACCTTTTGATGATCGTCCTTCATCATTTTATCTGATGGCCGTCCCCATCGTTAATCTTGTTATCTGACATTCGTCCTATGTCATGATAAACCCCGAGAGCAGCCGTACCCTGCTAGGTGATCGTCCTTCACCTCTTGATGATCGTCCTTCATCATGCTTATCCAATGGCCGTCCCCATCGTCGACCTTTTTATCCGACATTCATCCTATGTCGTGATACTTTCGGCAGCCGTACCCTGCCAGGTGATCGTCCTTCACCTTAGATGACCGTCCCTCACCTTTATCTCCAACAGAGCAGCCGTCCCCTGCTAGGTGATCGTCCTTCACCTTTGATGACCGTACCTCATCATTTATTTCATTTACCTATAATCCCCAGAGAGTCTTATATCTTTACTTGATGGCCGTCCCCATCATAATCTCTTACGTCCCCAGCTTGTCGGCCGTCCCCGTCATTGCTTTATTTCCTGCATTTTCCCAGATTGTCGGCCGTCCCCGTCATCGCTCAATTTCCCATATCCCTAGCATGTCGGCCGTCCCCGTCATTGCTTCATCCCCAACAGTCGTCCTCTGCTCGACGGTCGTCCTCCGTCGCCCGCACTTTATAATTATACTTTTGTCTTCCTTTTACAATCTATATCCCTTTTCTTCTTCATTCTGTGAGTGCAAATTTTGGACTGTCTTTGGTATTCAACCACAAGTTATCTTGTTTGACTGTTAAGCCGTTGCTTACATCCTGCACAGCTAACTCATGCTTGAATAGGGGCAGCTGTAAACACCCCAAATTTGCCCTCATCCATTTCACCATGGCTTGTGATCTTTTCATATGCATAAGTTCAATCATATCATCTCATATCACCTTTTTGTTTCACTGCATTGTTTCTAAGTCATCTGCATCTAGGGTTTGTGATCTGAGCAATCCTGAGCCACTCCAGAGGTATTCAATTATTTCAAAGGGGATCCATGTATGTCCAAGCATCATATTATATCCTCACAAAGTCAAGAAAGTCAAAGAATCACAAGAACTAAGAATGGCATGGAAGCAGAGCCAGGATTGACTGCACAGATGACCTAGAATTAGGGTTTTGGTTTCAGAGGCCATAACTCCAAAATTTTTTGGTCACTCTTGTTTCTATTGGTCTCTATATGTTATGAGGATCATGCATATCAATTTTCATGAAGAAATTCCATAGGGAAGGCATCTGATCAAGAGTTGACTTCTTGAGCAAGTCAGTGCAAAATCAGGGCATCTGAGGCCCCCAATGTCCCAACCAAAGGGTGTTCTTCATCATTTTGGATGTGTATGATCTTTATTTTATTATAGAAGATGTTAGAAGTTCACAAAATTGAAGAATTTCAAGCCATTTGCAAAGTTGCCTCTTTGGGAAAATGACTTGTAATGGAAACTTGCCATTTTGGGAAAGTTTTTCAACCCTTTCTTTTTGATTAAAAAATGCTTCAAATGAGAAAACTTTGGTCATGAAAGTTGTAGAATGGATCATTCCCTTTTCAAAAAGTACAAGAACTCATTCTAATTCATTTTGGATCAAAAGTTATGGCTTGTCAAAGTTGGACAAAATCACATAATTTCAAGTTTTACACCAAAGAGGCAAAGTTGCAAAACCTCTTGCCAAGGCAAAATGAGACCTCAAAGTGACTTCTAACCTTTGCACAAACATAAACCAATGCCTAAAGATCAGAATGCACCAAAGATTTGTCCATTTTCATGACTTATGCTTCAAGTAATCACAAAAGGGCCAAAAGATCACAAAGTTGCAAAACCTCTCACAAACCCTAATCCACTTGCTAATTGGCCTCAAGACTGATTCTATGGCTCTCCTCAATCCTTGCTGCGCAGGACACCCCTTTGTCCTTGGCCTGCCATTGACCCATACCTCTCTTACACCTAGACTTGACTTTTTGCAAAAAGGGCCATACCAATCAAGATAGGCCACACCAACTCCATAGACCTATCACAGTGTGATAAGTGGACAAAGAGCAACTCAAAGCAACACACACACAAGCCTGAAGCATCTCACAAGCCATAGTTTCAAGATTTCACCTCTCATGCACTTTCCTTCGAAACTCATCACACAAACATCAAACACCAAAACAAACTTCATAGAATCACTCAACATGTTCCTCTGATCATTTCCCAAGCCTCATTTTTCCCTGAAACCTCCTCAATCAGAAACACGATTCTCACCCCTCACTGAACAGAACTTTATCAAACTCACAAACCAGCCACTCTAAACTCCAACCAAGCTTCAAAGCTTCATCAAGAGGATCATTGGGGCCATTTTGAAGCAAAGAAGCAAGCAGAAAGCTCCTGGATTGAAAGCTCAACCTCAGGTAACATGATGAACAAATTTTCCAGAACCCTGATTTCTTGTTAGAATATTGTTCTATGTGTTGCCCTGATCATGGGGATCTATTTATTTTTGAAAATGAGCCAGAAATGAGCATTTGGTGTTGCTCTGAAACTTTTGCCCTATAATTTGTTTTCTTTGATTCTCACTGTGTGTTTAATATAAATTGTTTTTGGCCCTGGATTCTTGTTACCCATTGTTAGGGGATTGATTATGGAGATTTGGAAGTCTTGGGGATGCGTTTTGAGTGATTCAGGTGAGGAAGATGGCCGAAGAAGACGACCAGAGCTTATCTCCGGTCGCCTGAGTTTAATTAGGGTTAAGTGTGATTAATTAGGAACTTTGAATTTAGGCCCTTGGATCTGCTTTCCCGCGCGTGAATGAAGGGCTGGATCTTGTCATTTAGCCCTAATCAGTGTTTAATTAAATTAACCTAGGATTAATTAATTATAAAACTTAAATTAGCCAGGTTTGAACTTGGGCCATTGGATGTGGCACCAAGTCAACCTTTCCCAGCCCAGATTGCATCTGATCCCTTCATTGTGCATACTTCCATTTTTTCTAATTTTTATTTTCATTTTCTTTGCATTTATTTATACGAATTTTTCAAAATAGCTAAAATCATTTAAAAATTATGAAAATTTTTGTCAAAGATTTCATTAATTTTTAGAACACAAAAATATTTTTATTTTTATTTTTTTCATTAAAAATTATTTTTAAATCATTTAAATGTTTATTTTTAATTAGTTAATGAAAATTAATTAATTAAAAATGCATTTAGGTATTTAAAAATCACCAAAAAATTCACATTGCATTTAAAAACATTTAGAAACATTATCAAACTCTCAAACCAAATTTCTTTTTTGTTCTTGATGCCTTTTGATCATTTTCAATGGAATTAAATTCATTTTGAGGCAATATTTTTGTGCAAACTTTGAAAAATTCATTCTGCCTAACCCTTGAGAGTTTGATGATGATTCTTCTTGCATTGCATCCTTCATGGCATGTAGTTTATAGGATAAAATTGGTTTGATTTGATCTTCCATTTTCAATTTGTTTTGCATTTTTCTTGTTGAGGTACCTTGAAACCCTAGCCAACTTGAGAAACTCATAACTTTCACTAGGTTAAGAGTTAGGTCCCCTCCTTTGGGCAGTGAACTAGTATAGGTTTAGGGTATCTTTGATTGCATTTTCAATTTTTTATCATGTCATATGCTTCTGATTTTGAATTTTGTTTTGTGTGTTGATCATACACCCTAATTTGTGCCTTCCCTTGCATCCATTTCTCATTTGCTTGCATCCAATGACTTGCCATGACATTTTGTGCATCTTCATGATTCATAATACATCTTAGGACATATTAGAATCATGTTTGATCATTGCATCTTTCATTTGCCATGTGGTATGTCCATTGCATTTCATAAACTTTTCTTGAACTTTCATGGTTCAAATCATACCTCATTTGCATCCTTATGTTTGTTTGATCATTCTCACCTCTTGCCATGTGTTTGCATCATCTCTTAGCATAATTAATATTAATATCATGTTTATGCTTCTGGTTTTGGTTTGCATCATGACACTTCATCTCATTTGCATCACATTTCATTTCTTTTGATAACTTTTCAGGTGGTAAGTTGTTATGAGAAGTGAATTTACCTTCACTTCTCACAATCTCTTTTCATCTCTCTCTTGCACTATTGCTGCATTTTATCTTGTGCTTTGGAGTGAGCTTGCTCATTCATGTTCATCTCTTGCTTTCTTTCTTCAAGCAACTTGTCTTCTTAAGTGAAGCAAGTTGTTTTGCTTCTCTTTGCTTCTTGCTCCTTTCATCTGCTTCTTTCCTGGTGGATTCTCTCTGAAGATCTTTTGCAAGCCTCATTAACCCTAGGATGACCAAGCATGATAACAATTAGGGTTTGATTAATCCCCCATTTAGTTTTACCTTTGTGTCATCTTTGAGTCTTCTCTTCTCATCTCTTAATCAGGGACTAAACCCTAAAGGCTTTAAGGCTTTGTGATTAAGCTTATGCCTGCATCCTTCTATTAGGATGGAGTTTATAACTTTAATCCTAAGTGTTAAACCCTTAATGTGTTTGAATCCCTTAATCAATCTATCTTAAATAACACTAAGACATCAAGCTTGTAACTTAGGCTTTGCATTAGGGTTCTAATTCTTCCTTAATTGGTTAAGAAGGACTAACCCTAGTGTTAATGGACAAGTCCCCCTCAAGTTGTCTTACAAACCATAAAAATCACTTCTTCATCTTATCATTAACTAAAATCCATCTAATAAAGGCCTTGTTTTGTCATGAGGTTAATCCCTAATCATGGATTAAGTTGAGGAGTCTTTCTCAGCTTAAATGGTCTCATCTATTATCCTTCTATTAGGATGGTGTAATGAGTCCATTAAATATTTGATTATGGCTTAAACTCATTACTTAACACTAAACAAAAACAACAAAAACATCTAAATAATCACAAGTAGGTTAATGATCTTAATCCTACACCATGGTGATTAAGTGTGAGATGCTGACTTCACACTTAAGGTATTCTCATTACCCCTAATCAGAGGGAGGATGTGATGAGTTTACTAACCCTTGGTTTAGTCTTAAGCTCATTTTCTTATGACAAATCCAAAAGCAATAAAAGACTGAAAACCCAAAAAACAAACAATAATCGTCTCCTCCGGGATTCTTTTCTCATCTCATTCACTCACAAACGAGAACTTGCTTCTTCCGTCTAATGCAAGACAGTCTGCACCTGAGCCAGACAGGTCATACACTTGAGCATAGACAAGTAAGCAGTTCACAAGTCAATTTATCTTTCAGTCTCTTTGGGTCGAACTACGGTGTTCTGACTTCCTCATTGCACGAGAGGATACGTAGGCATAACTTAACAGTTATCGAACGAAAGTCTCTGTATATTCCCCCTCTTCCAGTATTATTCTTTAAGCCTCATGATCTTGTGCACTTCATTCTTGTTCTCACACTGACACTTCTCTTATACACTTCACATTTATTTTACACTGACACTTGCATTCTTTTCAAGCTTTGATACACAAATTGCACTGACACTACCCCTTTAAAACACAAATCTTTCAAACGTGGATCCCGTCGAGTACGGCGGACAATCTGGGTGCTAATACCTTCCCAGGTTGTAACCAACCCCCTTTCTCAGTTTCTCTGGTTCGCGACCGTCTTATCCATCTTTTCTTAGGTTTATGCAGCATTACCTTTCCTTCGGGATAAAAATGCCTAGCTGGCGACTCTATTCATTCCCTCTCCTTTCGCCGACCGTTCGCGTCTGTACCCCATTTGACCTGGCCTCATTTGGTGGGAGCGACAAACGCAACTCATCAAACTGTGAAAAGTAGCCAAGAGTGAAAATCTCAATTCAATCCCACTTCTTGTGTTTTTCTCACACCTTCAAAAACTTTAGGAGAAGAATCAAAACCAAAGAAAATCAAGGCAAATGAATTAAATACTTTGAATGTGAGGGATTTGGATATGTGAGGTCTGATTGTCCCACTTTTCCCAAAAGAGAGATAGAAAAGGTCTAGTTGCGCCCTAGTTAGAAGATGACTTTGGAAATGAAGGAGAATATGCTAAGGAAATGTCTGCCTTTACTGTAATCTATCAGTTTGAAGGAGGACCTGTTATATAAGAGTTTTCCTTTGAAGAACTGGTCAAACTGTACAAATAACTAAAACTCATGAGTGGAGATATAATTCAAATAGGAGCTAAGCAACATGTGTTGAACAATAAGCTCCATACTGAAGGACTGAAGCAGATATTTATCATCTCTGATATTGAAGAAGAAATTCCATGATAAAGGCTATTAGAATGCTTAACAATGGTTTTGGAGCCCTGGATGAGATTATTCAAACTAAAGATGGTACATGATCCAACAATCAAGTTGTCTCGAAGAAAGCCAAGGAGTACACAATGAATCAAAACATGTCGAAGCAGATGCCTCAACATCCAAAGAGATATCAAAAAAGGAATAAGCACTCAAAAGGCAAGAAACAAGTTTGGATGTGTAATCATTGTGGGAAGTTGGGTCACTGAAGACCCTACTGCAACGAACTACATGGTTATCCTAAATCAAATGCTCAGCCCAGAAGAAAACAAGATAGCAGAAGAGCCAAGGAATCATGGATCCAGAAAGACATCTTGGTTGCATTCATTGCTCACACATCTTTAAGAGCTTATGCTAAAGAGGAATGATACTTTCAAAGTGGCTCCTCTAGACACATGACTGGTGTGAAAAAGTTCTTAACCAATATTAAATCTCGATCATCTAACTATGTCACCTTTGGAGATGGATCAAAAGGAGAGATAAAATGTATTGGCAGACTTGATTTTGCTGGCCTGCCGAGTCTAGAAAATCTTCTTTTTGTTAAAGGCCTAACTGCCAACTTAATAAGCATAAGTCAATTATGTGACCAAAGCCTCAGAGTCAACTTCTCTAAAGCCGAATGCTTGGTGACTAATGATAAAAATGAAGTCATCATGAGAGGACTTAGATCCAAATATATTTGTTACTTATGGTCAATCTCCAATTGTCTCATGTTAATAGAGGATAAAGTTAGACTATGGTACCAAAAGTTTGGTCACCCGCATCTTAAAGGGGCGAAGAAAATTCTATCTAGTGGAGTTGTTAGAGGTGTTCCTGACTTAACAATTAATGAAGGAAGAATCCGTGGAGAATGTCAGACTAGAACGTCACACAAGAAGCTACAACATCTTACCACATCGAAAATTCTGGAGTTACTTCATATGAACTTAATGGGGCCTATGCAGGTGGATTGTCTAGGAGGAAAGAAGTATGCTTATGTTGTGGTGGACGATTTCTCAAGATTCACTTGGGTAAACTTAATTAAAGAAAAGTCTGAAGTATTTAAGGTGTTCAAAGACATGTGCTAGAAAATTCAAAGAGAGAAGGAATGCAACATTATCGGAATCAGAAGCGATATAGAAAGGAATTCAAGAACATCAGGTTTTATGAATTATGTTCCTCTGAATGAATAAGCCATGAATTCTCATCTCCCATCACCCCTCAGAAAAATGATGGTATTGAGAAAAAGAATCAAATTATACAAGATTCTGCAAGGATTATGCTTCATTCCAAAAAGCTACCTTACTATTTTTGAGCAGAAGCCATGAACACTGCTTGCTATATGCTCAATCGGGTGACTATCAGATCAGGTACTTCTGCCACTCTGTATGAACTACGAAAATGTAGGAAACCTACAAGCAAGTACTTTCATCTCTTTAGAAGAAAATTCTATATCTTATTAGATAGAGAACAAAGAAGAAAAATGGATCCTAAAAGTGAAGAGGGAATTTTTCTTGGATACTACATGGACAACAAAGCATACAAAGTGTTTAACTCTAGGACAAAAGTGGTAATAGAGTTTATAAATGTATTTGTTGATGACTCATTTACAAAAAATGATGTCACAAAGAATGTTGGAACATTCTTCCATATGAGTAATGTTCCTGAAGAAGATGGAGATACATGTGAATATTCTGAACCTGAGAATGATCCTGAAGTTGTTCCAAAATCTGAATCATTGGAGACTGGACCAACAAACAAAGGACCCTTAATCAAAATTCAAAAGGATCATCCTAAGGAACTGATAATAGATGATTTGAATGAAGGAGTAAAAACTATGTCTAGATATGTTGTTTCAAATGCTTGTTTTGTCTCCAAACTTAAACCAAGAATGTCAATGAAGCCTTGACTGATGAATTATTGATCAATATAATGCAAGAAGAATTGGAGCAATTCAAGAGGAATGAAATATAGGATCTAGTTCCAAGACTAGATGGAGTTAATATTATTGGAACGACAGACAGACTGAGTTTCTTGTCAACAATGGATACCAGAATAGAGGTATTGACAAGACACTCTTTGTCAAGAAAAAGGAAGGAAAATTAATGATAACTCAAATCTAATGAATGATATTGTGTTAGGAGGAATGTCAGAAGAGATGGTTCAACATTTTGTAAAACAAATGCAATCGGAGTTCGAGATGAGCTTCGTAGATGAATTAAACTACTTCATTGGTCTTCAGGTAAAGCATATGGAAGACTCTATTTTTCTCAGTCAAAGGAAATATGCAAAGAGTATAGTGAAGAAATTTGGTCTAGACAATGTTGTGCATAAGATAACTCCTGCTCCAACTCATCTAAAGCTATCCAAGGATAACAAGGGAGTCAGTGTTGACCAGAGTCTTTACAAAATCATGATAGGTAACTTGATTTATCTTACAACAAGTAGACCTGATATAACATTTGATATTGGAGTATGTGCTAGATATCAGGTTGAACCTAAAGTGAGTTACATTAATCAAGTCAAAAGATTCTTCAAATATGTGAATGGCACCATTAACTATGGTATATTATACTCTCATAGCTCAAATTTCACTCTAATGGGATATTGTGATATTGATTGGGATGGTAGTGCGGATGACAGAAAAAACACCTCTAGAAGATGTTTCTTCTTGGGAAACAACCTGATCTCATGGTTTAGCCAGAAGTAGAATATTGTTTCTCTATCCACAATATAAGTTGAATACAAAGCAGCAGAAAGCAGTTGCTCTCAAATGATGTGGATGAAGCAAATGATGTTAGAATACAATGTCACACAAGATGTCATGACTTGTACTGTGACAACTTGAGTGCTATAAATATCTCAAAAAAATTCTATTCAACATAGAAGAACAAAACACATAGTCATCAGACATCACTTTATTAGGAATCTGGTTGAAGATAAAGTGATAACTCTGGAGCATGTCATCACTGAGAATCAACTAGATGATATCTTTAACAAGGTTTTAGATGTCAAGCAATTTGAGGTATCAATAAGCAAATTGGGAATTTTCCTATCTAACGACTTATATAAATTAACTATGTATAGGATCAAGATGACAAATCAAGTGCTTGGAATCTGTCTGATGCCTATATAGCAAAATAAATCTATAAAGATTGAAGTATTTCTGCAATGTGAGGTCGTGGCTAATTCTGGAATGGTTGTACTCAGAAGAATGAAGCTCATAGTATTACAAAATTTGTACAAACAAGTGAATGTAGTGTCTCTTATGAAGGGTAATACTGAAGTCTGTGCAGGTTGTGTTATTGAGGAAAAGCTATTTCTTTATAACAACTTTAACATGTGGTTACTTAATGTCAGACATGATGTCCTAATAATATTCAATATGCAATTTTTCTTATTTTTTGTGACCAGAAGGCTATAGTCCTGATATTCTCTCCCTTTGTCATTTTTTGTTAAAAAGGAAGAGAGAGAAGTTTCGTGAAGTGTTCATGGTGTGTTTTGCTGCTAACCTCTGAAGGAGTGTTATAGTTGTTGTTGTGGTTGTTTTAGCCAAAATTTTCCAAAAGGGGAGATTGTTAATTCTGCCCAATTGAGGTTGGCAATAATTTTCGTAAAACAACCTATTAGTCATGTTAGACAAGGTGTCTTGGCATGATAAATATCAAGTTCTATTTTGAGGAAAAACAAGTTTTTTTAAAGATGTCGAAGAAGATGTCCCAACAAAGGTTACTTGACATCTGTATTAGTAATAGTTTTATTAACTATTATCTTTGAAGAAAATCACAAAATATTCAGGAGAATATTTGTGATTACAGTTGGCGTCTAAGTGAGAAGATTTTCAGAGGTTGAAGGCTTAAAGATCGCAAATCAGAGAGTATTTGTTATAGGAACTAAAGATTGAAAAGTTTCTATTTTCTTGGAGATATTTAACATTTTTTATGATATCTAAATGCTGCAATTTTAAAACCCAAATTCAGTGTGCTCTTTTGTTATAAATAACACAAGTAGTGATTAAGTGACAAGTTGGAAACCCGAGGTTACTTCACTTCAAATTAATACTATTTAGTGGATTTCATTCCTGGATTGGTGTTCCCCAGAGTAGGTGTGTTATACCGAACTAGGTAAACACTTGATTGCGTGTTCTTTACTTTTTTCATATTTAAATTGTTCGTATTGTTCATTGTTTAAGAAAGCAAAGATCACTTGTTCCGACATCTCATAGGACATCTGTGATCTGCTATACAGGAATTTCATACTATATTACTAGAGAGTCTTGAATATAAGACAAAAATGATGTATAACTCTTCATAAAATAATTGTTTTTTTAAGTTGTGAATAAGTAATAGCGTTTCAATTGTCATTGATAAATTAAATTCATAAATGAGTTTAATTGCTATGCGTTAGTGTAAACAATTTTATACCATCAATGCATCCTAATCATTCCAATATATTACTTTTAAAGAAGTAGATGGAGGTGTTGGTTGGAAGCTTGTATTTTCAATGGTCATCTTTCATGTTTAGTGAATAGAAGTCTGACGAAAGATTTCAAAGTCGAGCGTGGACTTAGGCAGGGCGATCCCCTATCTCCCTTCTCTTTTGTTTTAGTGACTAAAGGTTTAACCCATCTTATGAACAAGGCAACGAGCAATTGTGATTTTAAGGGCTTTATGGTGGATTCAAGTACATCTATAGATCTCATTCGATTTGCTGACGATACACGCATCATAGGCGAAGGAAGGTGGAGAAATATTGGTGTATTAAGTCTATTCTAAGGGGTTTTGAGATTATATCGGGGTTGACGGTCAACTTTCTCAAGAGTAGGCTTATGGAAATTAACGTGAGCCCTCATTTTCTGGCAGCAACGGCGAATTTTTTAAATTATAAGATTGATAATCCTTCGTTTTGTTTCTTGGGTATTCAAATCGGGTGAATTCCAAGAAGAATCAATTCTTGGAATTTTTTATCGAAATTTTTTCTAATAGATTGGATAGTTGGATAGGTGGAAATGGAAGATCTCGAAGGACAAAAAATCTCTGTGGAAGGATGTTTTAAGAGTTCGTTACGGTTTCATCGAAGAGAAAGTGATGTCGGAGCAAGGAAGAATGGTCAAGTATTCATCTTGTTGGTGGAAGGAATTATTCAAAATCGGGGAAGTTTCTTCTAAAAATGTTTTATCTTTTGCAAGTTTTGTTCATCATAAGTTAGGAGAAGGGAACTCAAACCCTTTTTGGTCAGCTTCGTGGCTGAATTTGGCACCGTTGGTGGATCTTTTCAACAATTTTTTTGAAGACTACAGTTGGAAAAATGCTTAAGTGTCTAATATGGGATCCTTCATCAATGGTGATTGGTATTAGGGAGATTTCGGTTTATCCGAATCCATTCGCTCTGATGATCCTGTATTTATCCTGAACTTTGAGATCCTGTTAGTTGATGTGAGTCCTTTGAGTAGCCCGAATGATACTATCAGTTGGTGCCTTGGAGATAATTCGGAGTTTGCGGTTCGTGATGTCTATAAGCTGATGGCAGAGGCCAAGGAGCGGTCCATTATTCACTCAGATCAAGTTAAAGCTTTTAGTTTGTTGTCGAAACTCAATATACCAACGAGAATTAAATCATTTTGCTAAAGATTGTTTTGGAAAATATTTGCAACGTCGGTTTCAACAAACAAATTAAATGTGTCGAGAATTAGATGTTTTGGAGAAAAAAATCAAATATTTCAACAAACAAATTAGCGATTGTTATTTATGTCAACAATGTATATTCTTACAAAAATAATTAAATGAATCGGTTTTAATAATAAAATTAATACTCTCTCCATCTCACAATAGTTTCTCTTTGAGATTTTCACGCTTTTAAGATAATGATTAATTATGTTGATTTCAATTATAAAACGAGTGAGTAAATGTGTTAATAATAGATAATGGAGTAGTTACATGAATTAAAATACAATAAATAAGGGTAAGTTAGTAGTAAGAAATAATAAATATCACATTGGTATTTTAAAGGGACAAATAGTTTGTAACAAATAAAAATAGGAAATATAACACATATTATGAGATGGAGAAATTATCATTTATTAGAATACATTTATTAATTGTAATAAATAGAGTAGTTGAATAAAGTGAAAGTAAATAAAGGAGTATCATAGTGAAAAAATTATAATAAATACTGCATTAATATTACATATAGACAACTATTTTGAAAAAGAAAAAATATATAAGTAAGACATTTTTTATGAGACAAATGGAATATAACTTAATTTAAAAACTTATCTTAAAATTATATCAACTAATTAAAATACTTGAAAATATAACCTATTTTAAAAAATTATTTAACTAACTTTAAAAAAATAGTTTTCTTTAATTTTCAAAAACAATTATATATATATATATATATATATATATATATATATATATATATATATATATATATATATATATATTTATTTATTTATTTATTTTTTAAATTTGTTTTTTATAAATTGAAAACTGATTTTGAAATCATATAAATAAATATACATTATTGAAAGTGAAAACATATTCAAAATCATAATTATTGAAAAAGTTATTTGAAATAGATTCAAATTTAAGTGATTTTTTTTAATTTTGATAATCAAGTAATGAACCGACTCATTGTAAGGAAATTCTTCCTAATAAGGTGGTGGCCAGACATCGTGTCTCGTTGAAGTTCATGTGACATGGTAAGGGTATCAATGATAATACAAGTGTATATGGATGAAAGAGTCTCGTTTAAGAGTGTGTGTGTGTGTGTGTGAGAGAGAGAGAGAGAGAGAGAGAGAGAGAGTGTGTGTGTGTGTGTGAGTATAGTGGATGAACTCACACTTGAGGGGAAGGTTGTTGAGATAGGAGTGTGAGTTGGAAGTTCCACTTAAGGACTAGGCATGGAATATTAAGATGAGAACGTTCTACTTGCTTTAGAAGCATCAATAGGTCATCCTACAAAAATTAGTATTAGACCAATAGACGCATTTAGTGGTAAATTTGTAAGGATTTATGTTGAGATTACTTTAAGTCTCCCATTTGTTAGTCAACATGACTTCGAGAACATATGGTTCCACATTGAATATGAGGATGTTCACCTCTTGTGTAGGAGTTGTAGGAAATATGGCCATGTCGCAAGAAATTGCACTCTGATTATACCAAACAAAATACAATTACGACGCCATAAGTGCAACAAACGTAGCACCATGATATCACTAATTTAAATGTAGTTTTCGATGACAACTATCAAAGTAAAAATCAAGGAGAGACTGAACGATAAAGTACTTATGTGGATTGACTTGTGGCTTATAAGTCAAAAAGAAATCCAATACACACTTTAATCATGATGTAGTGAGTATATCAAATACAAAAGAAAATTATAGAGATAATTATAAGATCTTGTCACCATATTTCATGCATAACTCTTTTCCCTTTTTAGGCATGGGGCTTCTAGTATCGTAACGCCAGTGAGAGGTAGCCTGTCTGGCTCTTGGGAGGAGTCGCCTTTGACATATTTCTTGAGGTGGCCCTCCTAAATTAAGTGATCTATTTCACTTTTAAGTTGTTAGCAATTCTCTATGTGGCGTCCTCTAACCTTGTAGAACTTGCACCATTAACTAGGTTTAGGCCTCACGACCTTTACTTTTGGATCTGAAGGCGTAAAGATGTCATTCAAATGAAGAACTTGCCTCCATATATTCTTGCGGCGAGTGTTTAGAGGTGTGAAGCTTTCCACAGTTTTCCACCCCTTCTTAAACATCGTCTTATCCCTGACGGGTAAGGTGTAGTTATTCTTCCTTGGTTCCTACGAGCCTTCTCTGTTAGGGACACTCTATTTCAAGTGACATACCTTCTTCTCGACATTATTCTCTTCGCCCTTTATATAACATTTTGCCCATGTGACCACCTATGTTGATGGAGATGCTGACCTTTGTGTGAGGGACTCGTTGAAGTGCTTTACTTTGAAGCCATTCTGAAATGCTTCAACAAATATTTCTTGGTTTAGGTGGATGAATTTTATCGTGGCTTTATTAAAATAGGCAAGGTATTTCCTCAGCGACTCTAATGGACTTTGTAGAATGTTAAAGAAGAATGGTAGTGGACATTTTTCTATGTCAACTTGCTAGGAACATGTACAAGAGTTTTTTTCACCTGATCCTGGTAGTTGGCGATGAAGGATTGAAGTAGGCCCATGTACAATCGTAGGACTGTATCCCTGAAAGTGCTACTTCAAAACTTGTATTTTAGAGAATAAGGCACTTCGATGATGGCCATCTGCGTGTTAATGGAGGCTACATGCTAGTAAGGGTCATTATGCCATCAAACTTTGCAAAGGAGAGAGGCTTGAAACTCTCGAGGACAGGTGCTTCCCATATCTCGTCTAAGAGGTTTTATGAATCCAACATTTATGCCTCTTACGTGGGGGTAGCCTCCTGCTGGCGATGTTGAATGTTAAGAATGTTGTCCTCCAAGGTTTGGTTTTAACGACAAAACTCGTCCATGGTGGAACACATCTCTGCCATAGCATTAAGATCCTTTTGTGCCAGAGATTAGGGGTGCTTGCGGGTTGGGTCTAATTTAATTAAATACAATACCCGAGTCGTTCAATATTCTTTGGGTTGGGTTGAATGTTCAACCCGTACTTTTAAGACTAAACCCGAACCAAACCAACGCGCTCATCAATGGGTTGGGTTTGTGGGTCACCCACTAATCATAATTTTCAAATTCTAAATAAAATATATCAATTTAATTAACATATCTATATTACAAAAAGATTAAAAAAAACCATAAACTTTTAGTATTCAATTTAAATAAAATTTATTGGTTAATACCTAAAAACTCTTTTATGATTCATATAAAGTTAGAAAAATATACAAATGATGTAAATTATAATTTAAAAAGTAAGATATCTCTCTCTTTGAATAAATAAAATTGATTTCTCAAATTTGATTTAGACTTATGCTTTTACAATTAATAAAAACTATAATTATATTAAATATAAATATATATATATATATATATATATATATATATATATATATATACATATATATATATATATATATATATATATATATATATATATATATATATATATATATATATATATATATATGCATTCTAAGAATTATGCTAGATAATTTATAAATAAAATAAAATAAAAATAGTGTGATATATCAATGGGTTGGTTTCATGGATTTAAAACTTCAAACCCCTTACCCGAACCAAATACCAATGGGTTTGAATGAGTTGGTTTGGGTTGGACCCGTACATGATTGGGTTAGATAAAAATAATGGTTTGGTTGAGTTGGGTGAACGGGTTGGTCCGTACCCAAGAACACCCCTACCAGAGATTACACCCTCCTAGAAACCATGACTCAGGACGACTATGACTAGAAGCGGAGGCTTTAGTGAGTGTCAAGGTGGTGGCAACGATGGAAGGTATGGCCCAGGTCAATTTTGTCTGGACCTGATGGTGGATGCCATTGTACTTGCTATATATATATATATATATATATATATATATATATATATATATATATATATATATATATATATATATATATATATATATATATATATATATATATATGTGGGGGGGGGGGGGGGCGCACACACAAATGCTTGCATGTGTGTGTGGTAGCCCTAGGATGATAGGGGTTACTATAGGCTTTAATGTTTCTGTGGGGTTGTAGCAAACTCACGAGGATGGAAATCTCTGTTTTTGCGGTGTTTCTCTGCGTGAATATTAAATTCCCCCTTCTCCACTCTCTAGTCAAAATATTTATAGAAGCTTACGGGTTTGGATTAGGATTTTTCAAAAATATAAACCATTAGTAGATGGGAGTGGACCATTGAATCCATATTTTCTAAGGAAACGTGAGTTATTCTACATACTTTTTCTATGCACCACTTATGACTAAGATACATCACTTCCTACGTCCTCCCACTCTGAGAAAGTAATATATACAATGGGAGGCGTCTCCAAGACGCGAGTGATACCATTATATCGCCTCATATGCGTCTTTACAAATATATCATTACAAAATCAATAATGAATATTATGAGTATGTTGTTGTAGTTGATTTTGAGATTGGCCATAATAACTACTTGATTTGAATATGCTTCATATAGCTTGAAATAATGTGTGCACGTCAGTGTTTCTAATACTTTACAATGTATTGATTAATAGAGAAGACCTTATAGATAAATTACCATGATGTATCATCGTGGTATGCTAATGCGATCATCCCATACAATGTGACTTTGAATCTGATCAATCTATTTGTTTATAAATTTTATAATTTTTAAAAAATAACTCATAATATATGAGTCGAGCTGTTTAGACTAGCAATTTTTTTATAAAAATAACTCATAATATATGAGTCGAGCTACTTAGACTTGCGAATTGAAAAATCCAACTTGATGAGACTCGGTTTGATGAGACTTGTTAATGGTGGCACAATCACCATACAAATTCATGAAGAAGAAACAGATAAACAACAAGCTGAAGGAAGAAGAAGTTGTAACAGAAAGTTGCTATTATTGTAACTGTAAATTCTTCATTGATGAAAAGATATATTACAAAAGTATAATCTGACATGGCACTATACCATTAGTTAATACTACAAAGGTATATACAATATGATGATACAATATAATACACTAACATCCCCCCTCAAGTTGGACTTTGGATTCTACAAAGGCCTAACTTGGATAAGGTTTTCTTGAGAGCAGGAGAATGAAGAGGCTTAGTAAGCATGTCGGCCAACTGATCATGAGTAGAAACTGGAAGCAAATGAATAAGCTTGGATTGTAGCTTTTCTCTAACCACATGACAATCTAGCTCTATGTGTTTGCTTCTTTCATGAAAGGTGGGATTATGAGCCAAGTAGATGGCTGACTTACTATCACAGAAAACAGAAGCAGGTTGAGTGAATTCAACCAAAAGATCATGAAAAATGTAGTGCAACCATTGGATCTTACAAGTGATAGTAGCCAATGCTCTATATTCAGCTTCAGTTGAAGATCTTAAGGCAGTGTGTTGTTTCTTGGACTTCCAACATAACAATGAAGAACCTAACATCACACAATATCCTGTAATGGACCTTCTAGTATCAGGGCATCGAGCCCAATCTGAGTCAGCAAAACCCATGAGTTTCAAATCACTTGAGGAAGAAAACATAATACTAGTAGCAGGTACAGACTTGAGATATCTCAACACACGTGTGGCAGCCTGAAAATGTGGGAGACGAGGTTGTGCCATAAATTGACTCATGTGTTAGACAACATAAGAGATATCAGGCCTTGAATTGGTAAGATAAATGAGCCTTCCAATCAATCTTCTATAGGATGATTCATCTTCAAAGAGATCTCCTTCACTGGTGAATAGTTTGATGTTGTGGTCAAAAGGAATAGAGGAAGGCTTGACAGCAAGAACACCAACATCTTGCAAGAGTTCAAAAGTGTATTTTCGTTGGTTTAAAAAAATACCTTTTGTAGATCTTGCAATCTCAAACCCCAAAAAATACCTGAGCTGACCAAAATCTTTAATCTTAAACTTCTGATTCAATAATTGCTTGACATGTTGTATTTCAACTAAGGAATTTCCTGCTAATACAATAACATCAACATAGACAAGGAGGGCAGTGAAATGATCACTCTCATGTTTAACATAAAAGGAATAATCTGCCTGAGACTGATGATATCCAAGAGAAATCAGAAAATTAGAAAGTTTGGAGTATAATTGCCTACTAGCTTGCTTTAGGCCATATAAAGATTTTTGCAACTTACAAACTTTAGAAGAATCAACACCAGATAGTCCAGGTGGAAAACTCATGTAAACTTCTTCTTTTAGATCACCATGGAGAAAAGTATTGTTGACATCTAGTTGTTCTAGATGCTAACCTTTAATGGATGCAAGGGCAAGTAAGACTCGAACATTAGTAAGTTTTACAACTGGGGAAAAAGTATCAAAGTAGTCAATACCTTCCATTTGAGTATAGTCTTTTGCAACTAATCTGACCTTGTATCTTTCAATGGATCCATCATCCTTGTGTTTTGTAACACCCTTCTAAATACCCCAAATTATTATAATTAAAATAACAATATATTCATCAGAGTAATTATGCCCCGAAGGGTGTCACACAATCATTTCACAACAATTATCAAAACATCCTGTCATGCTCATTTATTTAATCAAAATAAGGTTCTTTTGCATAATTCGCAGCGGAATAAAATCCAACATCAATGTAAAACATGTAACACACTACATGTAAATCATTCGACAACCAATCTCAAATTAATTAAAACATCCCCTCCCGATGTTACATCTATCAGAGCATGACCCATAAGAAACTACCCTAGACTCCAAGCATTAGCTTCTACTCAACTCATTTCTCGTTACCTGAAAAATAGGTGTAAGGGTGAGTTCCTCAATCAATATAATAAGCATTATAAAACAACATGTAATGTCAAGTAATTAACACATTAATTCACCCAAATCAGGCTACGCCTTCAGCAACATCAATATACGTTCAAAACATCATACTCAACAGTAGATTCTCAACCATATTCAACATCAACAACGCAACACACAACACACATATAATACTGGAATACATCCATTCATATTATATGCCATACATTCATTATGCAATGAGACTCTATGCATGCGGTACCGACTATGTTGTGAACATATAGTTCAACCTCACCGTCCAAATCCAGGCACGGCTACCAAGCTCACTAGTCCCACTCATTTGAGACATAGTGACTCACTCACTAATTCCTCACCATGGGAATTAGCTACCACCCCAAATGGGCCATGCTATGCAAGCTACTCACCTAGCATGCAACAATCAACAACAATCAAAATGATTTACTCACTAATTCCTCCCCATGGAATTAGCTACCACCCGAAGGCCACAATATGCATGCTAATCACCTAGCAATGCAACATCAACAAAATCAAGAATAGACACATGCTCACACTCTAAGCCATAATACAGTCTATTCACAAATGTATACGTTCACATCATCATGTATACCATCACACATTATCAACATAATTAATCACAAAAGCATATCCTATCATGCCACATAATCAAACACAGTATTAGCACACTCTACTAATACCTTTACCACTCAAAACAACGGGAAATGATCCCTATCACATCATATCTCAGCTAAGTCGCATCACTCAGCCTAAACAACAAAACTGCACAACAATAGCACAGAAAAATCACAATTCTGCCCATACGCGTATTGCCCATGTCCATACGCGTATTGCCCAACCTGACCAAGTCCATACGCGTAATGCCCACTCTCATACGCGTATTGCGCATTGCCTCGCTCAACTCATACGCGTATTACCTATTCCATACGCGTACGCTACGCGTAACAATCTCCCATTACGCGTACCAACAGAGACCAATTTACGTTCAAAATACCATCTTTTCCACCCATACGCGTAAGGCCTTCTCCATACGCGTACCAGCCAGCTCATACGCGTATTGCCTAGTGCCATACGCGTATGACCAGAAACCAGAATTCTCAGATCTGCTGTGGTTTTCTCTGTTACGAAACCCATCCGATCCAACCTTCCACAGTCCAAATTACACAAAATAATCGTCCATATCATCTACACGAATCATATCCTATTCATCTTCACCAATCCTAACATTATCCCTTCTAATTCCTACGAATTCTGTTCAATTATCATTCAATTTCATTCATCCAATATTTCACAAACTCATCATGCATCAATTAAATTAGAGGTACAACCAATGGTTATCACTACCCAGTACATATTATCATATAATACCCTTTAACCGATGATAAACCCCCCTTACCTGAGTTAATCCGGCAGCCTCCGAGCTCTAAGCTTTTCCTTCCTTCAACCTTCGTTCTCTGGCTTTTTTGCCCTTTCTGCCTCTTTTCCCTTTTTCACGTGAAATAACCTTTTTACCAAAAAAAATGGGATTTTTCTCATTTTCAACTTATATATTATTCCAATAAATAATTATCCCAATAATTATTATTCCAAAATAATAATAATAATAATAATTCAATTATTTAATTAAATCAATAAATATATTATTAACTTAATTTAAATAATTATTATATTATTATCGGGGTGTTACAACTCTCCCCCACTAAAAGAGTTTTCGTCCTCGAAAACATACCTCAATCGAACAACTCCGGATAAGACTCCTTCATCTGGCTCTCCAGTTCCCAAGTCACATTGCCACCTGCTGGTCCTCCCCAAGCTACCTTCACCAAGGCAATCTCTTTACCCCGTAACTGCTTCAACTCTCGATCCTCGATCCTCATAGGTGATGTTTCAACAGTCAGGTTATCTCTCACCTGTACATCATCTACTTGGACAACATGCGACGGATCATGAATGTATCTCCTCAACTGAGACACATGAAAAACATCATGCAAATTCGCGAGCGACGGCGGTAAAGCGATACGATAGGCTACCTCTCCTATCCTCTCCAAAATCTGATAAGGACCAATAAATCGAGGTGTCAACTTCTTCGACTTCAAGGCTCGACCAACACCAGTTATCGGAGTAACACGAAGAAACACATGATCTCCCTCTTGGAACTCAAGTGACTTCCTCCTCTTGTCATGATAACTCTTTTGACGACTTTGAGCAATTCTCATCTTATCCTGAATCATCTTAATCTTTCCCGTAGTTTGTTGAACAATCTCCGGTCCAACCACAGCACTCTCACCGGACTCATACCAACATAAAGGTGTCCGACATCTCCTACCATACAAAGCTTCAAACGGTGCCATACTAATGCTCGAATGAAAACTATTGTTGTAGGTAAACTCAATCAAAGGTAAATAACAATCCCAAGCACCTCCATTTTCCAAAACACAAGCCCTCAAAAGATCCTCTAGTGACTGAATCGTCCTCTCAGTCTGACCATCAGTCTGCGGATGATATGCAGAACTCAATCTCAGCTTAGTTCCCAAAGCCTTCTGCAAACCTTCCCAAAACTTCGATGTAAATCTAGGATCTCTGTCCGAAACAATACTAGACGGAATACCATGCAAACTTACAATCTTCTCAATATACAACCCAGCTAGCCTCTCTAACGGATAATCCATTCTGATCGGAATGAAATGAGCCGACTTCGTCAATCTATCCACAATCACCCATATAGCCTCAAAATTCTTACTTGTTCTCGGCAAACCAGAAACAAAATCCATACTGATACTGTCCCACTTCCACTCTGGAATAGCCAACGGTTGCATTAGCCCAGACGGCTTCTGATGCTCAATCTTCGACTTCTGACAAGTCAAACAAGAATACACAAAACTTGCAATTTCTCTTTTCATTCCCGGCCACCAAAATAACCCTTTCAAATCATGGTACATCTTCGTAGCTCCAGGATGAATACTCAAGCCACTACGATGTCCTTCCTCAAGGATACTCTTCTTAAGTTCTGTAACATCCGGAATACACACTCGACTACCAAATTTCAAAATACCATTCTCATCAACTCTGAATTCACCACCTTGACCTTGATTCACTAAAGTCAACTTATCAACCAAAAGTGCATCGGATTTCTGACCCTCTCTGATCTCGTCCAGAATACCACTCGTTAACTTCAACATTCCCAGTTTAACACTATTGTGAGTACTCTCACACACCAAACTCAAGTCTCTAAACTGCTCAATTAAGTCCAATTCCTTAACCATTAACATAGACATATGTAATGATTTCCGACTCAATGCATCAGCTACTACATTTGCTTTACCCGGATGGTAGTTCAAACCAAAATCATAATCCTTCAGAAATTCTAACCATCTCCTCTGTCTCATATTCAGCTCTTTCTGCTCAAACAAATACTTTAAACTCTTATGGTCACTGAAAACTTCAAATCTTGAACCGTACAAATAATGCCTCCATAACTTCAGAACAAATACCACAGCTGCCAGCTCTAAATCATGTGTCGGATAATTCCTCTCGTGAACCCTTAGCTGTCTCGAAGCATAAGCTATAACCTGCTTATTCTGCATCAACACACCACCTAAACCCAACAATGAAGCATCACAATAAACCTCAAATAGTTCCGACGAACTCGGTAATATCAGGATAGGAGCAGTAGTTAACCTTCTCTTTAACTCTTGGAAACCTTCTTCACATTTTGAGTCCCAAACAAACGCTTGCCCCTTTCTAGTCAACATTGTCAACGGTAACGCCAACTTAGAAAATCCCTCAATGAACTTCCTATAATACCCAGCCAAACCAAGGAAACTTCGAATCTCAGCAACAGACTTAGGAGTTTCCCACTTAGACACCGCTTCTATCTTAGAAGGATCAACAGCAACACCACCTCTGGAAATCACATGACCAAGAAAACTAACTTCTTCTAACCAAAATTCACACTTAGACAGTTTAGCAAACAACTTCTTTTCTCGTAGAACTCCTAAAACCTCTCTCAAATGTTCAGCATGCTCTTCTTCAGATTTCGAATACACCAAAATGTCATCAATAAACACCACAACAAACTGATCTAGGTACGGATGGAAAATCCTATTCATATACTCCATAAATACTCCAGGTGCATTAGTCACACCAAAAGGCATTACAGAATACTCATAATGTCCATACCTTGTTCTGAAGGCAGTCTTCTGAATATCCTCAGTTTTCACACGTATCTGATGATATCCCGATCTCAAATCTATTTTGCTGAACACTCTCGCACCAACCAACTGATCCATTAAATCATCAATCCTCGGCAAAGGATACCGATTCTTGATCGTCACTTTATTCAGTTGCCTGTAATCTACACACAACCTCATAGTACCTTCTTTTTTCTTAACCAACAACACTGGTGCACCCCACGGTGACACACTCGGACGAATAAATTTCTTATCTAACAGATCTTCCAGCTGACTCTTCAATTCAGCTAGCTCAACAGCAGACATACGATAAGGAGCCATCGATATCGGTCTAGTACCAGGTACCAAGTCAATCGAGAACTCAACTTCACGCTCTGGCGGCAATTCATTCACCTCTTCCGGAAACACATCAGGAAAATCACACACCACAGCTAGATCACCAATCACCAGTTTATCTTTAGCCTCCAAGGTCGCTAACAGCATAAACAACTCTGCCCCATCTGCCACTTCCTCACTCACTTGTCTTGCTGATAGAAACAAACTCTTTCCTTCCTCAACCTCAGGAAATATCACAGTCTTATCAAAACAATTGATATAGACTCGGTTAAACACCAACCAGTTCATACCCAGAAGAACATCAATCTGCACTAATGGAAGACACACAAGGTCTATCCCAAAGTCTCTACCAAAAATACTCAAAGGACACTTCAAACAAACCGAAGTAGTAGTCACTGAACCCTTCGCAGGAGTATCAATCACCATACTACCACGCATCTCAGATATCTCTAACTTAAGTTTCACAGCACAATCCAAGGATATAAAAGAATGAGTCGCACCTGTGTCAATAATAGCTACAAGAGGAAAGCCATTAATATAACACGTACCTCGGATCAAACGATCATCTGCAGAAGTCTCAGAACCCGATAGAGCAAAAACCTTGCTTCCTGACTGATTCTCTTTCTTCGGCTTAGGACACTGTGGGCTGATATGACCCACTTCTCCACAGTTGAAGCAAGTCACAGTCTTCAACCGGCAATCTGCAGCCAAATGACCACCTTTCCCACATTTGAAACACTTCTTCTCATTACTGGTACACTCATGGATACGATGTCCAGCCTGACCACATCTGTAACACTTGACAGGAGCACTAGAGTCTCCCCCACTAGGCCTCTTCATCCCACTCTGCCTCTGAAAACCTTTGCCAGCTGCATACGGTTTTCCACGATCAATCTGATTCTTACCTTTTCTATCAACCTTCTGCTGATAGCTCTCAGCTCTGGCCTTGGAATCCTGTTCGAAAATCCTGCAACAGTCAACCAAATCAGAAAACACTCTAATCCTTTGATATCCAATAGCCTGCTTGATCTCGGGACGCAACCCGTTCTCAAACTTCACACACTTTGAAAATTCCCCAGTAGCCTCAGCATAGGGAGTATAATACTTCGACAGTTCTGTGAACTTAGCAGCATACTCCGTAACAGACCTGTTACCCTGCTTCAATTCCAAGAACTCTATCTCCTTCTTTCCTCTGACATCCTCGGGAAAATACTTCCTCAGAAATCTCTCTCTGAACACAGCCCAAGTAATCTCAGCATTTCCAGCAGTTTCCAACTCAGTGCGGGTAGCAACCCACCCATCATCAGCTTCTTCTGACAGCATATGTGTACCGAACCTGACCTTCTGGTTATCAGCACACTCAGTTACTCTGAAGATCCTCTCTATCTCCTTCAACCACTTCTGAGCACCATCTGGATCGTATGCTCCTTTGAACATTGGGGGATTGTTCTTCTGGAACTCACTCAACTGACGAGCAGCTCCCATTCCCATAACATTCGGATTTCCTCCAAGTACTCCAGCTAGCATACCCAGAGCCTCAGCAATCGCAGCATCATCTCTACCTCTTCCAGCCATCTCTATTCTGAAACCCAACAACTAAAACAATAAGTACTGATAGGGTTACACAACACCTATCCCGTACAAGGGAAACAGAATAATTACGACTCGACACGACCGACTATGCTCTGATACCACTAATGTAACACCCTTCTAAATACCCCAAATTATTATAATTAAAATAACAATATATTCATCAGAGTAATTATGCCCCGAAGGGTGTCACACAATCATTTCACAACAATTATCAAAACATCCTGTCATGCTCATTTATTTAATCAAAATAAGGTTCTTTTGCATAATTCGCAGCGGAATAAAATCCAACATCAATGTAAAACATGTAACACACTACATGTAAATCATTCGACAACCAATCTCAAATTAATTAAAACATCCCCTCCCGATGTTACATCTATCAGAGCATGACCCATAAGAAACTACCCTAGACTCCAAGCATTAGCTTCTACTCAACTCATTTCTCGTTACCTGAAAAATAGGTGTAAGGGTGAGTTCCTCAATCAATATAATAAGCATTATAAAACAACATGTAATGTCAAGTAATTAACACATTAATTCACCCAAATCAGGCTACGCCTTCAGCAACATCAATATACGTTCAAAACATCATACTCAACAGTAGATTCTCAACCATATTCAACATCAACAACGCAACACACAACACACATATAATACTGGAATACATCCATTCATATTATATGCCATACATTCATTATGCAATGAGACTCTATGCATGCGGTACCGACTATGTTGTGAACATATAGTTCAACCTCACCGTCCAAATCCAGGCACGGCTACCAAGCTCACTAGTCCCACTCATTTGAGACATAGTGACTCACTCACTAATTCCTCACCATGGGAATTAGCTACCACCCCAAATGGGCCATGCTATGCAAGCTACTCACCTAGCATGCAACAATCAACAACAATCAAAATGATTTACTCACTAATTCCTCCCCATGGAATTAGCTACCACCCGAAGGCCACAATATGCATGCTAATCACCTAGCAATGCAACATCAACAAAATCAAGAATAGACACATGCTCACACTCTAAGCCATAATACAGTCTATTCACAAATGTATACGTTCACATCATCATGTATACCATCACACATTATCAACATAATTAATCACAAAAGCATATCCTATCATGCCACATAATCAAACACAGTATTAGCACACTCTACTAATACCTTTACCACTCAAAACAACGGGAAATGATCCCTATCACATCATATCTCAGCTAAGTCGCATCACTCAGCCTAAACAACAAAACTGCACAACAATAGCACAGAAAAATCACAATTCTGCCCATACGCGTATTGCCCATGTCCATACGCGTATTGCCCAACCTGACCAAGTCCATACGCGTAATGCCCACTCTCATACGCGTATTGCGCATTGCCTCGCTCAACTCATACGCGTATTACCTATTCCATACGCGTACGCTACGCGTAACAATCTCCCATTACGCGTACCAACAGAGACCAATTTACGTTCAAAATACCATCTTTTCCACCCATACGCGTAAGGCCTTCTCCATACGCGTACCAGCCAGCTCATACGCGTATTGCCTAGTGCCATACGCGTATGACCAGAAACCAGAATTCTCAGATCTGCTGTGGTTTTCTCTGTTACGAAACCCATCCGATCCAACCTTCCACAGTCCAAATTACACAAAATAATCGTCCATATCATCTACACGAATCATATCCTATTCATCTTCACCAATCCTAACATTATCCCTTCTAATTCCTACGAATTCTGTTCAATTATCATTCAATTTCATTCATCCAATATTTCACAAACTCATCATGCATCAATTAAATTAGAGGTACAACCAATGGTTATCACTACCCAGTACATATTATCATATAATACCCTTTAACCGATGATAAACCCCCCTTACCTGAGTTAATCCGGCAGCCTCCGAGCTCTAAGCTTTTCCTTCCTTCAACCTTCGTTCTCTGGCTTTTTTGCCCTTTCTGCCTCTTTTCCCTTTTTCACGTGAAATAACCTTTTTACCAAAAAAAATGGGATTTTTCTCATTTTCAACTTATATATTATTCCAATAAATAATTATCCCAATAATTATTATTCCAAAATAATAATAATAATAATAATTCAATTATTTAATTAAATCAATAAATATATTATTAACTTAATTTAAATAATTATTATATTATTATCGGGGTGTTACATGTTTCACTTTATAAACCCAACAACATCCAATAGGTACTTTACCATGAGGCAGATGCACCACAGTCCATGTTTGATTCTCTACAAGAGCTTTAAGCTCCACATCCATGGCCTTAATCCAACAATCATTTTTAATGTCTTGTTTGTAAGTGGTTGGTTCAGTAATGGAAGAAATAGCACAACAAAAGTGTTTGTAATAGGGAGAACATTTGTCATAGGAGAGAACAAAAGATAAATGATACATGACATTAGAAGGAAGAACATTTGAAGTAGAAGGATTATTATTGGCATGATAACAATGATAGTTACTTAAGTAACTAGGGTGATTAGAGATGCGAGTGGAATGTCTAATAGGAGGAAGGGAAGGATTACTGGAAACATCAGTGTTGTTAAGGTCATTTGAATTATTAGATGAAATGTTACTGTCATGGATGGGAGTATGCAAAGAATCAGATAATGTGGGGCCAAGACCATTAGGATTTATTGGACTATATGTAGAAGAAGGACCTTTAGGGAACTCATGAGAAATAAGGCCAACCTGTTGTCTACATGTAACATGTGTATTCAAAAGAGTATTGTGGGGGCTAGCAGGTCTAAAAGGAGCAGACTGTTGTGCATCAGGATTAAACTGATGTGGTAAAGTACTGTTGGGCATAAAGGTATGACTAGTGTACTACTGTGATAAAGGAGAGGAATAGCTGGGACTCTCATGTAGAGGAAATAAGTCAGTAGAGGTATGGGACTGATGTGATGTACCATGGTCATAATAAGAAACTGGATTATGTATGGGTCTGACTGGACTAGGTTTAGAGTTGGGAGGACTATGGTTAAGATTAGATGAAGAAATTGAATTATTAAAAGGATAGACATTTTCATAAAAAACAGCATGTCTGGATATAAAAACATTATGATTTTGAATGTCATATAACACATAGCCTTTGGTACCATCTTTGAATCCTAGAAAAACTAACTTTCTAGCTCTTTGACTGAACTTGGTTTTGTTTGGAAGGGTAGAAACCGCATAACTCAAACAACCAAAAACCTTGAGATTAATTAAAGAAGGAGGTCGATGATATAACTTTTCATATGGGATTTTAAGGTTTAGTAAGGGGGTTGGTAACCTATTGATAATGTGAACAACATGGGCAACACAAAAATTCCACATGTTAAGGGGAATATGTGAATGAAAATAAATGGATCGAGCTACATTTAAAATGTGATGGTGCTTCCTGTCTACCACTCCATTTTGTTGGGGTGTATAGGCATATGATTTTTGGTGAATAACCCCTTTGGCTAAGAAAAAGTCAGATAAAGGGAGAAATTCAGTCCCATTATCTGATCTAAAGTACTTCAAGGAAGTGTTGAAATGGTTTTCAATGTAGGATAGGAACTGAATAATGCTTTGCTTGGTTTGGTCTTTGGATTTTAAGAAAATAACCCAAGTGTATCTACTGTAATCATCCACCAAAGTTAAAAAATATTTGTGTCCAAGGATTGAAACATTTGAGAAGGGTCCCCATAAATCAGCATGTAAAAGTTCAAAAGGGAAGTTAGATTTAGTAACACTATGAGAAAATGATAATTTCTTTTGTTTACTAAAGTGACATGGATCACAAGGAAATGAATTGGTATTATATTTAGAAGAAATGAAAGGAAATTTTTTAGATAAATGTTGCAGCCCTATAGAAGATATATGACCTAATCTCAAATGCCAAAGAAAAGAGTTATCTTTAATGATAACCACCAGTTCTGCCAGAAGATGAACCAAAATGATTGCTAGAAGAAGAATTCACATTCATAACAGCCGAATCTTCAGAGACATTACTATTTGAGATGGCACTTTGAGAACTATTAATTTCTCTTTCTTGTTGAATAACAAGAGCAAAAGATTTGTTTATATCAAGTAAAGGTTGCATCATCATAATTTGTGTTTTGGATTGAGAAAATTTCTCATTCAGGCCCTTGAGAAATTGTATGACATAATCTTGTTCTCGATATTTTCTTATTGATGCAAGAGCACCACAAGAACAAGGAATGGCACATGAACACACAACAATAGGTCTATAAGCTTCTAACTCATCCCACATGACCTTTATTTGAGTAACATAAGTGGAGACGTCGAGAGTACCTTGACGAAATTTATACAAATCCTTTTGTATACCAGAAATGAGGAATATGTCACCTTGTGAAAATCAAATCTTCAGATTTCTCCAAACTTTAACAACACTTTCAATCCATAGAATCGACTTAGCAATGGACTCCGAAATAGATCTATGAATCCAAGCTAAGACCATAGTGTTGCAACAGATCCAAGGAGCATAAAGAATGTCTGATGCCGGTGATTTTGGGAGAGTTCCATTGATGAACTTTTCTTTATTCTTCGAAATCAATGCAATATGCATTGACCTAGCCCATGTGTGGTAATTCTTGTCATCCAGAACAGGAGTAACAAGAATCAAAGAGGGATTTTCATTCGGATGCAAATAATACGGATTTGAAGAATTCGTAGAGAAATCTGAGAGAATCTCTGGTTTGCCATTAATGGGGAGATAGATCGAAACACGATTGCAGAAAACACAGATCGAAAAAAAAAATGAAGAATGAAAAACGAAGTGCAATCAAGAAAAGAATTGCAAGATTCGATCAATTCGAAACAAAATGCAATCAGAAAAAGAATCGATACCCAAATAACAATGACTACCAGAGCTTTAAAAGCTCTGATACCATGTTAATAGTGGCACAATCACCATACAAATTCATGAAGAAGAAACAGATAAACAACAAGCTGAAAGAAGAAAAAGCTGTAACAGAAAGTTGTTATTATTGTACATGTAAATTCTTCATTGATGAAAAGATATATTACAAGAGTTTATATACAAGCAATATAATCTTACCTCTATTGTGTGATATCTAGGCTAATGTATAAGCTGACATGACACTATATTATTAGTTAATACTACAAAGATATATACAATATGCTGATACAATATAATACACTAACAAGACTAAATGCACTTTACGATTTTGTAATTTTATTTTCCCATTTGGGTCTAATTATATAATATCAGTGTTTGTTTAGTTAAAAAAATGTGTTGAATAATTGAATTTTATTTAAATTTTAAAATTCAAAATTTAAATACTTTTTATAATAAATGGCTCAAATCTAAATTAAATCAAAGTCAATTAATAAATTAATATTAAAGTTTTGATCTGTCTGTTTTTATCAAACTCACAGTTTTAATCTTCTATTTTCTTTTTAAACAATTTTGGTCTCTCATCCAAAATTTAATTGTACATGAACAATACATAAACATTACATAAACAGTGGATCAAAATTGGGATGAATGATCAAAACTGTTTAAAAATAAAATAGGGACTAAAACAGTAACTTTGTTAAAACAGTAGGAACAAAGCTATAATTTAGCCTTGATATTAATAAAAAATATAAACAAAAATTGATTTTAATTAAAATTAAAATATAATAATCTAAATTAAATTAAATTAAATTTTTATTCAAAATTTGAAGTTATGTAAGTATTCAAGAAAAGAGGATGTATACATGATGGTGTTAAAAAGGCAAATTGTTATCGAGTAGTATTAGACTATTACCCACAAGTTTCGATGATTCCAAGAGCTATGAAAAAATTTAAACCAAGTTAAGAAAATCATACCAAAAATATAAAAGTAAGCATAAAAAATAATATAAAAAATTCACACCAAACATATATGGAAAAAAAAATGAATAAACATTAACAAATGTGGTGGCAATAAAAATCCACAGAATCACTATTAACCTGTACGATCTCCAATAGTTATTTCCACCAAAACCAGAGCACCCCCTGTTTTATAAAATCCTCTTTTACTACGACTGAAACAAGCTCTTCCCAATGCCACATAAATTCACCAATTTACAATTATACCCTTTCCTTTCTAACCATAATTTTCCTCTTTTCCTATACTTACAAATTTCAAACTTGTCATAACCAATAATCATAGAATGGCATTTCTGTAAATTAGTCATAAGAATAAGGGTAATAACTAATCAAATTTCCTACAAATATTCATTAGTTTCATCCACTTGTACCTTAACCATTAACAAACAACACTAAACAAAACACCAAAACCATGCATATTCAAACTTGTCACTCCGTTAAAACACTTCCACTACCATGGAACATTCCAAAATCCATGAACAACCGAAAACATCGCCACCTGCTACCACCACCGAAATCCACCGTCTCCGCCGCACCAAAACTCTCCAAAACCCACTCACTACCACCAGAAAAACTCGAAATTTTCAAGTCACTAGAAACCTGGGCTTCTGAGTCTGTACTACCACTGTTAAAGCCCGTGGAACAATGCTGGCAGCCACAGAGTTTTCTCCCCGATCCTTCTTTACCGTTCGATGAATTTACGGAGAAGGTGAAAGCTCTTCGGGATCGAACCAAAGAGCTTCCGGATGAGTATTTTGTTGTGTTGGTGGGTGATATGGTGACGGAAGACGCGCTTCCGACTTATCAGAGTATGATTAATGGGCTTGATGCGGTTGGCGATGAGAGTGGCGCGAGTCCAAGTCCGTGGGCCGTGTGGACACGGGCTTGGACTGCGGAAGAGAATAGGCATGGAGATTTGCTTAGGACTTATTTGTATCTTTCCGGGAGGGTTGATATGGAGAAGATTGAGAAAACTGTTCAGTATCTTATTGGAGCTGGCATGGTGAGTTTGTTTTAATTCTCTTGGAATTTTTATATGTTTATTTCGTGTTGTATTGAATTGTGTTTGTGTTGGGTTGAAAATAATGTCTATATTGTTTTCTGTTTGTATTGATCACAGGACCCTGGAACAGAAAACAATCCATATTTGGGATTCGTATACACATCATTCCAAGAGCGAGCCACATTTGTATCACACGGAAACACAGCTCGTTTAGCGAAAGAAGGAGGCGATCCAGTGCTTGCGCGCATATGCGGTACAATTGCAGCAGATGAGAAGCGTCACGAGAATGCCTACTCAAAAATCGTTGAGAAGCTTCTAGAAGTTGACCCCTCAGGAGCAATGATAGCCATTGGTGACATGATGGAGAAAAAGATCACAATGCCTGCTCACCTTATGTATGACGGACAAGACCCTAAGCTATTCGAGCATTTCGCAGCCGTGGCACAGCGTACGGGCGTCTACACGGCTAACGATTATGCTGATATCTTGGAGTTTTTAGTCGAACGGTGGGGATTGGAGAAGTTGGAGGGATTAACAAGCGAGGGTAATAAGGCGCAAGATTATGTTTGTGGGTTAGCGCCGAGGATTAGGAGGCTGCAAGAGCGGGCTGATGCGCGGGCTAGGAAGATGAAACCACATGGTGTCAAGTTTAGCTGGGTTTTCAATAATGAGGTAATTTTGTGAAGTTTTAGTTGGAACTTGAAATGTGTATGTTTGGTTTTACTAGTGTGATGTCAAACATGCATTAAGTTTGAGGTTTGATACAAAGTTAAGAACTCATCTTGACACAAAATTTGGAAAGTGGGAGTGGAGAATATGATGCTTGAACAATGTATTTTACATTACAGGTTTGTGTGGATGAAAGGTGGGAGTTTTGGTTTGTTATGTTCGTTTTGCTTCTTTAATAATAGTAGTTCTTTTAGAGGAAGAAATTATAGTTAAATATCATTGTAAGATATTTTTAAATCAAATAATGAAATCCGATTATAATGTATTGGTCTTGATTGAAATTTTGTTTAAGTCAAAATCAAGATGTCTTGAATCAATGTTAGGTGCAACGTCAACTAAATTTGGAGTAAGTATACAACAGTCCTATTTGAATTCTCTCAGTTTAGGGTCTTTTTCTAATAATACATATGAATTTCAACTCAAATTCTCTTATGAGAACAGATCATGTCGGTTTATAAGAGTTTATAATCTAATCTTTTTAAGTCCGGTCTCTTTAATAAAAAGACTATGCTTAGCTCTATTTAATTAACTATGGCATATTTAGGCTATTAAGAAGTTTATAAAATCTGGATTATTGATCGAATCTATGATGATGATACTGGTTGAATTACTGAATTATTGGTTGATTCACATGATTAGTTGAATTTCTGAATTGTTGGTTGAATCACATTAAATTGGATAAAATTGAATAACTCGGTTGAATAAACACTTTACGTTAATAAAATTATATAGTTATTACATGATTGAATTGGATAAAACAGAATTGTTGGTTGAATCAACATGATTGAATTGGATAAAACTGAATAAACATATTACTTTAATAAAATTATAGTTATTAAATTAGATGATTATATCTCTAAAAAAAAATCATAACACCTAAAAAATTTTATAATTTCAAAAATTCATTCTTTAAATTTAAATTATAAATATAGTCACCACTAGGGGTGGGAATAGATCAGACCAACTAACATGATAAGCTCAAATAAGTCAATGGAAACAAACATTTATTCTCATTATATTTTTGATTCTCTAGTCTATTTAAACATTTGTTGAATTTATTATTTACATATATTTAAATGATATAGGTTTTTTAAGCAGACTAATAGACCAATCAGACCTTCAAAAAGGCCAAGCTCAGACCAAAATATAAGGTAAGCTCATAAAGAAAACACCCCTTTGATAGGCAATACATTAAACTTAGGCTTGAAATTTTTTAGCAGACCAGACTCAGGCTTGACAAAGCCTAGCTCGGCCCAACATATTCTCATCCCTAAAATATAAGCTAATATAAGGAAAACACCCCTTTGATAGACCATAGGTGAGGTTTAAACTTGAAATTTTTTTAACAGACCAGACTCAAGCTTGACAAAGTATAGCTCGGTCCAACCTATTATCATCCCTAATCACAACACACAACAAAATAGTATCAAATACAAATTCAAATAAGTTTCGAATAAAATCTAATTTGCAAGATAATCTGAATAATAGATTAACTTTAATGTTTAATAAATTTAATTCTAACAACAATACACAATACATGTATAAATGGTTTTGTGATTTTCACTATATCAGCATATATTGGCCAAAATTTTGAGTTTGTCACTTTGCCTTGACATCTTTAGAATAAGTTATATCAGTCCATTCTGTTGCCATGTCATTTAGTACATCTTTCTGAACTAAAATACTTTGATAGACAATGAAATTAGTGGCAAAGTAGGTTGAAACAAGACGAAATATTTCTCTTCCATCTGTATTTGTCTCATTAAATTATATATATATATATATATATATATATATATATATATATATATATATATATATATATATATATATATATATATATATATATATATATATATATATATATATATATATTTATTTATTTATTTTGAAGCATATGACACTTATTTTTTCTAATTTTTTCATTCCTTAGCAACATTAAATTAATAAAGTGTGGTGCACAAGGAGACCAATACAATTTAGAACACTTCTTTTTCAACAAATTTTCAACCGCAACATAATTCTCCGCATTATATTATGTAACGATTTGAACAACATTTTCAGAGTCAACTACCATATCCCAAATTTCTCCACTGATTTTCATTTTTAATTGCATTTAAATTCATTTGCATATCATTTCATTTTATCATAGACTCTCATAAGCATTCATAAGTAAAAAGTCAACATAAAGTCAACATTTGCATGTGTTAGGAAATTTGACATAAACTTCATGCATCATGGTTCATTGTTACAATAATCATTTAAATCATTATCACATTATTCCATTTAGAGTTTCATTGATCATTATCATACATCATAATAAAAGTCAAAGAAAAGTCAATATTGTACACGTTGAAGAAATTTATAGTCATCAAGAGATATAAATGCCTTTATGAGTGGACTTGAGAGATGTCTCAAGTATCTTTGACAACTTTATTCATGATCATATTGTTTATCAAATTCATAAACCAAGAATTGATAACCAGAGACTCAACTTGTCTTCCTCCAAACTTTCTTCAAGATACTTGACGAAATCAACCTTCCAAGTATCAAGATATCATAACCAACAACCAACAACCCTCTTCATTCCATTACTCCCGACTTTGGAATGATTAGGGCTTTTATGACGCTGATATCTTCAAGAACACAAGCAAGATCAGGAATAGATTCCACCATATATCGGACAACGATCATCTCAATCTATTCTCAAGAATAAATCTTTGTTCACTATCAACTCCAAAATCTCAAGACAACTAGGATTCGTCCAATCAGAGACACAATCAGCAAAATATCAGAGAACATATTCAAGAGCCTTCAAGAAATATGTCAAAACATCTTATAGAGCATTATCAATACACAACAGCAACAGAACCTCCATAGAAGCATTAAAAAACCATTAATAGTTGTCACCTTTGATCCAGAACACTCATCACATCCATCAATACCCTTGAGTATATCAAAATGAATGATCTGATCTCACACCAACTCCTCCTTTTTTAGAACCAGAAAGTATCTCCCTAAGATCTCATTCAGAAACACACATGATGCTTGCTCTGATACCAATTGAAATTATGGTAGACACATCCATATGTCGAGAAATTGAACTCTACAACATATTAAACAAGGGCAAACAAACGCAGACTGATATTTAACAATATCAGCGCATGAACATGTCAGATGTTCCAACACCTGTTTCGACATGTTTGAACAACAAACACCATAACATAGTTGTATAATTGCATAATGATTAATAACACAGTAATTATTAACTTAGTTTGGTCGAACACATCTACTCTGGGGGATACCAATCCAGGGAGAATATCACATTATCAGTAGGATTATTGCTTGTACAAAACCTCCGTTGTACAGGTAAACAACCTTTGTTTTACCTAATGCTACCCAATGTAATCTTTATCACAAAAACTCTATCTTTGATTCTTAATCGTTGCAACACGAAAACTTTATCATTTTACTTCAAAGCCTCACCTTTCAATGCAATTTCAGTCAACACTCTTGACTAACAACTATCATTGGATATGCTTCAAAGCTTCATCCAAGAATAATACATAACGCATTACCTAACAACTTCTGAGTTATGCTTAACAACTATGTCTACATCAGTGTATCCAACCGATACAAAGGATGACTTATAATACAAGAAAGCCTACGACTCTCAAAACCCTAAAACCTTAGTTTCTACTTTTACAAAAGTGTTACAAGGATTAGTTATTTTTCCCTAGGTTAGGTCTTCTATTTATAACCTTTTGTTGTCCATGGGATTTAAATCTTTTGTCTTCTGATTCGTTGAGATTGTTGCAGAGAATCTTGGAACAGATTTAAAACAAATTTAAGTCATATTTTTAAAACAGTCCAGAATGCCGAGTCTTTATGCTGGAACATCTTATTCGATATCTTAGTTATTTGGCATACTTTTTCATGTTGGCACGTTCCCAGATTTCTTCATCTTTATCAGTAATGTTTTTTTACCAAAATTTAGTCAAACCATTGGAGCTTTCACATTCTAATGCGATGAAAATGTTCACTTCTTCATGTTTTAGATAGTAAGCAATGTTTTCTGCTCGACTGTGACAAAGTACCTTTCGCTAAAATCGACCAACAAACAAACATTTTTTTACCTATAACTATGTAGCATTGAGTTCCCCGTTGCACATAGAGATACGTAGGAGTGAGATTCAAAGTCTCGACAAGAACCCTAATAAAAAACCCTATTTTTAGTCCTTATCTTTTTCTCAACTTTTAATAATTTAAGGAATGCAAACATTTTAAAGCTAACACTTATGCACAAAACTAACTAAATGGTTCCCATTGAGTACAACAAATGCAAGGGGTACTAATAAATTCCCCTCGCATAATAGACTCCTAAGCCCAATTTTGTTGTGACGACCATATCTTTTTCATCTTTTAAGAGTTTTATCGATATTTTCCCTTTTCCATTTTGGGAATAATTAAAGTCTGGTGGTGAATCTGTTAGTCATTTGTGAGCATGGAATGCACTCACAAGGTCGTATTTTTCGAGACACGACAACTGGAGACTCTAATAAGGATCATGGTTCACTATAGTGAGTCAAGCCTAGTTTGGTTTGTTTGTTCTAAGTGTTTGCTTTATTCTTTTTTCTTTCCCTTATCTTTGTTTTTGTTATCATATTTGTATTATATATCTTATATCTACTATATGGTTTCCATGTGTTGTTGGTATGGATACTATGATTTCTTCAACATGTTTTGGGAAAGATTCTCTACCCAAGTATAAGAGAAAAAACATAAGATAGAACGATGGTTGTGTAGTGTAGGCTAACGAGATGTATTTCTCGTGGGGTCGACATGAAAAACTCACTAAGGGTAGATCCTCTTGAGGATGTTGTTTCCCGACAAGTAATTTTTCGTAAGCTTCAATGTTTTCATAGGAGTTTGTGACTCTAAGGACCTTGTGTAGAATGATGAACCCATTTGGCCTACTGGGAATGATGGTTGCGTAGTATGGGCCTGCAAGATGTATTTCTCGTGGGGTCGATACGAGAACCTCACCCATAATAGATTCCCTTGAAAGAATTGGCGCTCGACAAGTCATTTGTCGTAAGTGAGAATCTATTATTGGTGAATCCATAACTTTGGGAACCATATCTAGAAGCTTGAAGTCGATGGTTGGGTAGTATGGGCCTATGAGATGTATTTCTCGTAGGGTTGATACAAGACCTCACCTAGAAGATATCCCTTGAAGGAATTGATACTCGATAGTAATTTGCCATAAGCAGCAATTTATTCATGTTGGATTAATGACTCTATGAACCTTTACAAACCATATATCATGCCTAGTGAGAACCATATGTGAAAAACAATCAGATTTGTCCATCATCCATCCCGTGGACCTTTGAAACCATATTGTCTAAGAATAAAAAACATGCATAGACATGACATTGCATTTCTTGCATATAAAAAAAATTCATGCATCTTCATTCATCAGCATGCATATCATTTTTCATACTAAAAAAAACTCATTTTGTCCTTCTTCCCCTAATTAAAAGTTGATTCCCCGAATCCACTACGAGACCAAAGACAACCTACGAAGAAATATGAAAGAGATGGGAGGAAACATCAATAAACTAAAAGGGGCAATGGAAAATCACATTCCCTGAGAAGGACCATCCTCAATGTACCGTGATCTCTGAAATCACATTCCTTTCATTCGAGCCATAACGTCCCCCAAGGGTCAATACAACGTGGCTAGAACTTGGTTTTCCACCTAATTACTCCCTACCCTTTGTTGATGCTTCGAGAGTAGGGTCATCCACTTATCACGTGGTGCAACTACCAGAGATTCCTGAGATTCCACCACCACTTGTAATCCATATCACTGCTTTAGGACCCTTCAATGATCCTCTATATGCTTACCATGATATTGGTATTCACAGCAATAATCTAGGAGATAGGGAAGAACTATTGAAGTAAAATAAAAGTATCAAACCCTAGAAAAGAGAGTAAAGGCCATGGAATATGGCAATATTTTTGGTGAAGCCACCATGGATATGTGCTTGGTTTCAGATTTAGTCATCTTGACCAAATTCAAAATGCTTGACTTTGATAAGTATAAGGGCCATACTTGTCAAAGGCCCCCCGACTGCATTTCCGAGGAATTCACTTCGACCACATACTTCTATACATCAGAGGTCAAGCCCTCTTAAATCCCAACCAAACCAAATCCAATGGCAGGATTTGGCTAATGCTTTCCTTCAATAATACAAGTACAACCTAGACATGACGTAAGACCGACGACAACTACAAAGTATGGAAATGATGGAAAGATATTCCTTCAAAGAATACGCCTAACGCTTGAGGGATCCTTACTTTGATAGGCTAATCAGTAGCAGAGCTTCTTGATTTGCTGATCTGGTTGAAATTGGGGGCCAAATAGAGATGGGATTAAAAGAGGGAAATATTTTCAGCAATGTTGGGGCATCCTACGCTCTCAATAAATTCTCCGGAAATTTCTATAAGAATAAGGAAAGAAAGACCAATGATATCTCTACTGATAATAGGAGATCTCGCCAAAGGAGGCCACAATAGCCTTTGGTGTATCAACAGTCGGGAGTTCCTATGACATACTACACACAACCTTATGTAGTTGTTGTTACACCTGCTTACCAACAAGTAGCTCATCCTGCTTATCAACAACCTTTTGCTCAAGGGTACTACCAGAACCCGATAGCTCCTCCATACTAACCTGCGCTTTCCGTTTAGAATCATCAATAGCTAGGCCCCAGGATCCTCAAAATCATAATGCACCAGCCAATCTAAATCGCAACCAGAGGAATATGCCTCAATTTGATTCTATTCCCTTGACATACAATCTGTTGTACAAATCTTTATTGTTTACAACATTTGATGTAAAAGAGCCCATCCCCCAAACTCAAGTGTTGGAGTTATTGAGTTTGGTGAGAGTGGTGGATTCAATGGTTTAACAACCATTGAATCAGTATGCTTGTTCTTTTCTGGCTTATCTTTTGATTCAATGAGATATTATATAGATATAAATACAAAGTTTATGTTAAACTTCTAGAGAAGGTATTTTGGCAAAAAGGATCTTCAGATATCTTTAAGAAGAAACTCTGTTGTATTTATCTATACTTAATATTTCATTAAGCTAGAAGATGATCATATTTATGAAAATAGTTTCCTCACCTTTTGTGATGTTAATGTTGTTTGTTAGCTGTAAAAAAACAATTAAATATTCATTTATCACTCATGAATCTTGTTTCAAGAGGAAGTGTAAGTTCTGAATAGAATCTTGGAGACTAATGAATGACAAAAGATATCTCTCTCTAAGTCTAGAACTACTAGATTCTGATGGATGATAGCTTCTGAAAGTTGTCAGATTCTGAGATTCAGAAGAATATTCTTTACTTTTGATAAAACAGTTTAAGTAAAAGGTTTTCCAAAAAAAACCTTTATATTACTTAAATTCTCATAAAGGTGAAATTCATTTAGTGGATTCAAGAAATCTGTTGGATACAAACCTTTGGTTAATGATGTTTTATCTTTGGATACTTATTATCATTATCCCTTGTCTTGTGAAACATCACTGTGTCCTTTTTCCGACAAGATTCTTATTCTTGTAGGATTCTTGTTCAATTTTTCTTCTTTTTGGTTTTGCTTTGATCAAGCCAAATTTGAGATTATTTTCTTATTTAATTCTTCTTTGAATAAACTAGTTGTAATCAATGAAAATTTTGTGGATTTTGATGAGTTGCTTAAGATTGTTTTTAATTTTTGGAAGACTCTCTCTGAACAATATTAGAATGGATTCTATGAGATGCTTTATGGTTTCCCTTATCCTAGTCTTTTCAAAGAATTTTGGATTAATGCCTCCATTATTGAGCTGACTTATGAGTGTGTTATTCTATCTAAAGTAACTGGTGTTTCTATAACAGTAACCTCTAAAGCAATTTCTAATGTGATCAATTGTGAGGAGATTGGATAAATTCTAGGAACTCTTATTTGGGAACATTATCTTCCTACTTAGCGTGTCTTTGTAGATCCATATAATACATTTGTGGTCTCAAATCTTCGTCCTGATGCAGTTGTTTGGAGTCAGATTCTGAATTTAAATTTACTTCCTAAGGATAAAAATTTAGACCTTGTGGACCCTATTAAAAAAGATATGCTTCTACTTCTCATTCAGATTTTCAGATTGATCTTCCTCAAGTTATATTTGACTATTTTAAAAGGACTCTTTCTTCCTTTCACAAGGGAAAGATTTTCTTCTTTCCTTATGGACGAGTTATTTCAAAATTAATTGTTCATCAGGGGTTATCATAAGTTTGGAGGATGATTTGTCTAAAATATGGAGAGACAAGTTTGAAGCTATCTATGAAAGATTCTGATGTTAGATTTCTACATAGTTATTCCTTGTATTTGTTAGAACCTTTGTATTAAGTTATCTTATTATTAATTCAAAGTTTGTTCATGTTGTTGTGCAAATTAACTGTTGAATATATATATTTATCGTTGTTTTAAAGGATTAAAAGTATTGGGAATAAGAACTCATTAGATGCAACAATTATCTTTATTGTAAAGGAAGATATTACAAATTAATTAGATATTCTTGTCTGTTGGATTTACCCTAAGGTATTCCCTAGTATCATCTGACATGTATTTATTTTCAAATAAATCTTGCCATTCTTCCTTGGCAAACTACATAGCCTCCTTCCTCAGTTGGTTTCTGCGTCCGGACCTAGAAGATCTCACTACTACAAAACACGAAAACAACAACACAGGGTTTATAACAAATTCATATGCACTATTGTAATAGTTTATAATTTTTGTGCCCAGAGAGTAGCTAGAATTATAAATAGTAATTGAATGACGGTTGTCTTAAAACAACTAGTAATAAATGATGTGTAGCAAACTTCGATTCCCAACAACTACATTTTTTTCCATTTTTTAGATTACATTAAACATGCGTCACTTAAGTTCATTATTTAAAAAATAAATTGTAAATGATTTTACAATGGTGAAGTAAATCACCCGTTGTTATAGGACTTACAATTCCACTACGATTGGGTTGTCCAACCACTATTAAAGAGTTTACTAATAAATTAAAACAAAACTTATTATGTATTTCTTTCATAAGACGCTCGAGGCGAACAAGCGAGCCAGAGACGACAACATTGGCGTAATATTTACCCTCTTCGTATCCATTCATTTGGAGCTCAAATCTTCACCCTTTTTGTTCATTTAATTCTTCAGCTTCGAAGTACGGTACTCTTCAACATCTTCATTTCTTTTTTCTTGGTTTATGTTGTATATGCTCAAATATTCACCCTCTTTTTTCATTTGATTCTTCAGCTTCGAAGTACGATACTCTTCAACATCTTCATTTTGTACATGCATAAGATTCTTCAGCTTAGAAGTACAGTATTCTTCAACATCTTCATTCCTTTTTTCTTTATTTATGTTGTATATGCTTAAGTCAGTATGAGAGTACATGTTTCATATGATTTAGGTTTATATTTGCATTTGCACATGCTTAAGTTTTTGGATTAGATTTTGGTGTGTCATTCACATTATTATACGTGTATAAATTTCAAAAGTTGTTATGGATCGTAGTTGGATGAAAACCGATAGATTAGGTCCGGTTTATGAGAACAAAGTTCTTGAATTCCTTGAATACACTGATAAACATCTTCCCAACAATAATGGTATCTTTTATTTTCCTTGTGTTGTTTGCACGAATATAAAAAAAATACAAATAAATAAATATTCCATCATATTTGTTGTGATGGTATATGTCAAAATTATATAATATGGATATGGCATGGTGATGTGGATAAAGAGGAAAGTCGGGCGTCACAAAGTCAAAGAGTGGATCAAGATGAATATATGGAAGATCAACTAGATGATATGTTCTGTGATATTATGGAATCTTCTTTTAAGAATGCTCATATTTATGATACTTTATGTTCTTCTCACTATTTACAACCTATCTCCTTGGTTGTGCATGAAACACAAGTATATACTATTAAGTATGATGATTTATGGACCACGACAACCTGGGACATAAATGTTTATTTAAGTCCATTAATTGATGATTTACGACTCTTGTGGGATGAAGGCGTTGAAGTTGATGATGAATATTCTGGGGAAAAGTTTAAGATGCATGCAATATTATTTTGAATAATCAACGAATTTCCTGCTTACGGTAACTTTGATGGATATAGTGACAAAGGACATAGAGAGTGTCCTATATGTGAAGATGATACTTGTTATCACCAACTTGGGTTTGGAAAAAAGAACGTTTACCTTGGGCATCAAAAGTTTCTAAAACCCAATCATCCTTATCGTAGATTACGGAAGGCTCTTAATGGCGAGCAAAAGTTTGATGAGGCTCCTAAACCTTTAATCGGGGATGAAGTTTATCAACAGAAGGAACACATTAATGTTGTCTTCGGGAAGAGAGAAAAATAAAAAAGGACAGTTATGAAAAAAATATGAAAAAAAGGGGTCCATTTTCTTTTGTCTTCCATATTGGTCAAGTCTTGATGTTAGACATTGTCTTGATATAATGCATGTGGAGAGAAATATGTGTGATATTTTAATTGGCACACTTCTAAACATTCCAGACAAGACTAAAGATAGCAAGACTTCCTGTCTTGATATGGAGAAGATGGGTATACAAAAACAGTTGGATCCAATAGTGAAAGGAAAAAGAAGTTATCTTCCTTCAACATGTCACACTTTATCTAAAAAGAAAAAGGAAATTTTATGCGAGTGTTTTCAAGGTATTAAATTTCCGCAAGGTTACTCATCAAACATCAATAAACTTTTATCAATGAAAGTTCTCAATTTAATTGGTTTAAAATCTTATGATTGTCATGTATTGATGCAACAACTTCTACCAGTGGTTATCCGTGGAATTCTAACAAAAAATGTGAGAGTAATTATAACGAGATTATGCTTATTCTTCAATAACATATGTAATAAAGTTCTTAATTTCAAAAAGTTAGATGAATTAGAAGATGACGCTGCCATAATCTTGTGTCAATTGGAGATGTATTTTCCTCCATCATTTTTTGATATTATGGTTTACTTACTTGTTCATCTAGTCAGAGAAATCAGAATTTGTGGTCCAGTTTATTTAAGGTGGATGTATCCAATAAATCAAAGGGTAATGCTGCACAAACCCAGAAAAATGATAAATCGGGGTCTCGCGAACCAAAGAGAAAGGATAAGGGAGCCGGTTATGAAAATGGAAGGTATTAACACCCAGATCGTCCTTTGTACTGGACGGGATCCACGTTCGCTAGCACCATTTCAAAGGGTGGGGGTATCTGTTACTGCTGCAACTGCTACTGGAAAGGACTGAAAAGAAATAAAGAAAAATGAGATGAAGGGATAAGGAGATGAAATGGCATGAAGAACGAGGAAAGAGATTGAAGAATTGTGTTCACCAAGCGTTGTCACTTGTGCCTACGTATTCCCTTTGTGCAATAGGAAAGTCAAAACATCGTAGTTCGACTCAATAAGACTAACACAACTTGCTTGTGTTTTAGGTTTGAACTGCTTATGTCTATGCTCAGGTATCTGACTCGTCTGGCTCGAGTGCATACCATATTGAAAATTAAAAGCATGATCAAATTCTTTTGTTTATAATGAGGGATATTAGAAGAGAATTCTCGAAGGAAAGATATTTATTGTTTGTTTGAAGTTTTTTTAGAAGCTTTTAATTTGAGAGTTTGCATAGAAGAATGTATTCAAGTCTCATTCAATGGAGTATGTACTTTCTACATGCCTCCAATATGGAATGAAGAAGAAACACACTAAGTATGTAGAAGACCCTCAAACTTAGTTCCAATGATCAATATTTAAGTACACTAGTCTATTTTCTTTATTAAGTGTTTTTGTTTCTTTTGAATGAAGAAGTGTCTTTTAGATTATTTGTGAAATAACTTCATGTTGAAGACTAGTGAATCATGCTAGACAAGCTCACATTACCACAATATGGGATGGATGCAAGTGACCCATGGATAAGGCTCATGGCACATGAAGTTATTTCAACCTTTATTAGGTGTTTTTGATTTGATTTTTGAGATGAGAAGATAGAAAGACCCGAAATAGAAAAGGGTAAAACGCTAAAGGGAAACTATCAATCCTAAGAGTTATCATGCATGGAAGCCATAAGGTTAGTGTAGTTTGAAGAACACTATCCTAAAAGGAAAGAAGAATGATAGGAGAATAAAGGAGAATAATAAGAAGAAGAAGACAACTTACTTCCAAGATGGAAGCTAGGTTGTTTCTAAGAGGGGTGAGAAAAGATTGTACAAGCAAAGCATCTTTAAATTCTTAATAAAACACAAATTGAAAGATTAAAAGATGAGGGAAAAATACTAGAATATGGATTCCCATCCACATTCAAGTGACTTACCATTAGCCCCTGAAAAGTTAGCAACACAAGTCATAGTTTAAAATAAGAAGTAATGAGAACTCAAACAAGTTAAGAAACCAAATGAAAGAGATCCTAGGGTGTGATAACCCTCCAAGTAAGAACCTAATCCTATCAATTCTCTAAAAGGTCTAAGGCACCCAAATAAACCCAAACTAAGTTAGAAGAGAAGCCAAAGGGTCAAACAAGTTCACATAATGCACAACTTAGGAAGTATGAATGCATATGGCATATAAATTGAATGAATGCATGAATAATCACAAAAGTCAGAATATAATGACCTATAAGAGTTATTAAAGATGATATGAGATGATCATGCTAAGCATGGATGAGTTAGTTCATAAAGAGAGGAGATGAAAAGGAGAAGACACATTCATGTTCACATAAGAAGAAAGAAACAAGTCAAAGTTACAAGTCAAAGATGAAAAATGGATGCAAATGAATGAAAGCCAGTATCATATGACAAATATGATGTTATGTGAATTCAATTATGATCATGCCAAATGCATATGTAAAACATGTCAAGACAATTCAAGCAAGTAGACAAAAGATGTCACATAAGGAACAAATGGCAATTACTTGAAATACAAGTCACAAATGATCTATGAAATGAAAACATGGATAAAATGAGTATGGATCCGTAGAATACACAAGATGAGATGCATATGAGATGAGTGGATGATCATATTTGATGCACTAAAGAATCATGTCAAGTATTAGAGAAGAGAATGAATGTGAAATTAGGTCAAAAGTTCAAGTTATGATGCACAAGCACAAACACAAATGCAAACACATATGAAGAATACCTATAATTGTCAATATAGGACCTATAATCTATAAATGTGACCTATAATCTCACAAAAAGATTCTAAAACATTGGCACAAGTGCCTCCTAAGAATTAGGGTTTGAAAGTTAAGACAATATCACACAAAGGTTCACCCAATGATAAGGCATCAAAAAAATAGAAAACAATTTGTAAAAAATATGAAAATAGGACACAAATGACCTAAGTCAGAAGCAAATAACATCTTAAAATATCACCTCAAGATTCCTAAAGAAACTATGTCACAAAATACCTCAAAGTCACAAAAGATCACATAATGCATATGCTCAAAGATGAATCTCAAAAGGCATGCTAAAATGATTTTAAAAATGTAAGAAAAATGTTTTCAAACACTTCAATATGATATTCAATCAATGTAAAAAGAATGGATGAAAAATGTTTTATGAGTTAAGAAAAATAAAATGTGAAAGTTCAAGTGTCAAAAGCCTTTTTACTTTGAAAGGAAAATATAAGAAAAAATGAAAAATAATATGCAAAATTTGATAAAATCAGAAAATAAAAATATGAAAAATTATTTTAATGTGTTAACATGTCACATTAATTTTTATGGAAATTTTAGATGAGTTTAAGTATTTTTAATAAGAGAAAACTAAAACTATGTGAAAAAATAAAATGGAAATGAAGAAATGATATGAGGGGGTTCATACAAAGCAAAAACGCAGTTAAAATGTACACATGGGCCTAATATGGGGGTGTAAAGAGCAAAGGAAAGCCCAGTCCAATAGAGCATGCAGTACACATGCTTATGGTAGGCCTCGGTCAAACTGTTGACTCAATAAAGACCATAGGATCAAGTCCATGTGCAAAGATTAGAAAAGTAAGACAATTAAACGGATCACAAATCAAACTCATATCAATTATCACGCATGCATGCTTATACAATCAATCATAAGTCAAAGTCTATGAAAGAGAAAACAAGTGAGGGAGAGGCCTTTCAGTAATTCATTGGCAAGGCCTCACGCGTTGGATTAAAGTAAACGTAGGGCTATGCCTTGAACTGAGTTTATAAACCCTAATCAAAACATCACCGACCAGAGAAGATTATGGTTATCTTCTCTGGCCTATCTCCGGTGATCACAATACACAGGTGTCTAGAAACTCACAATCCATACACCAATTTAAAGCTAAAGTCACATACATCACAAATCCAAGCTCAAAAACAACATACAATGCATGAACAGAGAGATTCAATAACAAACATTTTGCCCTAAATTTCACGATCTAAGCCTCTAAAGGCTTGTCAACTAGCCAGAGGTCACATTGCTCCTATTGAGCTCCAAAATAATCAGAATTTATGCTTAACTCATTGAAACCGAAGCAAAAATAATTTAGAAATTTCAAACCTAAAGCTATGAAGAATCTCGAATCAGAAGAAAACCATAGATCTGAGCTTGATCATGAGCTTCCAAGGAGCAAAATAAATGCTCTGATGCTTTGATTCTTGATGAAAACAGAGGGAAATTTCAATATGAACTTGAAGCTACACTTGAGATTCTTATCCTATCCTTTCTTGATTTTGATCAAAGAAGCTTGATAATGAAGGATATATGGAGTTTATGATGAAATGTGGAAGAGTTCGTGTGAATTCATAGAGAGAAACTTGAGAGGAGTTTTGGTGAAATTTGAAAAAGTGAGAGATTGAACCTAGCTTGTGAAAATTATGTTATGGGAAGACTTTGTACTCATGGTTAACCTCTAACCACCATGAATGATGGTTAGAAGCATGGTTAAATTTGGTGAAAGGATCAATGGAATAGTGTGGTGAGAAAATTTGAAAATGAGAATGAGAGTGAGCTCGGGTTTAGTTCTTATCAAGTGTCGAAAGGGATAATTCTATTATGACGAGGTTTTGATGGATGGTGGTGATCATATAATGACTATAGCCATGACAACTTATTATGCAAGTTTTATTTTGAAAAGTTTCCTCATACATGCATGGGATGTATGTATGGCATGATGGTATGTAAGAGTGTTTGGCTAAATAGGCAAATGATAATGTATGGAGTGTGATCACATCATACTATGTGTGAATGTCTATGAAGTTGAATAAAAAAATATCAATGAATCATACTTCTATTTTTGATCCACCAAGAAACAAAATGTGAAGATGATGACTTTAACATGATAATTATTCATGCATGGTGGATGAATTGATAAGTTTTTGAATGCAAATGAAAGGGGAAAGAACATAGAAAAATTTTGGTATTTGATTCAAGTTGAATGGAGGTTTTTAAGGTACTTGAAAATGGCTTGAAAGTCAAGGGGACAAGACTGGCTCATGGGCATGTGATATTGGCCTCAAGCCTTAGGGAAAAATTCAGTTGTGAAATCCCTTCTTTGAACCATCATATCTCCTCATACTTTGATCAAATAAAAAATCTCCAAACATGAAAGTTGTAGAGGAGATCAAGATGAACAACTTTTATGTTCAAAAAATTTCATTTAAAGCTTTCTTGAAGGAGAAAAATAGCTTGACATTTGGCACACCACATGTTTGATGAAATGCATGGCATCTGGCTCGCCCATGGGCGTGTGATATTGATGAGTTTTTGAATGCAAATGAAACGGGAAATAACATAGAATAAATTTGGTATTTGATTCAAGTTAAATGGGGTTTTTAAGGTGCTTGAAAATGGCTTAAAAGTCAAAGGGGACAAGACTGACTCATGGGCGTGTGATATTGGCCTCAGGCCTTATGGCAAAATTCAGTTGTGAGATCCCTTCTTTGAACTATCACATCTCCTCATACTTTGATCAAATGAAAAATCTCTAAACATGAAAGTCGTAGAGGAGATCAAGATGAACAAATTTGATTTTCAATTTTTTTTCATTTGAAGCTTACTTGAAGGATAAAAATAGCTTGACATTTGGAACACCATATGTTTGATGAAGTGCAGGGCATCTAGCTCGTCCATGACTTGGTTGCCCGGTAATTTTGCCCTGATTTTGCCAAACTTTGATTGATCATATTTCTCTAAATTTTGATCCAATTAAAGTGTTCTTACTATGGATTTTAAGCTTAGGATGTGCTCTTCAATTGGATCAACTTAGGCCTGAAATTTGAGGCCTTTATCTTGAAGAAAGAATGCCTTGAAGTGAGGTGCAAAATGGTCAAAAGTTGCTACATTTAGAAACCCTAAGTTTCTATTTTGGACAGTTTTGTGATTTCTTGATTTTTCTATGGATCTCTTGATTTTTCTTGATCAAACCTTAACCATTGAACAAATTTGACTTGTGGAACATGATTTTGACCTCAAAAAGTCAGGAGTTGACTTTTCTTCTGCATAGTTGACTTTTCCCCAATTTCTTGATTTTCAAGTAACTGACCAATTGGAAACCTTCTGAAATGATCCAATGGGCAATCTCCCACCCTTAGATACTTGATAGAATATAGAAACCCTTGAGATCAAATTTGAATCAAAATTTCCTCAGGAGACCTCTTGAATCAAAAACCCTAATTTGGTGCCCTTTTTGCTTAGGAGGTGATGCACTGATTCAACTTCTTGATCAGTTCTCTTCTTCCAATGGCTTAAGGGATCAAATGAAATGATATGAGATATGAGATACCCTTGAGGCTTGTAGGTAGATCCTTGGATCTTGCTCTCTATCTTTGAATGATCAAAACTTTGGAAATCAACTGACCACATGCCTTCTAAATCTTCCAATGATGAATGTCTTATTTTTTATGACTTGAATGTAATGCAATGCATAAAAGTGTATGCTAAATGATATGAAAATGAGAGGGAAAATTTTGGGGTGTTATAGTGATATATGAAGATCTTTAAAGCTTATACGAAGAATCATCATCGACCATAAGCTTCGATTGTTGAAAGGTACATCACAGAAGAAACTATTGAGTTTTGTACAAACTATTTGTCGGACGCAAATTCTATAGGAATTCCAAAGTATCATCATGCAAACACAGACAGAAGAGGTATTTAAGGTCTAAATGTTAAGTCAATGACTCAGGATGTAGTTATTCAAGCACATATCTATATATTGAATAATATTGATGAAGTTTAACCTTTCATAGATACTCACAAAAGACTTTTGAGGAAAAAATATCCCTGAATGAGTGATAAGTTTTTGTTGATAGAGAAAACAAGAGATTCATATATTGGTTTAATAAAAGTGTAGCTAATGATCGTAGTGCATCCGAGATACTTAAATGGTTATCGTACGAGCAAAAATTTTGTGTCATAATTGGACTACATACGACATTGGTCATTATACCTCTTATACAAAATCAAAAGATGGTCGTAATACAATGCAAAATAATGGGGTTATGGTTGAAGCCGAATCAATGTATTTCTCTAGTTCAAAAGATAAGAATCTTGTATTGGCAACTACCACGTTTTATGGTGTCATTGATGAGATTTGGGAGATTGATTATGTTATTTTCAAATTGATTTTATTTAAATGCAAGTGGGTTCCTAATAATATTAATGGTGTACACATTGATGACTTAGGATTCACCTGGGTCGACCTTGGCAAGGCATCTTTTATGACCGAACTATTCATCATGGCTTCTCAAGAAAAACAAGTTTTCTATGTTACCGACCCATCGAACATATCGGGGAAATGGTCAATTTTTCTCCAAGGAAAAACACATTTTTCTTAGTGATGAAAGTCTTGATATTCCTTCCACACCTTCTTCCATAACACAAGTTCCTACCTCATATGATGAAGTTGAAGGCATATGGGAAAATTAACAAGTACGTAATTTATTATTTATTCATAATATATTAATTGTATGTTATAGTTTATAAGTATTTTTAATAACAAATATATTTATTTGAAATCATAGGATTTTAGAGTCAAGACACCAAGAGACAAAGAACCAAAACACCAAGTTACAATTATGTGATGTTATGTAATATGTAAACTGTAGGTTGTTTGTTCTGATAAATTATAGGATGTTTGTTTTGATACAATTGAATATGATACAATTATGTGATATTATGAATATGATACAATTAATATTATTATGATAACTTTATCACAAATGTGAGGTGTATTTTCTGATGTGATATGGTGAATAATAATACAGGTTAAAAATAGGATTAATTATAAAAATAGGATAATATTTGTTAATTCTGCAATGTAACAAAAGTTATATATCATAACTGTTATAATATCCTGCGCGCTATAAAAAAAATCAAAACGACGCAACTGAGAATCGAACCTAGGACCATTATTTTTATCACAACGATCTTTTGGAAAACATATTGTCATAGGGCACGCGCTTTCTAATTTATTACAACGGTTACTGGGTCATGATTGTAAGTATCATATATACAACCACACTCTACATAAAAACTCCTTGGTACGCATGATTATATATCTTTCCCAACCGTTGTTAAATAGGTTTTCTATAGTAGTGTCTTCTTCTTCTTCTGTGTGTTTGCACAAAGGATGTTAAAGAGGTGAGCACTTCTGATGTCATCTTCTTGCTTGCAGATCCTTCAGTTGTTCTTTTTCTTTTGTTTTCTTGAGTTACTGCATTCATTATGGTTGTCTTTATGAAATCTCTCTTTGGAATCCAAATTTGCTTTTGCTTGTATATCTTAGTGCTCTAAGGATTAAGTGATGAAGGAAGATAATCTGATATGAGTCCTTATATAGACGTGTTACATACATTATCCCAAGTATCAGTTATTATAATATTGGTTAAGGCTAATCAATACTTTTAATTATAAGTCTTGCAAATGTTATCTAACAATCTAACCTATTAAAGATTCCTTAACAACTATGAATATTATGTTTAACTGTTACTTCTGGTGTCAGTTTTACTTTGTTTTTGTACCTTCAGTAAATAAAAAAAAGGCAAATTATTGGAATTTACTTGCATGCAATAAAGCATTGATCAAAATACTATTTTAATTAATTTAAGATGAAGGATTACAATTTTAAAAAACAGAATTAAATGATCCTAGAACAGATCCCTATCTAGGTCATCTAGTCCCTTACATTAGGACCAGTTGTCATAACCAACTTCTTCATCTTCTTCATCAACTTATTCTTCCTCTTCCACTTCTAGGATTGGACGGTAAAACAACTTGTTGAACCGTCTCATTCTCTTTGACCTTTGTCAGATTCTTCCTTCTTGACCTCAGTGCAGCTTCTGAAGGACTTTCTTCTGAGGGTTGTTTTTGATTTGTTGGCATTTCCTCATCAGAAGTAAGTTTTGAAGAGGGAAGAGGCCCAATAATGGAGTATTCAAAAGAAACTCACTTCTGTAGGATCCAAACATTACAACTTGAAGAGTTATCAGAGTTCTCTCTTACAACAGATGTCTTATAACTCCCAGCTAATGCTTCCATGACTCTAAGTAGTTGTTGATGAAATTGATTTAGATGTTGGTTGCTTTTATAATGACTTATGAGCATACCAAAAGTCTGGATTTAATCCTTACTTGATTCTTGGAATAGTAACGACCACTAAAACTTTAAAGCATGCACTATACAAACCTTAATGACTATTATTACTTGATCATTTTTATCTCTTGGAAATTGATCCTATAATGATGGTCTGAGATGCATTTATGAGTCTAATTCTTTTCTTTGTCTCTTTTTAAAATTTTCTTATTGATGTGACAAAATGGTAAGAAATAATGGTAAGTATTTAAATAGAAAATGAATCCACTGAGTACCTATTCAGTTTTACATATTAGTTATTTATAATTATGTTATTTAAATTAATGTTTTTATGGTTATCTTGCCCGGGAGACACATTTTAACTTTCTTATATATAGAATTAAGGAGGAGTTTACAAACCTCAGCCCTAGCCTATCAAACTCAAAATGAGCTTACAAACCTCGTATTCTAATGTTTCCAAAGGAAGTTAAAATATTATTTTTGGTTTTCTTAATTATGGAACTAAGGGGGAGCTTACAAACCTCAACCTTGGAACTATTTGACTTAGGGGGGTCTTACATACCTCAGACCATGATGTTATTAAGAAAACTAAATTATTTTTTCTTGAAATGTAGTACTTGGTGTTAGAGTCAACAGAGCTCAACTTTGGACTATTAGGCTCAGGGGGGCTTACAAAACCTATACCCTGATGTTGTTGAGAAAATTATAACTTTCCAACATTGTCCTTTAAATACTTATGTCTGTCATCATCAAAAAGGGGGAGATTATTAAAACAAGAGTTGTTCATGAAATATTCTCTTTGGATTTTGATGATAGCAAATTATTGAAAGTAAACCGATTTATTTGATGTGTGTGCATGTTCTATTACTTGTAAATACTAGAAAAAATATGATTTACATTATCACACTAGGGAGTTGCTGAATTTCTAGCTTATGGTGGCAGAATCTGAAGAACACTTGCTAGTGTGGCTTGGCGTAAACTTTGGTGTTGAAGGTTTCACCATTAGACAAGTCACTACAGTTAGTGAATGTATATTGGCTTCTGGTACCATTCATATTTGGTGATAAAGCTAGAGTTGTCTGTACTGTATAAAGCAAGTTGCATTGTTTAATTAGTTTGTCAGCTAGAGTCTAAAGATTGCAAGGCTCAAGAAAGGTTGTCATGCTTTACGAATATCTACTCTTATTGAATCTATTAGTACATAATCTCTTGAAGACTCAAAGGTTAAACATGTTACACATTGGATCAATATCTTCTGGTGTATATATCTTCAACGTCTCTTGTACTATGTAGTAAAAGCAAATAACTCTAGTTGTTTATATGGCTGAAGGTTCAAGTTGAATCTTTAACAAGGATTATCCAAAAGAAGGAGTAACTAGATCAATAATTATTAACTCTATTGTATATGTAGATTTTTTGTGGTAGGTTGTGATTGTAAAAGCCTTAAGATTTCTTACTATTGAATATCTTATAAATCTTAAGTTCTTTAGGTCTTTGTTATGGTGATTTCTCGTACCTATGATACTTGTATCATGTACACCTTATTTTCTATTCTGCTGAACCTATTTAGCAGTTTAGATTAAATTCTCTTGTTATGTGCTTGAGCAAAAGTCTTGTCTCATTGGGATTCAAGCAACACGACTTAAGTCAAAGAGCTTGAGCTATATAAGTCTCTTACTATGTGCTTATGCAATAAAAGTATTAATCAGCTATGATGATTGAGAAAAGTAAAGTCTCGAGCCTAGATGCTTGAGCCAATAAGTCTCTTTCTTAAGTGCTTGAGCTGTGAAGTCTTAATCAAATGGATTGATTGAGTAAGGGAAATTCTCATCTAGTATGGCATGAGAAGGAAGTCTCGAGTGGAGCTTGTAATGGGAAATTATATTATGGTGGATAGTATTATTGTTATTGGATAAATTAAATAATTGGAAAATATGAGGTGAGGGGCAAGGTGGTCATTTGGTGGGTTTAGTGAGGGTAATAGAGGAAGTCCCTAAGTTGGTTTAAGGGATTAAGTTGTAAAGAGGAAAAAGGATTGTGTTATTGGTGAACGAAGACGATCGTGAAAAGTAGAGAGGAGAAGAAGAGAAAAGGGCTAGGGTTGAAGAGTAGAATCCGCGAGGAAGAAGAATTTCTCGTCAAAACCAAGGTAAGTTTGGGATTCTTCCGTCTATAAAGGGGTTTTATAATGGGGATTGGGTAGGTTGAAGATTAGGGATTGAGGTTTTGGTGGTTTGAATGAGAATTGTGTTGATTAGTTGATAGTTGTTGTTGTTAGTTGATAATGCTGTAAATTAGGTGATTAAATGAATATTCTGAAATTATCTGGCTGGAATTGGTGTTTTGGTGTGATGATTTCGTAGCAGAATGAGTGCAGGTCGCAGAAGGAGAACCGTGTGAATCATAAATCTCGCTTAGCGACCAAGGTAACCTTTGGAAAATCAGAATATAGAGAGTTGCTCGTTTAGCGAGCAATCCCCCTCGCTCAGCGAGACCTGGAGCGAAAAATGTTGAATTTTAATTCCGAATAAATTCCTTAAAATTCCTTAAATGGTTTAGTAATGCTTAGGAATCGATGTGGTGTAGTTGATGGTAGTAAAAGAGGAGTTATACACATGATTGTAGGGATAATTAGTATAATTCTAATATGAATATATTTGATAGGTTGTTGGACTTAGTTGTTGTTGTGTTATGATTTGTTGTGTTTGTGATAAGTTATATAAGTTGTTGCTTATACATGTATATGTAATATGTTGTTCTATATGTTGTTGTTGCGTTAGTGGTGGTTGAAGTTGATGTATGTAGTGATATGTTGAATATACATGATGTTGATGATAGCTAGTTGATGTGATAAATCGTGGTATGATATATGTTATTGAGTTGCATTTGTAGTTGTTGTATGTATTGCATATATGTCATTGGTGTTACATGACATATTGCATAGTTGGAGCATTATACCAATGTAGGTATAATGGTTGGATCTGAGTGGAATCGTTTTGATGTTGGTGCGATCATAAAATAGGGATCGTGCGTGGCCATGAAATAGGGGTTGAGGGTGTGATCATGAAATAGGGATCATACTGGACCATGAAAGAGGGGTCAAGAGTTCCGACGGGAACTGGATCTTGAAATAGAGATTGGATTATGGTACCGCATGCATAGGGTCAAGTAGGGTCTCATTGCATAATTGTTGTTGTTGTATATGACTTTGTTGATGTGTATGTTGTGGAAGTGTATGATGTTGTTGTGGACAAGATGTGGTTGTGTAGTGTTAGTGGAGAAGTGGTGTTTTTTTTCTTTCTGATACTTGCTAATTCTTATTATATTACTCTTTTGTGATGTAAGTATCTCACTCCTTCTATTTGAATGCTTCCCTATGTTGGTAACATGCAGGTGAGCAGGATAAGAAGAATGATGGTCGGTGAACTCGTTGTACTTCACGTCCTTAGGATGTCAGCTCTGATACGTCGCTTTGGGTGTCGGGACGACATTACACTTTATTTGTTTTATTTGATGAAAAACATTTAGTGATGAAAATGTTATATGTTATTTTTGAATTCCGCTATATGTTGGATAATGTTTCATAAACGTATCATTGAGCCTTATGTTGGTTTTTAAAGTTGAATTGTGGCACTCAAATATTTTGTTGATAATTTTACTTTGATTTTATTATTATTTCCATGGGGTAATTTGGGTTTTACAAAGTGGTATCAGAGCAGATCAGTGCGTCCGACCAAGTAGTTGAGTCGTTGAGTATTGATCGTTGTTGTTGTGTTGTCGTTGTTGATTCTAAATCATTGTTAGATTATGTTGTGTCACAGATTTAGAATGTCTGGAAGGAACGATGTCGCACTTGCTGCTGCTATGCAAGAGATGACACAGGCCATGCAAATCCCGATGAATGTTGGGGATCGCAAAAGTGATGAGTTCAAGAAGAATGATCCGCCTACATTCAAAGGGAAGTATGACCCTGATGGGGCACATGAATGGCTCAAGGAGATAAATATAATCTTCAGATTGATGGAGTGCTCGAAATGAAGTAAGGTGCGGTTGGGTGCACACATATTAGTGGCTGAAGTCGATGATTGTATGAGTTCTCGAAGTGTGTTAAATTCTAGAATAGTTTGAGGCCTGAGATTAAGCAGGGGATTAGTTATCAGAGAATCCAAAGGTTTCCGGATTTGGTAGATTGCTGCAGGATCTTTGAAGAGGACAGTAAGGCTCGATCGGAGCTTTTCAAAGGTCTAGCTGAGAGAAGAGGTAAACAACAAGGGAATTGTGGGAAACCTTATGCAACTCCTGCTGATAAGGGTAAGCAGAAATAGAATGAAGGTAAAAGGCCAAGTGGGTGAGGTTCTCCTACTTCGCTGAAGTGCTATAGGTGTGGTGAGATGGGTCATCGTGTCAGTGAGTGCACGAGTGATGTGAAGAATTGTTTCAAGTGTGGTCAGCCTGGACACTTGATTGCCGAGTGCAAGGAAATCTAGTTACTTGCTATAACTATGGGGAGCAAGGTCACATCAGTACACGTTGTCAGAAGCCTAAGAAAGCTGCAACTGGAGGAAAGGTGTTCGCTTTGACAGGGACACATACTTTCAGCGAAAATCATTTGATTAGAGGTATTTATCATATTTATCATATTTTGTTGATTGTTATGATTGACACAGGTGCGATGCACTGTTTTATTTCTCTTGATTGTGTGAGGAAATTAGGACTTGTCGTGTCTCCGATGCAAGGAGAGATGATTATCGAGACTCCTGTTGATGGGTCGTTAACTACTTCTCACGTATGTCTGAATTGTCTATTATCGATTTATGGTAAGGACTTTGGTGTGGATTTGATTTATTTTCCTTTGAGAGGTATAAATGTAATTATGGGTAAGAATTGGTTGGAGTACAACCATGTTTATATTAATTACTTCAGTAAGTCGGTTCGGTTTCTTACTCCTGGTGAAGAGGAAATAGAAGCTGGTTATTTGTCTGCTCGAGGGTTGAATGAGTTTATGAATGAAGAAGCACAATTTTTGGCGTTGTTTGCATCATTGTCAATGGAGAATGATGTGGAAATTAGTGAATTGCAAGTGGTGAGGGATTTCCTGGAAGTGTTTCCAGATGATGTTATGGATGTGCCGCCAGAGATAGAGAGATATGGAGTTTAGTATTGATCTTGTGCCAGGAATAATACCTATTTCGATGGCACCATATCGTATGTCAGCTTCCGAGTTATCTGAGTTGAAGAAACAGTTAGAGGAACTATTAGAAAAGAAAATTGTGAAACCGAGTGTATCACCGTGGGGAGCACCGGTATTGTTGGTAAAGAAGAATGATGGTAGTATGAGGTTGTGTATTAATTATTGACAACTGAATAAGGTGACGATTAAGAATAAGTATCCACTTCCAAGGATAGATTATCTGATGGATCAGTTGGTTAGTTCTCGGGTGTTTAGTAAGATCAATTTGAGATCGGGTTATCATCAGATAAGAGTAAAATATGAAGATATTCAGAAGACTGCGTTTAGGACTCGATATGGACACTATGAATATGTAGTTATGCCATTTGGAGTTACTAATGCATCTGGTGTATTCATGGAATATATGAATCGGATTTTCCATGAGTATTTGGATCAATTTGTTGTTGTTTTTATAGATGACATTCTGATTTATTCTAAGTCAGAAGAAGAGCATGTTGAACATTTGAGAATTGTGTTGCAAGTGTTGAAAGAGAAGAAGTTGTATGAAAAATATTCGAAGTTCGATTTCTGGTTGAAAGAGGTGAGTTTTCTTGGTCATGTGATTTCAGAAAGAGGGATTGTTGTGGATCCATCCAAAGGAGATGCAGTGCTAGAATGGGAGACTCCGAAGTCAGTGACAGAGATTAGAAGTTTCTTAGGTTTGTCCGATTATTATCGAAGGTTTTTTTTAAGGTTTTTCAAAGTTGGCACTTCCGTTGACCCAATTGACTTGTAAGAATAAAGCCTTTGTGTGGGATTTTCAGTGTGAGAAAAGTTTTATTAAGCTGAAGAAGAAGTTGACTACTGCACCAGTTTTGATTTTGCCGAAAGCAGATGAACCGTTTGTGGTGTATTGTGATGCTTCTTTAATAGGTTTAGGTAGAGTATTTATGCAAGATGGCCATATTGTGGCATATGCTTCGCGTCAGTTGAGAATTCATGAGAGGAATTATCCTACTCACAATTTAGAGTTAGCAGTTTTGGTTTTTGTATTAAAGATTTGGAGGCATTATTTGTATGGTTCGAGCTTTGAGGTGTATAGTGATCATAAGAGTTTGAAATACCTGTTTGATCAGAAAGAGCTGAATATGAGACAGGGACGTTGGTTAGAATTTCTGAAGGATTATGACTTTAGTTTAAATTATCATCTAGGTAAGGCTAATGTTGTATCTGAGCCTTGTGTCGGAAGACATTGCATATGTCAACTATGATGGCTAGGGAGTTGGAACTAATTGAACAATTCAGAGATATGAGTTTGGTTTATAAACAGACACCTCATAGTGTGATGTTGGGAATGCTGAAGGTTAATAATAATTTTCTTGACCGTGTTCGGGAAAATCAGAAGTCAGATGTGAAATTAGTGGACTTGATGGTTAATGATGAACGAGTCAAAAATAATGAGTTTCGGGTTGATGAGCGGGGAGTACTTAGATTTCAGGATCGTATTTGTATTCCTAGCGATCTTGAATTAAAGAGAATGATTCTTGAAGAAGGGCATAAATTTGGTTTGAGTATTCATCCAGGAGCGACGAAAATGTATCAGGATTTGAAGAAGATATTTTGGTGGCCCGTTATGAAGCGTGATGTGGCTCAGTTTGTGTATCCGTGTTTGACTTGTCAGAAGTCGAAAATGGAACATCAGAAACTTGCTGGTTTGATGCAACCGTTGGATATTCCCGAGTGGAAATGGGATAGTATATCTATGTATTTTGTTAAGGGGTTACCTACTACTCCAAGAGGGCATGATGCTATTTGGGTGATCGTTGACGGGTTGACTAAGTCAGCGCATTTTATACTGATTGGTATTACTTATTCTTTGCAGAGATTAGCAGAGATATATGTTGGTGTGATTGTGAAGTTGCATGGAATAGCATTAAATATTGTGTCAAATAGATATCCGCGGTTTACTTCGAGATTCCGGGAGAGCCTGCAAGAGGCATTGGGTTTTAAGTTGAAGTTGAGTTCAGCTTATCATCCTTAGATTGATGGACAGATGGAGAAGACGATACAATCCTTAGAAGATTTGTTGAGGACTTGTTTGCTTGAATAAGGAGGTGATTGGTATAGTCACTTGTCATTGATTGAGTTTACTTATAACAAAAATTATCATTCCAGTATTGGAATGGAACCGTTTCAAGCTTTGTATGGTCGAAGATGTCAGACACTTTTGTGTTGACAAGAGTCAGGTGAGAGTGTTGTACTTGGACCCGAGATTCTACAATAGACTAATGAGATGGTGAAGTTGATTTGAGATAAGATAAGGACTTTACAAAGTAGGCAGAAGAGTTACCATGACAAAAGAAGGAAGGATATTGAGTTTCAAGAAAGAGATCATGTATTTTTGAGGGTTACTCCAATGACCGGTGTTGGACAAGCTTTGAAGTCAAGAAAGCTTACTCCTAAGTTTATTGGACCATATCTGATATCGACGAGAATTGGACCTGTTGCTTATAGAGTGACATTGCCGCTGAGATAGTCCAATTTGCATGATGTGTTTCATGTTTCACAGCTTCGGAAGTATGTACCGGATCCGTTGCATGTGATAGTGATGGATGAAGTTGAGGTAAGAAATAATCTTATGGTTGAAGCATTATCTGAACGAATTGAAGATCGGGAAGTAAAGCAGTTGAGAGGCAAGGAGATTGTCCTTGTGAAGGTAGTTTGGGGAGGATCTGCCAGTGGGCATATGACTTGGGAATTGGAGAGCAGGATGCTGTAGCGGTAAAATCGTGAGTGTAAGTTATTGATTAACTTAACTCAATATACACAGAGTCGCCACCGCGCTTTTATTTATTTCCAAAAGGAAAAAGGTAAAAGAACGAACAAAACCTAATGAATCTAAAAGCAAAAGCTAAAAGAAACAAACAGAGAACGAGTAAGGGGATTGGTTACAAATCGGGAAGGTTTTACGCACCCGACTTGTCCGTGGTACTCCACGGGAACCCTTTGAAATATTTACTGCATTTTTGGCTTGAAATGGTTTGCTTGAAAAAAGATTGAAGAGATTAGAAGAAGAATGTTTTTTAAGATTTTGGTGTTTGAAGAGACGAACGCCTCATGCCTACGTACCCACAAAGTGCAATGTGAGATCAAAACCCCGTAGTTCGTGGTACAAATTGTGAAAAGAAGCAATGAGTTGAATTGATTTTAAAATGTAGAGATAAGTCGTCATTCTTTAGCGAATAATTCCGCTAGAAAGAATGAATCATATCTAAACATAAAAAATGGTTAAAAAGAAACGTGCACGAGGGCACAAAATCAATTGAATGAGTTTTGGATGTTTTAAAGTTTTTTTTTTAGAAGAAAGTTTCGATATGCTTATGTGGTTTAGCATTTATTAAGAAAATGAAATGAAAAGGTAAAATCGCATGACCTAAGTCAAGGTTTGATTGAAAAAATGTTTGAAGTTTGAAAACCAAGAAGATTTTGAAAATAGGAAGAGGATTTGAAAATTGAAGAAGTGGAAGGAGATGAAGGGACTATCCTAAAACTTGAAAATAAAAGCTAAAGGAAGAACGATCAAACCATATGGCAAGCATTCTTTGAAACAATCAGATTTCCATCTTCATAATCAAGTGAACTCAATCGGAGCCAAAGTCTTCAATCCGTAACAACTTGAGCAAAGGGAGAGATCCTAAAATCTAAGTCCAAACTCCGATGCTAAGGATAGTAACCATAGTCCGAAATTAAAGTCACAAATCTTTTAGATGTTTAATCCTTTATTAATGTTTTTGTGTCCAAATGGACAAAGGAAAAATCACAAGTATAACAATATAAACATAAACAATATGATGAATGATATAGAAGCATAATAAGAGAGATAAGGAGCGAGAGATTGAAATAAAAGAGGATAAGGTGCGAGAGATTGAATTAAAATGAATTATATTCACATTATTATAATATTTACATATAAGTGGTATGATGAACTTAATCAAGCACAACCACGAAAAAATAACAAAAATCGAGGCAACCGGATCCAAGTGGATCTTATTCCGAATCGGGACAACTTTAGGTCTATGTTAAGCAGTCGCCGAGTAATTTACGGAGTAATTACCCTACAAATGAGGCCTGCCACCACCAATTAAGGTGGAAAATATTTGTATTAATACACGTTAGAGAAATGATATAATGAATCATTCTCCGAAAACATGTCGCACAAAAAGAAAAGGAACAGTCTAATCTTAATCGAGATTTTCGTTGAATTTATCGAAGGCAACCTATCACGATCTCAAAGTATGGAGAATGATCCAAATGATCATTCATCCATAGATTTGAAATAATGAAGATTAAACCTCTTCGAAAAAACAACAATCTACGAATCGGAGATTGTCATCGACCAAAAAAATAAAAAGATGGAAAAGAACACATGGATCTGAAAATAAATACATCATCAAAAGAACAAAATAAAAAAACCTTTTATGAAACTCTCATTTATAAATTGTTTATAAAATGTTCCTTTTTTGTCTAAAATTTTCCTAAAATCTTTTCTAAGTACTTTTTTCCTAAGTTTTACATCAAAAAAATTGAAAACAAATGTTAAAGAACAAAAATAATAATAATAATAATATAAAAAAAAGAGGTTAACAAAATGGAAAGGGGAGGATCCGCGGGTTTGTGCTGGATAGCAACCCGGATCCATAGCCAAGGCCCAAACTCAAATAATACAACAATTAAAAAAAACAAATTATAAGAAAAGAAAGAAAGAGCAGGAGGCATCATCTTCTTCAAAGTGCAGTTCTGCACCTTCTCTAATCAAAACGAAACACCGTTCCTTCTTCTTCCCGACGCGCAAACAATCTGCCTCAATAAAGTAAGCTTTTCGCCTCAAAATTTACTTCTCAGTCTTGGATCCTCTTTCGATTTTGTATTGCTTCTTTTATCTGAGTCACTGAGATTGCTTCGGTATGTGAAATTTATTTGGGAGGACGAAATTGGTGAAGGATCGATGAAGGATTTGAAGAGATCTTGAATTGAAGATGAATTGGGTTTGAAGATTGAACTGAAAGTGAAGGTTGCGATATTTGCGGTAGGTATGAGTTTTGAATTTATGAGATTGAATGGATTTGAAGGTTTGAATTAGTGATGAAATTGAAGATGGAGAAATGGTTGAAGCTTTGTTCTGATTTTGACAGGGTAGTGAGAGGCTCTCAAAGCTTGGCCAAAGAGTGAAGAATGGGGTTTAATTTATAGAGGGAAAGAGGAATTTTGAAGGCTGCCGTTTTGTGTTGGATGTGTTGCGTTTCGGGACTTCACGGAAGGTATGTGTGTGCAGTTTTTTTTTTTTTTGCGTTTTGATGCCTTCGTTTCGTGAAGTAAGGGCTGCGTTTTTCTTTGAAATCATTTGCGTTTTATTGTTGTTTGTGATGTAGCTGCGGAAATACGTTTTGGCTTTAGGAAGCTGCTGTGTGTGTTCAACTTGCGTGAAGTCATTCAGCTGGGTGAAGTTGTTTGAGCTGGGTGTTTGTGTGAAGTGAGCTGCGGTGGGAAGCTTGTTGTTCGGCTTGAAGTTGCTTTGGCTCAAAGTGATTTGCGATGGCTAGAAGTTACTTGTAGCTGGGCCTGCGGCTTGGAGTTGTTGGGCACGGTTTGCGTGAAGTGACTTGAGTGTGTGTGGATTAAGGCGTGAGGAGCTGGCTTGAGGAAAAGCTGTTTTTGCTTCGTGTGGCTGAGAAGGTTTGGCGCTGAAATTGTTGCTTGGTGCTTTCACGTGCGAGATAGCTTGTATTGTTTCGGCTTTGTGCAGGTGGAAAAGCTGAGAATTGCTTTGGGGTTGTACCGTGTGTTGGCTTTGAAAGTGCAATGGCTTGGCGAAGCAGCTGGGTGTTTGTGTGCGTATGGCGTGAAATTTGTTGCTTGGTTTTGGCTGTGTCACGTGATGTGGTAGTAGTGGCTTGGAAAAGTTGTGTAGGCTGAAGTGATATTGGCTGTTAATTTTGTGAAATGTTAACTTTTTTTCTAATTTTATTTTTTTGTATAAAAACTAAAGAATGGGCTTAAAGAAAGAAATAAAATGGTCTTTAAAGACCTAAGTGGATATTGGGGTTTTATAGAATGGATAAAAAAAATTGAACATGAATATATTTTAAAATTGAATGTGGTTTTAAAAATGAATTAAAAGAAATTGATTCTTTTTTTTTTTTTGACAACTTGGACATAAAAAATGGATAATAAAATGAATGGGATAAAAAAAATGGATATATGACATAATGAATATTTTTGTGAAATGGATAAAATTGAAAAAGGTTATTGAATACGGATAATCGAGAAAAAATGGAAGAAAGGATGGTCATTGGATAAAAATGGATAATGGATATGGACTTGATGAAAAGATAGAAGTGAAAAATGTTTATTTGGATAATAATGTGATATATGGATAATCGAGAAAAAAAATGGATATTGGAAATTAAAAATGGTTTAAGGGATGATGATTTTTTAAGCCCACAACAAATTTCTGATTTTTTCTTGCACAAGCCACTTGAATACGGACCCTCCTGGACCACTTGAAGATTCAAACCAAACTTCGCACAAAACACTGTCTGATAACCGATGACTTTCACACACAACACAACTTGAACTTTTGAATACGCACTGTCTGAGGACTAAACCACTGGCACAAACAACTTGCAGTTGAAACAATCTTTTGATAGTTTGACCAAGATTAGGTCAAACGTCCATTTGAATTGAATTGTGACTGAACAAACGTATTTGACTTGAAAATCAATGCCCTGTCTTTGAAATCCTGCAACACATAGAAGAAGAAGAAACAGACTGTACCATATTTTTTGATATTTTGGTTAGAAGTTAGTAAATATAATCAAATAACAGCAATTAAACATGGTGATCCCCTGCGAAGCATAGACCTGCACCTGAAAAGGGATAAACGAGCCGGTGCGTGATCTTGTTTATATGCGAAATGCAGATGAGATGCGAAAAATCTTAGGGTCAAAAATTAGGGTATGACAGATGCCCCTATTTAAGTTTCTTCAATCCAGAGATAATGAAGATCGAGATCTTCGTTTCGACAAGATGGAAGATACTTAAATATCAAAAAACCCAATTTTTGATCCTAAGATGCCAAAAACTGGAATGAAATGAAACGAAACGAATGATATGAAATGATATGAAGCATATGAAAATGTTATGAAAGCACATGAGATGTTACATGAAATGTTATGATGAGATTATGAGACGAGATGAAATGTATATGAAAATGCAGAGAAAATAATGTGAAAGCATATGAAATATTATGAGAAAATTTATGAGCTGATATGAAATGTATCTGGAATCAAATGAAATGCATAGAAGTCCGTGAGGGACAAGACGATACATGAAAAGAATAAACGCTAGGGATAAGGAGCATAAAACTCCAACGGGGAAAAACAACATGCTAAAGACTAACACATGGCTCAGCTGAGACGAAAATGTCCAAGAATGGCAATTGGACAGAAAGGATCACAACATCCGGGAATGACACTGAATGAAGTGAGAAAAGTCCTGAAAAAAGTACATCAGAAACATCCAAGGATGACGTTACTGACTTTAACTAGGAATATCCGAGAATGGCAGTCGGAAAAGGGTAATCACAACATCTGAGAATATCAATCAGATAAGAAGTGTGAATCACAACATCCAGGAACAGAACTGAATGAAATGGGAGAAAGGTCCGGGACAGTACATCAAATCAATGATGACTTCACTACGGACATCCGAGAATAGCAATCGGAAGGGAAGTGATCACAACATCTGAGAATGGCAATCAGATAAAATATGAAGCACAACATTCAGGAACAGCACTGAATGAAATGGGAAAAGTTCGGGACAGTACATCAAATCAATGATGACTTCACTATGGACATCCGAGAATGGCAATCGGACGGAAAATGATCTTAACATCTGAGAATGGCAATCAGATAAAATATGAATCACAACATTCAGGAACAGAACTGAATGAAATGGGAAAAAGTCCGAGACAGTACATCAAATCAATGATGACTTCACTATGGACATTCGAGAATGGAGATCAGATAAAAGGGTGTAATATATGAGAAGACACGACAAGTATATGAAGAAAAAGTTCTGGAGAGACAGACAAATGCCAATTAAGTTGGACTTTAACCAAAAAGTAAGAAGTTGAAAACAAACAGACTTCGAGAAATGCATATGAGGACTAAAACACTCAGTATGCAGACTGTTGCACCCCAAAATTTGCCCTCACAATACAAGACTTTGTGTTCTAAGAAGGTTCACAAGGTTCACAAGTTCTCCAACACTTGCAAGACCTTTCATGAGGTTCATGAAGTCTACAAGTTACTTCTTGAAGGTTCACAAGGTTCACAAGTTCCATAATGCTTTCAATGCCTTTCTTGAAGTTCATGAAGTCTACAAGTTACTTTATGAAGGTTCACGAGGTTCACAAGCTTCTCAACATTTACAATACCTTTCATGAGGTTCATGAAGTCTACAAGTTACTTCTTGAAGGTTCACAAGGTTCACAATGATTACAAAGCTCTCCTGAGGTTCATGAGGTCTACAAAGTCACTTCATGAGGTTCACAAGGTTCACAAGCTTCACAATACCTCCAATGAGGTTCACAAGACATTTTATGAAGATTCACAAGGTTCACAAAATTCACAATTGGTCAGAAGAGTTGACAATTCCCTCAGACAATGCACCTCCTAAGCAGTGCATCCAAAACTAGGGTTTTGACTTTAATCAGGCTAAATGGACTTCCAAGACTTCAAGTGAACTTCATAACATCTTATATGTGTATAAGAACCCCCATGACAAGTTTCAAGACTTTTCTCAAAAGTTTGCTCAGTCAGATGATCAGATAAGTCAAAATCAGTCAATGCAGTTAAAAAAGTCAAACTGAGGTCAACTGTGGTCAAACCAAAGTCAAACTTCATGATTTTTTGCCAACATCAAGTATATGAAGTAAAATTCATCATTTGATCAAGGTTTGATCATGATTCATCAAGGAGATTCCAGATCATCAATAATCAGGAGTTTCTAAATTAGGGTTTCCTCAGTAAAAGTCAACTGAACTTTGACCAGCCATAACTTTCACATACTTCATCACCAAGTCTCCATCCAAAGCTCATTTTGAAGGAAATTGAATTCTCTACAACTTTGATGTTGAAGGTTAAGCCCAAAAATGCTTCATTTGAGAGATATGATCTAAGACATTATAGGTCATTTCAAAAGTCAACAAAAAGTCAACAGCTTCAAAAGGGCATAACTTGAGATTGGTAAATGATATGGACCTGAAACCAATGGGGTTGTTTAGAGGACTCTTCAAGCCTTCCAAAAAGTCCAAGAACACCCTCATACTCTTAAAATTGAAGGAGATGTGCCCTTGTAAAGTTGGGCAATTTTGTGATGGTTTATGTTGAAAATGGAGGCTTAGAAGTATTTCTTTCCAAATGGGCTGCCTAATTTATGACCCAATCCATCTCATAATATGGTGCACGACCCAATTGACCAAAATTCATCATTTTTATTATTTTCTATTTATTTATTATTGATTTAATCCATAAAAATCATTTTAAATAAATAAAAAATATAAAAATCTATTTTTGGGTGAGGATATTATTTCTAGAAATTCATAATTATTGATTGAATTAGAATGAGAAGGAAATCATGTGATCTCTCCCAAAGTAGCAAGCTCTTATGATCAAATATTTGACTTTTAACACTTGATCTTTTTCAATATTTTTTGATCCAAATTTTCACATAACCAAGTCTTATTTCTGACCTAGTTCACTCATCTATATATGCTTAACACAAACCCTAGCCCTAGACACGAATTTTGCAGCCTCAAATAACACTCTCCAACTTCAAAAATTCAAAGAAAAACTCACAATCGGATTTTTGATTATAGGTAGTTTCAATACATTCCAAGCACACCAATCTCTTTTATGATGATTATTGAACATGCCTGGATCATTTGCAATGCCTAAAACATCATCATTCGCATGAACAGAATGAACTTTGTTCTTGGTTTCTTCATTTTTCGATTGCATTAATTTGTTCATTATAAATTGTTTTTGTGATCATAATCTTGTTTGTTATTGTATAAAGATGATTTCTGGGCAGGAAAGATGAAGAATCCGTGCCTAATTCGTGAAATGCCATATTAGGGTTCAAAACCTCCAATTAGGGTTTATTGTTTGAATGAATATAAATAAATTGTGGAGACATAGAACTGTTGTGTGAATCGTGAGAATCATAAATCACAAATCAATTTCATGAATCAATGTGGTTTTGGTTGAGTTTCGTTTTCGCAGGTTTTGTTAGGGTTTCAATTTCGCAGGAAAATTCGTGGAAGATTTCGCAGCAAAATTCAAAGGTCTCAAGGTTGAAGATGAAGACTGTTTGGCGCGAAAGTTTATATTCAAATTCTGTTTTAAAATATTATATATTCTTTCTATTTGTTTATCACAACTATGAAGTTGGTCTGGTGGAAAGAACGTATGCGCGCGTTGGGGGAAGGCTGGGGTTCGAATCCAGCCTCCAACCATTCTTTTTAATACGTCTCCATTTAACTTTTGATTTTAATATATTATTGTGCATAGCTGGTATTCTAACAGATTGGCTCTTCCAGCCGGGTGGTGAAGCGCGCGTTTGAAAGCATAAGGTCCTGGGATCAAAACTTCCCTCAGGCCTTTTGTTTTATCATTTTTCTGGATTTTTAGCAAGGAAACAACAAAAGGAATTCTTCCCCATCATTTACTGCCTGCGCACCAGTGGCCTGGTGTTTGTTGCTCTTGTTGTGAATCAAACTGACCTGGGTTCAAACCCCAGGCAGGTAAGTTTTTTTTCATACTCCTTTTCTTTTATTTGTTTATGTATTATTATATTCAATATAACATTATTTCTAAAACAATAATAAAACCATAAAAATAATCATAAAATATGTATGTTATATTTCTTAAAAGATATATTTTTAAATTATGTCTCATTATTTTTGTATATATAAATTAGAATAAATTTTGTATATAGTTAAGTCCTATTTTTATAAACCCTAAAAAATATAAAACCCTAATCTTATAAAATTCTAAAAAATATTTTTTTAATACAAATCTAATTCTATTTTTTTTTATGTTATTTTCTAATATAATTATTATATATGTATGATTACTATAATTCTTACAAATTTTGTAAATATACTTATAAATTTTTCATATATATATAACTTTTTTGTTTAGAAATAATTGTGCTTATAATAATTAGATTTTTGTAAATAACATCATAATTAAAATATAACTTAATAATTTGTGAATTAAAATAACTGTTCATATTTGTTTTTTATACATATAGTTGTTTATATCAAAATTGATAATTTCTTATTATTATAATATTTGGATTAATTTTGTTTATTCTTATTTCACTAACCATATCATTATTTGTTATTATATTTTTATTATTATTTTCTAACCTTGTTTATTATTTCTAAATTATTATTATTATTATTTGCTAACCCCTTATTATTTATTATTGCTTATTTATCTTTTATTTATTTTTGCTACTTAATTATTTTACTATAATTTTGTAATTGTTTTCCCGGTTGTAATTTTGTAATTATTTTAATTATTATTCTTGTGGTTAGTAATTAGGGAGTGTAAACAACATGTATGCAATATTAAAATAAATTTAGATAATTTTTAATAAAGATAATTAAAATAAACACGTCACACACGTAAGTCGATTTTAATCGCCGTCTCACTTCCTAAGGATATCCCTCAAGTTGCCTACGAATAATGGTTAAGTGGGGTGTATAGAGCAAGTCCCTCGGAAGAAAATCATCAAAGTCCCTTATGGTTGCCTTTACGAATCGGGTCCCTTTCGAATAAATGATGATAGTCCCTTATATGTGCTTATTACACCCTACCATTGCCTTCAAAAATCAAATTGTCCCTCACGTGTCCCTTAACATCCAAAGTAAAGACTACTTACTTCTTAATAGTAGGGATAGTCTTACAAAGGAAAGAATAAAGAATAAGAAAGACCTTAAACATTAGGGTAGGTTACTCCTAGGTACTTGCTCATTTCAAAATTTTTCCCACACTTAAACAAATTTTCAAACAAGGTTTTTACACATCCATACGAGGATTATTATTAAACTATTCTGAAGATTTTTTCTATTCACACACTACACTTTTAAAATCAATTTAAAGTGAGCTTAAGTACCTAAGAGCCCATGGATAACCATGGATGAAAAGGATGCTAATACCTTCCCTTTTCATAACCTACCCCCCGGACCCAAAAATATCTCTTAAGGTCTTTCCTGTTCTTTTATGCCTTTCCTTTGGATAAAATAAAAGTCGGTGGCGACTCTTGCTATCCGCAACATAACTTAAAGTCAGTTCTCCCACCGTGTTACAGAACTGGCGACTCTGCTGGGGATCTAAATTAAAGAGGGGTACCCTTAGGAATTAAGATCACTTTAAATTGTTTGCCTTGTTTGTTTTATATTACTTGTTGGGGTGCTCTTATGTGTGAAAGGTCATAACCCGGATCTAGTGTACCTTAGGTAAATGGCAATAGACCAAGGAAACTGTACGACGTATATCGATACGGTTGATCTGGTAGCCATAGTTAGTGCGACTTCTTGGTTGGTGCTTATATTCCTTAAGTCAAGTTGAGGATAATATTGAGGCTGCCATATGTTGTCAATGCACTAACTAACTTTTAGAACCCTAGTTAACTCATCTTGGCCTTTAGAAAGTAGTGAGGTAGCCGGCTTTGGTGCAGACTGAAGTTGGTTGACACTCGATGCTACACTCATTGAGATCTTAAACTTGGAGGGTTTTGGTTGGCAAGTAAGTTGCCTTCTGATCAACCACCCTTGTGAAGGATCAATGATATTGAGATCCCTTAGAACCTGGTTACTTTTGTAGGACAGGATGAACCATCTAACTTCAGGGGAGGGTACTTACCTTTGAACCTCATGCAAGCCTTTAAACCTAGGGCTATGGTGTGACTTGTTTGTGTGTGCCACATGTTTGTGATTGAACATAACATCATGACATCATCATGCATCATAAGCATACCATTTTCCCTAACCATTTCAAGGACCAAGGGATTTATCTTTGTTCTTTGTTGCAGGTCATGGCTTCAGCTCGTAGAAACACCATCAGGATCAACTTTGTAGGGATACCTCCCAAGCTTAAAGAGTTGGTTTCTCAAGTGTCTGATCACTCCCGGTTCATCAAGAGACATGGTCACCTATTGGATCTAGTCACTTCAGGGTTCAATGAAGACATGATGAGTGTCCTGTTTCAGTTCTTTGACCCTAAGCACCATTGCTTTACATTTCCTGACTACCAGCTGGTTCCAACCATGGAGGAGTTCTCTAAACTTTTGGGTATACCTGTTCTTGATCAAAGACCCTTCACAGGTTTGGAGAAGGAACTTAAACCAGAGGTTATTGCTGCAGCTCTACATCTGAAGAAGTCTGACATTGTTCTAGAGACGAGAAGTGGGGTCAAGGGTATTCTTGCCAAGGTATTAGCGGATAAAGCTCAAATGTTCTTGAAGGCCATGAGCTATGATGCTTTTGAGGAGATCTTAGCCTTGCTGATATATGGATTAGTGTTGTTCCCCAATCCAGATCAGTTCATAGATGTTCATGCCATCAACATTTTCCTGAGTCACAATCCAGTGCCTACATTGCTTGGAGACATCCTGCATTCTCTTCACACCCGTACTACAAGGGCAAGAGGAACTTTGATGTGCTGCATACCTTTGCTTTCTAGGTGGTTTATTTCTCACCTTCCTCGCTCAGTAATGAAGAATGAGCAAGGGTTCAGATGGTCTAAGAGGATCATGTCACTATCTCACTCAGACATCCATTGGTGCTCCAGATCTATGGAGAATGTTACCATCATTGACCGTTGTGGGGAGTTTCCTAATGTGCCACTTCTAGGCATAAGAGGAGGCATCACCTACAACCCCTGTTTAGCTTTACGACAGTTTGGTTACGCTCGGAGCGATGGTCCTCATGACATGTTGATTCAGGGCATTGTGTTTGATTACGACAACGATCTTCAGGGTTACCGTCAGAGATTCATACGAGCTTGGGGAAAAGTAAACAGGGTTGACAGCAAGACACTGGAGCCTAAGTACACTATTCCTATGGAGGCATATCTCAGATGGGTACGATCTCGTGCTCAGACACTCATGATGCCATATCCTGCCGTCCTACCAGTTACCATGGAACCTGTTGCTGAAGGAGACACAGCTTATACCATCCTTCACCCAGACATGCCTACTGATAAGGAAGACTTGCAGAGATCATGGATCCAATTGAAGGAGCAAAGGGATACTTTCGAGGCTCATTACAAAGCAAGCCAAGCAAGAATCCTAGAGCTCACAAAGCGACTTCACGAGGAACGAAACCTCAACTCATACCTCAACACAAAGAGGAAACGTCCATGGGAGACTTAAAACCCCATCTTTTGTACTTATTTCATTTCCATTTTTGTAAGCCTAAAAGGCAAAACAAGTTATTACTAATAAAAAGTTACTTTCTTGTTTGTTTAAGCAAATTTAAATCCTGCGGTCCTTGAAAACATTGCATATGCGTTCCCATATCATTTCATTGCATCACAGGTTTATAATTGTGCACAGGTTTCTCATCTTCTCGCTGTTTATTTCAGCAATGGCTCTTGAACAATCAGTTAAGGATCTTCAGGCACAGAATGCACAGTTCCAAGAGCTGATCTTGAACCTGTCCAAGGGGCAAGATGATTTGAAGGCACTGCTGGCCAAGAAGACTAAGAAGACTAGAAGGTCTGCTGGGTTGCTCAACATGGGAAGAAGGTTCAAGGGTCCTGTTAAGACCAAGGAACAAATTAATGACTATGAATCTGAGGAATCTGAGAAAGAGAGAGGCAGTCTCCACAACACTATGGGGGACTCTGATTCTGAGGCTAATTACTACCATGAGCCTAATGAAGACAAATTCAAGATGCTGGTGGATAGGATGGATGCTATGGAATTGCAGAAATCATCTGGGCTGGATTTTGAAGATTTGAGTCTGATATCTGGGGTTGTGATACCCATTGGTTTCAAAGTTCCTACCTTTGTAGTTTATGATGGGGTCTCTTGTCCCAAGCTGCACTTGAGGTCTTATGTCAGAAGGATTCAACCTCACACTGCTGACAAGAAGTTGTGGATCCATTTCTTTCAAGAGAGCTTATCTGGAGCTCAGCTGGAGTGGTATTATCAGTTGGAGAGTGTTAACATCAGAGACTGGAATGATCTTGCTGAAGCTTTCTACAAGCAGTACCAATACAATGCTGACTTAGCCCCCACTCGCATGCAGCTTCAGAGCATGTCTATGGGTGCCAAAGAAAGTTTTAAGGAGTATGCTCAGAAGTGGAGAGACTTAGCTGGAAGAGTTCAACCCCCTTTGACTGATAGGGAATTGGTTGATATGTTCATGTGTACGCTGAATGGTCCGTTTTACAGTCATCTCATTGGAAGCTCATCATCTGGCTTCACTGAGTTGATCATGACAGGAGAGCGGGTAGAGAATGGTATCAAGAATGGTAAGATCCAAGTGGGCACTTCTTCATCAGGTGCTGCAAAGAAGCCTCCCACTGGGAAGAAAGAATCCAATGCTGTGTATGGCCAACCTGATCGTAACAGAAGGCATCAGTCTGTTAGTGCAGTTCACATTTCAAATCCAACTCCTGCAACAACAGAGCAGCCTCAGGGCAACCAACAGAGGGCTAGAAGACAGTTCACGAAGATCAACATGTCAATGGCTCAGGCATTGCAACACTTGTTGAAGGCTGAACTTATTACCCTGAGGGAGGCTCCTCAGAATCCCAATGTTACCTCTCCCAAGTACAATCCCAATGCACGATGTGCATATCACTCAAATTGTCCAGGACATGATACTAATAACTGCTGGGTCTTGAAGAACAAAATTCAAGATATGATTGATGCTGGAGAAATTGAATTTGATCCACCAAATGTGATTACAGCACCACTGCCAAATCACGAGAAGACTGTCAATGCCATTGATGAAGACATTGATGAAGACCTGCATGTTTATTCAGTTATGGAGTTGAGCACACCATTGTCTGTTATCAAAAAGAGGTTAGTACAAGCTGGGATCTTTCCAGGTTGTCGTGAAGATTGTCTGTATTGTACCTATAAACCGGATAGTTGCTTCATTTTGAGAGATGGCATTCAACGTCTCATGGATAAGTATACTATAGTGTTTGAAAGAAGACCAGCATCTGTAGAAGATATGGTGGATCATTTGACTCGGGATAATAAGATTGAAGAGGTTGATATGGTTGACAAAGTACCGGTAAGAATCACTTCAAAGGGTCCTATTAAAATCACTCGTCAGGGCCCAATCAAGATTACTGCTGAAGGTCCTGTGAAAGTTGTTGCTGAAGCCAGAATAGCCCCTCTGATCATTACCACTCCTGGTCCTATTCCTTATACATCTGACAAAGCTGTGCCTTGGCACTATGGGTCTGACGTTTACATCCATGGTGTTAAGCAGGAGCCTTTACCTGATATGCCTGCTGACATTGATAATATTGCTGGATCTAGCAAGATCACTCGTAGTGGAAGAGTCTTCTCTCCTCCAGTTGCTTCTAAGAGTGCAGTTACTCCTGCTGCTACTTCCACCACTGATGCTCGGGGCAAAGGTCCTGTTATTGAGCCTGTATCTACTGATGTACCAGCTGCTGATGATCTCTCTAAGCAGATGGAAGAAGTATTGAAAATCATTCGCAAGAGTGATTATGACATTGTGGATCAGTTGGGGCATACTCCCTCAAAGATTTCTATGTTGTCCTTATTGCTGTGTTCTGAAGCTCATGCCAAGTCCTTGATCAGGTTTCTGAAGTCTGCTCATGTGCCCAGTGAAATTTCTGTTGATCAATTTGAGAACTGTGTTGCCCACCTGACCTATGATAACGGGTTAGGATTCTCTGATGCTGATTTGACCCCTGCCAAGAGGGATCATAACAGGGCCTTGCATATTTCAATTGAATGCAGGGGCACCACCCTGTCACATGTGCTAATAGACAATGGTTCCTCTCTGAATGTGTTGCCCAAAGAAGTCCTGAATAAGCTGAGTCCTGAAGATACTGTGTTGAAGCCCAGTAATATTGTGGTAAAGGCTTTTGATGGTTCTAGAAGAGTAGTGCATGGGGAAATTGATCTTCCAATCAAGGTTGGCTCTCAGGTGTTTACTGCTACATTCTATGTGATGGATATTCGTCCTTCATACTCTTGTCTGCTTGGTCGTCCCTGGATCCATGGGGCAGGTGCTGTGACCTCTACATTACACCAAAAGTTGAGATATCCGGTGAATGGAAAGGTTGTTACTGTCTTTGGAGAGGAAGAATACTTTGTCAGCCATGTAAACACTTTCAAGTATCTGGAAGTAGAAGGTGAATACATTGAGACTCCATGTCAGTCATTTGAAGTGGTTCCCTGGGTTGGTAATGATTGTGTGGCTCCTCCTGCTGTGAAGAAAGTTCCTGTGGTCATCAGGAAATCTCCAACAATGGCAATGGCCTCCCTCAATGATGCTAGAGCTGTGGTGGATGAAGGTGGTTGTACTATCTGGGGTCAGCTCCCTGATATTCCTTACAAGTCTGACAAGTTTGGTTTGGGTTTCACTGCAGAGTCCCAGAAGGCTGTTCGTCGTGCTCGTGCTGCTCGTATCACCAATCAAAGGGTTATCAATGCCGTGGGAGATCAAGATGAAGACTACAACTTGGATGCATGGATTTTTCCTACTGTGGGTGCTGGACTCAATAATTGGAAAGCTGAAGATGTTATCCCTATCTCCTTTAGTCAGGAGTAAATACTATTACTGTGTTGTGTTTTTTTTTTTTTTTTTTTTTTTTTTTACATTTTGTAATTTCTGAACAATAAAACTTTCAAGCCATGTGCCTTACCCGGGGCACAATGGTGTGCTTGTTACGGGCTGTCATTTCATTTGCATACTTCATTCAATAAAATCAGTGGACGTTTCGTTTTAGTAAATATTGTGTTCCTTGTCTTTCTTTTTCTTTTATTTTCGTTTTATCAGCTATGTGTTCTTACACACACCCACATCACTAAATGCAGATCCTCATTCACTCTGGATCCTGTTGATAACAGTTCTACTATTGCCAATTATGATTTCGAGAATCCGATCTATCAAACTGAAGACGGAAATGAGGACGATTGTGAAATACCTGTAGAGCTTGCTAGGTTGTTACAACAAGAAGAGAAAGCTATACAGCCACATGAAGAGCCAGTCGAAGTTGTGAATCTGGGAACTGAAGAAAACAGAAAAGAGGTCAAGATAGGGGCTGATTTAGAGGACAGTGTCAAGAGCAGGTTGATTCAGATGTTACGTGACTATGTGGAGATCTTTGCTTGGTCTTATGAAGATATGCCAGGGTTGAATACAGACATTGTGGTTCACCGGTTACCAGTGAAAGAAGATTGTCGTCCGAAGAAGCAGAAGATTCGTCGTATGCGTCCTGAAATGTCAGAAAAGATCAAAGCAGAGGTAATGAAACAGTTCAATGCAGGGTTCTTAGCAGTAACTTCTTATCCTCAGTGGGTTGCAAATGTGGTACCAGTTCCTAAGAAAGATGGTAAGGTACGTATGTGTGTGGACTATAGAGATTTGAACAAGGCTAGCCCCAAAGATGACTTTCCACTTCCTCATATTGACATTCTGGTAGACAACACTGCTCAGCATAAGGTATTCTCTTTTATGGATGGTTTCTCTGGTTACAATCAAATCAAGATGGCACCTGAAGATATGGAGAAGACAACATTTGTGACACAGTGGGGCACCTTTTGCTATAAGGTAATGCCATTTGGTTTGAAGAATGCAGGGGCAACATATCAGCGTGCTATGGTGGCTTTGTTTCATGATATGATTCATCATGAGATAGAGGTATATGTGGATGATATGATAGCCAGGTCTCAGAATGAAGAGCAACATCTTGATCATCTGCACAAGTTGTTTGAGAGGTTGAAGAAATACAAGTTGAGATTGAATCCAAATAAGTGTACTTTTGGAGTTAGATCTGGAAAGCTCCTGGGTTTCATTGTCAGTGGAAAAGGTATTGAAGTGGATCCTGCAAAAGTGAAAGCTATACGAGAGATGCCAGCTCCCCGTACTGAGAAGGAGGTTAGAGGTTTCTTGGGACGATTGAACTACATTGCAAGATTTATTTCCCAATTAAATACCATCTGTGAGCCAATCTTCAAGCTGTTGAAGAAAGATCAGGTGATGGAATGGAATGATGAGTGCCAGACTGCCTTTGATGAAATCAAGAGATATCTGCTAGAACCTCCAATTTTGATGCCACCAGTTGATGGAAGACCCTTGATTATGTACTTAACAGTGCTAGACAACTCAATGGGGTGTGTGTTGGGGCAACATGACGAGTCTGGTCGAAAAGAGCAGGCAATATACTACCTTAGCAAAAAGTTTACCGACTGTGAAACAAGATACTCACTGCTCGAGAAAACTTGCTGCGCTTTGGCATGGGCTGCTCGCCGACTAAGACAGTATATGTTAACCCATACTACCTTATTGATTTCTAAGATGGATCCAATCAAGTACATATTTGAGAAACCTGCTCTCTCCGGAAGAATTGCAAGATGGCAAATGATCTTGACAGAATATGACATACAGTATACTACTCAGAAGGCCATTAAGGGAAGTGTTGTTGCTGATCATTTGGCTCATCAAGCAGTAGATGATTACCAGTCAATGAATTTTGAGTTCCCTGATGAAGACATTATGACTGTTACCAAAGAACCTGGACAATATGACGGACCTGAACAAGGATCCCGATGGACTATGGTTTTTGATGGTGCCTCCAATGCACATGGTAATGGTGTTGGTGTTGTAATTAGTTCCCCTGAAGGTTTTCATACCCCGATTACTGCCAGACTTTGTTTCTATTGTACCAATAACATGGCTGAGTATGAGGCATGTATCATGGGTATTAGAGTTGCTATTGATATGAAGATTCAATTCCTTGATGTGTATGGAGATTCAGCCCTGGTAGTGAGTCAGATTAAAGGAGATTGGGATACCAAGCATGATAATCTCATTCCTTACAGAGAACATGTGTTGTCTTTGGTCCCACATTTCAAAGAGATTACCTTTGGACATATTCCATGAAGAGAGAATCAGTTGGCAGATGCATTGGCCACCATGGCATCTATGTTTGAGATCAGCTGGGATAATGGAGCTCCCAAGATTACTATTGATAGATTTGAGAAGCCTGCATACTGCAATGAGATTGATACAGAAGGGGCAGATGAGAAGCCTTGGTTCTATGAAGTAAAAAGATATCTTGAAGCTCAGGAGTTTCCGGAAGAGGCATCTGTCAAAGATAGGAAGTTTCTGAGGAGGTTTTCTGCCAAATTCTTTTTGAGTAATGGGATTCTGTACAAGCGCAATCACGATTCAACTATGCTTCGTTGTGTGGATAAGAAAGAAGCGACTGAGATTATGGAAGAGATGCACGATGGGACCTTTGGCACTCATTCTAGTGGTCATACCATGGCAAAGAAGATTTTGAGAGCAGGTTACTATTGGTCTACCATGGAAGCTGATTGCTATCAGCACTCCAGAACGTGTCACAAATGTCAAATTTATGCTGATAAAGTCCATGTACCTCCATCACCCTTGAATGTGTTGACTGCTCCTTGGCCCTTTGCCATGTGGGGCATTGATATGATTGGTGAGATCAAGCCTACTGCTTCTAATGGGCATCGTTTCATCCTGGTTGCTATTGATTATTTCACGAAGTGGGTAGAGGCAGCTTCATATGCATCTGTGACTAAGAATGTTGTGGCTCGGTTCATTAAGAATAATCTCGTATGTAGGTATGGTATCCCTGAGAGGATTATCACTGACAATGGCTCTAATCTAAACAATACTATGATTACTGATCTCTGCACGCAGTTCAAGATTAAGCATCACAATTCTTCTCCGTATCGTCCAAAGATGAATGGGGCAGTTGAAGCTGCTAATAAGAACATTAAGAAGATTGTACAGAAGATGACTGTTACTTACAAGGATTGGCATGAGATGTTACCATTTGCTCTTCATGGTTATCGTACTACAATACGTACTTCAACAGGGGCAACCCCATTCTCTTTAGTCTATGGTATGGAAGCAGTTCTGCCCATTGAAGTTCAGATCCCCTCCTTGAGAATTATGAAGGATGCAGGCTTGGATGAAGATGAGTGGATTCAGACCCGACTTGACCAGATAAATTTGATTGACGAGAAGAGGTTAGCAGCAGTTTGTCATGGCCAGATGTACCAAAAGCGAATGATCAGAGCTTTTAACAAGAAGGTTAAGCCAAAGGTATATCAGGTTGGTGACTTGGTAATCAAGCGTATCATATTACCACAGGGTGATCCTAGGGGCAAGTGGACTCCAACATATGAAGGACCATTTGTAGTCAAGACTGTATTTTCAGGAGGTGCTATGATACTGACTACAATGGATGGAGAGGACTTCCCTCAGCCTGTAAACGCAGACATAGTTAAAAAATACTACGCATAAAAAGAGACCCGCTAGGTTGACAGGCCTAGGCAAAAATAAGGGCATCCCGGCAAACCAAAAGGGTTTGGGCAAAAATTAGGGATATATATAAAAAAAAAAAAAGATGTACACCCGGCAAGTCGAAAACCTGAAAAGGCGGCTTGGGCAAAAAAGGGTATCCCGGTGGATTGAAAACCTGAAAAGGCAATCCAGGCAAAAGTTAGGGATTAAAGCGTATGACTATGTCTTGTTTGGATCACCCAGGAAACTGCAACCAGTTGTACTACTTATTCAAGCTCGAACAGATAGAGCTCAATCCAATCATTTCCGTCTCAACAGCAAGAAGATGAGATACTTGAAGGGCAATAGTAGAATTGAAACTCAATAGGACTGTTTCCCATATAGCTGATTTTCTTCCTTTTGTAAAACTTTATGACAAAATCCTCTTACTAGGGTTTATGTCTCCTTGTACAAACTTACCCATGTATGGGTCACTTTTGATATAAATAAATTCCATCTTTTGAATCCAGATTTACTTTTACCCTATTTACATAAGCGAAACGTCCATTGGTTGTGTTTGAATGTATGTATGCTTTTGAATATGATTGATGTTTACCAGAAATGCATGTATGCTTAATATGATTAATGTTTACCAGAAATGCATGAAAATGCAGTAATAGTATTTACTAAGGACGAACGAGGGAAGGATCTCAACGAAGCTTCGCCGGTTCACCTTTACAAGACAGTTACAAAACCCTCAGTAGGGCAAATCCATCTTCATAAAGTCTCATCTCCCCTGGAATTTATATCCATCTCTTTTATCCTCATACGGATATTCGGGAATTTACTTTCCAATAAGGGTACGACGAACAAAGACGGGATGTTGTATCTACTCTACCATCAAACGAAGATGAAGGTTATATATACCTTACTATCCCAGCATACAGGAGGTGATATCTATCCTTACTATCCCCATCATACGGGAAGTTATCTATACCCTGTTACCCCTAGCAGACAGAGGGTTATATATTCTTCAACAACGAATCGGGATTTATTTTCCCTGGCCAGCAGTTGTTATACAAACATATCCAGACGCTTCCGGCAGTATCATATCATACATACATCATTTACATCATACCATAGCACATATATCCATAAACATATAGTACATTACTTGAGCACATCATGTTATACATGCATACATAAAGCATAAACTAATGTTATTATACAGAATGCTACCTTGTTTTCAGGTTAATTATCCAACAAACAAACTTATGATCTTCGGGACTGCTTTATCGTAACCTCAGAGTTACTTTATCCTCCTGATAAGCTTCTTATTACTTTGGGACTGCTTTATCGTAACCTCAGGGTTACTTTGTCCTCCTGATAAGCTTCTTATTACTTTAGGACTGCTTTATCGTAACCTCAGAGTTACTATATCCTCCTGAAATCATTACTTCAAGACTGCTTTAGAGCTATTGATTGCTCTATCCTCCTGAAATCACATTATTATTTCAAGACTGCTTTAGAGCTATTGATTGCTCTGTCCTCCTGAAATCATATTACTACTTCAAGACTGCTATAGAGTTATCATTTGGCTCTATCCTCCTGAAATCATTACTTCAAGACTGCTTTAGGGTCATCATTATTGATTGCTCTATCCTCATGAAGACATGCTGTTACATCAGTATTACTCCAATATCCTGAACGCATATCATTAATACCTCAGGACTGCTCCAGACTCCTGACAGCTTTCATTATACCTCCATATTTTGGACTGCTTTATCTTCCAAGAAATATATCTGAAGAACTTTCCCCTAGTGGCATCTTTAAGCCCACTCAAGCATATTCAACTAGCCATCTGTGTCACTCCAATGCACTGGTGAGTGCAAATTTTTGGGCTTTTGTGTTCAATCCCCTTCAACCTTCCAGGTCACGACTGGAAAATATACCAATCTAACCCCTCAGGTTTCAGAAAATTGAACAGGGGCAGCTGTTGCACCCCAAAATTTGCCCTCACAATACAAGACTTTGTGTTCTAAGAAGGTTCACAAGGTTCACAAGTTCTCCAACACTTGCAAGACCTTTCATGAGGTTCATGAAGTCTACAAGTTACTTCTTGAAGGTTCACAAGGTTCACAAGTTCCATAATGCTTTCAATGCCTTTCTTGAAGTTCATGAAGTCTACAAGTTACTTTATGAAGGTTCACGAGGTTCACAAGCTTCTCAACATTTACAATACCTTTCATGAGGTTCATGAAGTCTACAAGTTACTTCTTGAAGGTTCACAAGGTTCACAATGATTACAAAGCTCTCCTGAGGTTCATGAGGTCTACAAAGTCACTTCATGAGGTTCACAAGGTTCACAAGATTCACAATACCTCCCATGAGGTTCACAAGACATTTTATGAAGATTCACAAGGTTCACAAAATTCACAATTGGTCAGAAGAGTTGACAATTCCCTCAGACAATGCACCTCCTAAGCAGTGCATCCAAAACTAGGGTTTTGACTTTAATCAGGCTAAATGGACTTCCAAGACTTCAAGTGAACTTCATAACATCTTATATGTGTATAAGAACCCCCATGACAAGTTTCAAGACTTTTCTCAAAAGTTTGCTCAGTCAGATGATCAGATAAGTCAAAATCAGTCAATGCAGTTAAAAAAGTCAAACTGAGGTCAACTGTGGTCAAACCAAAGTCAAACTTCATGATTTTTTGCCAACATCAAGTATATGAAGTAAAATTCATCATTTGATCAAGGTTTGATCATGATTCATCAAGGAGATTCCAGATCATCAATAATCAGGAGTTTCTAAATTAGGGTTTCCTCAGTAAAAGTCAACTGAACTTTGACCAGCCATAACTTTCACATACTTCATCACCAAGTCTCCATCCAAAGCTCATTTTGAAGGAAATTGAATTCTCTACAACTTTGATGTTGAAGGTTAAGCCCAAAAATGCTTCATTTGAGAGATATGATCTAAGACATTATAGGTCATTTCAAAAGTCAACAAAAAGTCAACAGCTTCAAAAGGGCATAACTTGAGATTGGTAAATGATATGGACCTGAAACCAATGGGGTTGTTTAGAGGACTCTTCAAGCCTTCCAAAAAGTCCAAGAACACCCTCATACTCTTAAAATTGAAGGAGATGTGCCCTTGCAAAGTTGGGCAATTTTGTGATGGTTTATGTTGAAAATGGAGGCTTAGAAGTATTTCTTTCCAAATGGGCTGCCTAATTTATGACCCAATCCATCTCATAATATGGTGCACGACCCAATTGACCAAAATTCATCATTTTTATTATTTTCTATTTATTTATTATTGATTTAATCCATAAAAATCATTTTAAATAAATAAAAAATATAAAAATCTATTTTTGGGTGAGGATATTATTTCTAGAAATTCATAATTATTGATTGAATTAGAATGAGAAGGAAATCATGTGATCTCTCCCAAAGTAGCAAGCTCTTATGATCAAATATTTGACTTTTAACACTTGATCTTTTTCAATATTTTTTGATCCAAATTTTCACATAACCAAGTCTTATTTCTGACCTAGTTCACTCATCTATATATGCTTAACACAAACCCTAGCCCTAGACACGAATTTTGCAGCCTCAAATAACACTCTCCAACTTCAAAAATTCAAAGAAAAACTCACAATCGGATTTTTGATTATAGGTAGTTTCAATACATTCCAAGCACACCAATCTCTTTTATGATGATTATTGAACATGCCTGGATCATTTGCAATGCCTAAAACATCATCATTCGCATGAACAGAATGAACTTTGTTCTTGGTTTCTTCATTTTTCGATTGCATTAATTTGTTCATTATAAATTGTTTTTGTGATCATAATCTTGTTTGTTATTGTATAAAGATGATTTCTGGGCAGGAAAGATGAAGAATCCGTGCCTAATTCGTGAAATGCCATATTAGGGTTCAAAACCTCCAATTAGGGTTTATTGTTTGAATGAATATAAATAAATTGTGGAGACATAGAACTGTTGTGTGAATCGTGAGAATCATAAATCACAAATCAATTTCATGAATCAATGTGGTTTTGGTTGAGTTTCGTTTTCGCAGGTTTTGTTAGGGTTTCAATTTCGCAGGAAAATTCGTGGAAGATTTCGCAGCAAAATTCAAAGGTCTCAAGGTTGAAGATGAAGACTGTTTGGCGCGAAAGTTTATATTCAAATTCTGTTTTAAAATATTATATATTCTTTCTATTTGTTTATCACAACTATGAAGTTGGTCTGGTGGAAAGAACGTATGCGCGCGTTGGGGGAAGGCTGGGGTTCGAATCCAGCCTCCAACCATTCTTTTTAATACGTCTCCATTTAACTTTTGATTTTAATATATTATTGTGCATAGCTGGTATTCTAACAGATTGGCTCTTCCAGCCGGGTGGTGAAGCGCGCGTTTGAAAGCATAAGGTCCTGGGATCAAAACTTCCCTCAGGCCTTTTGTTTTATCATTTTTCTGGATTTTTAGCAAGGAAACAACAAAAGGAATTCTTCCCCATCATTTACTGCCTGCGCACCAGTGGCCTGGTGTTTGTTGCTCTTGTTGTGAATCAAACTGACCTGGGTTCAAACCCCAGGCAGGTAAGTTTTTTTTCATACTCCTTTTCTTTTATTTGTTTATGTATTATTATATTCAATATAACATTATTTCTAAAACAATAATAAAACCATAAAAATAATCATAAAATATGTATGTTATATTTCTTAAAAGATATATTTTTAAATTATGTCTCATTATTTTTGTATATATAAATTAGAATAAATTTTGTATATAGTTAAGTCCTATTTTTATAAACCCTAAAAAATATAAAACCCTAATCTTATAAAATTCTAAAAAATATTTTTTTAATACAAATCTAATTCTATTTTTTTTTATGTTATTTTCTAATATAATTATTATATATGTATGATTACTATAATTCTTACAAATTTTGTAAATATACTTATAAATTTTTCATATATATATAACTTTTGTTTAGAAATAATTGTGCTTATAATAATTAGATTTTTGTAAATAACATCATAATTAAAATATAACTTAATAATTTGTGAATTAAAATAACTGTTCATATTTGTTTTTTATACATATAGTTGTTTATATCAAAATTGATAATTTCTTATTATTATAATATTTGGATTAATTTTGTTTATTCTTATTTCACTAACCATATCATTATTTGTTATTATATTTTTATTATTATTTTCTAACCTTGTTTATTATTTCTAAATTATTATTATTATTATTTGCTAACCCCTTATTATTTATTATTGCTTATTTATCTTTTATTTATTTTTGCTACTTAATTATTTTACTATAATTTTGTAATTGTTTTCCCGGTTGTAATTTTGTAATTATTTTAATTATTATTCTTGTGGTTAGTAATTAGGGAGTGTAAACAACATGTATGCAATATTAAAATAAATTTAGATAATTTTTAATAAAGATAATTAAAATAAACACGTCACACACGTAAGTCGATTTTAATCGCCGTCTCACTTCCTAAGGATATCCCTCAAGTTGCCTACGAATAATGGTTAAGTGGGGTGTATAGAGCAAGTCCCTCGGAAGAAAATCATCAAAGTCCCTTATGGTTGCCTTTACGAATCGGGTCCCTTTCGAATAAATGATGATAGTCCCTTATATGTGCTTATTACACCCTACCATTGCCTTCAAAAATCAAATTGTCCCTCACGTGTCCCTTAACATCCAAAGTAAAGACTACTTACTTCTTAATAGTAGGGATAGTCTTACAAAGGAAAGAATAAAGAATAAGAAAGACCTTAAACATTAGGGTAGGTTACTCCTAGGTACTTGCTCATTTCAAAATTTTTCCCACACTTAAACAAGTTTTTTACACATCCATACGAGGATTATTATTAAACTATTCTGAAGATTTTTTCTATTCACACACTACACTTTTAAAATCAATTTAAAGTGAGCTTAAGTACCTAAGAGCCCATGGATAACCATGGATGAAAAGGATGCTAATACCTTCCCTTTTCATAACCTACCCCCCGGACCCAAAAATATCTCTTAAGGTCTTTCCTGTTCTTTTATGCCTTTCCTTTGGATAAAATAAAAGTCGGTGGCGACTCTTGCTATCCGCAACATAACTTAAAGTCAGTTCTCCCACCGTGTTACACAGACATTTACGAAAATGGGGACTAAACCACCCAAGAACACGCATAATGAGGACTAAAACACTCAAATATGCAAAGGTTAACAAGAATGGGGAATAACACACCCGAGAAAATGCATAATGAGGACTAAAATACTCAAATATGCAAAGGTAAACAAGAATGGGGAATAACACACACGAGAAAACGCATAATGAGGACTAAAACACTCAACTATGCAAGCATAAACAAAACTGGGGAATAACACACCCGAGAGAATGCATAATGAGGACTAAAACACTCAAATATGCAAACGTAAACAAGACTGGGGAATAACACACCCAAGGAAACGCATAATGAGGACTAAAACACTCAAATATGCAAAGGTAAACAAAACTGGGGAATAACACATCCAAGGAGACAATATGAGAGAAAATGCTGACAACCAGTTTATACTCTTGGAGGAGTAGAAAAGATGGAAGACTGATTCCTCAACACGGAGATCACTGCCATTCTGCTCGGAAATTAGAGATGCTAATTCTAAACAAATCTCTGTCACACCAGTAAACTGTACCAAGTTGAAAATCTTCTGAGAGAAGTCATGCAAAGCCGTTTGGGGATTCTTAGAGAAAGTTGCCCCAAGTTCAATGACTGATGAAGGTAAACTGATAATGGATTCAGTTCTTGACTGTTGCTGGAGAAAATAATCAAATCCTGAAATGACTGTTGAGAAGAATAAACTGATCATGGCTTCAGTTCTTGAAATGAATGTTGAGAAAATAACCCAGTATGAATCTTGCAGAGAACCTTCTGACCAACCAAATATGAGAATAACTTGTACTGAGCAACAACATCTTGAAACAATAGGTCCTGAGAAAAACTTGCCCCTGATAAGATCACTGACCAAGTTTCTCAACCGTTTGAAAATTCCTTGATGAGGAAAGTTTATTTGCAAATAAAAAATGTTTGTACAAACTTGGTAATCTTACGCAAAAGTTCAATGCAAAGTTTGAAATCAAGAATCATTTTTGGAATGAAATTTATTGATGTAAAGTAAATGAAAACATTGTCAAAACACGGCGGTTGAGACAAAATTAAAGATAAAGCAAAGGTAAGAAACCAAATGATTGGCAACGAACTTGGGAGTCAGTTTATGCAACCTTGTTGTAGTATGCTTTTCAAAAGAAACCTGGATTCAATTAGGACTTTTGAAGGTTGTAACGTGGCCTGGTTCACGGTTCATGAAACTAAGGATATAGGCTCAAAGTTTATTTGTACCCAAACCAACTTCGTGGTGAACTCCAGTCCTATATTCAATTAATTCAGCCTATGCATTCAAGTTCCAAGCATTTGGGATTGCACAGATGAAGATGGTTCATAAGCCAAAGGATTTTGAGATAGCAATCATTTCTTCCTCTTTGATTATTCTTGGTGAGGACTCTGGTCAACTCAACTTATTTTTGCTGAGGATTTTGATGACCTTTTGACAAGTATTTCTTTTTATTATCCCTAACTTTGCCTGAACTGCGTCATTTCAACTTACAGCCAGTGGGATGCCCCAGTTTTTTGCCTAAGTCTCTTTCATAGGTTTTGACTTAGCGGGCTTTGATGATTTTTTTTTCAATAATTTTTTTCAATATCATTTTTTTTAAAGATAATGACTGCATGGCTTAATGATTACGATGAACCATCATTGGCTTTTGAATTGAGAGACATCTTCAACACTTCTTGATGTGTGTGAAGGAAAGCTTGAGATTGCAACCTTTATTGAAAGGTATCTTGAATGATTCTCTTGTACTTGAATGCACATTCGAATTAATTGAGAACTACCCATCCCTAGGTTAAAATTGCGTTTTTTTTTCCGAATAGAAAGAAACTCCAACTTCAAGGCTCAAAGGGGTTGACAAAGGATTAACTTCCTTATTTCTCCAGTGTTTGAGATTTGAAACAATGCCTATATATCATCAGCCAAGTTTCAATTGAAAGCATACCAACAGTAGTTTTGGGTATCTTGTTTTCATCATCCTCCCTCCAATCATTGTGAAAGTTTGAGAAAAGATAAATGAACTCAAAATGTAAAGCATAAAGATGCAAATAGTAAATGAAATTGAATCAAAACAAAGCAATGCTCATTTCATTAAAACCAACATGAAAGTACAAACAAAGCTTAAAAGCAAACAACTTAATATGGTTGAAGAAAAATTGCAAACATAAAGAAACAATGGCCTAGTGATCTATCAACAACAAGGATGAGCTGTCTCGTCTGAGATTCTGGCCTTGAAGAAAATTTGACTGTTGAAGTCTTCTAGAAGATTCACTTCCCAAGCTTCGGCAAAGGATTGTTGATAACATTGGGATTAATGTCATTAAAGTAAAGGATGTTGTTCCTGATAAGTTCTTGCACTTTAGCTTTCAGTGCAAAGCAATGTTCCAGGTCATGACCAGTTCCACCTTGATGAAACTCACAACGAAGATCCGATCTATTACCAACTGGAAGAGGATTTGGAACGGGAGGCGGAGGCCTAGTAGTAATTAAACCACTCTTAATCAAATAAGGAAATAACTCAGTGTAAGGCATTGGGATAGGGTCAAAGTTTGGCCGATTGCGATACTGATTTTGTCCAGCAGCAGGATGAAGAGCCTGAGCTTGAGCTCGAATTTGAACTTGAGCTTGAGCTGGTTGAGCTTGACCTTGAACTTGCGTTTGAGCAGGTTGAGTTTTGACAACAGGAGCAACTGCGGCTACGTATGGTTGAACATATCGTTGTTGCAGGCGATAAGGCCTCCTCTCAGTTGAAACAACATAAGCATCACCATCTCTTCTCTTGTGAGGATTCCCAAAAGACTTTCTTGCAGCATTAGGGGCTTCAGAATTGGTAATCTTACCTTTCTTGATGCCTTCTTCTAGTCTTTCTCCAATAGTGACTAGATCAGAAAAACCAGATGAAACACTTCCTACCATTTTCTCCCAAAAGAACGGTTGAAGAGTGTCCATGAACAAACCAGTTAATTCCTTCTCGGGCAAAGGTGGTTCCACTTGAGCAGCTAGCTCTCTCCAACGCTGAGCATACTCTTTGAACGATTCTTTCTCTTTCTGTGACATATTTTGAAGTTGACGGCGGTCAGGCGCCATGTCCAGATTGTACTTATACTGTCTTACAAAAGCATCAGATAAATCTTTCCAGCTTCGGATATGACTCTTCTCAAGTCCAACATACCACTTCATAAAAGCACCACTCAAACTATCTTGAAAACAATGAATAAGCAGCTTGTCATCTTTAGCATGCGCAACCATTTTGCGATAATACATCAGCAGATGAATCTTTGGACAAGTATGACCATTGTACTTCTCAAATACAGGGACTTTGAACTTATCAGGAAGAACCAAGTCGGAGACCAAGCACATGTCTATTGCAGCAAAACCAAAGACATCTTTTCCTTCTAAACCTCTTACCCTCTTCTCAAGAGTCAAACATTTCTCTCTAACTTCATCCATATATCCAGGTTCACCCTGACTTTCAGCTTGTTGACCAGCAGCTTGGTACAAGAAAGGAGAATTCTGATAAGTAGTCTGAGCAGTAGTGTGCACAACAGGTTGAGGTTCGACAAAAGTCGGAGCTGAAAAGACTGGCACAACAGATGGACCACCCACTTGAGCAGTTGCAGAAACTGGCACATAATCCGGAGGTAACCCATATTCTGGCCAAGTAGAAACCGGTTGTTGAACAACAGGAGGATCAACAACAGCAGTAAAAACTTCAGAGATAACAGTCCTTTGAGGTGGTTCACCTCGAGCAATCAGAACTTGCATCATTTCAGTGAGCCTGGTCATACCGGCCTTCAACTCATCGATCTCCATCCGGACTTCCATGTTATGCTGTTCTTGGTGTTCCATTCTCAATCTGATAGCTCTCAATCTGTTAGCAGCTCTAGTACCGTATCTGTGGTGAGGAGTCAGCTTGACGGATCAATAGACAACTGAGGAAAGAAACAACCGGGATGAGTTCCCGCACAACTCGGATGAACGCAAGAATATGCGAGGATGCAATGATATGCAATGTTAACCTCCATTTTCAGAAAAACAACTCGATTATTGCAAACATGATCAACATCGAGAATATGGTCATGAAAAATCTTGACAAAAAAGGAATATTTACTTTTTTCCAATATTTGCAATAATCGAAATTATTTTCCTGGAAAAAAGGTTGTGATGATGATCATGATGAATATGTAGATGCAACAACCACAAACAAGATTACGCAAAGCACACAGGTTCAAAGGTTCGGATCACGAGCATGGAGTCAAGGGATAAGAACCAACAACCCACACAGGCATGTACTAAGGTTTGTCTTCATTGTACCTGCAAAAAACCAAAAGGGTGCTAACAGAGGTTCCCGGAGTTAACAGCCATTTTTAGAATATTATCGGTACGTTGGATTACTCCCCAACCGATAACATTCTTAAAATAGACCTCGTCCGAGTGTAGTATCGCGTGACAACCACCTTAGGTTTACACCCAGATAGTTTCCGCACTACGTTCCTAAATTGGCTTAGATTGGTTAAGGGTTCTACGGTCCTCAGTATGATCAGCTCAAAGTCGGAAAATAATGCCACGTACGATTACTCGTCATGACATTGATAGTCCAAGAGAGCCTAACCGAGTGGAGATTATCAAATTGATATCGCTTTGGACTACTCCATCGCACACCGCTTCGAATATCGCCGTCCTATCATAAGTTCCACTCAGATCCGGGTTAGAATCTATCTCACAGAGAATCACCAAAACCGGAACAGAACAACCAAGTAACAAACAAATCAAACTAAAGCAGTAAATAAATCAAAGTAGGCTGAATCCACTTAGAGATTGACTCCCCAGCAGAGTCGCCACTTTTCTGTAGCGGTAAAATCGTGAGTGTAAGTTATTGATTAACTTAATTCAATATACATAGAGTCGCCACTGCGCTTTTATTTATTTCCAAAAGGAAAAAGGTAAAAGAACGAACAAAACCTAATGAATCTAAAAGAAAAAGCTAAAAGAAACAAACAGAGAACGGGTAAGGGGATTGGTTACAAATCGGGAAGGTTTTACGCACCCGACTTGTCCGTGGTACTCCACGGGAACCCTTTGAAATATTTACTGCATTTTTGGCTTGAAATGGTTTGCTTGAAAAAAGATTGAAGAGATGAGAAGAATAATGTTTTTTAAGATTTTGGTGTTTGAAGAGACGAACGCCTCATGCCTACGTACCCACAAAGTGCAATGCGAGATCAAAACCCCGTAGTTCGTGGTACAAATTGTGAAAAGAAGCAATGAGTTGAATTGATTTTAAAATGTAGAGATAAGTCGTCATTCTTTAGCGAATAATTCCGCTAGAAAGAATGAATCATATCTAAACATAAAAAATGGTTAAAAAGAAACGTGCACGAGGGCACAAAATCAATTGAATGAGTTTTGGATGTTTTAAAGTTTTTTTTTTAGAAGAAAGTTTCGATATGCTTATGTGGTTTAGCATTTATTAAGAAAATGAAATGAAAAGGTAAAATCGCATGACCTAAGTCAAGGTTTGATTGAAAAAATGTTTGAAGTTTGAAAACCAAGAAGATTTTGAAAATAGGAAGAGGATTTGAAAATTGAAGAAGTGGAAGGAGATGAAGGGACTATCCTAAAACTTGAAAATAAAAGCTAAAGGAAGAACGATCAAACCATATGGCAAGCATTCTTTGAAACAATCAGATTTCCATCTTCATAATCAAGTGAACTCAATCGGAGCCAAAGTCTTCAATCCGTAACAACTTGAGCAAAGGGAGAGATCCTAAAATCTATGTCCAAACTCCGATGCTAAGGATAGTAACCATAGTCCGAAATTAAAGTCACAAATCTTTTAGATGTTTAATCCTTTATTAATGTTTTTGTGTCCAAATGGACAAAGGAAAAATCACAAGTATAACAATATAAATATAAACAATATGATGAATGATATAGAAGCATAATAAGAGAGATAGGGAGCGAGAGATTGAAATAAAAGAGGATAAGGTGCGAGAGATTGAATTAAAATGAATTATATTCACATTATTATAATATTTACATATAAGTGGTATGATGAACTTAATCAAGCACAACCACGAAAAAATAACAAAAATCGAGGCAACCGGATCCAAGTGGATCTTATTCCGAATCGGGACAACTTTAGGTCTATGTTAAGCAATCGCCGAGTAATTTATGGAGTAATTACCCTACAAATGAGGCCGGCCACCACCAATTAAGGTGGAAAATATTTGTACTAATACACGTTAGAGAAATGATATAATGAATCATTCTCCGAAAACATGTCGCACAAAAAGAAAAGGAACGGTCAAATCTTAATCGAGATTTTCGTTGAATTTATCGAAGGCAACCTATCACGATCTCAAAGTATGGAGAATGATCTAAATGATCATTCATCCATAGATTTGAAATAATGAAGATTAAACCTCTTCGAAAAAACAACAATCTACGAATCGGAGATTGTCATCGACCAAAAAAATAAAAAGATGGAAAAGAACACATGGATCTGAAAATAAATACATCATCAAAAGAACAAAATAAAAAAACCTTTTATGAAACTCTCATTTATAAATTGTTTATAAAATGTTCCTTTTTTTTCTAAAATTTTCCTAAAATCTTTTCTAAGTACTTTTTTCCTAAGTTTTACATCAAAAAAATTGAAAACAAATGTTAAAGAACAAAAATAATAATAATAATATAAAAAAAAGAGGTTAACAAAATGGAAAGGGGAGGATCCGCGGGTTTGTGCTGGATAGCAACCCGGATCCATAGCCAAGGCCCAAACTCAAATAATACAACAATTAAAAAAAACAAATTATAAGAAAAGAAAGAAAGAGCAGGAGGCATCATCTTCTTCAAAGTGCAGTTCTGCACCTTCTCTAATCAAAACGAAACACCGTTCCTTCTTCTTCCCGACGCGCAAATAATCTGCCTCAATAAAGTAAGCTTTTCGCCTCAAAATTTACTTCTCAGTCTTGGATCCTCTTTCGATTTTGTATTGCTTCTTTTATCTGAGTCACTGAGATTGCTTCGGTATGTGAAATTTATTTGGGAGGACGAAATTGGTGAAGGATCGATGAAGGATTTGAAGAGATCTTGAATTGAAGATGAATTGGGTTTGAAGATTGAACTGAAAGTGAAGGTTGCGATATTTGCGGTAGGTATGAGTTTTGAATTTATGAGATTGAATGGATTTGAAGGTTTGAATTAGTGATGAAATTGAAGATGGAGAAATGGTTGAAGCTTTGTTCTGATTTTGACAGGGTAGTGAGAGGCTCTCAAAGCTTGGCCAAAGAGTGAATAATGGGGTTTAATTTATAGAGGGAAAGAGGAATTTTGAAGGCTGCCGTTTTGTGTTGGATGTGTTGCGTTTCGGGACTTCACGGAAGGTATGTGTGTGCAGGTTTTTTTTTTTTTGCGTTTTGATGCCTTCGTTTCGTGAAGTAAGGGCTGCGTTTTGCTTTGAAATCATTTGCGTTTTATTGTTGTTTGTGATGTAGCTGCGGAAATACGTTTTGGCTTTAGGAAGCTGCTATGTGTGTTCAACTTGCATGAAGTCATTGAGCTGGGTGAAGTTGTTTGAGCTGGGTGTTTGTGTGAAGTGAGCTACGGTGGGAAGCTTGTTGTTCGGCTTGAAGTTGCTTTGGCTGAAAGTGATGTGCGATGGCTGGAAGTTACTTGTAGCTGGGCCTGCGGCTTGGAGTTGTTGGGCACGGTTTGCGTGAAGTGACTTGAGTGTGTGCGGATTAAGGCGTGAGGAGCTGGCTTAAGGAAAAGATGTTTTTGCTTTGTGTGGCTGAGAAGGTTTGGCGCTGAAATTGTTGCTTGGTGCTTTCACGTGCGAGATAGCTTGTATTGTTTCGGCTTTGTGCAGGTGGAAAAGCTGAGAATTGCTTTGGGGTTGTACCGCATGTTGGCTTTGAAAGTGCAATGGCTTGGCGAAGCAGCTGGGTGTTTGTGTGCGTACGGCGTGAAATTTGTTGCTTGGTTTTGGCAGTGTCACGTGATGTGGTAGTAGTGGCTTGGAAAAGTTATGTAGGCTGAAGTGATATTGGCTGTTAATTTTGTGAAATGTTAACTTTTTTTCTAATTTTATTTTTTTGTATAAAAACTAAAGAATGAGCTTAAAGAAAGAAATAAAATGGTCTTTAAAGACCTAAGTGGATATTGGGGTTTTATAGAATGGATAAAAAAAATTGAACATGAATATATTTTAAAATTGAATGTGGTTTTAAAAATGAATTAAAAGAAATTGATTCTTTTTTTTTTTTTTTGACAACTTGGACATAAATAATGGATAATAAAATGAATGGGATAAAAAAATGGATATATGACATAATGAATATTTTTGTGAAATGGATAAAATTGAAAAAGGTTATTGAATACGGATAATCGAGAAAAAATGGAAGAAAGGATGGTCATTGGATAAAAATGGATAATGGATATGGACTTGATGAAAAGATAGAAGTGAAAAATGTTTATTTGGATAATAATGTGATATATGGATAATCGAGAAAAAAAATGGATATTGGAAATTAAAAATGGTTTAACGGATAATGATTTTTTAAGCCCACAACAAATTTCTGATTTTTTCTTGCACAAGCCACTTGAATACGGACCCTCCTGAACCACTTGAAGATTCAAACCAAACTTCGCACAAAACACTGTCTGATAACCGATGACTTTCACACACAACACAACTTGAACTTTTGAATACGCATTGTCTGAGGACTAAACCACTGGCACAAACAACTTGCAGTTGAAACAATCTTTTGATAGTTTGACCAAGATTAGGTCAAACGTCCATCTGAATTGAATTGTGACTGAACAAACGTATTTGACTTGAAAATCAATGCCCTGTCTTTGAAATCCTGCAACACATAGAAGAAGAAGAAACAGACTGCACCATATTTTTTGATATTTAGGTTAGAAGTTAGTAAATATAATCAAATAACAGCAATTAAACATGGTGATCCCCTGTGAAGCATAGACCTGCACCTGAAAAAGGATAAACGAACCGGTGCGTGATCTTGTTTGTATGCGAAATGCAGATGAGATACGAAAAATCTTAGGGTCAAAAATTAGGGTATGACAGATGCGAGTCATATCCAAATATTTTTGCTTGAGGTAAGTTTTCGAGGACGAAAACCTTTTTAGTGGGGGAGAGTTGTAACGCCCCAAATTTTATTTAATTATTTTATTTGGAGTGTTGTGTTTTGGTGTATGAAGAATAATATATATTATCGAATATAATGTTAATTGAGAATTATATTATGGTGGATAGTATTATTATTATTGGATAAATTAAATAATTGGAAAATATAAGGTGAGGGGCAAGGTGGTCATTTGGTGGGTTTAGTGAGGGTAAGAGTGGAAGTCCCTAAGTAGGTTTAAGGGATTAAGTTGTAAAGAGGAAAAATGATCGTGTTATTGGTGAACGAAAATGATCGTGAAAAGTAGAGAGGAGAAGAAGAGAAAAAGACTAGGTTTGAAGAGAAGAATCCGCGAGGAAGAAGAATTTCTCGTCAAAACAAGGGTAAGGGTGGGATTCTTCCGTCTCTAAAGGGGTTTTATAATGGGGATTGGGTAGGTTGAAGATTAGGGATTGATGTTTTGGTGGTTTGAATGAGAATTGTGTTGATTAGTTGATAGTTATTGTTGTGAGTTGATAATGTTATAAATTAGGTGATTAAATGAATTATTCTAAAATTATCTGGCTGGAATTGGTGTTTTAGTGTGATGATTTCATAGAAGAATGAGTGTAGGTCGCAGAAGGAGAACTACATGAATCATAGAGCTCGCTTAACGAGCAAGGTAACCTTTGGAAAATCAGAATAATGAGAGTTGCTCTCTTAGCGAGAAAAATCCCCCTTGCTCAGCGAGACCTGGAGTAAAAAATGTTGATTTTTAATTCCGAAAAATTACTTAAATGGTTTAGTAATGCTTAGGAATCGATGTGTTGTAGTTGATGGTAGTAAAAGAGGATTTATACACATAATTGTAGGGATAATTAGTATAATTAGAATATGAATATATTTGATAGGTTGTTGGACTTAGTTGTTGTTGTGTTAGGAGTTATTGTGTTTGTGATAAGTTATATAAGTTATTGCATATACATGTATATGTAATATGTTGTTCTATATGTTGTTGTTGCATTATAGGTGGTTGAAGTTGATGTATGTGGTGATATGCTGAATATGCATGATGTTGATGATAGCTAGTTGATGTGATAAATTGTGGTATGATATATGTTATTGAGTTGCATTTGTAGTTGTTTTATGTATTGCATATATGTCATTGGTTTTGCATGATATGTTGCATAGTTGGAGCATTATACCAAGGTAGGGTATAATGGTTGGATCCAAGTGGTATCATTGTGATGTTGGTGAAATCATGAAATAGGGATCGTACGTGGCCATGAAATAGGGGTCGAGGGTGTGATCATGAAATAGGGATCATACTGGACCATGTAAGAGGGGTTGAGAGTTCCAACGAGAACTGGATCTTGAAATAGAGATCGGATTATGGTACCGCATGCATAGAGTCAAGTAAGGTTTCATTGCATAATTGTTGTTGTTGTATTTGACTTTTATGATGTGTATGTTCTGGAAGTGTATGATGTTGTTGTGGACAAGATGTGGTTGTGTAGTGTTAGTGGAGAAGTGGTGTTTTTTCTGATACTTGCTAATTCTTATTATATTACCCTTTTGTGATGTAAGTATCTCACCCCTTCTGTTTGAATGTTTCCCTATGTTGGTAACATGCAGGTGAGCAGGATAAGGAGAGTGATGGTCGGTGAACTCGTTGTACTTCACGTTGTTAGGATGTTGGCTCTGATACATCGCTTTGGGTGTCGAGACGACGTTACACTTTATTTGTTTTATTTGATGAAAAACATTTAGTGACGAAAATGTTATATGTTATTTTTGAATTCCGCTGTATGTTGGATAATTTTTCATAAACGTATTATTGAGCCTTATGTTGGTTTTTGAAGTTGAATTGTGGAACTTAAATATTTTGTTGAAACTTTTACTCTGATTTTATTATTTTTTATGTGGGGTAATTTGGCTGTTACAGATATTGAGCAGGAAAGTATTAGCCAACGTAGCTAGAGCATAAGTCTTGGGTGAGGAGCCTGAGCAAGAATGTCTCGACCAGTGGGGCTGGAGCAGAAGTCTTGGGTGAAGAGCCAGAGCTGGAGAGTCTCGGCCAATGAGGTTGGAGTAGAAATATTTGGTGAGGAGTCTGAGCAAGGAGGTCTCGAGCCAAGATGGTTTAGCCACATAAGTATCTTGCTTAACTTCCGGAGCTGTGAAAAACTTAATCTATGAGATTGATTGAGTGTAAGTTTTAAGTTGTTGGATTAAGTAGGAAGTCTTGGACAAGTGAGTCTAAGCAGTTGTAAAAGTCTTATGCAAAATGTATAAGCGATTATAATCATGATTTTGTTATAGTGAAAATCTCTTGTGGAGCAAGGGGACTGGAGTAGTCTCAGTTAGGGGAGGAACCAATATAAATCTTTGTGTCATCTGCTATTATTTATTTACTTATGTTAACATTTTTCTGCTAAGAAATTAACTAGAATCTGAACACCATTTTAGGTTTTAAACTCTGATCAGAAGTAAACTAAGAAAATGGAAAACACAATTCAACCCCCTTCTTATTTACTTTCACACCTTCACTGCTGGCTATGGAGGCGATTGCTTCAGTCGAACTTACATCGATCGTGCATTCCCCCGTGATATTAGACAGTTATTCTCCATTGGTGTTATTATTTATGGGATTGACCATTCTTCTAATGTATCTCTTGGTTGGTCTTACAACATCTTTTTTTGTTACCTTACCACTCCTCAATTTCATGCACACTAAATTTTTTGAGAAGTTTCATAAATGAAGAACTTATGCAAATTTTTAAAGAAAAATGTAAATTTTCGCACAAGTGGTCTCACTCGACGTGTCAATTTATATACTGTGAAATATGGTAATCAAATACAAGTTTGATCTACTTAAGGGAATAAACTTGAAATAAATCCCAAGACAGATTATGCAAAAGTTATGAGTTTGAAACATATTTGACGTTAATGTAGAAAATAAAGAAAAACTTGAAAATAACTTTTAATGAAGTAAATTACTTTAAAAATAAGGAACTTAATTCATGAAGTGGAACGCAAATACATACATTTTTAGATCACTCTTTTCTCACTAAACACTCGAGTACTTCGAGTTTGTAGAATTTGTGTGAAATTACGGACCCCTTAAACTACAAACAAACATTGCTTATATAATAAACCTAATGTAGCCGTCTATAACCTTCGACTTAGAAAACTGTGCCATGTTCCCAAGGTCATGCAACCTTCGCCTCTCCAAGCTTTACATGTGTTCTTGGATAACTGTCTGATCTTATGTGTTTGTGCCTTGTTCGACTGCGTGCAGTTAGTAATATCAACATTGGAAACCCCAAATTTCATTAAGTCTAAAACTTATGTAGTCTATGTCGTCATTGATATTATGATTTATGGACACCTAGGTATAAGCCAAATACAATAAAATTAATATAAATACAAAAATATGACATTAAATATTTTTTAATTATATAAATTAATTAAAATAAACCATAATAACCAACTTACATCAAAATTCAGTGATTCATCGATATATTGGTCAGATGAAACCTTATCTTGAGAACATTGGGTAGTACTATACACTTCAATTTTGTGTGATTGGCTATTTTACAATGAAAACATTATCTTGAATTCCATTATTTTTTTCTTTACGAGGATCACCTTTTGTCTTCCATGGTTTTATTTTCTTATGACAAACACCTTTTGTCTTAGCCTCTATAGGATCACCAATAATTGACAATTGGACTTACATTTATCATTTACATCATGACGCTTATTTATATTTTTAAATAAATGTTAAATTCATTATATAGAATCTTTATAAGAACTAGAATCTTTACAAGAAACATCACACAAATTATTGAATGCAGCAAACATTGCGCCTCTACGAAATATGAACAACTTTTCAGAATCACTTTCCTCAAAAGACATCGATGATATATTACAATGCCCATATATAAGATACATACATCAAAACATATATTTCATATATAAGTTCAAGTTTGGTAATGAAATACAATAAGCTCTTAGTACAACACATTGTAAAATTTAGCCAACTAAATACATAAGGTACTACATCAAAAGGCTAACAATAATACAAGATGTCAAACAAAAGGAAACTAAGAACTAGATCTGAAGATCTCAAAATATCCACAGCGGAAGCAAAGCCATCAAGAAGCAAGGATAATCAAACGGCCTTATCCTTAGCCTTCGCGGAACTTGAAGTACCTGAAAATATATCAACAACATGGGGTGAGATAACAATATCTCAGCGAGTTCCCTATCTTAATGTTCCCTCGGGTCTAAAGGTTTGAACTAACCATTATTCAAGTCTAAGGTCACTTCTCTATAAGTAACCAAAACAAGATGAAACATTTATTCAATGTTCTCGACACTTCACGCGGGACTCAATGTAATACCCACCTCAAGTGCTTACTATTTCTTCCCATAGGACTCAGTGTTATACCCACTTCAAGACCTTACCGATGCTTCCCGTGGGACTCAGTGTTATACCCACCTCAAGACTTACTCAATGCTTCCCGTGGGACTCAACGTTATACCCACCTCAAGACTTTATCGATGCTTCCAGTGGGACTCAGTGTTATACCCACCTCAAGACTTACTCAATACTTCCTGTGGGACTCAATTTTATACTCACCTCAAGACTTAGCCTTCAAGCTTCCCATGGGACTCAATGTTATACCCATCTCAAGCCCTTCCATTATATCTCTACAATAATTTTGTATCAACCTAGGGTTGTTATAAGCATCTCACAGGTTATACATTTTCATTTCCAAAAGTTTACAATTCCCTAACTAACAATCAATTACAGTTAATTAGAGAAGACGGGTAAGAGTCGGTTCAAAGTAATATTTCTCGATCTCATAAGATAATACATATTATTAGCTTCAAACGATATAAAGAACGGATAAATCAGATAAAGGATGAAGACGTTATGAATTTTTGAAAGTATCAAAATAATATATTTTTCCTCAACTTACAGTGTTAACTGGTTAACGCATGGGGTTAACTGGTTAACCATATCAGATTTTCAAAGTCAGTGGCGCAATTAAGTTATGTTAACCGGCTAACGCATGGGGTTAATCGGTTAACCGACAGTCAATAGCCGAAAAACCAGTATTTTCAAATGCAAAATTTCTCCAAACTTCATCCTAACAACACAAGTCACCAAAGCAATTATCAACAAAGATTTCTACATATATTGCAAACATACTCATCCATTTTAGTCGATATTTAATCGTTCAAACTCTCAATTCTACGATTTCTAGCATTTTTTCCCTAACCTCAAAAATCTATAAACTCTAGAAATAAAAGTATCTAACTAGAACCCACCTCTAACAAAGATGATTGAGAAGATTGAGAGAAGAATGGATGATGGAGCTTCAAGACCAAGAGCTTCTTCTTTTTCTTCACCAAGCTTTTCCTCTTTCTCCCTTGTTATGTTTCTATGTTTTTTTCAACATAAAGAAAACAATTTAGGTCTTATATGGGAAAACATAAATTGCTCCCAACGGTTCCAAATAGAGGGTATCAAAAAATGTCTCTTAATCAACAATTCAATAAAACCTCTGAGTCAGATAATATTAGTTAATATAAATTAATTCACTGATTTCTCCAATTATTTTTGTTAAAACATTTCAAATCAACCCAGAACCCTATTGATATCAATTAATATTATTCAGAGCATTACAAATAATTTACGGGTATTACATCTTCCCCCCCTTAAATAGAAATTCGCCCTCAAATTTAAAGATTACCTGAACAGGTGAGGATACTATTCCCGCATTTTTGATTCCAGCTCCCACGTAGCATCTCCCGGATGTGTCACATCCCATGTACCTTTACGAATAGAATCTCTTTGTTTCTTAACACTTTGGTTTCTATTCCAACAATGCGGCTCGGTTGGGGTTCGAAAGTCAAGTCCGCTTCTATCTCGATAGAATCAGACAAAATAGGATGAAGAGGACCGGGAACAAACCTACAAAGTTGAGATACATGAAAAACATCATGCATTTCAGATAGATAGGGTGGTAAGGCTGATTTGTAAGCAACTTCACCAATCCTTTCTAAGATCTGATACGGTCCTACGTATCTCAGAATTAACTTACGTGACTTGAACGATCCTCTTAATATTAATCTCGGAGTAACTTTCAAATAAACATGGTCACCTTCTTCAAACTCCAAAGGTCTCCTTCGATTGTCAGCATAACTCTTCTGACGATCTTGGGCTTGCTTAATTTTCTCTTGAATCATTCTAATCTTTTTCGTAGTCTCTTGAATAACCTCGGGTCCCAAAATTCTATCTTCACCCATTTCCGACCAACACAAAGGCGTCCTACACTTTCTAACATATAAAGCTTCATACAGAGCCATACCAATGCTCGCATGGTAACTATTATTGTAAGAGAACTCGATCAAAGGTAAATGTTCCTTCCAATTTCCTTTACTTTCCAACACACAAGCTCTTAACATGTCTTCCATCATTTGAATTGTTCGCTCCGTGTGACCATCTGTTTGAGGATGATTAGAAGTGCTCAAACGTAGATTCGTACCCATAGCTTGTTGAAACACTTTCCAAAACCTCAAAGTAAACTTTGGATCCCTATCAGACACAATGCTAGATGGAACACCATGCAACCTTACAATTTCAGCAATAAACAACCTTGCAAGATGACTTGCCTTGTATGTAGTCTTAACGGCTAAGAAATGCGCAAGTTTCATGAGTCGATCTACAATCACCCAAAAAGAATCATAACCACCTTGAGTACTAGGTAATCCCACTGCAAAATCCATGGAAATACTATCCCACTTCCAAATTGGAATATCCAAAGGTTGTAACAAACCACCTGGTCTTTGGTGCTCGATCTTTACCTATTGGCATACCACACATTCATACACAAACACTTAAATATTCTTCTTCATACCAGACCACCAATACTCTCTTTTTAAGTCTTGATACATCTTTGAAGAACCTGGATGTATCGTAAAAGTACCTTTATGAGCTTCCTCCAAAATCTTTCTCTTTAACACATCATTATTCGGAATAAAAACCCTTTGGTTAAATAGGATAATACCATCCAACGCTCTTACAAAACCCGGTTGGAGTAGCATCTCTTGTAGCTTCTCATCTAGGACTTGTTTTTGCTGAATTTTGCTCCTTAAGGTATAATTGATATTCAAATTTCCAATAGTCACACCATTCGGAGTCCATACAAATTGAAGATTAAGATCTCGAAACTTCTCCAATAATATATTCCAACACCATCAACTCGGCACCATGAAACACTTTCTGGCTTAAAGCATCTGTCACTTTATTCACTTTTCCCGGATGATACTTCAATTCTAAGTCATAATCCTTCAAGTACTCCATCCACCTTCTTTGTCTCATATTCAATTCTTTCTGATCAAAAAGATACTTTAAGCTTTTATGGTCACTGAACATTTCAAAGTGCACACCATACAAATAATGTCGCCACACCTTTAGAGTAAACACCACGGCCGCTAACTCTAATTGTGAGTTGGATAATTATTCTCATGAACTTTCAACTGTCGAGAAGCATAAGCTACAATTTGGCCTTCCTGCATAAGAACACCCGCAAATCCTAACTTAGAAGCATCGCAAAACACTTTGTAAGACTTGTTAGGATCGGGAATGATCAACACCAGAGAAGTTGTCAATCTTTCTTTCAAATACATGAAACTTTGTTCACAACCAGAATCCCATTCGTAAGCGAAATCCTTTCTAGTAAGCTTAGTCAATGGTAACACCAACTGAGAAAAACCTTTGATGAACCTTCTGTAGTAACCTTCCAAACCTAAGAAACTTCTTACTTCCGAAGCTTACCAACAGATTCAATCTTCGACGGATCCACTGCTACACCTCCTTGAGATATAACATGTCCAAGAAATTTGACTTCTGACATCCAAAACTCACACTTGCTAAACTTAGAAAAAAGTTGTTTCTCTTGCAATATCGATAGAACAATCCTCAGATGCTCTCTGTGCTCTTGTGGAGTACGAGAATAAATGAGAATATGATCAATAAAGATTACAACAAACTGATCCAAATAGGCTTGAAATATCTGGTTCATGTAATCCATAAAAACAGCTGGAGCATTCGTCACACCGAAAGGCATCACTAGAAATTCATAATGACCATAACGGGTTCTGAACGTAGTCTTCGGTACATCGTAACTCTTTACACGAAAATGATGATAGCCCGACCTCAAATCAATCTTTGAGAACACACAGGCTCCCTTCAATTGATCCAAAAGGTCGTCTATCCTAGGCAAAGGATACTTTTTCTTAATAGTGACCTTGTTCAACTTACGGTAATCAATACACAACCGCATACCATAGTCCTTCTTCTTTATCAATAAAACGGGAGCTCCCCACGGTGAAACACTGGGTCTAACAAAATGCTTCGCCATCAAATCCTCTAATTGATCCTTCAATTATCTTAATTCAAGCGGTGCCATCCGATAAGGGGAGACAAATATAGGAGCCGTCCCCGGTATCAGGTCAACTGAGAACTCAACTTCCCTCACAAGAGGTAAGGAAGTGACATCCTCGAGAAAGACTTCAAGAAACTCACAGACTATTAGGATATTCATAACTTGTTGATCATTACTCTCTTCTTTAGTAAGGACCAGTAAAACAAATTTCTATTTTTCAAATAAAAAGTTTACTATTCCAACTGTACCTTCTAAGATTGTTGTCAACACATCCTTCGGAGGAGCTTCCTCGGATGGAATGATGATCAATTTCTCTTCACACCCAATAAACACAAAATTAGCAGATAACCAATCCATTCCTAAAATAACATCGACCTTCTTAAGAGGTAAACAAATAAGATCAATCGGGAAAACTCTACCATCCACGGACAAAGTACAATTTTCACACATAAGAGGTCTCTCAATGGTTTTATCCATAACGGTAGTAACCACCATAGGAGGAGACAAGGGAAAAACCCATAACCTAAGTCGCTTCACACAACTAGTAGACACAAAAGAATGTGTTGCTCCACATTCGAATAAAACAAGACAAGGATGTTCATTAACAAGACATGTACCCGCAATAAGAGAGTTGTCGACTTTAGTATTCCTCTCATCCATGGTATAAACCCTTCCTTGAACTTGATCCATTTTTCGTGGACAATCTCTAGCAACATGTCCTTCTTTTTGGAAAAATAAACATATCACACCACCCGGATTACACCATCCATAATGATTCTTATGGCACCTGGAGCATGAAGGAGAAGCATTAGGTCCCGGATTCGCCACTTGCTTCCCCTTGAAGGGTTGGGGCCTGGGCCTAAAAGGTTGATTTTCCCTCCCACGATCACTCTGAACAACTCTTCCAACACTTGCTTTAGTCTGCACTTTCTTCAAACTATGCTCAGCAACATAGCATTGCCTCAACAATTCAGAATAAGTAGTGAAATCCCTATGAGATAGACTATGTGAAATCTCAGCCCTTAATCCAAATAAAAACTGATCAATTTTCCACTTCTCATCTAGAGCATACATAGCTTGCCTTGAATAAGCCGCCATGTCTTCAGACTTTGTTGCATAACTGGCCATAGTCATGTTTCCTTGCCTAACCTGCTGAAATTCAAACTCTTTCTGGTTCCTCAAAGAACTTGGAAAATAATTCTCCATTAAATTCGCCTTAAACCGTTCCCACACCTTCAGAACCTCTTGCACAGTTATGAGAGTAGAAGAACTCTCCCACCATCTGGTAGCAGGACCTTTTAACATGTGTGATGCAAACCTCTCATTGTCCTCTTCACTTCACATCACAATGTGGAAGATTCTCTCCATACAAGTTATTTATTCATGAGCTTTTACCAAATCTAATCCTCCATGAAATTCTTGAGGGTTCATGCGGAAAAAGTCACGAAAAGTTCCACCTCCAGTTTCAGGAATAACCACCTGAGGATGAAAACCCCCATTCATTAGGTGAACCATCTCCTGCATAAACTGGTGTTGTTATTGATGCATCTGATGCATGAACTGATACAACGAAGCATTCCCATCGCCACCCGACTGGATACCAATAGGAGGAGTGGCATTATGCCGACCACTAGTTCTACATCCACTAGCCATATCCCTAAATGTCATTAAAACATGATTAAGTTGATCAGGATCAATACCATAAATATAACATTTAGTTATATAGCGAGATTATGTATATGAACCGAAAGAAACACTTATAATATTCCAAGGCTAGGTCGAGGATACGACCTGCTCTGATACCAACTGTAAATCCCATATATAAAATACATACATCAAAACATATTTTTCATATATAAGTTCAAGTTTGGTACTGAAATACAATAAGTTCTTAGCACAACACATTGTAAAATTTTAGCCAACTAAATACATAAGGTACTACATTAAAAGGCTAACAATAATACAAGATGTCAAACAAAAGGAAACTAAGAACTAGATCTGAAGATCTCAAAATATCCACAACGGAAGCAAATCCATCAAGAAGCAAGGATAATCAAACTGCATTATCCTTACCCTTCGCGGAACCTGAAGTACCTGGAAATATATCAACAACATGGGGTGAGATAACAATATCTCAGTGAGTTCCCTATCTTAGAGTTCCATTGACTCTAAAGGTTTGAACTAATCACTACTCAAGTCTAAGGTCACTTCTCTATAAGTAACCAAAACAAGATGAAACATTTATTCGACGTTCTCGACACTTCACGTGGGACTCAATGTAATACCCACCTCAAGTGCTTACTATTTCTTCCCGTGGGACTCATTGTTATACCCACCTCAAGACCTTACTGATGCTTCTCGTGGGACTCAGTTTTATACCCGCCTCAAGACTTACTCAATTCTTCCCGTGGGACTCAATGTTATACCACCTCAAGACTTTACCGATGTTTCCCATAGGACTCAGTGTTATACCCACCTCAAGACTTACTCAATGCTTCCCGTGGGACTCAATGTTATACCCACCTCAAGACCTAACCTTCAAGCTTCCCATGGGAATCAATGTTATACACATCTTAAGCCCTTCCCATTATATCTCTACAACAATTTCGTATCAACCTAGGGTTGTTCTAACCATCTGACAGGTTATACATTTTCATTTCCAAAAGTTCACAGTTCCCTAACTAACAACCAATTACAGTTAATTAGAGAAGTCGGGTAAAAGTCGATTCAAAATAATATTTCTCGGTCTCATAAGATAGTACATATTATTAGCTTCAAAACGATATAAAGAACGGATAAATTGGATAAAGGATGAAGAAGTTATGAATTTTTAAAAGTATCAAAATAATATATTTTTCCTCAACTTACAGTGTTAACCGGTTAACGCATGGGGTTAACCGGTTAACCATGTCAGGTTTTCAAAGTCAGTGACGCAATCAAGTTCCATTAACCGGTTAACGCATGGGTTTAACCGGTTAATCGACAGTCAGTAGCTGAAAAATCAGTATTTTCAAATGTAAAATTTCTCCAAACTTCATCCTAACAACACAAGTCACGAAAGCAATTATCAACAGAGGTTTCTACATATATTGCAAACATACTCATGCATTTTAGTCGATATTTAACCGTTCAAACTCTCGATTCTACGATTTCTAGCATTTTTTCCCTAACCTTAAAAATCTATAAACTTTAGAAATAAAATATCTAACTAGAACCCACCTCTAACAAAGATGATTGAGAAGATTGAGAGATGAATGAATGATGGAGCTTCAAGACCAAGAGCTTCTTCTTCTTCTTCACCAAGCTTTTCCTCTTTCTCCCTTGTTATGTTTCTATGATTTTTTTCAACATAAAGAAAACAATTTAGGTCTTATACGGGAAAAACATAAATTGCTCCCAACGGTTCCGAATAAAGGGCATCCAAAAATGTCTCTTAATCAACAATTCAATAAAACCTCTGAGTCAGATAATATTAGTTAGTATACATTAATTCACCGATTGCTCAAATTATTTTTGTTAAAACATTTCAAAGCAACCCGAAACCCTTTTTATATCAATTAATATTATTCAGAGCATTAAAAATAATTTACGGGGTATTACATACATGATTACCCTTTCCTGATTTAGTCCATCTCTTACAAATAAAACTTTTTGGAAAAACTTTCATATGCTCGTGCCTCATGGAACAAATAATGTGAGAGCGTGGAATTCTTATATGTTCAAACAATCTACAATCACATTAAAATACACTCTAATTCTCTCAGTCACATTCAGTGCACTTGTGCCTTCTATCTCATTTTTAACATCCCTAAATTTTTTGCTTTTAAAGATCTTTGATTCTCCAATTTCAATCCCTTCTAAAGCATTTGTCAACATGGGTTCATAATAGAACAACTTAAAATTAGATAATAATTCATTATGTCTATATTCTTCCAAAGCTTTTTCAAAATTATGCATTAAATCAACCGATCTATTTTTCTTTTCAACGTACCCCATGATAAATGAACTGATTCTTTCATGTCATACCCTAAATTTTGACCCTAAGATATATGTCTCATTAAAGGAAATCCACTGACCAAAGGATTGTGTCATACTATTTTGAATAGTATCCCCACAATGAATCAGGATTCTTGAGTCACTCAGAGGATTCAGGCAAATGACCAATCATTAATACATAAGATTTTCAACCTTTCAATCACTATCAAAGGGTTAAGTAATCTCAAATAATGGAAAATCTTTCGAGGACTGTATAAAAATTTCAGTGATCTGTAGGGATGGAAATTGGCCCTAGCCCCAGTGGGTACCCTTAAAATTTACCCACAACGGGTAGGGTAAAAACCCGCAAAATGGGTACGGACTCGGGTACAGGCAATTACCCATTAAAATAAGCGGGTTTGGGTGCAGGTACGAGTACCTTAGTACCCACTCCGCCCCATACCCATATAATATATATTTATGTATTTTTTATTTTTATAATTATATAATTTAATTTATCAATTTTATTAAATACATCACTATTAAACTTGTAAGCATTTTTATATAAATTTTTGTTTATTTCTTAATTCAACAATAACATTATTGGATTTTTTCGTGATATTAAAAACATAAAATTATATGATAAATAATAGTTGATCAATTATTTTTATTAGAAATACGGGTAAATGGGTATGGGTACGGGTACTTAGGTACCCATAGGGTATGAGTATGGGTATAAATATTGATGCCCACGCGGGTATGGGCCTAGGTACAGGGATTTTTTTAAACTGCAGGTATGTGGACAAATACTATAGTACCCTGCCCTTTGCCATCCCTAGTGATCTGGGCCCTGAGCCATCAGAATCACTAATTAGGGTTTCAATCATCTGAGCCCTCCAGATGAATTTTTCATAGAGAAAGGAGTCAATACCTCCAAACATCATCAAGAATGTTAACATGACTTTGACAAGCCATTCACAAGTACAAAAGGTGTAGAGATCAAAGACTACAAGATTAGGGTTTCACAGTGCCCAGATTAGGGTTTCTGATTAATCGAGGATCCCAAAGTAAAGATTTTCATATGGACAAGAGCCAATACCATAGGGAATGGTTTAAATAGCTCATATATATATATATATATATATATATATATATATATATCATGGAAGTCCATTCATGAGGTCAAAATACCTCAGAGGATGTCCAATCAAAAAAATCAGAAAACTAGGGGTATCTAGTGTAATTTTCATCTGAGCAACATTCAAACAAAAGGGGTGAGATATCGAATAACATAAACAAGAGTATGATAATCAATATATAAGCAAGAAATCATACAATCACCTACTTCACACAACAAGCAACATCAACATACAACTTGCAACCAACAACCAATGACAACATAGATAAAATGCGAATCAAATGCAACTCAACTTATATATGCATGTGGTACCATTTGGAGTAAACTCCCAACTTGAAATCTTGCCTGTTTATCAAGGCATCAACAACTTATTGCCAATCCAGGCCAACTTGAATCCAGCATTCGCTCTAACTTGAAAATATGCACATGTATGCAACTATGATTGACATACAATAACAACAACATAATCAACAACTTAAAAACTCAACAACATGAATCAACATTGGTCATAAGACCTGCAACTTAATAATCTTCCTCAAGATCGGGATAACACAACTTATAATAACTTAATACAATTTCAACATGAAAAACGACTAAATACGGCTTAATCATTTAAATTCCTAAATTAATTATTTTTAATCCTCAAATCTACTGTAATCAACTTATTTTATCTCTTTTTAAAGTCTAAGATCAACTCAACTTGAAACGAATGCGAAAACAGGACGAACCGCCAAAAAATGTATTTTTCTGCACCCAATCTGCCCATACGCGTAATGCCTACTCCACGCAACTTCTTACGCGTAATGCCTTACATGTTACACGTAATTCCTGCGTAATGGGGATGTGTTACGCGTAATGCTAGATCTGTTACGTAAAACACCAGAAAGCATACAAATCTGTCTTCTGCTACGAATCACACAATTTTACCACTCCATTCAAGTCTAATGGGGTTTCTACATCGATTTTATACTCTAAATCTTCTGTATCTACTCATCTACTAAGTTCTACTACTGATTTTACGTACCCTAATCTCATTTTCTAAGCGAATTTCTCCAACAACCAGTCCAACAATTTTAACACATATTCAACAACATTTACCACAACACGAATAACTTTCAGAACAACAATACAACAAGGACAACATAATTCTCCATGAGATATCAGCACGAAAATCAACAACAATAATCGATATAAAACACAACAAAGTCATACAAAAATGCAACCTATATACAAATTATCTAGTCCCGGTTATGGAATTCGAACCCCACCATTACCTTGGATTGAAGGCAACTCGAATTCATAGCAAATATCTCCGCGTAAATTCTCAACCTAGCCTCTTCTTGATCTTCCTCTAAGACTTGTTCTTTATTCTTACAAAATTCTAATTATACCCTAATTAGGCCTTTTGTCTAATTTTACTAAATTATCACTATTCAGCTTAATTACTAATGGGCCTAAAACAGAACCCCCAACTTTACTACTCTCACACTACAACTAAGCCCAACATAATATTATACCATTAATACTTATTTTATTTATTCGACTTAATTAAATTAAACAACCCAAACACAACTTAACCCGCAACATAATACCAACTCAAACAACTTAACGACACAAACGAAAAAACAACACGTAACAACAAATAATCAGAAAAATACGCAATAATATTTAATTAACTCAATTAATTAAATACAGGTGTTACAACTAGGGGTGTTCCTGAGGAGGTTGTTGCTAGAGATGTTACTGAGGAAGTTGGTGTAGGTGATACGAGCGAGGTTACTGTCGCTCCCAAAGATTTTACATCCCGGTGCAAACGCGAACAGACAAGGCGAAAGAGGTTGAAGGTTGAATAGAGTCGCCAACTAAGCATTTTTATCCCGACGGAAAGGTAATGCTGCATAAACCTGGAAGGGTATGGATAAGACGGTTGCGAACCAAAGAAACTGAGAAAGGGGGTTGGTTACGATCTGGGAAGGTATTAGCACTCAGATCGTCCGCCGTACTCGACATGATCCATGCTTACTTGATTGTGTTTAAAAGGGGTAGGTGTATATGCCGACTGTGTGTAAAAGCTAGGGAGAAAAGAATGTGTGCCAGTGCAAAAGAAATGGTGAAATGCTCAAGACTGAGGCTTAGAAAGAAAGCTGGAAGAAGGGGAAGACAAAAAGACTTTTGTTCGATAATTGTTAAGTTATGCCTATGTATCCTCTCGTGCAATGAGGAAGTCAGAACACCGTAGTTCGACTCAAAGAGACTGGATGATTTTGACTGTGAACTGCCTACTTGTCTATGCTCAAGTGTATGACTCGTCTGGCTCGAGTGCTAATTGTCTTGCATTAGACGGAAGAAGGAAGTTCTCGTTTGCAGAGTGAGTGTGATGAGAAAAGAATCTCAGAGGAGACGTTTATTGTTTGTTTTTGTGTTTTTAGATTTTTTATTGTTTTTAGTGTTTTGCATAGGATAATGAGCTTAAGCCTAAATCAAGGGTGTTAAACTCATTGTATCCTTCCTAATTAGGGATAATGAGCCTACTTAAGTGTGAGATAAACATCTCAACTTAATTACCATGATAATATAGGATTAAGATTATTAACCTACTTGTGATTATTAAGATGTTTTTGGGTTTCTATTTAGTGTTAAGTAATGAGTTTAATCTCTAATCAGGGATTAGTGAACTCATTACACCATCCTAAGGGAAGGATGATAGATGGGAACACTTAAGCTGAGGAAGATAACTCAACTTAATCCATGGTTAGGGATTAAATTCATTATATAAAAAGCCTTTATTAAGTGGATTTTAATTAAAGGATGAGATTAAGAAATGAGTTTTAAGTTTGTAAGACTTATCTTGAGGGGGACTTGTCCATTAAACACTAGGGTTAGTCCCTCTTAACCAAAATGAAGAGATAGAACCCTAATGTAAGGCATAAGTTACAAGCTTAAGTATTGATTATTATTAGGTGTTTTAATTAAGATGTGTAAATAAATTAAAGGTTTAACACTAAGCACTAAAGTTATACACTCCATCCTAAGATAAGGATGCAGGCATAACCCTAATTCAAAGTCCTAAAGCTTTAAGTGTTTAGCCTCTGATAATGAGATGAGAAGAGAGACTCAAGGAGACTCAAAGTTAAAAAGATAAGGGGAGACTATATACAACCCTAAGATTATCATGCTTGGATGTTCCTATGGTTTGTGAGGCTTAAAGAAAGAATCTTCAGGAAGCCACCATGGAAAAAGAAGCAGATGAAAAGAGAAGGAGAAAGAGAATAAGTTACTCACTTCCTGAAGAAGATAAGTAACCTAAAAGAAAGAAAGTAAGAATGGGAGAGCACAAGTGAAACAATTTCACTTCAAAGACAAGTAAATATGCAAATGGATAGATGAGAAGAGGTGGGATGTGAAGGCAAATCCACATCCCAAACAACTTACCATAAGCCCCTGAAATGTTAGTATGAATGCATAAGATGCAAAGCAAAAGGAAATAAGGCAAATGAAGGTGTAAAGATCAAAACTAGAAGTGTAAACATGATGCAAATGTGCTATGAGATGATTCAAAGTCATGTACAATGCTTATGAATGATCATACAAAGGATGGGATGCAAAGGAAGCATGTTAGAAGCTTGAAAACACATGGATACACATGGAATGTAATGAATGCAAAGCATAGCAAATGAATGAAGGAATGATCAAGCAATGTTCAAGCATGTTCTAAGATGTATAATATGACATATAAATGTTTGGGATGGCATGTCAAGATCACATGATGATGATATGCAAAGATGAATGCAAATGAACATGAGAAAATTAGGGTTTTATGAATGTATGAGATGCACATGATCAAAACAGAAGCATACATCATGATAAAAATTTGAAAATGAACTCAAACAAACCCTAAACACACACAAGATCACTACCCAAAGATGAAGGTCAGAAGCTAAACCTAAAGGGAGTTATGAATTTCCTAAGTTTGCTAGGGTTTTTGGGTGATTCTTTATGAAAAATGCAAATCAAATTGAAAATGCAATGAAAAATTATGATTTAAATAACCTAGATACTAGATGCAATATATGAAACAATGCAAAAAGAACCAAGTTCAAACTCATCATGGTTGATCAGAAATGATTTTTTTAAGTTAGGGTTAGAAAATGTGAAATTCATGAACCCTAATTCAAAGAAAATTGTGAAAATGTGATCAAACCCAAAAATAAATTTGTATGGTGAGTTTGTAAATGTATGAGAATGCATTATGAATTTTTTCGTGATTTTTAGAAACCTAAATGCATTTTTAATTAATTAAAATCAATTAATTAATTAAATAAAACATTTAAATGATTTAAAAATACTTTTTTAATGCAAAAATTAAAATTAAAAATGTTTTTGAGTTCAGAAAAATATTTAAAGTGAAAATCCAGAAAATGAGATTTTTAAAAGTGTTTTTGCTATTTTTAATAATTATGAGAAAACAAAAGAAATAAAATGAAAATAAAACAAAAGAAAATGAAAGTAATCCAATCTGATGGTCCAGCTTCAAATTGGGGTTGACTGCGCACGCAGATGTAAGGCTGTGATTGTTTCAGATTAAATTAATTTAATTAAACCTAATTAAACTAATTAATTAAAGATTATAATTAATGAGTGAATCCGATCCGTCCACGCGCTAAACAAGACATGATCCAATGGCCCAAAACGCATCTGGAGATTAAACCCCAATTAAGCCCTAATGACCCTTAGGTGACCGGAACAGTGTTTCGGTCATCTTCTCCGATCACTCAAAACCTCATCTTCCTCCCTAGGCAAAATCTAAACATCAAAACCACCCAGAAATGATCCCCACGTCAAATGCAACTCAAAACACTCATCAAACATAATTTATATCACACAATCAGAGAGAATCGAATCAAAACATATTTCTAGGCAAAATTTTAGAAGCTCATGAAATGCTTATTTCTCAATTATTTTCGATTCTAAAAACATTAGAGTGATCCCCATAACATGTATTTTCATCTTGTAACAAGAAAATAAGGTTTTGAGAGAAAGTGTTCTTGAGGTTACTAGAGCTGGAGCTTTGCACTCTTGAGCTTTCTGACCCTTTCTTTGATGCAAATCAACCTCAATGGACTCCCTGAAGCTAATGAGATGCTTAGAACAAGCTTTGAATGGCTATTTTGAGGTGTGTGGTTCTGGTTTGACAGAAAATGGAGTTCTTGTAGGGGAGGTTTCAGGCCATGACAATGGGTGTTTTTTTATCCTTATGGTGTGTATGATTGAATGGTGAAAGAAGTTTTCAGGTTTGATGGTTGTGTGTTGAGTTTCAAAGAGATGAAGGTATGAGGTGATTTTTGTGATTCTGAGCTTGTAGATGGTTTCAGGCTTGTGTGATGTGTCTAATGAGTTCCTTAGGGTTTGCATAAAAGGTCTTGATTGGTCAGAAAGTTGGTGGTGGCATAGTGTGATTGGTATGGGTTGTTTTGCAAAAAGTCAAACGTTGTGGTACCATAAGCATGGCACGGGTCAGAGCTGGATATTTGGCTTGTCCTGCCTCAGCTTCATTCAAGGATGGCCCTAGGATTGGATTTGAGGATCTGGATGGCTTGATTCATGAGTTATCACATGTTTTGCAATTTTCCCTCTTTGAAATTTCTTGAAGAACAAGGCATGAAATCTTGTGATTCTTGGCATAATTCTGATCAAGGCAAGCTATGTGATGTTGTTATGATGCTTAGAGGTCAATTAAAGGTCACAAGAGTGCTTAAAACTTGATTTTTGCAAAAATCCCTCTTTGGCATGAACATGAAAATTATAGGATTTTTCCCAACTTTGAAACATCATATCTTGAGTTCTAGGATGAATCAAGAGGATTTCTTGTACTTTTTGAAAATTGGAAGATCCAATCTACAACTTTCATGTTTGAAGATTTTTCATTTGAAGCATTTTTGATCAAGAAAGAGGAGGTTGAAAATCTTTCCCAAAATGGAAAGTTTCCATTACAAGTCATGTCCAAAAATGGAAAGTTTGCAAATGGCTTGAAATTCTTCAATCTTGTGAACTTCTAACCACTTCTAAGATCAAATAAGGATCATAGAACCTCAAAATGATGAATATGACCCTTTGGTACCATTTTTTGGGGGCCTCAGATGCCCTGATTCTGACTTTTCTTGCACAATAAGTTACTAGTTGATCAGATGACTTCCACAATGAATTTCTTCATCTAATTTGGTACACATGCTCCTTATAACATATTGAGACCATTAGAATAAAAAATGACCAAAAAAATTTGAGGTTAAGGGCCTCAAACCCAAAACACTAATTTTAGGTCATCTGTGCAGGAAATCTTCAGTCTGCTTGGACATCTGTGCAATGCTTTGTGATATCTTGACTTTAATGAACTTTGGGGAGCATATTATGATCATGGAACACACATGGACCCTCTTGACAAGCTTCAAGGCCTTTGAGATGGCTCAGATCACTTCTTTGGATTCTCCTGATCACAAACCCTAATTGTGCAAACTTATGCAGTGAAATAAACTATGCAATGTGAGATGATATGCTTATGCAAATGCAATATGAAAGATCACAAGCCATGGTGTGAGAAAAAAAAGTGAGGGAAAATTTGGGGTGTTTACAGTTACTGAGGGTGATGTTGTGGGTACTAAATGGGCTGCTAATAGAGATGTTACTGAGGAGACCGTTGAGATAAATGACTGTGACTTTGGATGATGTCACCGCCTTCTACCTTTTCGCTATTGGCGGCAGATTCTGGATGGCTCCTCATCTCAGTATGGCCACAAATTGTCATATGGTTATGCACGATCTGATTTTAACTAAGGTAGAGGTGCTGAAGGAGTTCTCCGACACCAGATGTGCTCACCTACGCATGCACTGGCTTCAGAAGACTTATGGCAAGATTATAGAAATTGGTACATATCAGGATGCCACTAGGGCGTACATGTTGCATGTACTCTCTTTGTGGACTAGTTTGGTACATATGTCGATGTCAAGTATATGTGTCTCTTCAGCGATCTCGAGGTGCACAACTGGGCATGGGGGTGTGCCGCACTGACCTAGTTGTATTCTACATTTGGGGTGACAACCCAGTTTGACACCAGACAACTTGTTGGGTACCTTATTGCATGTTCTTGCTTTCGTATTTATTGTATGTTCTTGCTTTCATATTTATTTTTTACAAATATTATTATTTCTAATTTACTATTTGTTATGATCTCAGTGTTGGATCTATGAGCATTTCCCGAGCATATGTGAGAGGAGGGTCCTGCCCTGTGCGGAAGGGGACCCACAGGTGAAGAGGTGGAAGGCGAGGCAGTTACTCACTAGTGGCATAACTGAGTACAAGTGATGACTGAATATGCTGATCGTTAAGGAAGCGATATGGACACTGTGAGCTTGAGGAGTCATCCTTATATTCAGGATATATGTGGTGGGAGAGTTTGGTTACTAGACACCTACCTGAGAGATGTCTGCGTCAGTATGTATACATTCAGACTATACCACCAGTAGTTCATGATAACTATTGTACCCCAAAATTTGCCCTCCCACAATCAAGACAATCTCTCTCAAGACTCCTAAATGATCATAAGGTCCTCAAGACTCTCAATTGGTCAAGAAGTGTGGAAGTTTCCTCAGACAATGCCTCCTCCTAAACAAAGTGTCCAAAACTAGGGTTTTGTGTTTCTTCAGGTTAAAATGATTTTCAAGGCCTCAAGTGAGCTTCATAAAATCCCACATGTATTCAAGAATCCCCATGTCAAGTTTCAAATCTTTCCCAAAGGGCTTAACCAGTCAGATGATCAGATATGCAAAAATCAGTCAAAGCAGTTGAAAAGTCAAACTAAGGTCAACTGTGGTCAAATTAAAGTCAAACTTCAAGATTTTTTGCCAACATCAAGTTTATGAAGTAAATTTCATCATTTGATCAAGGGTTGATCATGATTTATCAAGGGAGTTTCAGATCATCAAGAATCAGGAGTTTCTAAATTAGGGTTTTCTTAAGGAAAGTCAACTGAACTTTGACCAGCCATAACTTTCACATGCTTCATCGAAAAAATTCCATCCAAAGCTCATTTTGAAGGAAATTTAATTCTCTACAACTTTGTGTCTCATAAGCCAAGCCTAAAAATGCTTCACTTAGAAGGTATGAGCTAAAACATTATAGGTCATTTTAAAAGTCAATAAAAAGTCAACATCTTCCAAAGGGCATAATTTGAAAATGGTAAAAGATATGGACATGAGACAAAAGATGTTGGTTAGAGGACTCTTTAAGCTTTCCAAAATGTCCAAGAACACCTTCATAGCCTTAAAATTAAGGAATTTATGCCTTTGCAAAGTTGGGAAATTTTTGAGGGGTATATTGAGCAAATGAGGTCTTAAAACCAAATTTTTCCAAATGGGCTTGCAATTTTGTAATCCAATCCTTATAATGACATCATGCACGACCCAATACTTATTTTTTCAGATTTTTATAATTTATTTGGATTTTATTCATTAAAATTCATTTTAAATCAAAATAAAATATAAAAACACAATTATTTGATTGAATTATTCTTCTAGAAACTCTTAAAAGTCATTTAAAGTTGATTGAGAGGTTCCAATTTCGTGCTAAGGCATTATGACATGAATATATTTGATTTTTTGACCAATTTGGCAAGAATATTTCTTCACACTCAAGGCATCCAAAAAGCCCAAACAATTCACCAAATTCTGACCTAATATCACTCTTCTATAAGTATACAACATAACACAAGCATGAAACACGATTTTTTGCAGCCAAGAGCACACATCCAAAGTTCAAAAAATTCAAGAAATTTTGAAATTCGGTTTAACAAATCCAGCCATCCAAAAGGGGTTTTGAAGGTTGAGAAAGCTTCTTTGAGGCCACTAGAACATGTTTGAACAATCACATTCATCAAAAGCATCATAAAACATAAATCCCGAATTTGTTTTTGTTCTTGAATTTCAAGTTTTTAATTTCACTAATATATCCATTATGAACTGCTTTTAATGATTGTTGTGTGTTTGTTATGATACATAGAATGATTATGGACGTTTGGATTGAAGTTTCATGGCCGATTTGAGAGAATGTCATTGCTAGGGTTTTAGTTTCAAATTTGGGGCTTATCAATTCGTGGACTATAAGAAGCTTTCGAGGGGATTTTTGAATTCTACAGGACCTGGACTTTGATCCCCGATAAAAATTTTGAATCAATCATGTTTATTTTGTATTATATGAAAATCGCAGGTTTTGTTACAAAAAATATTCGCAGGAAATCGCATAGCAAAATTCGCAGGAAATTGCACAGGGCGGGAGGTTGAAGACGACTGCGTGGCAAGGCATGATTGGACGGAGTTGGAAACGGAGACGTACACGGAATAAAAGGAATTAGTGATGAATCTTTGTCACAAGCATATGGCTTGTCCTAGTGGTTGCGCAGGCTGTGTATTGAGGTACCTGGGGTGGGTTCGATTTTGGCCTACCCCATTTTTTTTGAACGCCCTCTCTTTCTTTTTCTTTCTTTGTTTTTTATAAATTTAATTATTATATTATAATATATTAATAATTTTATTAACTAATTAACTAATTTGATAATGTCACTTTTTTTTAAAAGAAAAATTCACTAATGACATCCTTAGATTTTTTATGAAAAAATAATGATAATAATTTTCTTATGTAATTATGTAAATATTTGTTTTTATTTAATTCAATATTTCCCTCTAAAATATAAAAGTTCTTAATAAAATCCTAATTTTTCCACTAACCTTAAAATTTAACCTAATTTGTTTTTCTAATCCTAAATATTTCTCTTATAATAACTTCTTTTTTTAATGTATTAACCTTTTATTATTATTATTATTATTATTATTATTATTATTATCATTAAAACTTATTTTTCTTATAAAATCATAAAATTCTAACTTGTTTAACTTAAAATAATTTTCTTTTAAAATTCTAATTTTTCTTCATTATTATTTTCTTCTAATATCCTAATATTTATTGTTTTATTATTATTATCGCTCTATTAATTTGCTTTATTATTATTATCATTTATTATTTTTATGATTATATTGTAATTATCCCAAAGCCATGTAATAATTTTAGATTTATATTTTCGCATTATTTTTATTGCTATGGTTAGTAATTTTAGGGTGTGTATAACCTAAATGAATAAAATGACTTAGAAAATTAAATTAAAAAGATAAATATTTGAAAATAAACACCCACACACGTAAGTCTATCTTTGATCGCCATCTTGCACTTCCTAGGGTATTCCTCTTGGTTGCCTTTAATATGGTCAAGTCCCTCGAATATAGGGATGTCTTAAGCAAAGTCCCTTCAAGTATAAATCATCATAGTCCCTACAGTTTAAAAGATCAAGTCCCTTCGAGGTTGCCTACGGAATAATGATCTTGTCCCTTCGAATAAATGATGATAGTCCCTACGAATTGCTAAAGACATCCCTTAAGTTGCTTTCTATGACCATACGATGACCCTACGCTTGTCCCTTAACACATCCAAGGTAATGACTACCTATTCCTTAATAATAGGGATAGTCTTACCCTTGAAAGGACATATAAGAACATGAATGACTTAGTCTAGGGTAGGTACCTCTTAGTTGCATGCTCACATTTCAAAATACTTTTTACACCTCACTTTCTTAAACATTTTTCAAAACGAGGCTTTGTATACATCCATACGAGGATCATTACAAAGTACTTAGAAAAATTTATAATCACACATTACACTTTTCAAAAACAATTTAAGTGAGCTAAGTAACTAAGAGCCCATGGATAACCATGGATATAAAGGGTGCTAACACCTTCCCTTTGTATAACCTACCCCCCGAACCCAAGCCTTTTAAAATAGGTTTTTCCTATTCTTTTATGTCCTTTCCACTTGGATAAAATAAAAGTTGGTGGTGACTCTTGCTATCCGCAACATGAGTAAAAGCCAGTTCTCCCACCGTGTTACAATAACCCTCTGCCGATATTTATTGGTGGTTTCAGAGTCATTTCCTCAACTTTGGTCGTGCCATCGTAGCCTGAGTTGTACCTATTCAGTATCCTACTGATCCGCGTGTCGCGCACGGATCAAAAACGAGTAATTTTCTTTAAAACGTAGTATAGCGACAATGATTCGAATCGTCTCACAAGGATTCTTGATCTTATTAACTAACAATAGTAACAATTAATGAGGGTTGATTTTAATTTGAAGAAAAATCAATTAAAATAAAAAGTGATTACCAAATAAGCTAAAACGACTAATCCTACTGATTTGGGTTCCAACTTATCATTGGTTATTATAATTTCAACCTCCTAAGTGGATTATCTATTCCTATTTGATTATAAAATTCATTGACAAGCGCGACTGGTTTTATGTGATGTATGTTCCTATTATCCGAATTAAGCAAACGGATTTAAACTCTCGTGAATTAAGCAAACACTGTTTAATCAAACACGATAACGAATTAAGCAAACGCTAACGTGACTACGGTCAATGATCATACAACAATCAAATTAAATCAACATTAATATATGATAATCGAATTAAGCAAACAATGATCACATATCATAATATTGAAAGGAATATAATTTGGATTGAAAATTATTATAACCTCAAAGTATGATGAAACCTGTAATCAGCAGGATTTTGCCTTGGAATTAGTTCTTCATTCCGGTTCTTTCAAGCGTAAGAAATATAAAATAAAATCGTAAAAAAAAAGTGTGTAAGTGAAAAGCTGCGGCTGCTTGGTTAAATAGAAAAACCTAAAAAACTCGTTTACAACCCAACTGGGTCAAATACATAACCCATGCTCAATTCTAAATGACCCGAAACTAAATAAAACTAATGCAGCAGCTCAAACGAAATTCTGGAAAATATGACTCCGAATTTGACTTCGACTCCAACATAAAAGTTGTAGCTCTCTCTCTTAGCTTTCCATTGACTGGTAGAACGCCTCGATCAGATTCCTGGAACTCCAGTTATGATCATTTCCGTAAAAGCTGTTAAAGCTGAAAATTAAGTACGAAAATTAAATTAAGCCAAAAATAAAGTAAAATAGAAAAACAAATTAAAATATAAAAATAAACAAAGAAAACCAAAGAAATACTTAAGTGCAAACATGATATAATGTGCATTAAAATGCACTGATCAAATTCCCCCACACTTGAACTTTTGCACTCCGAGCAAAAATAAACTCAAGACTCAAGAAACACAACATCATTCAGATACTCATTCTAGGCTACAAACTCTTCTTCAATTAAGATAGCATCGATAGATACTAATCTTACACACTAAGGATATCGTAAGAACACAAATTCATAATTGTACGGTCATAAGCCTCCATCGTATACAAACCATTTTGAATCATGTTATTATGCCTAAGCCTAACTTACTCATCCTCCCTTTTGCTCTCTTTCATTCTAGTGCAATCACATTAAGCCCGTTATCTATTCATACACATGGTAAATAAGCATGTTAGTGATTATGATCCATACTTGACAATATTTTAAAGTTACTTTAGTAACAACAAATTATTATTATTATTATTATTTTCTTAAGGTTTCACATCCGTTAGGCTAAATGACCGGGTGAGGGTCACCTAACTTAAAAGGCGGATTCCTATTTAGATTTCTTTTTAAGCGCAAGATCATTCACTTATTTGCATCAGCTTAATTACTTAGTGTGTGATTTCTAGATAGTGTTGACTGTTTGATAGACTACTTAAGAGATATTAAAGGATGAGAACTCAAGGCTATGGCATAACAAGTATTAAAAACAAATTCCATATATAGGAGATTTAAGTTGTTAAAATGATACCAATCTTGTGAACTTTTCCCAAGTCTCCACAACTAACCTCAAAACAATCTATAGCCTAAAACTTTCGGAAAAAATGCCTAGTGTTTCTAAAATAAAACAAACAAAAACAAAGAAAATAAATTATTCCCTCCCCTACACTTAAAACAAGCATTGTCCCCAATGAAAGGACATAAATATAAAATAAGAGAGAGAGAAAGGAAAGAACACACCCGAGTAGTCAAGGTGGATATGTGATCATATAAGCCGCATTTCCTAAAGAGAGCTCTTCTACAGTCTCTTCTTCCAAAGTGGGGATCTCATAGAGTAGCTTTAGGTAGTATCCATTAATATTGAAGTTTTTATTAGTGCCTTCGTCTTTTATTCCAGGATCAAAGAAGAATTTTTGATAAGTAAAAGTGTTGAATGTGAACATGATAGTGATCTCCTTTTCAACAACTTTAAGAATCAAAGGATTAAGGGGATGCCTCACTACTTTTGTTCCATCTTTAATTGAGATCCTATGCATACTCATGGATGGGCTAATATCATAAGTGTCAACCAAATTCCATCCAATTCCCTTCTTATGTTCCTGTAATGATTTCTCTTCCTGCACAAATTCAAATAAATTATTAGGAAGTGGCTTCAGCTCTAAAGAGGGTGATTTCTTGATGGATGGTTTGTTCCGGGAAGCCGGGATGTCGAGAGCTTCATTGACACAAACAACTTCATTTGCAACCTCATTTGCAGTAAGAATATCAACTTGCAAGGCAACCTCAATTTCAGCACAAACAGAGTAAATTTTAGTGTCAGTACAAACATCACAAGAGTAAACATCATTAAAATCAGACAATGATGGAAAATCAGCTGCAAACAAATTAATACAAGTATCATCAACATTTTCAGAAGGCAACTCTATTTGAAAAATAGTATGTTCTTCCGAAGGTTGTTGGTTTGATCCTTGAGCTTGCTGCATGACATTTATTGAAGTGGTAAGTTGATCAACCTGTATTTGCAAAGTCTGAAAATTAGAATCTATTTGTTGTTGATACTTGATATTATTTGTAGCCATTTGGTTTACAAGATCCTCTAGTGAAGGTTCAGAAGGTGCAGAGCACCCTACTTCTAATTCTTTTAGATGCTTATTCGGATCCTCATCTGCAAAACCATTAAAACTTGGCAAAAAGTGTGTTAAACCAAATTTCAATTCGAAAGGTGCATCAACAACATCATGATATTCAATATAAAGAATTATAATTCACAAGTGCAGTCAGTTCTCTCAGAGTTCTTTGATCAGTCATGATAAGATTATAAATTTCAACACAGAATCAAATAAAATCACTGCAGATTTAAAAAGAATGGAAAATAAGAAAAGAAATTAAAATAAAATCTAAAAAATATAACAATAACGCTAAAAATCTATTTAAATCAAATAAATCTCGCACACAAAAAATAGATTTTTTTGAATATATGAAAATAGAAAATAAATCAAATAAAATAGAAAAACGGGGAATTTGCGATTTTGATGGTCGAAATCTTTTAGAATTTTATTCTAAAAGAGTATTATTCTTCTATTTATTTCTGATTTTCTGGAAAAAAAATCGGAGCAAATTGAAACAGTAGTTCCAACTTACTTGAAAGGCTGGAAAACTTATCACTATACTACAACCGGTAATTTTCTTTAAAATGTAGTATAGCGACAATGACTCGAATCGTCTCACAAGGATTCTTGATCTTATTAACTAACAATAGTAACAATTAATGGGGGTTGATTTTAATTTGAAGAAAATACAATTAAAATAAAAAGTGATTACCAAATAAGCTAAAACGGCTAATCCTACTGATTTGGGTTCCAACTTATCATTGGTTATTATAATTTCAATCTCCTAAGTGAATTATCTATTCATATTTGATTATAAAATTCATTGACAAGCACAACTGATTTTATGTGATGTATGTTCCTATTATCCAAATTAAGCAAACAGATTTAAGCTCTCGTGAATTAAGCAAACACGGTTTAATCAAACACGATAACGAATTAAGCAAACGCTAACGTGACTACGGTCAAGGATCATACACCAATCAAATTAAATCAACATTAATATATGATAATCGAATTAAGCAAACAATGATCACATATCATAATATTGAAAGGAATAGAATTTGAATTGAAAATTATTATAACCTCAAAGTATGATGGAACCTGTAATCAGCAGGATTTTGCCTTGGAATTAGTTCTCTATTCCGGTTCTTTCAAGCGTAAGAAAAATAAAATAAAATCGTAAAAAAAAGTGTGTAAGTGAACAGCTGCGGCTGCTAGGTTAAATAGAAAAACCTAAAAAACCCGTTTACAACTTAACTGGGTTACATAACCCATGCTCAATTCTAAATGACCTGAAACTAAATAAAACTAATGCAGCAGCTTCAAACGAAATTCTGGAAAATATGACTCCGAATTTGACTTCGACTCCAACATAAAAGTTGTAGTTCTCTCTCTTAGTTTTCCATCGACTGGTAGAACGCCTCAATCAGATTCCTGGAACTCCGGTTATGATCATTTCCGTAAAAGCTGTTAAAGCTGAAAATTAAGTATGAAAATTAAATTAAGCCAAAAATAAAGTAAAATAGAAAAACAAATTAAAATATAAAAATAAACAAAGAAAACCAAAGAAATACTTAAGTGCAAACATGGTAGAATGTGCATTAAAATGCACTGATCACCTACGCAATGTGAGTATGGCTACTTGTAGCGGTACCTCACTGTATCACATCCTCACATCACTCCACCGCCAGTTGAGGATGTACTTTCTGGTGACCAGGGACCTGTTGATGATGCACCTCCGTTTCCTCCAACACATCACCCCAAGGACACACGACGCTTTAAGATGATTTCAGTGATTATGGATGGGGTCATGGGTTTGGTAAACCCAGATGGGGAGGTTTATACTGCATTAGCTCGGGTTGCACATATAGCACGTGGGAGCCTATTTAGATAATATTTGTATTATTTGTATTATATGTATATTATCCAGACATTTATCACATAACATTATATTATTTTGATATATTCCTTACATTGCATTGATCTTGATTAAACAAATTAAACACATAACACATAAAAATACAACATGATTAATAAATAAGAAAAATCTAAACACTATCAGACGATTCAAGACATTTCAGCATCTCCATTATGTCGTCAACGGATCTTGACAGCTTCACATCAAACTCGATCAACCCATTTGTTAGCCTACGACGAAAGAATCTTCACATTTCCTTAATGTCTTCATCGATCTTCAACTCAATAAGTTTGTATTTCACCATACTGTTTGTATCCTCCCAATCTTCATGAAACTCGATCTTTCTCACATTTCTATTGTCGCCATCAGGCAACAATTCATTCAACTTCGCTATCAAGCCGGTAAAAGAGGCGGAGCCATCGGGGAGCTTGAACTCTACTGGACGAGAAACTCTATTGAAGTAAACTTCTGCCTTAATCAAATATTCAGGAAGAGACATTTTTTTCAGATGTGTTTAACCATAACACCTAACCCCTATTTATACAAACCTGTATCAATTATGGGTCATACAAACGGTCGGTGCAATCACAGTCATACAAAATTGTCGGCAAAATCGTGACCGTCTAGAAAAACCCTAAAAAAATAACTACTGGGAATTTCAAGGTATGTGAAATTCCAGGTATGAACCTGCAATTTTCAAATTTTCGGTTTTTTTGTTAAATATCGGGAATTTGAATTACCGGTATTTCGGTAATTTCAAATACACTACCGGGAATTTTAAAAAATACCGATTTTTTTTAATACTTACCAGGAATTTCCTCCGAAGACTTATTGTAATAATTCTAAGGCACAACTTGGGGGTGATAAGTAGAATGCTCAAACAAATCGTCACCTTATTGTGGCATAAATTTGTTTAAATGTTGCTTTCATACACTTTTTTTATGAGAATTTCTCAATCCACTTCTTAAGTCCCTCAAGTACCTAGCGAATTTTCTTTTATGCCCCCTGTTTTCGGAGATGTATCTCCGAAAATATTTTTTTTTTAATTTAACATTGGATTTTTTCGGAGTTACATCTCCAGAATTACAATATGGCGTTTCCGGAGATGTATCTCCGAAAAAACCAATGTTAAATTAAAAAAAAAAAATTTCTATAGATATATTTCCGAAAATGGAGAGTATTTTAAATAATACACTAAATACTTGAGAGACTTGTAAAATGAGATAAGAAGCTTTCTTTTTTTTATTTATCTAAGACGACAGAATTGATATTTGTCAACCCAACAAAATTTTCCTTCCTACATCCAACAAAGCTAGTCACCTTAATAATGGGTAGTGATAATACTTATTTCCCTTTCGGTGCTTTTACTATTATTTTACATTCACATTAACGCAGATAAAATAAATAGGTGAGTAAATAAAAAAGTATTATTATGCAAAACATTCCTAAAAGATATATTTATAAGAAATAGAATGTTGAGTTTAAATCTCAACTAGTACTAAATTGTGCTATCTTATCACACCCTTGTTTAAGTAAAAGTTAAAACCTGTTTTTAAGGATAGGTCAATCTTGTCTACAATAATGGAAAACCAATGGTGGTGGTCCATGCTGACACAATTATGGGACTTAGAATCTTTTCCGATGTTATGTATATTACTTTGATGAATTCTAACATGGTTTAGTCTAAATGCCACCATAGTTTAGAATTTGAACATTACACTTTTCAATCCGTTGATAGAAGTTTTCTCCCACTTGTCACAAGCCAAGAAATATGTAGTAAATGAGAGTTATTGGCAAGGAAATTAGCATGCCAAAGATTACCCTGCAAGCGAAAATAAGAGCAACAAAAATAATTGTTAATCTATTCATACAGAGTTGTCTCAAGTTATTTTTAGAAGTCAGAATTGATTAGTCACATTTTAATTATGATAAAATAAATAGGTGTTTTATTTGATCATAACTTGATAATTTTGAGATCATGTGCAATAGTCCGTAATATACGTCCTCATGGTCGTATAGATCATATATGAAAATTAAATATGACAATTAATATCTTTGATCATAAAGAATCACAAACTAATACTATTAGCTTAATTTAACGTTATGAATCACTACAAATATAGTATCTATGTTATGTTATGTAGGTTCCAATAAACGGTGAGTCAAATCAAGGTTTGCAAAATGGATTCTATATGTTTTTAGCATAAAAAACTAAGTACTATAACAAAAAAGCAAATGGCCATTTCTAATAGCATTATATGCATAATTATGTTACTCCAAATTATAAATGCTTGATTGTTATAGACAATAATGGAGTTGATAGATTCGGTATCCTAGTTAGGGTTGCATAATAATTAATCAACTTATTAAGTGGGGTAGATTACTTTATTTTCCTATCATTTCTTCTTCTGAGCACTATATTCTCCAATCAATCATCTAAAATGAAATAGGATCCACATAAATAACTATAACAACTTAATGTTGTATCATTAGAACAACTCATTCTTTATTTTAACTTTTGATGAGAAGCAAGAGAGAATGCACATGTATTGAGTCATTGTATCTAAAGTCTATCCAACAACTTAGAAGAAGTGGCTAAGCTAAAGTCTCACCGTTGGAGGGACCAACTAAGGCAATGATTTAATGTAGTCAATTATTTTTCTTCTCATGTTAACTTCGTTGAATAGAGCCAAAGCCTGGACATGCTGCTTAGTACCTTACATGGTATAGAGAGTTTGGGGGACCATGGCCCCCAAGTGTCTCCCTGGTTGTGAGGAGTATTACATCGGTTGGTAACGTGGCGGAATTAGTGTTGTAGGAGATTCACACTCGAGAAAGAGATTTTTATCGGAGTTTAAGTGTGAATAGTTAACTCACTATTAAAATGAGCAAAATATAAAGGCAAATATTGAATCAAATGCAAATAAGATTGTCCAATAAATAAATAAATTTAGGAAATTTACCCTGTGCTCAAAATATCAGGATGAAGCCCATATTCCCTTGCAAATACAAATGGCACTATCCCTTGTGGAAGAGCAGCCTGAGAAGCAATTGAATTGAAGTCAAAGCTAAATAAGCACAAACATATACACAACAACTTTATCTATAATTAATATTCCCTCTATAGTATAAAAAAAACACAATTATTACAGAACAAACATGCGCACATTGTTCTGATATTATGATATATATTATGTGTAATTTTCATGTGCTAATGTGTCTACAAATGTACCTGTACAATGGCAGTAAGCAGTTTTTTTCCTCTCAATCCAATCACAATGGAAGATAATGACATTACAAGAGGTCCAAATAGGAATCGAATGGCCATTCCCATGGCTGCTTTTCTTGTACCACAAGCAATGATTCGAGGCTGAAGAGCCATGAAAAGCCCTGCAAATTATGTTTCAAATCAGTATCTGTCATTGTTTATATAGCAAATTAATCACATTTTCATATAATTATCATGTGCTTTTAAGACATCACATTTATTTTATAGGGTTGCCATAAACACCTTATTACAAGACAATGCATGTTTTTTCTTTATCATGTGTTCCTCTGTCTTCTTCCACATTTTGATATTAGGTTTGAAGATTTGTAATTTTGCAATGTATGAGATTCATATATTGAAGAAACACCATGTGTACAAGTGGGTGTGTGTCTGTCTTCTATATATAAATACTCATGATATTAAATGGTTATATATATATGTCTATATATTTGTAGTATATGTAATGTACCTAAGCTAAACATTGCCATCCCAAGACCTGCATCAGATATGATTTTGATAGATGATTTGATCAAACTCGGCATTTCTATATTCCATCTGCAAATTCACATCATAAGATGTATGAAAATGTGGATACCGGAACATATAGCCTAAAACAATACATGAAATTAAAGACTTTTACAAATATAAAATTTAGAATATGACAAAAAAATTATCACATGAATCACATTCAAACTGCGATATATGATGGATTTGGATTCCAAGTATTAACAAATGCATACATAAACATTCACTATAACATCTTTAATTGGTCTTTGCCATTGATTTAAGATACGGCAGTTGAGATTAATTAATGTGTCATATTCATATAGTTAACGCGTGAAATCCAAATCCATAAATGCAGTTAATTTGTAATGGTGAAGTTAAGTTTGGTATCACTTGTTCACTTTTGATGATGTTTCAGAATATGACTTACTTGAAGGAGATTAGAGACCAAAGAAGTCCTAATAGACTAGAATATGTATTAGGATTTCGAGAAAGTTTTCTTCCAACAACAATAAGTATAAGCCTTAACATTACAAAGGCATATGGCATTTTCTGGCTACTGGAAATTTGGTCTTTTGGGTCCACAGCTTCTCCTGCCATCGAGACTTTGAGGCTATCTCTGAAGCTAATTTCCTTATCTGTCATATAATAGCTAAACAAATTACTGAAGCTAATAACCAATGAGTTAAAGACAAAAGACAAAAACAATGCTAACAAATCAAGTTCACATTTTCTAGTTTTACACTCTTGGATCATCCACCTGACTTAAATTCATATTTGTCGTTAGAAACTACAATAATACAATAGTACGACCTTTGTAAGGTTATACTATTGAATCATTGATTTCTAAGGAGACATAAACTTAAATATGGTGGATGATCCATGACCGTTTAATCAAAACGTGATTAACATCGGCTTGGATGATGACTCAACGTCACTTGCACTTTTTTCATGGAAACGAATTTCCTATCGTGCTTTGCACAATTCTCAACCTCGATCTTTCGATCAAAATTAATGACATAAATTACTAAGTAAAACTGATTTTGTTATTGAATAATCTAAACTATCCAATCTCAAACTAATAGTGGAAATTCTTTAGTGCACACAAATGCATCCTTTTCTTAAGCACCAAATCTAGATCCCTATTTTCACCACAAATGGGAATCATGCTTAACCATCATCACACACGTGCTCTCTACAAATGATGACAACTATGAATTAACCCTCACAAACTAAGTAAAGTAACAAGTTTTTTAAACTATATACTAAAAGTAAATATTTCTATATTGCTTTGACCACTTTGTTATTATTAGGTGAATGTTTTTAAATTTTATACACTAGAAAGAGGCGTGGGCTAGGAGGGACCACCTGTCTAGTGTTGTGTTCTGTAGTATCCATGGATTCGAAAAATCATTGATAAGCCCATTGTTAAAAATGTTTTCTAGTGTTTACGTGTGAATTCATTTCTCACGTGCAATTGTGTTATGATGAATAATAGACATAGAAATGACAATTTACCAAGAGTATAATTATTATTTTCTAAATTAAAGACCACGCTATTTCATATGATGATCAAAGAGTTTAGTGAATGATATAATAGAAATAAACAGAGGTGTTGAGAAATTGATGTTGCATATATGAAAGTAGACATTACCAAAAATAAACGATGCTCAACAAATTATGACAGTAGTAATGAATGGGTGAGAATACGACAAGGAAACAAACTATGGTCGGGGACAAAACGTACAGCAAATACCAGAAAGGTCGCATGGGCATCCGCTAAAGACCAAACATATACCTACGTTTTCTGATACACTGTATTATTGCCAACACACTGCCATTCGAATACTATCACAATCTACCACCTGGGGCTATATCAGAAATGAATAGTGCCTATGGTGTGTGTCTAAGATATGAAATAGTACTATCATATTAAAAAAGCAATTAATAATTAATCCTACTTCACTACTGGTATGGTATATATTTGAGGCTTCTATTTTGGCCAGGTAGGAACTTAATATATATTTTTTATCGGTGTGAACTCAAGTTCAGTTTATATAGTATCATTTAATGTTAATGAATTTTGCTTATTAAAAAAATTGTATATACAGCCATAATTTTTTTAAATAAATTTGTATGATCTTAAATAGTAATCATAAGATAGAGTAAATGTTTTTTTACATGTCATTCTTGTATGACAACATTTATTAATGGATCTATGTTTTTTATTTTATTTGGTAGGTTTTATTCCTTTCTTGACTTTTTTAAAATTATTACACAAATCTGTATGGACATATTCGTAAATAATTCCAAAAACTTTCTGTCCTCTTAAATTTTTCTTATCTTAACTTTGAGATTTATTTTGATTTTTTAAATTAAAAAAATCATATTGATCTATTAATTTATCAAAACGTATTATATTAATTACTTTTATTTAATTATCAATGAATTTAGTGATCGTTTTTAATTTCTTTTTATTAATTAAACAAAAAAGATTAATATAATATATTATTAATATAATATATTTTAAAGAGTTAAGACATCAATAATAATTTTTTAAAGTTAAATAGATAAAATATACTTTGAGACTAAAAAAAATATTAAGTCTAAGTTTTTAATTTTAATTTTAATGGTATTGTAAGAAAACACTAAATTATTTATTTTCTTACTCTTTATTTTTCTCTTTGTAATAAATAATTATAACTATTATTGAAAAAAATATTACTTTCTCCATTCTATAACATATGTTTTATTTAAATATTACATACATCTTACAAAGGAAATATTATTCCTATAAGTTATTTTATGTAACACATTGATCATTTAACTTTTTTATAATAATTATTTTTAATTATCAAACGTGTGTATCTTTAATTTTTTTTAATATAATGAATATGTTAATTATGGATATAATTATTTTGAATAATATAAAAATGATAAAATGTAATAAAAAAAATACAATTGTCATAAATTTTTTAAATGTTCAAAATGTAAAGGAAAAAGAGAAAAAAAAATCAACAAAAGAATAAATTGTTAAAAAAAATTTAAGGACTAATTTATTACACAAAAGTAACTTTAAAACATATGAATTAATTTTGCATATTACAAAATATATACAATCAAACCAAACAATTGGACTTGAGTGATAAATAACGAATTCGATTTCTGATAAAAATAATACATGATCATAGTCAGTAACCAAGGAACGAAGGTTCGGTAGATTCCTAGAACTTTTTCCACTATGAATCAGAGTACAAAAAGAAAAATATATATACAATCAAACGAGAAAATAATATTTTTATTTTTTATTTTCACCACTATTATTCGATATATTGGACCGACTAATTAGATCTAAGATCCATTTTAGTATCAAATAATTTCAATCTTTTTTCAATCGTATTTGTTGGAGATCCATAGTCCTCTATACCAAATAAGTTCCGGCAAAACAAATGTGATAGTCAGAAGGATTTAGCTCGTTACATCACCCCTAACTTTTCAAAAATTGACCGACATGTGTAGTCTCTTGCTACATCAAGACAAACTTAAAAGCTTTAATATATTTAGAAAAAAAATAACTTTAATATTGTATTGTCAATTTTTAAAAAAATGATCTCATTTTGTTAAATTAATGGACTAAAATGATTTTCCATATCCATTAAAAGTGAAATTACAAAATCTCTATTCACTTTTTTGTATTTTACCATTCACTATTCTAAGAGACATAAACACAAACACGTACCTGACATAGTAATGTCCTTGCATCCTTGTCTCTCTTCCCCCTGCCATTTCTCAGGCGATTCCCCAACCACCCTGCCCCCCTCCCCCACCGGCGAATTCCCCCTCACCCCCCTCCCACCACCCACCGGCGACCTCCCCACCACCGGCGTTCCACATATCTCCGTTTCATTAACATTCGACGCCCGCGGAGTCGGCTGCAGCGAATAAGCATCAGTAGAAGCGTAACCGGAGAACCGCGGACTCACACTCGGATTATCGAGAAAATTCAACGGCGTGTTGATGGAGAAGATGTCAGCATTGGAGAGATTGGAGAGCCGTGTTGGAGTTATGCCGGTAGTTATCGACGAGGTTGATTCTGCTGGTGCTGATGAAGTAGATCGACGGATTCGGACCTTAATGCGGCCGTTTTCGTCGGTTTCTGATAGGGCTTGCAGCGGCGCGTCTTGGCCGTAGAGGGAAATTACGTCGCCGTCGAGTTCGAATTTTGTTATGGAGCATGCTTTGTTTCCCGGGAACTCAGTTTTAATAAAGAGTTTTGCTGCTCTGTATTCCAGTAGAAATAGTAGCAACGTATACCTGAACTCAAAAGATTCAAAAATGGTTATCACTCCAATATCCATTCCAATATCCATAATCCAATTATCAAATACTACATCATTTTTTTATAATATTTTATTTTAAAATAAGTTTAAATTTTAAATAAATTATTAAATACATTAAAAAATAATACAATTACTTCATTGTAATTTTCTATAGGAGAAAAAATTAATTGAACTCTAGATTAATAAATCTAATCTATTTAATTCAACTAACACATATTAGTTAATCTATTTCGTATATTTTATTTAATTATAAATTTAACTGTTAATTAAAATTTGTAGAATATTTTCTTTACTTGTAAAATCAATGAGCTATTTTTTAACTTTGTTTCTAAGACTATATAAAATTTTCATTGTTACTTCTTTACATGGTTGATGGTTATTTATTTTAAAAAAAGTATTTAATATCAATTTTTTAATGAAAAATATCATACTATTTTTAACAATCATAAAGCAATATAATATTTTTAATTTAAAAAATGTAATTTCAATCCATTTGTTGGTATAATGTATATAATAATTGAAATAAACATAAATAAATGGAAGAATATGATTAATTTAGACTTTATTCATAAGAATATATATATATATATATATATATATATATATATATATATATATATATATATATATATATATATATATATATATATATATATATATATATATATATATATATATATATATATACTCCCACTTTCATGGATATGTTTCATTTTTCATATAGTTACCCACTTCTAAAAATGTTGAAAAACAATTTTTTTTTACTTTTACTTACATGTCATCATAAATTAATAAAAATTGTATGTTTTTTCTCATATATTTCAATTACAAATATTAAGCAAGAAATAGATATATTACATACCATATGATGCATTGAAGAACAACAAGTTGCACCATGAGAGTTTCTGTAAAATCACCATACATAGCTTGAAGTAAAGGAATCCCCATAACAAGAGTATTAGGCAAGGTGGCAACCGAGAACAAAGTGATAACCCAATCCAAAGAGCCATTAGAAAAGAAAATACCCCAAACAGAAAGAAAAAAGAGAACAAAAACCTTACAAACTGTATCAGCCAATATAAATTTAGCGTCCATTTTGTAAGGATTATTGAGAGAAATAAAATGGAAAGATAAAACCGGAACAGCGAAAACCGCCACAAATCGGTTTATGCCTGAACATTGCTCTGGTGTGAACATTTTGCAACATTTTACAGAACCATAAGCAACTAGCATTGCGAAATATAGAGGCACCATTGCACACATCACGTTGTATAAATCTTCTCCTGTCACCATCTTTGTATATGTATGGTGATAATGATTTTATTCTTTTTTGTAATGTTTTTGCTATGGTTGGGAAATGAAAGGTGGGAGAGAATGTGGATATATAAGGGCTATATTAATATTATAGCATATTTTTGTAGGGTATTTGTGGACTTGTTTGCCCTTTGAAAATTGTTGGATTTACTTTTAAGGTATTGTGGTTAGTGTTAGTGGTTTTTGCGGTTGTTAGTGACAATGATTGTTACTTATACACGTTTCGATGTGGGAAAACTCAGTTGGAAATACTCAAAAGTCAATTCACTTTTTCACTATTTGATAAGGTTTTGAGGAAGTATATAAAGTTGATACAATTGACTTATTGATCATTTACTAAACAATATTAAGAAAACTCTACAATAAAATGTAAGTATATACAATATATAAAAAAGTTGATGTATCTAATCTGAAAATATATGTTTTTACTTTGCAACATGAATGCTTTTAAGAATAAATCTACATATTAGATGTTTGTAAATAGTGTATTAAGTTTTTTTTCCTAAAGCTAGATTGTTTATTAAGTTAATCCTTTTGCTTAACTTTTTTTTTTCTTTTATCATTTAAGTTTCTATATTTTAGAGTTCAATATGGAGGCGAGTAGAGCCTAACCAATAACTATTTTTGCTAGAATTAAAATTTTAATTGTCTCGAGCAATTCATCATTAAAAGAAATTCATCAATCATTTTCGATGAACTAGGAAGTGATTTGTAAATTCAAGAAGGAGGATATTTTTGAGGTTTGGGATTTCAGACTTGTTAACCTAACTCTTTTTGGCAAGTGGCATTGGCGGGCTATCCAAGGTAGTGTGTTTCTCTGACGTCAGATTTTGGTGGTCAGGTATGGTGTTGATGTTATGTAATGAGCAATGGCTTATCATGGTTTTGCAAATGGAGATTAGTTTCGTTGTTGGGTGTGGTTGAGGTTATTGGTAATGGTCTTCGTATAGGTCAACGAGGATGTGTGAGATTGAAGTTGAAAGCTCTAAGGATTTGGACTAAATTTGATAAAACATAAATGTTGAAGACGATGTCATTTGAAGAATTCTGTCAGAAAACAAAGATGTCGAATGCGATGTGCCAACATGAAGACTCGACATCATGGACTGTTATGATTTAAATATGTTTTAAATTTGTTCCAAGATTCTCTGCAGCATGGATCAACGAATCATAAGACAAAAGATTTAAAGCACATGGATCAGCAAAAGATTATAAATAGAAGACCTACTAGACCTAGGGAAAAATAATTAATCCTTGTAACACTTTTGTAAAAGTAGAAAATATGGTTTTAGGGTTTTGAGAGTCGTATGCTTTCTTGTATTGTAAGTCACCATTTGTATTGGTTGGATACACTGTGGTAGACATAGTTGATGAACATAATCCCGTAGGTAATAAATTATTTATTGCTCTTGGATGGAGCTTTGAAATATATCCAAGGATGGTTGTTAGTCAAGTGTCTTGACTAAACTTTATATTGAAAGGCGGGGCTTTCAAGTAGAATGATGTAGTTGCTGGGTTGTAACTGTTAGGAATCACATGTGGTGATTAAGTGGAGTGAGATAGGGTTCTCTTATCAAAGATGGAGTTTTTGCGATAAAGATTACATTGGGTAGCATTAGGTAAAACGAAGGTTGTTTACATGTACAACGGAGGTTGTGTACAGGAAATAATCTTACTGATAATGTAATCTTCTTCCTGGCTTGGTAGTCCCCATAGTAGGTGAGTTTCATCGAACTGGGTTAACAATTATTGTGTTATTTATCATTCTTCATATTTACAACTATGTTCATATGCTTGTTGTTTAAACTATGTTCATATGCTTGTTGTTTAAACATGTTAAAATAGATGTTGGAACATCTGATATGATTGTGTGCTGATATTTTGAATATCAGTCTGCGTTTGTTTGTCAGCACTAGTCAACCAGAAGAAACCATCCATCATAGATCAAAGCAGCAGAAGAAAACAAACAACACAACATTATGGTTGCACATAGTAGAACACCAGGTAACACAACACCCAATCAGAACAGCAACCCTCTTTATCCACTCAACCAAACACAACATCAGAAGAAATAATGCAGATTTAGCTAACTCCCCCCTTTTTAGCCATAATGTGACAACCACACTAACAACTGCTCCCCCATAACACATGATTAGTACTCAATAGAGAGAGAGAGAGAGAGAGAGACTACACAAGTTTCCCATATCAGCATTGGAAGCAACATCACCAGACTTTTTTCCAGCAATTTTCTCTCCAAGGGTAATGTTCTCAACATCATCTTCAATATTATAGCCTGAGACGTTATCAGAACCAACAAATTATTCTTAGCAAGAGAAACAGCAACAACAAATGTGACTTTCCTTATCATGATCTCTATGTCATTATCATGATTCACACTTTTGATCCAACCATCATTAATAGGTACATAATGACATAATTGCAGTAGGAGAACTGAAAAGTATTGACTAGTTTTTCCATACAGCTTTAGTTGCTATAGATCCCCATTGATGCAAATCCTTAGATTACCTCTTAGGATTTTAAACTGATAAGCATCCAAAAAATGTCAGCCAATTGTAAATCAATGGCTACATGTTCTAAAGCAACAATCTTTTCTTCAACCAGTACTCTTATGAAATGATGATGAATATCAATATGCTTGGTTCTGCTATGTTGAATAGGATTCTTGGAATTGTTGATAGCACTCAAATTTTCACAGTAAAATGTCATGACATCTTGAGAAACATTGTATTCTACCAGCATTTGCTTCATCCTAACCAACTAAGAACAACTACTTTCAGCTGCTATGTATTTAGCCTCAACTGTGGATAGAGAAACACAATTTTGCTTCTTACTGAACCAAGATATCAGATTGTTTCCCAAAAAGAAGCATCCTCCAGATGTGCTTTTTCTATCATCAGCACATCCTTCCCAATCAGCACCACAATAACCACTTAGCTCAGAATTGGAACCATGAGAGTATAGCATGCCATAATCACATGTATCATTGACATACTTCAAGATTCTTTTAACATAGTTGATGTGAATCACTTTGGGATCGGCTTGATACCCAACACAAACTCCTACAACAAAGGCAATGTCAGGTCTGTTTTCTGTTAGATATAATAAGATTCCAATCATACTTCTATAGAGACTTTGATCCATATTTACACTTTTTTCATCTTTAGATAACTTCATATGAGTAGGAGCAGGTTTCCTTTTGTGGCTAGATTTCTCCATTCCAAACTTCTTAACTATATTCTTGTTGTATTTACTCTGACATGTGAATGTAGAGTCTTCCATCTGCTTGACTTGAAGACCAAGAAAATAAGTTAATTCACCAACTAGGCTCATCTCAAATTTAGACTGCATCTGTTTAACAAAATGTTGAACCATCTCCTTAGACATCCCATTAAACACAATATCATCAGCATAAATTTTAGCAAACATGAGCTTCTTTCCTTCTTTTTTCACAAAGAGAGTCTTGTCTATGCTACCTTTTCTATAGCCATGTTCAACAAGAAATTCAATAAGTCTCTCATACCAAGCTCTAGGGGCTTGTTTTAATCCATATAGAGCTTTCCTTAGCTTATAGACATGATTAGGAAAATTAGGATCAATGAATCCTTTGGTAAACATTCAAGAAAGCACTCTTGACATCCATTTGATATAGTTTGAATTTCAAGATGCAAGCAAAACCAAGAAGTAATCTAATAGATTCAAGTCTAGTAAGAGGAGCAAAGGTCTCATCAAAATCAATTCCTTCTACTTAAGTGTATCCCTGAGCAACCAGTTTTCCCTTATTCCTAGTGACAACTCCTTGTTCATCAGATTTGTTCTTGTACCCCTACTTGGTACTTATCACATTTGATCCTTCAGGTCTTGGGACAAGATCCTAAACTTTATTCCTCTTGAATTGAGCTAATTCCTCTTGCATAGCATTAATCCAGAATTCATCAGTTAATGCTTCTTTGACATTCTTTGGCTCTATCTTTGACACAAAACAAGAGTTAGAGATTATCTCCCTTGATCTTGTAGTATCTCCTTTATCCAACTCTCCTATGATGAGGTCTTTAGGATGATCTTTTTGTATTCTGATAGAGGGACCTTTGTTGGTCTGACTATCTCCAGGCTCAGAACTTGAGGGTTGTTCATCAGTACCTCTGTCTTCAGTTTCTGCTGGAGTTGCATTCTGGAATGTTTCAACATCATCTAGGACATCAACTTCTTTGCTCAAGTCTTGATCATCAACAACAACATTTATAGACTCCATCATAACTTTAGTTCTGGAGTTGTAGACTCTATATGATCTTCTATTAGTAGAGTATCCTAGAAATATTCCTTCATCACTCTTTGGATCTAACTTTCTTCTTTGTTCACGATCTTCCATGATATAGCATCTTCTTCCAAAGACATGGAAGTATTTCACAGTAGGTTTTCTTCCTTTCCATAATTCACATAGAGTAGATGAAGTACCTTTCCTCAAGGTGACTCTGTTATGAATGTAGCAAGAATTATTCATTACTTCAGCCTAGAAATGATAAGGTAATTGTTTTACATGTATCATGGCTCTAGCGGATTCATGTATAGTCCCGATCTTGCGTTCTACAATCCCATTTTGCTGAGGAGTAATGGGAGATGAGAATTCATGACTAATTCCTTTAGAGGAGCAAAATTCAGCAAACTTCACATTCTCAAATTCCTTCCCAGGATCACTTCTGATTCTAATAACATTTATTCCCTTCTCTCTTTGAAGTTTTTGACAAAGATCTCTAAAAACATCAAAAGCTTATGACTTTCTCTGATGAAATTTATCCAGGTGTATCTTGAATAGTCATCCACAAGAACATAAGCATATTTCTTTCACCAAGACTTTCTACCTGCATAGGTCCCATCAAATCCATGTGAAGAAGTTCTAAGACTCTTGAGGTAGTGAGATGTTGAATCTTTTGACGTGACATCTTAGTCTGCTTTCCTACTTGACATTCTCCACAAACGTTTCCTTCTTCAATTTTGAGCTTAGGAATCCCTTTGACAACTTCCATGGATATGATTCTCTTCATGCCTTTCAGATATAAGTTTCCAAGTTTCTGATGCCAGAGTTTAACTTCATCTTCTTTGGCAAGCAAGCAAGATGAGACATAACTTAATTCTTGAGATGCCCATAGATAATAATTGTCCTTAGATCTGACTCCCTTCATGATTAATTCTCCTTTTCTATATGTAACAAGACATTCAGATTTGGAGAAATTGACTTTCAATCCTTAGTCACATAGTTGACTAATGTTAATTCCCTTTATTTTGCCTTTGGATCCATCACCAAAAGTAACAAAACTAGTAGCATGGGTCTCATATTCACCAGCAAATTAGTGACTCCTGTCATATGTCTTGAGCATCCACAGTCAAAATACTTGGTCATTTTTTGCTGAAACTCTGAGAGAGGTATAAGTTATCATGTTGTTGGTACCTATCTTAGGAGTCCATTGCTTTTTGACCTTAGATATGTTCTGAATTAGAACACGTTGAGGGACATGCTTAGGATATCCATAGAGTTTGAAATAGTAGGGCTTCAAGTAACCAGACTTTCCACAATAATGACACCTCTATTTATGGGAACTTCCTCTTATGTAGGCAACATGTCTTCTTTTATGATGTTGAGACACCTGATGCAACATCTTTGGTTTGAACTCAGAGGAAGCAAGATTTGAGATAGGTTTTTTCCTTTTTTCAAATCCTATACCAGTCACATCTCCAAATAACTTCCTAATTTGTAGAAACTCATCTAAAGTCTCTGAACTACTGTTCAGCATTCTGACAGACTTGGTCATTTTATCAAGTTGGGAGTTTAGTAATGTTACCTCATTTTCTAGCTTGGATATTGTTTCCAAGTGCTCTTCCTTTTCATTCTCCATTTGTGATATGATTTTCTTCTGTTCTTCTCCTTGTTGGTATAATTCTTCATTTTTGACATAATTCTCTATAGAAAGTAGCTAGCTCATCATATGTGACTTCATCATCACTGAAATCAGAATAATGTATCCCAATTAGAGTAGTAGCATTCTTAGAAGATTCTTCTTCAGCTTCACTTTCAGTATCTTCATCTGACCAAGCCACAGTAAGACCCTTTTTCTGATTCTTGAGAAGTGTGGGACATTCAAATCTGATGTGCCCATAACCTTCACATTCATAGAACTAGACTCCTTTTCCTTGAGAAGTGTTCTCTTCAACTCTTATCTTTCTACTAGAATCAATTAACCTATTAAGGTCATATGAGTTGTTCTTGACATTTGGTCTTGACTTCATATCCATCTTTTGCATAACTTTGTTGAACTGTCTCCAAAGAAGAACTATAGAATTAGATAAAGCTTCCTCGGTATTAAGATTACAATCTTCTACTTCATCTTCAATGTTGGAAGAGGAGCCAATGTTTTTGTTTTTCTTGTCAGATTTGTCACTTATGCCAATCTCAAAAGTTTGAAGAGATCCAATAAGTCATCTAATCTCATCATGCTAATGTCATGAGCTTCTTCTATGGTTGTGACCTTTATGTCAAATCTCTTAGGTAGAGATCTGAGAGATTTTCTTACCAACTTTTCTTCAGATATTGGTTCTCCAAGAGCACTTGAGGCATTAGCTATTTCAAGGATATTCATATGAAAATCATAAATACTTTCATCATATTTCATCCTTAAGTTTTCAAATTTTGTGGTGAGCAGCTAAAGTCTTGACATCTTGACTTTGGAGGTACCTTCATGAGTAGTTTTGAGAATATCTTAAGCATCTTTGGCAACAATGCAAGTATTGATCAATCTGAAGGTTTTTTTGTCAATTCCATTGAATATGGCATTCAAGGCTTTAGAATTTCCCAAAGCAAGCTCATCTTCTTCCTTAGAATAGTCCTCTTCTGGCTTCAAATCTGCAGTATCATTCCCATTTTTGTCCTTAACAACGGGTTGTTTCCATCCTCTCAGAACAGCTTTCCAGGACTTGTTGTCCAAAGACTTCAAGAAGGCAACCATCCTTGGTTTCCAGTAATCATAATTAGTTCCATCCAAAATGGATGGTCTGTTAACAAACCCTACCTCCTTATCCATTATACCAGAAAGTAACTTCCTGGATCTCACCCAGATACAGAGTAGGATGCCTGCTCTGATACCAATTGAAATTCTGGCATCAGATACATGATGTCGAAGGCGATGTCACGACATTACTATCTGAGTATTAACAAGATAAAAGCAGTATAAATAATAACATTAAAAACACACATGATTGTTAACCTAGTTCGGTGCAAACACACCTACTATGGGGGCGACCAAGCCAGGAAAGAAATCCACTATTAGTAGAACAATTCAAATCCTAAACAATCCCAGTTTACAACTTCTCACTTGAACCTACCTAGTGCAACTTCTACCTAGAAATCAACATCTAGATATGATAAATCACCATCTCACCCTCCCCCTTCAATCACACACTGTGATAAACAACCAAATTAAAGAAAAACAGAAGATCACTCTTCCAAAACACAACACCTTGATCTTGCTTAAAATCTTTGATCAAGCACAAACACTCATTCTTAAAAGCTTAGAGTGGACAAAATTACAACTCAAAAATCATTCCAATTAAAACATCTAGGTGATGTATGAATGGCTCAAAAAAACACGCACAAAGAAAAATCCTAACACTCGAATGGGCCTGGATCTATTCAGAAACTTCCTCACAAAGATCACATGAATATAGCATGAAAATATCTTCAATAATCTCCAAAAACTAATGCATAACAACTTTTGTTTTTTACAGCAACACTCCTTTTATTTTTTCACAACCTAGAGCAAAACAAAAGACCAAAAACCTGCTAAAAATTATACAGAAATTAAACCAAAACTTTCTGTATTTAGAAAGTTCCAGAACTGTCAAGACATATGTTACAACATTTGTTCTGACATCACAACCGCACTTCACATCAGAAGATCTTCAAGCATGTCAAGGACATCATACAAGACATCAAGGCAAATGATAATATTTTTCTATATATGTAACCAAACCAAGAACCTTCAGTGCATAATCGGTTACACTGCACGAAGAGGAAAAAAGAAGTGCAAAATTAAGGATGATCCTCTTTCAAAACAATTTTCAAATACCTTGTGATCATATATCTGAATTTGCACGAATTTTAAAGTAAAACCACAGTAAAACTAACAATCAAAAGGTAAAATAATTTCGAAAGGATCAAGCACAAGAATCATTAAAGATCCACATTATGGAAGATGAAGATGAAGCTTCAACAATGGTGAGAGATTAATTACCACTTCAAAAATGAGAACAACTCCAAATTACTTCAAGATCTCGACAAACAATCTTGATCTACTGTAATTGATGAAGAAAAATGAATTGGATGGAGGTTTAGCTCAAAGTTGAACAAGATTCAATGTGAATTCTTGCTAACTTTCAAAAGAAGAAATTGAGTTTTAGTGAATTTTGGTGATTGGGGATATAATTTGCAAGAGGTTTTTTTGGCTCTCAAAAGCTTGATAATTTAATGGAATAATGGTTCTATTTATAGAGTTTTTGTATGTGAATTAAGTGGACTGAATCTTGGTTTGGGAGATCAAAATTAGGCTTGGAATTCAAATTTGGAGGGAAATTATCAAAAGAATGGTGATTAATGAAGGTACTTGGTAGGAATTAATTTTGATGATGTATGAGAATTAAATGGAGATGGTCTAGAATACTCCACATATGATCAAAAATGAATTTGGTACCAAATCACAAATTTTGAATTTGCTGCCAAATATTTCAAAGTTTTGCGTGTGTAACCGGTTACTCACCAGGTGATAACTGGTTATATAGTACAAATTTTAAAAAATATTACATTTTCTTGCACTGCTGTGGTTTCAGATCGATTATTTTGCTCGTCAAAGAATGCATGGAAATAAACACATGAACCTTGGAACTCCTTGAATAATAATCAATAAAAACTCGAGAAATCCTTGATCAGATGAATTTGAATTGCTTGCAGATGAACTTCGAATTTGTTTAGATGAATTTTGTTCGAGCTGAGGAACTATTTTAATATTCTTGCTTTCTTCCTGAAAAAGTTAATAAAAAGGGAAACAAAATATTTTTGGATTTTGATTAAAGGTTAGTAAACATAAACAAATAGAAGGCATACAAAAGTATGGTGATCCCCTATGAGGCATAAACCTGCAACTGAGAAGGATAGAAGAACTAATGCGTGATTTTGCTTGTATGCAATGATGCAAATGAAAATATTCAAAATCTTAGGGGGAAAAATTAGGGTGTGACAAGTCTCATCTTGATTTGGCATGCATTGTCATGGACAATCTAGACTTCACGTAACAATATTATTTTTTGTTCGGAAAACTAGATTGTTGATCATGGTGTTGTTAGCCTGTGAAATTTAGATGAAAGAATTTGATATGGGTGTTGTTAGCCTGAAAATATTTTTAAATTATTTAAATTTAAATAATTCTATTAATCAACTCTCTCACCGTAATATTTCATCACACATCACACAATTCCTCACTAAATCACAAAAATTTCTTTTAGATAAAAAATTATAAACTTTTAGGGTGTTACATGAGACATTATCCATCACATTAGAAAGATTATATATGCAATTCAACTGCTGCATCAAAATATTCATTCAAAGGTAATATGTATCATATCTCTAATTTCATGTCCTATAAAAACATGTCTCATTAGAAAGTCACATTTTTTCTTGGCACTAGCTTCACACATTGAACCTAAAAATACTCTAATGCCACAAAATTTGAATGTTGGAAGCAAGCTATGCAGCTTGAACTTAATTCCCCCTGAGAAAACAGAAATGTGGAAACTTGTAGATCTACCACTTGTTAAACCAATTGGTTGTAGATGGGTTTATAAGATCAAATACCTATCTGATGGTTCATTTAACATGTTCAAGGCTAGATTAGTTGCAAAAGTCTATAAACAAATTAAGGGTCTTGACCAAGGTTGTTAAAGTCCTGATTTAAAACTTAAACTCTTAGATTTTATGTTTCTAGGTCGACATTTGGTGTTAAATCGTAGGTAAATCGTTTTTAAGTAAAATCATATACTAGAGCGATTTTACACGATTTAAATCTGTAAAATCGTGTAAAATCTTTGGATTTTACTCTTTGATTTGATTTTACCTTTTTTTCTTAAAATTTTAAAAAAAACTCAGCCTAATAATAGATTACTTTATCATTTTATTCACTTTAAATAACCTCTTTTTTCATTAGACATTAGACTTTTCATTTACTAGAGCAATGATAATTAAAAGCATTTGAATCTTAACGTTACTTCACTTGTACGACGCCGGGCCAGGACTTCAACGATAATATTTTGTGAGTTTTATTCTTTGATTTGTAAGTTCCTAAAGAGTGAGTCTTAACCTTGGTTTGTTACTATGTTACAATGTTCCTAGTTTTGCTATTATGTGTATTTGAATGCTAGTATGGTTTGTAATCTAAGTCATTATTACAGTGTTTTGTTATTTTTATTATTTTAATATACAAACTTAATAGAAATTGATTAAATTTATTGTGTATATTTTTGACAAATTTTCTTAAGTGTATTATACTTTTAGTTAAAATTTTATTATTTTTTATATTTAAATTTAAATTTAATATTATTTTAGTATGAGGTAAACTCAACGATTTTACGTTTTGATTTTACCTAACTAAAACGAGTCAAAGTAAAAACTCGATTCTGACAACCTTAGTCTTGACTACTCAAACACATATTCCCCCGTTTCTAAACTTACAATTGTCAGAAATGTGATAGCTCTAGCCAAACTCAGTCATTGTCACCTTCACCAATTGGTTGACAACCATTTTTTTTTTTTTTTTTGCATGGTGTCCTCCATGAAGATGTATATATTATTGACATTCCATGTGTCAATACATCCAAACCTAATCAAGTATGTAAGCATGTCAAATCTTTATATGTGCTTAAACTACTAGCTAGCAGTATATAGCATGATAAACTCAATGCATTTCTTACATCACATCAATATACGATAGTTAGAGCATATCACTCTTTATTTGTCAAGAATGTTCCCTCATCATTGACCATTGCATTATCTTTTATGAGTATATATTTGTGAAATGATGGTTTGAATTAAACGAAGCGTTTAAAAAAGAAAATCAACAATATTTTGTTTAACACATTTTCTTTAAGAGCGTGCTTGGATGTAATATTTTAATGAAAGAAAGTAATTTTTTGAAGGAATTTGAAATGATTTGATCAAAAATTGTTGTTTGGATAAAAATATAAAGAATTTATTTTATTCAAGTTAAATTTAAGAAGTTTCAAATAACACCAAAAAATAAAGAATTTAAAATTGCTCATTCACTCTATATAATTCAAATTTTAAATTGTTTATTATTAATTTCTTAAATTTTCAAGATGGTACATATATTTTATGAAAATTTCAAACTGACCCTTAAAATTTTAAAAAAAATACAAATAAGTCTCTACTAATTTTTAAAATTTACAAATTAGTCTTTTAAAATTTTCAAAAATTACAAATAGATCTCTATTTTTCATATTTTAAATTTGTCTAATAAATTTTAAAATTTATGAAAATGACCCCAAAAATTTAACAATGAATCATTTTAATACTTCATCAAAACAAAAGAGTTTAAAATTGAATAGATTTAAATTGAATCATTTATAATATTTAGAATTTTGAATTCTTCAAAAATCCTCAATTAACTCATCCAAACACACTCTAAAATATTAATTATAAAAAAACATCGATTCTTGTAAAAAACATTGTTTAATTTCAGGTGTTTTATTAAAAATGAGGTGAAACAAAAGATCAGATTTTTAAATAAGAAAACATTCTTGTTCTTAAGAGCTTTTAAAAAAGAAAGCGTTGTTAAAATGTTTTTTTGTCAACAGTAATTAATTGCACATTCTTATAATTGATATTTTAGTTTAATGGTTTTCTAAAATTTATTTTTGAATTTTTATTTATTAAGTGAATTAATTTGTTTACATTAATGCACAAATAAGTGATTTTGGAGTAAAAAGTGTCGGATGATGTGTCCAAAAAATATTTTGAATTTATAGATAAAGGTCAACATATCATGTCTGCAAACCTGCAATGCCAATGATGATGAAAATCTCACAAATACCAACATAGAGTAAACAAAAGAAAAAAAATCTATAAAAATCACATATTTGATATAATACTATTATAACATACATATTTATCTATATATTATTATAGGTTTGAAATATCTATTTAAAATAGTAAGACTAACTATTATATTGGTATAATAGTAGTATTTCAAGTAGTATAAATATCACATTTAATAATATAGTATTTACACTAAAAACTTAGTATGAATAATTTCATAAATTTCTCTCTCTTTCATCTTTTCATTTCTTTGATAATTCCAACTAGCATAGTAACTTATATTAGTTCATAAATATTAACTAATATTTTAAAATCGGTTTTTCTCAACACGTTATCAGCACGATCATTTCTAACGGAAGTTATTACTACACTAGATATAATCATGTCAAACGTTAAACATCACTTCAAAATTTTAAGCATAATTGGGAACAACTACATAACATGGAATAACAACTTAATATAGTACCTTGCATGTGAAGGACTCGATAAAATCCTTGAAGGAGAAAATTTAGGAAAGTCAGTTGTTGACCCATAAGAGATGGCAATGAAAAATTCAAAAGTAAATTGAATAATCAAACAACACCTTGACGATGGTTTACAAACAAAATATTCAAATGCAAAAGATGCCAAGATTTTGTGGGACAAACTTAATGCTAGATTTGGACATCAGAGAAAAATCTTGTTGCCCTTATTAATGGATCAGTGGAACAAATTAAGGTTCCAAGATTATAAAAGTGTTGTTGCATATAACTCTTATAGTTCAATTAGAATTTTGTGGTATAGTTATAACCGAAGAAGAAAAATTGGAAAAAACCTTTTCAACTTTTCATGCCTCTCAAGTTTTGTTGCAACAACAGTACAAAATGAGGGGATTTTTTTAGTATTCTAATTTAGTTGCAGCCCTTCTAGTAGCAGAACAAAACAATGAACTCCTTATAAAAAAACCACCAGACACAAACCACATGAACAATAACATATCCTGAAATTAACGTCACAACCTTTAATGGTGGGTGTGGTGGATCTAATCGTCTTAAGAGGTCATGTTTGTTTTGATGGTAATAATGATTGTGCTCGTTTTGATGGTCACAATCCAGGAAGATAGCTTTTCCACGGTCCAAATCATTTTCGTGGTAGAGGATGTGGACGAGGTCATATGGATAATTATAGATCTCCTAGATATGACCAAAATAATTGGAATTGCCAAGGAAATGACATGTATATCCAAGAAGGTCCCTCAAGAAATTATGAGGATGTATGTTACAGATGCGGAAAGAAAGGTCATTGGTCTAAGGTGTGTAGAACACCAGAATATTTGTGTAAAAGACAAATGGCTTCTGTAACACCCAATTTCACATTTTAGAAAATAATAAAAATAAAACGTAAAATCAGAGTTTTTATCCAAAGTGGAATGACACCTCATCAAAAATAACAACAAAAATTCTTCATTAAAACAACAGAAAATATTAAATATTCAACTCATGGAAAATTGCCAACATATATAAAACTCACCAATTTCTCATGGTTTACAACTTTTCAACAAAAGTGCGATACGTAACAAAATATGACGAATAAGTAAAACATCAAAAATAATTCCCAAGTCCCATTTTACGTATCAGACCGATCCTATGACTCGATCAAGCAACACGCAGCCTATGCACACTCATGTACCTGGATTATCTGAACTTCTAAGGAAGCACAGATGCAACAACAAAATCAAAGGGGTGAGAAACACATTCAATAATTAACGGTGTATAATACTTTTCAAGGAGTAGTATCTCACACAATCAACATAAGCAACATTTATCCATCACAATGATTACCAACATGACTCATGATTCAACAACAATCAATATGCAATGTGACACAACAATGACACAATGCATGTGGTACCAAGTCACCATAGTTCAGTCAATCGAACTCGATTCATAAAAGAATCGGGATAAATCACATACACCCATCCGACAATGATTTATCTCCAACACTCTCCACAAAGGAGTTCAAATGAGTCACATACGCATGTCCGACAATGATTCATCTCCACCAATAACACCTCAATGTTTGCATGATGATGACTATGCACACAAAACATGTATAAAAACACAATTATACATTTGTATGATCCATCTGATCACATATGCAACATAAAACCCACATAATCCACCAACAATACCTCACACGACCTAATTAATTAATCGTCTAATTAATCCACCTAAGTTTCATTATCAATCATTTTCCATCACTAATCTCTGGTTAAATAAGTCCTAATGTTTACTTCAACACCTCAGACCAACATAAATCACATCAGACACGAAATCGGTACAAAACATGAAAAATACCAAAATTTACAGCACTCCTCTGGCCATACGCGTAATGCACATGTACATATGCGTATTGCCCAAATGCCACACCCCCAGGCTCTTACGCCCCCACTACACGTCTCATACCAAGTCTCAGCCTCATACACGTATGGACATCCCCTTACGCGTGTGGGCAGAGCCAAATTCCCATTGAAACCCCCTCAACATGCTTCAATATGCATATCACTCATCCATACGTATATTGCCCAGTCATCTCACGCGTATTGTATGCATTTGGGCAGATAGACGTGTCACCAAGGCTTCTCGTACACATATTGTACCCTATTACGCGTAATGGCATGTTGGCACGCCCTGCCATACGCGTATGTCCTCTCTTGTACGCGTATTTGCAGAAAGACCCCAAAACCTCACATTTGCTTCCTCAGTCCGAATCTATTCACTATGGGTCTCACTTCCACACCCCACCTCATTCCTACTTTGATTTTTGTATCAATTCTACAATCTCTAAACATGTTAATCTTTCATCTATCATCATTAGTCCAATTTTATCAATTTTAGATCTATATTCGTCACTCATCATCTGCAATAACACAAGATTTGTATGCACCACAGATTATACAGAACAACAACAACAATTCATACACAGAATCAATTAATTCAAATCGATTTCACGACAACCGTTCCACATAACAACTGAATCATTAAACAGAATCATACATATAAAATCCTACGAGGGAAAAAACCCCTCATTACCCTATCATGTTATCATCACCAATTATGAACCCATTCTCCCCCTTACCTCAAATCCTTGATAAAATTCTTGCGAAAATGATCTCTGGAGAATGCCCTAGCAGCTGTTCTTCCTCTTCCTAACTCTCTCTCTTGGTCCAAATGTTGTTATGACTAAACCCTTCCTAATTTTTCAGATTAATACTTAATTCCTCTATTACCCTCACAATAATCTTTTACTATGTCAACCTTTGATTTTTAATTAAAAGAAAATAATAATAATAATAATAATAATAATAATAATAATAATAATAAAATAATACTAATGATAATAGTAAGAATATTATTACTTGGGCCATATTATTATTACTACACACCTCACCAATACTAACAATACCTCAAGTCTACTCGTTCCACTAGGACCCTACACCAATACGTTCAACACATACCTTAAACAAGTTCAACAATCACCAATTATACACGAAGATTAAATAAATTAAAAATAGGGTGTTACAACTCTCCCCCACTTAAAATATTTTTGTCCTCGAAAATGTACCTGATGAGAAAAGTTCTGGATACGACTCTCGCATCCTACTTTCCAGCTCCGAGGTCACAATTCCTCTAGTAGCTCCTCCCCAAGCTACTCTTACCAAAGGAATTTCCTTACCTCCAGCAGCTCCTCGTAGTTGTTGTTGTACGTGAACTCTACGAATGGAAAATGAGTATCTCATACACCACCTTGTTCCAATACACAAGTTCTCAACAAATCTTCTAATGACTGAATAGTCCTTTCTGACTGACCATCCGTCTTCGAATGATAAGCCGAACTCAACTTCAACTTAGAACCCAAAGCCTCCTGCAAACTTTTCCAGAATTTTGAAGTAAACCTCAGATCTTTATCTGACACTATACTTGTCGGAACACCATGCAACTTCACAATAACTCTGATATAAATCTCTGCCAACTTTGTCAACGGAAAACTCATGTTAATGGGTATACAATGTGCAAATTTCGTAAGCCGATCCATAACTACCCAAATAACATTAAAGCCTCTCACTGTATTCGGTAAACTAGTAACAAAGTCCATAACAATATTGTCCCATTTCCATTCCGGAATCTCCAACAGTTGCATCATCCCCGAAGGTTTCTAATGCTCCACTTTTGACTTCTGACATATCAAACAAGCATAAACAAACTGTGCTATATCTCTTTTCATACCAAACCACCAAAACAACTTCTTCAAGTCATGATACATTTACGTAGCTTCCAAATGAATACTCAAACTACCCCGGTGACTCTCCTCTAAAATTTCCTTCTTCAATTCTACATTATCTGGCACACAGATTCTTCCCCGGAATCTAAACACGCCAAAATTATCCACTTTGAAATCACCATCAGGATCACTTCCTCATGTAAGCATCAAATACACTAGCTTCACATCAAGTCTCTAGTTCTCTTTAATCACATCCAGAAAGTCATTGTTCACCTTTAGCATTCCAAGTCTAATACTCTCAGGTGTCGTCTCACAAACCACACTCAAATCTCGAAATTGTTCAATTAATTCCATTTCTTTCACCATCAATGTTGGCATATGAATTGTCTTATGACTTAAAGCATTTGCTACTACATTAGCTTGTCTGAATGATAGCTCAAATTAAATCATAGTCTTTCAAAAATTCTAACCATCTTCTCTGCCTCATATTCAGATCCTTCTAGTCAAATAAATACTTCAGACTCTTGTGATCACTAAATACTTCAAATCTTGATCCATATAAATAGTGCCTCCAAATACCACTACAGCTAATTCAAGATCATGAGTAGGATAATTCCTCTCGTATACCCTCAATTTCCTTAAAGCATAAGCCATCACCTTACCGTCTTGCATCAATACTCCGCCTAATCCCATATTGGACGCATCACAATATACCACAAAAGGTTCACTAGGACTTGAAAAAACCAACACTGATGATGTAGTCAATTTCTTTTTCAGCTCCGCAAACCTTTCTTCACATGCCTCATCCCAAATAAAAGCTTGACTCTTTCTAGTCAATTGAGTCAATGGCAACGCCAAATTAGAAAACCCCTCAATAAATTTCCTGTAATAACCTGCTAAAGCCAAAAAGCTTCTAACTCTATTATTGTCTTCGGAGTTTCCCACTGTAACATTGTACTTACCTTCGATGGATCCATGACTATACCATCATAAAAAATAACATGCCCCAAGAAACTCACATTCTTAAGCAAAAATTCACAGTTAGATAACTTCACAAACAACTTGTTATCCTTCAATACTTGCAACATAATCCTCAAATATTCTTTGTGATCTTCTTCAATCTGAGAATAAATCAAGATATCATCAATAAATACCACAATAAATTGATCCAGATAAGAATGGAAGATACAATTCATATACTCCATGAACACAATCGGTGCATTAGACACTCCGAAAGGCATCACAACATATTCATAATGCCCATAACGAGTACTAAATGCGGTCTTCTGAATATCATTTTCCTTGACTCGAATCTGATTATAACCTGACCTCAGATCAATCTTACTAAAAATACGAGCCCAACCTAGATGATTCATTAAGTCATCAATCCTCAGAAGCGGATACTTATTCTTAATGGTCACTTTATTCAAATGATGGTAATCAATGCACAAACGCATAATACCATCCTTCTTCTTCACCAACAATAATGGAGCTCCCCACGGTGACACACTTGGCCTAATAAACTTTTTATCAAGCAATTCTCCAATCTGATATTTAAATTCTGCCAGCTCTGATGCAGACATCTTGTATGATGCAAGAGAAATAGGCCTCGTACCTGGAACAAGATCAATAGTGAAATTCTGGTATAGCAGATCACATATGTCTTATGAGATGTCGGAACAACTGATCTCTTCTTTCTCAAACAATGGACAAGATGAACATAAACAAATAGTTGCAGAAAGTAAACTAACACACAACAATTGTTAACCCAGTTCGGTGCAATCACACCTACGTCTGAAGGATACATAGCCAGGAATGAAATCCACTATAATAGTATTAATCCAAAGTTAAACTCCCATGTTTACAAATTCTCACTTAATCACTACCCGTGCAACTTCTACCTAAGATACTCTTAGATATGAGACCCCTCTCAATTCCCTTTACAATTACCGCATGATAAAAAATACTCAATGCTTAAAAGCTTAAGAGTGAACGATTTATAACAACCTATGTCGACCACATAGTATCAAAAGATACATGTGTGACTTACAAACTACACAAGAGACTCTTAAAACCTTAAACCCTTATGTTGCACCGACGACTTGTTGTTGTGATTGCTTTTTATTTTTGGTCTAGCAAATACTTATTTATAGACTTTTGCAGTATGGGCTTGGACTCTTCAAATCAGATCTAATCTTCACATATTAAATTAGCTGTAAGATCTTCTCCAAAAAATTAGAAACAAATCTCTAAATAGTTTCAAAAACATCTCCAAGATCCTTTTAATAAAGTCTCATTTAAATCTGCACTTATTCTTAATTAATATCCTGAACCGGCTCATAATGATGCAACATATCCAAAATATTCTTATCAAATATATATATATATATATATATATATATATATATATATATATATATATATATATATCAAGAGATACAAAATATCAGCGCCTGATGTACCAGACAAAGATGTCATGACATCTTTCTGTAACACATAAGAGTAACACCTATTGTACCATACCAAGATGTCATGACATATGTCTTCGACATCTGTTTGTAATACATGACAGCAACACATGTTGTACCAGACCAAGATGTCATGACATCTATCTTAGACATCTGTCTGTAACACATGAGAGTAATAATGTCATGACACATGAAGATGTTTCAACATCTGGCTCAACATCTTCTAAGTATTATAACCACGTCTGTACTGATGTCTGAGCAACCATGTTAGGACATTTTACCCAACATCTTGTTGTAAACTTGTTTTAGCCAAAATGCAGCCAATCAAAGACCTACCAATCTCCCATTTTGGCAAACTTTGGCTAAAACAACATTTGAATAACACATCCAGCTCCAAAGCATATACCATCAGATAGGTTACAATACTCCCCCTGTCATACGCAATTAGTTATCCACCTTAGGGGAAAACCCACACACATCAGAGCACATGCAGCGGGACAATAACAACAATAACACAAGCAACCCAAGCATGACAAACTATCATGCTTCCCCTAGGTAGTTGCATACAACAAACAACCACAAATCAGGAAATTGAGATATAAACAGTAATAACGTCTTCCTCTTCTAGATCTCCTTGTCCATCATACTAGAAAGTATCTTTGCTAGATCTCACCCAGAAACAGAACATGATGCCTGCTCTGGTACCAATTAAAATTCTAGTATAGCATATCACATATGTCCTATGAGATGTCAGAACAATTGATCTCTACTTTCTCAAACAATGAACAAGATGACCATAAACAAATAGTTATAGAAAGTAAATGAACATGCAGCAGTTGTTAACCTAGTTCAGTGCAATCACACCTATGTCTGGAGGCTACCATTCCAGGAATGAAATCCACTATAATAGTATTAATTCAAATCTAAACTCTCCCGTTTACAACTTCTCACTTAATCACTACCCGTGCAACTTCTACCTAAGACACTCTTAGATATGAGACCCCTCTCAATTCCCTTTACAATTACCACGTGATAACAAATACCCAATACTTAAAAGCTTAAGAGTGAATGATTTATAACAACCTATGTCGACCACATAGTATCAAAATATACATGGGTGACTTACAAACTACACAAGAGACTCTCAAAACCCTAAACTGTTATGTTGCACCGACGACTTGTTATTGTGTTTGCTTTTTATTTTAGGTATAGAAAATCCTTATTTATAGACTCTTGCAGTATGGGCTTGGACTCTTCAAATTAGATCCAATCTTCACATATTAAATTAGCTGCAAGATCTTCTCCACAAAAATAGAAACAAATCTCTAAATAGTTTCAAAATAATCTCCAAGATCCTTTTAATAAAGCCTCATTTAAATCTTCATTTTACTCTTAATAAATATCCTTGACTTTCTCATAATGATGCAACATATCCAAAAGATTCTCATCAAATAAAATCATATATGTCAAGAGATACAAAAAATCAGCATCTGTTGTACCGGACAAAGATGTCATGACATCCGTCTTCGACATCTTTTTGTAACACATAACATCAACACCTATTATACCAGATCAAGATGTCATGACGTCTGTCTTCGACATCTATCTATAACACATGACAACAACACCTGCTGTACCAGACCAAGATGTCATGACGTCTATCTTCGACATCTGTCTGTAACATATAACAATAATAATGTCATGACAGTTGAAGAAGTTTCAACATCAAGCTCAACATCTGTTAAGTATTATAGCCACATTTGTCCTGATGTCTGAGCAACCATGTCAGGACATTTTACCCATCATCTTGATGTAAACTTGTTTTAACCAAAATACAGCCAATCAAAGACCTAACAAATAGTAAATTCAACTTCCCTCGTCGGAGGTAATTTTGAAATATCGTCAGGAAACACTTCAAGAAATTCATTCACTACCGGCAACTCACAAACTGATATTTTGCTATCAACAGATAAAGATGCAAACACTGTAAACATCTTAGCCTCATCTTCCAACAATGTACTCAACTCTTTAGTAGATAAAGAATCTGCCAACGCTTCCTCTTCAGGAGTGAGAAACAACAACTTCTTCCTAAAGTAATCAATATAGACTCAGTTGAATTCCAACCAGTTCATCCCCAAAATAATATCCAAATTACCGAGTCGCAAACAAATAAAGTCCACTCTGAAATCTCTATCAAAAATTATCAGTGGACATTTTAAGCACACTAAAGACGTAACCATGGAACCAATAGATGGAGTTTCAATCGTCATTCTCCGATCTATAGTAGGCAGAACAATCCCTAATCTTTTCACACAATCAACAGAAATAAACGAGTGGGTTGCACCCGTATCAATGATAGAAATCAAAGAAGTACCATTAATAAAACAAGTAACTTTGACTGAACATTCCTCATTAGTGGATTTGTCTCCCACTAAGGTGAACACCTTTCCAATAGCTTGATACTTCTTCGGCTTCTGACAAGTTGTACTGATATGACCCTGTTCACCAGAGTTGAAACACGTAGGCATAACAACTTTGCAGTCTGCCACCACATGTCCTGTTCGTCCATACTTGAAGCACTTATTCACTTCATTCTGACAATTATTAGCACAACGACCTGTGCTCCCACATCTGAAACATTTCATAGGATTGGGATTTACCCATCCCCCAGTTGGCTTCTTTCCAACAACAACTTTTTATTTCCCTTTATCGGCCGAAGCACTATAAGGAGTACCCCCAAACCTCTGCTTACCCTTTTGGTCACTCATAACCTTGTAGTGAGCGATCCGAGCCCTGTTATCATGATCATAGATTCTACTTTTGCTCACCAGTTCTGGATAGTTCCTGATTTTTTGACAAGAAATGCCCTGTTTGATCTCGGAATGCTGTCTGTTCTCAAAATTCAAACACTTTGAAGTCATAACGTCTTCAGTATTATACTGAGCACAATATTGCACCAATTATTCAAACCGAGTAGCATATTCAACCACATTCATGCTTCCTTAATTCAACTCCAAAACATCTACCTCTCTTGCACTGCGAATATCCTTTGGAAAATACTTCTCTAGAAACTCAGCTCAAAACACAACCCAAGTAATACTAGTACCTGCAGCTTCCAACCTCTAGAGACTATTGTCCCACCGGACTTCAGCTTCGCCTCCTAACATGTAACTACCAAACTTCACCTTCTGAACATCACTGAAACCCATGGTACTGAAGATTTTCTCAACTGCCTTCAGCCATTTTTGTGCAGCCTCGAGATCAAGGATACCCCTTCATACGTAGGCAGCTTATTGCTCCTGAACTGGTCTAAGTCACTGAACTGTGCATTCCCAACAACTGGACCGAGATTCTCCACAGCCTGTGTCATGGCTTGAATAGCAGCAACAAGAGCATCATCATTCCTTCCTGCCATACTGTTCAACAAACATGTAAGGTTAGAACACACCAACAACTCCTATTCTAAGGGCTGACTCAACTACTACATATGGCCGGTTGGACTGACCTGCTCTGATACCAATTATAACACTCCACTTTCCCAATTTAGAAAATAATAAAATAACAAGTAAAATCAGAGTTTTTATCCAAATTGGAATTCCACATCATCAAAAATAACAACAAAATTCTTCATTAAACCAACAGAAAATATTAAATATTCAACTCATGGCAAATTTCCAACATCTATAAAACTCATTAATATCTCATGGTTTATAACTTTTCAACAAAAGTGTGATACGTAACAAAATATGACAAATAAGTAAAACATCAAAAATAATTCCCAAGTCCCATGTTACGTATCAGAGAGATCCTATGACTCGATCAAGCAAAACGGAGTCCATGCACACTCAAGTACCTGGATTATCTGCACTTCCAAGGAAGCACAGATGCAATAACAAAAGCAAAGGGGTGAGAAACACATTCAATAATTAACAATGTATAATACTTTTCAAGGAGTAGTATCTTGCACAATCAACACAAACAACACTTGTCCATCACAATGATTAGCAACAAGACTCATGATTCAACAACAATCAATATGCAATGTGACACAACAATAACACAATGCATGTGGTACCAAGTCACCATAGTTCATTCAATCGAACTCGATTCATAAAAGAATCTGGATAAATCATATACACCCATTCGACAATGATTTATCTCTAACACTCTCCACAACGGAGTTCAAATGAATCACATACTCCCATCCGACAATGATTCATCTCCACCAATTATACCTCAATGTATGCATGATGGAGATGACTATGCACACAAAACATGTATAAACACACAATTATACATCTGTACAATCCATCTGATCACATATGCAACATAAAATCCACATAATCCACTAACAATACCTCACACGACCTAATTAATTAATCGTCTAATTAATCCACCTATGTTTTATTATCAATCATTTTCCATCACTAATCTCTGATTAAATAAGTCCTAATGTTTACTTCAACACCTCAGACCAACATAAATCCTATCAGACACGAAATCGGTACAAAACATGAAAATACCAAAATTTGCCCCACTCCTCTGGCCATACGCGTAATGTACAAGGGCATATGCGTATTTCCCAGCTGTCGCACCCCTAGTCCCTTACGTCCCCACTACACATATCATACCAAGCCTCAGCCTCATACGCGTATGGAAATCCCCTTACGCGTATGGGAAGAGCCAAATTCCCCTTGAAATCCCCCTCAACATGCTTCAATATGCGTATCACTCATCCATATGTGTGTTTTAACACCCCAAAGTCGATTTTTAATTTAATTGACGTGTTTTCTTATAAATTCTTATGTTTATGATGTTATTTGACGTTTTGTGGAGTTTTGGGGATGGCTTAGTATATTATTAATATTAGAATATTAAGTATAGTGGTTTTAGTTTATTATTTGAGATTAAATTAAAGAAAATAAGCGGAATTAGAGGAATAAGGATAACGTGGTCAATTGATGAGTATTAGTGAGGGTATATTGGAGAGGGTCTATTGAGTTCTTAGGGGAAAGAGTGACAAAAAGAGTAAAAGGGGTTTTTGTGAACGATCAATTGGAAACGATCGCACTTTTGGAGAGAAGGAGAAAAGCTTTGAGGAATGAAAATCTAGGGTAAGAGGCTTGATGTTTCGCGAGTATTAATGAAGGAATTACGGTACCTAAGGTGTGGGAATAAAATTGGGGGTTTTGAGGCATAGTTTAGGGTATAGGGATTGATGGATGATTTTGTGTTTTGATGACGATTTCATGATGATTTGATGAATATAATGATGTTAAATGATATATTTGATATTATTGTGAGGAATGTTGATGTTAATTGTTATTCTGTTGCTATACTGATGTTAAATGTGGGTTTTTACTTAGATTGTCATAGAAGAGAATGCTGGAAATCGCAGAAAAATCTGATGAATTCGAGAAGCTCGCTTAGCGAGCACAGCCAGAGAGATGGGCGCCTAGCGAGCAAAATGTCTCGCTTAGAGAGCCCTGGAAAGTTTTGAAAAATGATCTTTTGGTTTAGAATTGATGTGTTTCTTGAGGTGGCTATTGCTATAGACTGTTGTGAGGTTGTAGATTGGTCATATGATATGTTTTAAGGACTAAAATGAGTAGGATTAGCGATTATACGATGTATAATGATTTTCTTAGTTTTTATGAGTTATGAGGTATAAGTAGAATTAGTAATTAAATGGTGTATGACAAATTAAATTGATTCCCTTTGAGTTATGAGGTATGATTACATGATGTAGAAGTATGATGACATGAGTGCGTATGAGAATTATGATTAATGGTGAATGCGGATGCAATGTTATGATGTTTTGAGGATGATGAATGTATATTGTGTCTTGCATTCATGGAATTGAATTATGAGGGGACTTCGGTCCATTGGTAGCTTCAATCCAATTGTGAAAATTGAAGTGATATGATGTTATGATGTGCTCCCTTAGGGGAGGGTATACGGCCCAGTGTCCATCCATGAGGATGTTTCGGTACCACATACATATTAAGATGTTGCATATCATTTTAAATGACATAGCATGATTTGCATTGGTTTTGCGTGCTGATGAGATTTAATTGATGTTGTGTATAAGTGAGTTATGATGAATGTTATTGCGATGTGACGTAATTGATGTTGTGTATAATTGAGCTAGTGATGATAGATGGTTATTGTTGTTTTACTTTAAATTCTCATTTCTATATTATTTTATTTAATGTGAATGTACTCACCATGCATGCTTTCTGGTGATGGTCTATTATGCCATCCTGCAGATAATCAAGGTTAGCTCGGTACGTGTTTAACTCGGAGATAGTGAGTTGTCGAGTTAGTTAGAAGTGAAGTCCTGCTCTGTGTCCAGTAACATTCGGGATAGGGTTTCGCTTGAGTTGTTTTGTTTATTTGAAATAAGAAGTTGTTTCTTTTGATTACTTATGGTTTTTACTGATGTTTGGATTAAATTATGAAGTTTCTTTTATTAAAGATGAGAGATGATGTTTGTTTTCCGCAGCAAATTTTTTGATAATATGTCTATAAGTATTCAAGATTTTTACAACCCGTGTCATGGGACAGGACTCAATATGAGGATTATGAGTTATATGCTTATGTGTGATATCCTTTCTTGAGTTTTATTTTGATAAATGATTAAATGTATGCCATTTGTGATGGGGTAGAAAGGGTGTTACATTAGTAGTATCAGAGCAGGTTGGTCTGTCGGTCGTGTAGTTGTCAGTCGTGTCGATTTTGTGTTTGGGTGTTTTGAGGATTGATTTATTTTCTGATGTTGTTGTTAATTTTTAGAATGGCTTCAAATCGTGCTCTTACGGATGCGGTAGCTACACTTGCTCAAGCTACAGCGCAGAACAATGTCCGTGATGAATTTCATGCCTTGGGGGTTTTTTCAGAGGAATAATCTGCCCAAGTTTGAGGGTACTCATGATTTTCAGGACTATGGTGTGCTTCGATGCTCAGAAGGTGCAGTTTGGCACCCATATGCTGGATGAAGAGGCTGAGGATTGGTGGGATAATACCCATCAAAGATTAGAAGGAGTTGGGGCTGCCATAACTTGGAATGTGTTCAAGAGGGAATTTCTGAGTAAGTACTTTCCTGAAGATGCTCGTGGTAAGAAAGAGGTCGAGTTTATAGAGCTGAACCAGGGGAACATGACGGTGGCAGAGTATGCTTCCAAGTTTGAAAGGTTGGTGAAGTGTTGTCCTCACTACAACCGTGATGATGCTGAGTTATCTAAGTGTTTAAAGTTTGAAAATGGTTTGAGACCAGAAATCAAGCAAGCGATTGGGTGTCAGCAGATCCGCATGTACGCTGAGCTTGTAGATAAGAGTAGGATATATGATGAGGATAGTCGAGTTCGATCTTCTCACTACAATCAGGTGAGTGAGAAGAAAGATAAGGGTCAGTTTCGAGGGAAGCCTTATACTACTCCAAGTGACAAGGGGAAGACGAAGGTTGCTGATGGGAAAAAGCCAAGTGGGGGAGCGAGTTCTACTCCTCTAAAGTGCTATAAGTGTGGCGTTGTAGGTCACAAATATGATGTGTACACTACTACTGTGATAAGATGCTATAGGTGTGGTAAGAAGGGCCATATGAAGAATGAGTGTACGAATATTGAGCCAACTTGTTTCAATTATGGTGAAGAGGGACATATCAGTACTCAGTGTCAGAAACCGAAAAGGTTGCTACTGCGGCTCAGACTACTGGTAGAGTGTTCACTTTGAGTGGCTCTGATGCTCAGAAGAAGGAAAACTTGATTAGAGGTACTTGTTTTATTAATGATGTTGAGTTGGTTTCTATAATTGATATTGGTGCTACTCATTCGTTTATTTCGATTAAGTGTGTGACCAGGCTGAATTTGCCTTTGACTGTTATGAATGGTAATATGTTGATTGAAATGTCTGTTGACGGTTCAGTTACGACTAACCGTGTGTGTTTGAAGTGTCCTTTGACCATTTATGGTAAGGATTTCTTGATGGATTTGGTGTGTTTACCATACACCATATGGATGTTGTGCTTGGAATGAACTGGATGGAATTCAACTTTGTGCATATCAATTATTATACAAAGATATTGGAGTTTCTAGTGTTTGATGGAGGTGGGGAAATGATGTTTCTATCTGCGAAGCAAATCGATGAAATTCTAGCGGATGAAGCCCAAATGTTTGCTTTGTTTGCGGCGTTACAAGTGGACCGTCAACAAGTGGGTGTGGAGTTACTTGTTGTCCAAGAATTTATCGATGTGTTTCCGGATGACATCATTGATTTATCACCGGAGCGTGAAGTAGAGTTTGTGATGGATTTAGTATCGGGTACTAGTCCAGTGTCGATGGCTCCTTATCGGATGTTAACTTCAGAGTTGAGTGAGTTGAAGAAACAACTTGAAGAACTTCTTAAGAAGAAATTTGTTCGTCCAAGTGTTTCTTCGTGGGGTGCTCTTGTGTTGTTGGTTAAGAAAAAAGATGGTAGAATGAGGTTGTGCGTCGATTATCGACAATTGAATAAGGTGACTATCAAGAATAAATATCCGCTTCCGATGATTGATGATTTGTTGGATCAGTTAGTGGGAGCTTGTGTTTTTAGTAAGATTGATTTGAGGTCGGGTTATTATCAAATTCGAGTTAAAGCAAATGATATTCCGAAGACAGATTTCTGGACGAGGTATGGTCACTATGAGTATATTGTGATGCATTTTGGTGTATCCAATGCACCTGGTGTATTCATGGAATATATGAATCGGACTTTTCATTAGTATTTGGATACGTTTGTAGTGGTTTTTATCGATGACATTCTGATTTATTCAAAGTCAGAAGAAGAACATAAAGGACATTTGAGGATTGTATTACAAGTGTTAAGAGAGAAGAAGCTTTATGCTAAGTTGTCAAAGTGTGAGTTCTAGTTGAAGGAAGTGAGTTTCCTTGGCCATGTGATTTCTAGTGGTGGAATTTCTGTGGATCCTTTGAAGATTGATGTTGTATTGAATTGGGATACTCCGAAGTCTGCTACGGAGATCAGAAGTTTCCTTGGGTTGGCCGGTTATTACCGAAAGTTCATAGAGGGTTTTTCTAAGTTGGAATTGCCTTTGACTCAATTGAATCGAAAGGGCCAGGCTTATATGTGGGATGTTGCTTGCGAGAAGAGTTTTGTTGAGTTGAAGAAGAGGTTAATGACTGCTCCAGTGTTTATTTTGCATAATCTGAGTGAACCTTTTGTGGTGTACTGTGATGCTTCGAAGATGGGTCTTGGTGGTGTGCTGATGCAGAATGGTCAGGTAGTTTCCTATGCTTCTAGACAGCTACGTGTTCATGAGAGGAACTATCCTACCCATGACTTAGAATTAGCAGCCGTGGTTTTTGTGTTAATGATTTGGAGACACTATCTGTTTGGATCGAGGTTTGAGGTGTTCAGCGATCATCAGAGTTTGAAATACTTGTTTGATCAGAAGGAACTAAACATGAGGCAAAGGAGATGGTTAGAAATGTTTAAAGACTTTGATTTTGATTTGAGTTACCATCCCAGTAAAGCTAATGTGGTTGCAGATGCTTTGAGTAGAAAGACTTTGCACATGTCGATGTTGACGGTAAAAGAACTTGAGATGATTGAGCAATTCAGAGACATGAGTTTGTTGTGTGAAACTACATCTGAGAGTATGAAGCTGGGTATGTTGAAATTGATGAATGATATTATGGAAGAGATTCGTTTAGGACAACAATCAGACTTGAAGTTGGTTGATCAAATGACTTTGATTAACCAGGGTAACGGAGGAGAATTCCGAATTGATGAAAATGGTATGATGAGGTTTCGGGATCGCGTGTGCGTTCCTGATATTCCAGAGTTGAAGAAGAGTATTCTTGAATAAGGACACCAAAGTATATTAAGTATTCATCCTGGCACAACAAAGATGTATCATGATTTGCAGAAGTTGTTCGGTGGCCGAGTATGAAGAAAGATGTTGCAGAGTAAGTTTATGCGTGTTTAAATTGTCATAAATTGAAGGTTGAACATCAAAAGACTTTAGGTATGATGCAACTGTTGAGTATTCCGGAGTGGAAATATGATAACATTTCTATGGATTTTGTGACAGGTTTTCCGAAGACGGTGAAGGGAAATGATTCCATTTGGGTGATTGTTGACCGATTAACTAAGTCGGCGAATTTCTTACCAATGAAGATTAATCATTCCATGTCGAAGTTAGCAAAGATGTATATTGATGAGATTGTGAAATTGCATGGGATACCATCGAGTATCGTGTCAGATAGAGATCTGCGGTTTACATCGAGATTTTGGAAGAGTTTACAAGATGCTTTAGGAACCAAGTTTAGGATGAGTTATGCTTATCATCCACAAACGGACGGTCAGACAAAACAGACTATCCAATGTTTAGAAGACTTATTGAGGGCTTGTGTGTTGGATCATGGGTGTGCGTGGGATAATCATTTGTCATTGATTGAGTTTACTTATAACAATAGTTTTCATGCGAGCATTGGTATGGCTCCGTATGAAGCTTTATATGGGAGGCGGTGTAGGATTCCATTGTGTTGGTATGAGTCAAGAGAGAGTGTTATGATCGGACCTGAGATTGTACAAGAGACGACGAAAAAGATTAAGATGATTCGGGAGAGAATGAAGTCTTCTCAAAGTCGTCAAAAGAGTTATCATGATAAGAGGAGGAAAGCATTTGAATTTCAAGAGGGAGATCATGTGTTCTTGATAGTTACTCTAGTGAAAGGTGACGACCGAACTTTGAAGTCCAAAAAGCTCACTCCGCATTTCATTGGACCATATCAGATTTCGCATAGGATCAGAGAGGTGGCATATCATATTGCATTACCACCATCACTTGCGAATTTGGATGATGTGTTTCATGTGTCACAGCTGAGGAAGTACATTGCGGATCCGCCGCATGTGATTCAGATGGATGATGTTCAAGTAAGAGATAATTTGACTGTGGAAGTTTCACCAGTATGGATAGATGTTAGAGAAATAAAGCGATTAAGATGAAAATAGATTGTTTTGATGAAGATATTGTGGGGTGGACCAGCTGGTGATAGTTGGACATGGGAGTGAGAGGATCAGATGAAGGAATCATATCTTATGCTGTTTGCTTCAGGTACATTTTTTAGGACGAAAATTCTTAAATGGGGGAGTGTTTAAACACCCCAAAGTTGATTTTTAATTTAATTGACGTGATTTCTTGTGAATTCTGATGTTTATGATTTTATTTGACGTTTTGTGGAGTTTTGGGGATGACATAGTATATTATTAATATTAGAATATTAAGTATAGTGGTTTTAGTTTATTATTTGAGACTAAATAAAATAAAATAAGAGGAATTAGAGGAATAAGGGTAATATGGTCAATTGATGAGGTTTATTGAGGTCTTAGGGGCAAGAGTGACAAAAAGAGTAAAAGGTGTTTTTGTGAACAATCAATTGGAAACGATCGCACTTTTGGAGAGAAGGAGAAAATATCTAAGGAAGGAAAAGCTAGGGTAAAAGGCTTGAAGTTTCGCGAGGATTAACAAAGGAATTACGGAACCCAAGGTATGGGGAATATTTTTCTGTTCGGTATTATAATGTGGGAATAGAATTGAGGGGTTTTGAAGCATAATTTAGAGTATAGGGATTGATGGATGATTTTGTGTTTTGATGATGATTTCATGATGATTTGATGAATATAATGATGTTATATGAGGTCTTTGATATTATTGTGAGGAATGTTGATGTTAATTGTGATTCTGCTGCTATATTGATGTTAAATGTGGGTTTTTACTGAGATTATCGTAGAAGAGGAATGCTGGAAATCGTAGAAAAATCTGCTGAATATGCGAAGCTCGCTTAGCGAGCACAACCAGAGAGACAGGTGCTTAGAGAGCAAGATGTATCGCTTAGCGAGCCCTGGAAAGTTTTGAAAAATGTTCTTTTGGTTTAGAATTGATGTATTTCTTGAGGTGGTTATTGCTATAGGCTGTTGTGAGGTTAGGCTGTTGTGAGGTTGTAGATTGGTCATATGATATGTTTTAAGGACTAAAATGAGTAGGATTAACGATTATATGATGTATAAGGATTTTCTTGGTTTTTATGAGTTATGAAGTATAAGTAGAATTAGTAATTAAATGGTGTATGGCAAATTAAATTGACTCCCTTTGAGTTATGAGGTATGATTACATGATGTGGAAGTACGATGACATGAGTGAGTATGCGAATTATGATTTATGGTAAATGCGGATGCAATGTAATGATGTTTTGAGGATGATGTATGTATATTGCGTCTTGCATTCATGGCATTGAATTATGAGGGGACTTCAGTCCATTGGTAGCTTCAATCCCATTGTGCGGATTGAAGTAATATGATGTTATGATATGCTCCCTTAGGGGAGGGTTGATGGCCCAATGTCCATCGATGAGGATGTTTCGGTACCATATGCATATTAAGAGGTTGCATATAATTCTAAATGACATAGCATGATTTGCATTGGTTTTGTATGATGATGAGATTTAATTGATGTTGTGTATAAGTGAGTTATGATGAATGTTATTACGATTTGACATAATTGATTTTGTGTATAATTGAGCTGGTGATGATAGATGGTTATTGTTGTTTTATTTTAAATTCTCATTTCTATATTATTTTATTGAATGTGAATTTATTCACCCTGCCTGCCTTCTGGTGATGGTCTATTATGCCATCCTGCAGATAATCAAGGTTAGCTCAGTGTGTGCTTAACTCAGAGGTAGTAAGTCGTTGAGTTAGTTAGAAGTGGTGTCCTACTTTGTGTCTAGTAACATTCGGGATATGGTTTCGCTTGAGTTGTTTTGTTTATTTGAAATAAGAAGTTGTTTCTTTTGATTACTTATGGTTTTTACTGATGTTTGGATTAAATTATGAAGTTTCTTTTATTAAATATGAGAGATGATGTTTGTTTTCTGCTGCAAATTTTTTGATAATATGTCTATGAGTATTCAAGAGTTTTACAACCCGTGTTATGAGACATGACTCAATATGAGGATTATGAATTGTATGAGTATGTGTGATATCCTTTCTTGAGTTTTACTCTGATAAATGATTAAATGTATGTCATTTGTGATAGGGTAGAAAGGGTGTTACATGTGTTGTCCAGTCATCTCATGTGTATTCTACACATTTGGGTAGATGGCTGTGTCACAAAGGCTTCTCGTACGCGTATTGCACCCTATTATGCGTAATGGCATGATGGCACGCCCTGCTATGCGCGTATGGCCTCTCTTGTATGCGTATTGTCAGAAAGACCCCAAAACCTCACATTTGCTTTCTCAGTCCGAATCTGTTCACTATGGGTCTCACTTCCACACCCCACGTCATTCCTACTTTGATTTCCGTATCAATTCTACAATCTCTAAACATGTTATTCTTTCATCTATCACTATTAGTCCAATTTTATCAGTTCTAGATCTATATTCCTCACTCATCATCTGCAACAACATAAGATCTGTATGCACCACAAATTATACAGAACAACAACTACAATAATTCTTATACAAAATCAATTAATTCAAATCGATTTCACAATAACTATTCCATATAACAACAAAATCATCAAACAGAATCATACATATAAAATCCTATGAGGGAAAGGACCCATCACTACAATATCATGTTATCATCATCAATTATGAACCCATTCTCCCCCTTACCTCAAATCCTTGATATTGCAAAAGTGATCTCTGGAGAATTCCCTAGCAGTTGTTCTTCCTCTTCCTAGCTATCTCTCTTTGTCTAGATGTTGTTATGACTAAACCCTTCTTAAATTTTCAGATTAATTCCTAATTCGTCTATTACCCTCACAATAATATTTTACTAAGTCAACCTTTGACTTTTAATTAAAACAAAATAATAATAATAATACTAGTCATAATAATAAAATAATACTAATGATAATAGTAAGAATATTATTAGTTGGGCCACATTATTATTACTACACACCTCACCAATACTAACAACACCTCAAGTCTACCTGTCCCACTAGGACCCTACACCAATACTTTCAAACACATACGTTAAACAAGGTCAATAATCACCAATTATACACGACGATTAAATAAAAAATAGGGTGTTACAACTTCTGTAGAAGAAAAGGGAAAAAGTGAATTTTAATGAGATTGAACCCAGAAATGAAAATACTTATTTTGAGACTGTTGATTTTGTTGAAGGAACAATGAATTAAGTAACTATTTGAATAATGTGTGATATGCTTGTATTAACTTTATTTTTGGAATATGTATTAACTCAAGAATATGTGTGTTATGTTTGCATGAAATAAAATGTTAAATATGTTGTTGATTTACACTTTATTTACTCTTATTTTTATTTTAAGAAGGTTAATCATGGAACGTGTCAAAGACATTTGCATTCCGAACAGTGGGACTACCCATACAATCCTCAAAAGTAAGAAATATTTTATTGAAATAAATCCTACTAAAGGTGTAATAAATACAATCTCAGTTCATGCATATTTGATTGAAGGAACAAGTAATGATATGTTCATATTACCAAATGGAACAAAGTTTGTCATTAATAATGCTTCATACTCTCCAAAATTAAAGAGAAATTTATTGAGTTTTAATGACATATATCATCAAGGATATGATACTGAAACTGCAACTAAAGGTAACATGAAATACATTAATATCACTGCTAATGTTTTGGAAAATAATTATTTTATAGAAAAACTACCAAAATTGCCTTTTGGAATACATTATACTTATATATATGCAATTCAATGTAATTTGATAGTAAAAGAAGATCCCAAAATGATGACATTATGGCATGGTCGTTTAGGTCACCCTGGTTAAAAAATTATGCATAAAATAGTTGAAAGTACACATGGTCACCCATTGAAAGGTTTAAAACTTACAAAAGGAGATAAACCATGTGAAGCCCGCTCTCTTGGAAAACTAATAACAAAGCATTCACCATAAAAAATTCAGACAGAATTACCGACATTTCTTGAGATAATTCAAGGAGATATATGTGGACTTATCCTTCCACCATCAGGACCATTCAGATATTTTATGGTATTGATTGATGCATCTAGTAGATGGTTATATGTATGCTTACTGTCAAGTCATGATATGTCATTTGCAAAATTTCTTGCACAAATAATTAAACTTAGAGCTCAATTTCCTGATTATACTATAAATAAAATTAGAATTGACAACGCCGATGAATTTACATCTGAATCATTTAATAATTATTGCATGTCAATGAGAATTACTGTTGAACACCTTGTTCCTCATGTGAATACACAAAATGGTTTAGCGGAGTCATTAATCAAATGTCTTTAATATATTTCTAGACAATTAATAATGAGACCTAAACTACCAGTTACTGTTTAGGGTCATGCAGTTTTACATGCTGCAACACTCATACATTTAAGGCCAAGTGATGATCATAAACATACCCTTATAGACTTGTAATTGGTAAAGAACCTAATATTTCACATTTAAATATTTTTGGTTGTGAAATAAATGTCCCAATGGCTCCACTACAAAGAACTAAAATGGTACCTCAAAGGAGATTGTGAATATACGTCGGGTATGAATCACCATATATTATTAGATATCTTGAACCTTTAACATGTGATGTTTTTTCAGGCAAGATTTGTTGATTGTCATTTTGATGAAACAAAATTTCCAACATTAGGGTGAGAAAACAAACAATCAGAAAATGAAATATCATGGTATGTAGCACATTTATTACATTTGGACCCATATAATAAATCATGGGAAGAAAATGTAAAGAAAATTGTGCACTTGCAACATTTAGCGAATCAGCTGCCAGATTCATTTACTGATTTAAAAAGAGTCACAAAATCACATATACCTGCTGTAAATGTCCCAGCTCGGATTGAGATTTCGAAAATAAATGATATAGCAAGTACATCAAAGACGCACTTAAAGCGTGGTCGACCCATGGGATCCAAAGACAAAAATTCTACACAAAGAAAGGGAATGGAAAAGGTGAATTTGATTGAAAGTGTGATCTTGAAAAGACACTAGATAATAATAAATTCATGGTTGAAAAATGTGATCACGAAGAAGCACAAGATGATGATAATGAGATCATTGATAATGAAAATGAAATAAGAATGATCTTGAAATTTCAATTAATTACGTTGATACAAGAACTTTGTGGAGCCGAAAAGGTATAAATATAGATGAAATATTTTCATTCTCCATTGCATGTGAAATTATGAATGAAAATGATGATCCTAAACCCAAAACTATGAATGAATGTCAAAATAGAAATGATTGGAGTAATTGGAATGATGCAATAGATACTGAAATAAATTCTCTTATAAATTGAAAAGTATTTGGCCCCATTACAGTTATACCGAAAGATGTAAAACTAGTTGGGTATAAATGAGTCTTTGTAAGAAAACGAAATGAGAAAAATGAGATTGTCAAATACAAGGCTCGTCTTGTTGCACAAGATTTCAATCAAAGACTAGGAATCAATTATGAGGTAACTTATTCTCCTGTTATTGATGCCATTACTTTTCATTATTTAATTGGTTTATAAGTATTTAACAAAATTGATATGTATCATATGGATGTTGTAACTGCTTATTTGTATGGATCACTTGATACTGATATATACATGGAAATACTAGAAGGATTTAAAATGCATGAGACATTAAAACCTAGAGAAGTGTATGCAATTAAGCTGCAAATATCATAATATGGATTAAAACAATCAGGTTGCATGCGATATAATAGACTAAGTGAATATTTTCTTAAAGAAGGATATGAAATAATCCTATTTATCCTTGTATTTTTATAAGAAAACAATATCTGGTTTAGTAATAATTGATTGCTATGTTGATGATTTAAATATCATTGTAACTAGTGGAGAAATAAAGGAAGCAAGAGATTATTTAAAGAAATAATTTGAAATGAAAGATATGGGAAAAACAAAGTTTTACCTTGGTTTACATATTGAGTATACTAAAAATGATAAATTGGTATATCAATCAAATTATACAAAAATGATATTGAAAAGGTTTCGCATGGACAAAGCAAACCCTTTAAGTACTCCAATGATGGGTAGACCACTTAACGTTAAAAATGATCCTTTTAGACCTAAGGAAGGTAATAAAGAAGATATTGACTCTGAAGTACCATACCTCAATGCCATTGGGGCACTCATGTACCTTTCTAACTATACAAGACCGAATATAGCTTTTGCAGTTAATTTACTAGCAATATTCAGTTCATGTCCTACAAAAAGACATTGGAAAGAAATAAAGCATATATTCTGATATCTTCAATGTACATTTGATATAACACCCATATATAACAACATACATCAAATCATATATATTATACATGAATCCAAGTTTGGATATTGAAATACAAATAAGTTCTTAGTCAACACATTACATACATTAAATGCCCGAATACAAAGGTCTAAAATAAGACATAATGTATATAGATGTTTAAAATAAAAAGCTAAGAACTAGATCAACAATGATCTCAAAATAAACTCTATCAGCGGAATCCATGCCATGCCAAAGTATCAACTAGTAAGGATAAGTCCGATGACTTTATCCTTACCATTTACAGAACCTGAAGAACCTGAAAAAAATTATCAACAACGTGGAGTGAGATAACAAATCTCAGTGAGTCTCTATCTTATGGATTTTCTCGACTTTACAAGGTTCTATCAAATATTAACTCAATTTGGCAAAAGGATATGACTTCAAATTCTTACATCTCACACATTAAACGTCTTCATGAGTTCAACAACTCAAGACCTTACTAAGGTGGCAAAAACTTGTCAAGGAATATTTCCTCGGCCACTTCTTGTTTTCACGAAATATCGAATCGAGTCACAAATCTTACAACATGGCCATCTTTCCTCAGATGACCCTCCAAGAGATTTATGGATACGAGTCACGGATGTTATCACATGGATACTCTCCCCAGCCAACCTACACAAGAGGTTATTTGCACGGGTCACTAATACCCCCACTAAGTGACTTTCCCCGGTCATCCTACACAAGAGGGCATGCACACGGGTCAGGGTTACTTACTTAATGAACATTTTCCCCGACCAACCTACACAAGAGGTTATGCGCATGGGTCACGACTATTTATTAAGGGATAAAACATAGTAATCGGAAGGGCTCTCAAAAGAAGTTTTTCCATCTGCTAACAACCACTTACCAAAGATACACCTCTAATATCTAAGCCTAAGTTTTTTTATTTCTAAAAACAAAACCTTCATCAAGACCTAGTTACACCCCTAGGTTATTCCATTGATCTGGGGTTCATCCTCACTTCTCATAACTTAAGGCTTTTAGTAAATAAATTTCCACAATTCTCATAATCGGAAAATCTCGATTAAATACCATAATTTAATAAATTCTTCACCAAAAATAATATTTTCCCATTCCATTGGATATATTATCATTTCAGCTTTCTATCGATATAAAGTTTTCTTAAATCGGATACCTGGATAGAAAGTTATGATTTTTTAAAGAAAATAATTTTCCAAAAACTTACAATGTTAACTGATTAACAAATATGTGGTAACCGGTTAACCAACAAACATAGGAGTTTTGAGAGTTCTAGCCACATTTTGGCAACCGATTAACCAATACGTGTTAACCGGTTAACCAAGCCAATTTTCACGCAAATATTTATTTTTCACACGCGTTAACCGATAAACCATTTGGTGGTAACCGATTAGCCACATACCATAATCAATTCCTGTATCATTTTTCAATACAAAACCAGTGGAACTTCATTTCAACATATATCAACATATTATCAAACATCATATAGCATAAACACACTTCTAATGTTCACATCATGCTATAATAATCGCATTTCAATCGTTTGGTTTTCGATTTTGAAAGATTTACCAAAATCCAACCTAATATTCTACAACTCTAAACTCTAAACCAAAAGTATCTATCTAGACCCACCTCTAACAATGAAGATGATGAAGATTGTGATATGAAATGATGAGGATAAAGTTGATGATCCAAGAGTTTTCACAACTTCAAGCTTTTTCTCTTTTTCTTTTTCTCCAACTTCTTTTTATCTCTCTCTCTCAAAGTTTCTATGTTTGGTAATTAATGAAAACAAATGTATATTATACACTGATATAAATTTAGTTAGTAACCTAACTGATCCAAATTAAGGTTATCCAAAAATTTCTATGGGTCACTTAATTAATAAAACCTCTGAGTTAGATAATATTAACTATTTAATTTGACTTCGTCGGTTGCTCTAATTATTTAAGTTGAAAACTCTCAGAGCACACCGGAACCCTATTAATCTTAATTAGTATTATCCAGAGCATTAAGTAAATTTATAGGGTATTACATATGACCTTGGTTTGTTTTACTATAACAAAACAAAACCAATTTTGCTTGGTTATGCAGAAGCAAGATATTTGTCAGATTCACATAATGCTAAATCGCAGACTGGATATATATTTACATATGGTAACACTGCAATATCATGGAGATAAAAAAAGCAAACACTTGTAGCAACTTCTTCAAATCATATTGAAGTAATTGATCTTTATGAAGCAAACAAATAATGTAGATGGTTACGATCGGTAACTAGACATATCCAAGAAGCATCTGATTTACCAATTGATAAAAATCCAATAATTCTGTATGAACACAATGTTGCATGTGTTACCCAGATGAAAGAAGGTTACATAAAAAGTGATAGAACCAAGCATATCTCTCCAAAGTTATTTTCAATCACACAAGAACTCGAAAGAAACAAAGAGGTTAATATTCAATATATTCGTTCTAGTGATAATATGACATATCTCTTCACAAAGGCACCTACTACTTCAGTTTTCAAGAAGCATGTACAAAATATTGGAATGTGTCACCTTCGAGATCTTTAAAGAAGAACTAAATGTGTTCTGTTGAGGGGGGCATCATATTGTAATCTTTTTCCCTTATTAAGGTTTTATCCCAATGGGTTTTTCCTAATAAGGTTTTTAACGAGGCAATATATGTTCCCATAAGTTCCTCCTTGATAAGACTTCGATGGAGCACCATAATAGATATTTCAAAGGGGGTGTTATAATATTATTATAACATACATATTTATCTACATACTATTATAGGTTTTAAATATCTATCTAAAATAGTAAGACTAATTATTACATTTGTGTAATAGTATTATTTCAAGTAGTATAAATACCACCTTAAACAATGTAATATTTACATCAAAAACATACTATGAAAGCATTCATAAGTTTTTATCTCTTTCATCTTTTCATCTCTTTGATAATTCCAACTAGTTTAATAACTTATATTAGTTAATAAATATTAACTAATATTTTAAAATTGGTTTTTCTCAACTGTGTCATATTTTTTAATAAAGATTAATTATCAATTTTTTGTGTGGCTATTACAACTCAATAATATGATTTAAAAAACAAAGATCAATATTGTTTTTTTCTAAATATAACATAATATGTACAAATCATAGAAAAAAAATGTTAAATCATGTAAATGAATATGGATTTACAAGCACCAATGATAAAGAGGAGAAGAAAATAAGTCAGATGTTAATAACTAACTAACAAACAATAGATTGAAAGTTAGTTATTATAGTTGAAAGTTAGTTACTTCTATATTAAGAAAGATAATATGTGTGGTGCATTATAGCTTATCATGTAGGTAACTTATCATGTATATAACCATTGTTTGCATCATTTTATAATTCAATGAGAAATTTTCTATCTCCATGTTCATTTCATGAATTTAATATGGTACCAGTGAACATATTCAACTTCATCTCATTCAATCTTTTTCTATGTTGAATCTTCTTCTTTGTTGAATAACACCTTGTTTCATTTCTACAATCCTGTTTCGATTAATTATAGTGAATTGTTGTACTTTTTCTCTTTTTTTTTTCTTCTTTTTTTCTGCAGACTTCACTACTACAAAGCGCAGAAAAAAATGCTAGACTTACAACACATTCATTTACAACGTTATAATAGGTTAAAATATTTGCACCAAATCATTAGATGGATGTATAAATAGTCATTTAATGACGGTTGTAAGTTACCACTGTAGTAATAAATGAAATGTAGAAAAATTTGATTCCATGTAACTACATTTTTTTTCCAATTTGTAGAATACATTTAACGTGTGTCACTTTAGTCAATTATTTAAAAAATAAATTTTAAATGATTTTACAACGGTTAAATTAAACAACTGTTGTTATAGGGTTAAAATTCCACTACGGTTGGTTTCTCCAACCGAGATTAAACGCTTGATAAATTAAAACAAAACTTATACTATATTTCTTTCATAAGATGCCCTAATCAAACAAGCGAACCATAGACGACAGCGGTGGCATAATCTTTACCCTCTTCGTATCCATTCACTTGGAACTCAAATCTTCACTCTATTTGTTCATTTGATTCTTCAGCTTCGAAGTACGGTACTCTTCAACATCTTCATTCCTTTTTTCTTGGTTTATGTTGTACATGCTCAAATATTCACCGTCTTTGTTCAATTGATTCTTCAGCTTCGAAGTATGGTACTTTTCAACATCTTCATTTCTTACGCTTATTCGATTACAACTTCGAAGTACGGTAATCTTCAATGTCTTCATTCCTTTTTTTGTTTGTTTATATTGTATATGCTCAAGTCAGTATGAGAGTACATGTTTCATATGCTTTAGGTTTAGTATAAGAGTACATCTTCATTCCTTTTTCTTTGTTCATATTGTATATGCATATCCTTAAGTTTTTTGATTAGATTTTGGTGTGTCATTCACATTAATATACATGTATAAATTTCAGAAGTTGTAATGGATCGTAGTTGGATGAAAGCCAATAGATTATGTTCGGTTTATGAGAATAAAGTTCGTGAATTCCTTGAATACGTTGATAAGCATCTTCCCAACAATAATGATATCTTTTATTGTCCTTGTGTTATTTGCGCGAATATAAAAAAGGATTCAAAGAAAGAAATATATCATCACTTTTGTTGTGATTGTATATGTCAAAATTATATAATATGGATGTGGTGAGGTGGATAAAGAGGAAATTCGGGCGTCACAAAGTCAAAGAGTGGATAAAGATGAAAATATGGAAGATCAACTAGAGGATATGTTATGTGATATTGGGGAATCTTCTTTTAAGAATGCTCATATTTATGATACTTTATGTAGTGATAAAGAAATCCCTTTATATAAGATATGCACAAATTTTACACGATTGTCGGTGGTGTTAAAGTTGTTTAATCTGAAGGCAAAATGGATGGTCGGATAAAAGTTTCACGAAATTACTTGAATTGCTACAACAAATGTTACCAAAAGATAACAAATTGTCGGATCGTTGCTATAAGGCCTAGAAGATATTGTGTCCAATGGGTATGGAGTATATCAAAATACATGTTTGCTCTAATGATTTAATATTATACCGGAAAGAGTATGAAGACTTTTATCAATGTTTAAAATATGGTATGTCACGTTACAAGCAAAAGACTAATAATGGTGATGACAATGACAATGACAGTGTTAGTAGGAAGCATCCTCCAACTAAAGTGTTATGGTACTTGCCAATAATTTCACAATTAAAGATATTTTTTGCTAATAATAATAATGATGTACAAATTGGCTTTATTTAAATGGCTTTATTTAAATAACTTTTATTTAAATTCAAATTGGTTCGCAATAATAGTAATGGTGTACAAATTGATGACTTAGGATTCACTCGGGTCGACCTCGGCAAGGCATCTTTTATGAATGAACCATTCATTATAGCTTCTCATGCAAAACAAGTTTTCTATGTTACCGACCCAGCGAACATATTGGGGAAATAGTCAATCGGTCTCCAAGAAAAACACATTCCTCTTAGTGATGAAAGTCTTGATATTTTGGCCATACCTTCTTACACAACATAAGTTCCTACCTCATATGATGTCGTGCTTGCTACACGACTCGATCATGAAGAAGACATATGGGATCATTAACAAGTATGTAATTTATTATTTATTCATAATATATTATTTGTATGTTATAGTTTATGTTTATTTTTACTAACAAGTATAATTATTTGAAATCAAAGGTATTTAGAGTCAAGACACCAAGAGACAAGAAACCAAGATACCAAGTTACAATTATGTGAAGCTATGTAATGTGTGTAAACTGTAGGTTGTTTGTTCTGATAAATTGTAGGATGTTTGTTCTGATGTAATTGAATATGTTACAATTATGTGATATTATGAATATGATACAATTAATATTATTATGAAAACTTTAGCACAAATGTGACTTGTATTTTCTGTTGTGATACGGAGAACAATAATACAGGTTAAAAAATGGGATTAATTACAAAAGCAGGTTTATGTTTATTAATTTTGCAGAAAATTAACAACGATTATATTTCATAACCGTTATAATATCTAGCGTGCTAACCAGGAAAAAATAAATATCAAAATGGCACAACAGAGAATTGAACCCAAGACAATTATTTTTATCACAATGATGTTCTGGAATAACCATTGTGATAGGTAGCATGCTTTCCAGTTTATTACAACGCATATTGGGCTGTGATTGTAAGTATCATATATACAAAGAAAATCTACATGACAATGCCCTAACCCACGTCATTAAATGTCTATCCCAATCGATGTTAAATGGGTTTTCCATAGTAGTGCTTTGTTATCTACTTAGTTGCAGTAAATTGCAGTGTTTTTCTCTTATTCATCCTCATCGATCCAAACGCACCTTTGCGTGTTGCACCACCTTATCAAGTTTGAAGGTTTTTAGTTTGGCTGCATTTGTAGAAAAACATTGTCATATGTCTTGATGTTTTGATGTCTTGTTAGATGTTCTTGACATGCTTGAAGAACTTGAAGGTTTTTGTGATGTTAGATCAGATGTCATAACATTTGTCTTGACAGTTCTGGAACTTCCTGATATAGAAAGTTTTGATTTAATTTATGTATCTTTTAGCAGGTGTTTAGTTATTTGATTTTCTCCAGTTTGTGCGAAAACCAAGGGAGATTTTTTGACAAATACAGAAGATGTTGCGTTTAGCTATTGTAGTTTTTGTGAAGATCTTTTCATACTTGATTTGGAGTAAACCATATGATCTTATTTGTGGAAGTTTCTGATCAGATCTAGACCCATTCAGAATGCTCTATATTACTGGATGTTTAACCTAATTATATTATACAGAATATTGTGTATTTGTGAAGCTGAGTGCTTTTGAGTTTTTAGGGTTTTCTTGTGTGTGTGTGTGTGTGTGTGTATGTGTTTATTTGTGAGCCATTCATACATCACCTAGATGTTTGAATTGAACTGTTTTTATTAAGTTGTAATTTTGTCCACTCTAAGCTTTTAAGCATGAGTGTTTGTTCTTGATTGAAGCTTTTAAGTAAGATCAAGTTTTTTTTTGTTTTGGAAGAGTGTTCTTCTATTCTCTTGAAAGGTTTTGTTTGATTATCACAATGTGTGATTGAGGGGGAGTGAGATGGTGATTTCTCATATCTAGATGATGATTTCTAGGTAGAAGTTGCATTGGGTAGGATTAGTTGAAAAGTTGTAAACTGGGAATGTTTAGGCTTTGAATTGATACTGCTGATAGTGGATTTCCTTCCTGGCTTGGTAGCCCTCAAAGTAGGTGAGTTTGCACCAAATTGGGTTAAAAATTCATCGTGTTATTACTGTTGTACTTTATTCTATTTTTACCTTGTTAATGTTCAGATAACAATGTTGTGACATCGCTTTCGACATCACATATCTGATACCAGAATTTCAAGTGGTATCAGAGCAGACATCCTGCTCTGTATTTGGGTAAGATCTAGGGAAGTTAGTTTCTAGTATAATGGACAAGGAGGTAAGATTTGTGAACAGACCACCCATTCTGGATGGATCTAATTATGATTACTGGAAGCCAATGATGGTTTCCTTCTTGAAGACTTTGTATAACAAGGCTTGGAAAGTTGTTCTAAGAGGATGTGAACCTCCTTTTGTTAAGGATAAAGATGGGAATGATACTGCAGAATTGAAGCCATAAGAGGACTGATCTAAAGAAGAATATGAGCTTTCTCTAGGAAATTCTAAATCATTGAATGCCATATTCAATGGAATTTACAAAAACACCTTCAAATTGATCAATACTTACATTATTGCCAAAGATGCTTGGGATATTCTCAAAACTACTCATGAAGGTACCTCCAAAGTTAAGATGTCAAGAATTCAGCTGCTCACCACAAAATTTGAAAACTTAAGGATGAAAGATGATGAAAGTATTTATGATTTTCATATGTACTTGAGATAGCTAATGCATCCAGTGCTCTTGGAGAAGTAATATCTAAAGAAATGTTGGTTAGAGAAGCTCTCAGATCTCTATCTAATAGATTTGACATGAAGGTCACCGCCATAGAAGAAGCTCATGACATTAGCAAGATGAGATTGGATATACTTATTGGATCTCTTCAAACTTTTGAGATTGGTATAAGTGACAAATCTGACAAGAAAAACAAAAATATTGCCTTTTCTTCCAATACTGAAGATGCAGTAGAAGAATGTGATTTGAATATTTAGGAAGGTCTATCTAATGTTATAGTTCTTCTTGGGAGACAATTTAACAAAGTAATGCAACAGATGCATAAGAAGTCAAAATCAAATGTCAAGAACAACTCATCTGACATCATTAGGTCAAATGACACTGGTAGAAATACAAGGGTTGAAGAGAACTCTTCTCAAGGAAAAGGAGTTCAGTGCTATGGATGTGAATGTTTTGGGCACATCAGATCTAGATGTCCCACACACCTCAAGAATTGGAAAAAGGGTCTTACTGTGGTTTGGTCAGATGAAGACAATGAAAGTGAAGCTGAAGAAGAATCTGCTAAGAATGCTACTGCTCTAACTGGGAGATACTATTCGGATTTCAGTGATGATGAAGTCACATATGATGAATTAGCTACTGTCTATAGAGAACAATGTCTCAAAAATTGAAGAAGTGTGCCAACAAGAAAAGGAACAGAAGAAAGTCATATTTCAACTGGAGACTGAGAAAGAAGAGCATCTGGAAAGCATTTCCAAGCTGGAGAATGAGGTAACATTGCTAAACTCCAAACTTGATCAAATGACCAAGTCTGTTAGGATGTTGAACAGCAGTTCAGAAACTTTATATGAGATTCTGCAAATTGGAAAGATAGTTAGAGATGTGACTGGCCTAGGATTTGACAAAAGAAAAGAACCTGTCTCAGATCTTGCTCATTCTAAGCTTACACCAAAGATGTTGAATTAGATGTCTCAACAACCTAACAAAAGACCTTCAAATTACATAAGAGAAAATTTCCATGGATGGAGATGTCACAATTGTGGAAAGTTTGGTCACTTGAAGCCATATTGTTTCAAACTCTGTGAATATCCTAAGTTTGTCCCTCAACGTGTTCTAATTTAGAACATACCTAAGGTCAGAAAGCAATGGATTCTTAAGATTGGTACCAACAGCTTGATAGCTCATACCTCTCTCAGAGTTTCAACAAAAAATGACTGGTATTTTGATAGTGGATGTTCTAGACATATGACAGGAGTCACAAATATGTTGGTGAATATGAGACCTCATGCTACTAGTTTTGTAACTTTTGGTGATGGAGCCAAAGATGAAATCAAGGGAATTAGACAGCTAGACTACTCAGGAGTGCCTAGACTTAACAATGTGCTACTTGTAAAAGGGTTGCTGTCAATCTAATTAGCATTAGTCAACTATGTGATAAAGGAATGAAAGTTAATTTCTCCAAATCTGAATGTCTGGTTACAGATGATAAAGGTGAATTAATCATGAAAGGAGTCAGATCTAAGGACAATTGTTATCTATGGGCATCTCAAGATTCAATTTATGTCTCCTATTGTTTTCTTACCAAAGAAGACGAAGTTAAACTCTGGCATCAGAAACTTGGACACTTGCATTTGAAAGGCATGAAGAGAATCATATCCATGGAAGCTGTCAGAGGAATTCCAAAGCTCAAAATTGAAGAAGGAAGAGTTTGTGGAGAATGCTAAGTAGGAAAGCATGCTAAGATGTCACATCAGAAGATTCAACAACTTACCACCTCAAGAGTCTTAGAACTTCTTCTCATGGATTTGATGGGACCTATGCATGTAGAAAGCCTTGTTGGAAAGAAATATGCTTATGTTCTTGTGGATGACTATTCAAGATACACTTGGATAAATTTCATCAGAGAAAAGTCAAAAGCTTTTGAAGTTTTCAGAGATCTCTGTCAAAAACTTCAAAGAGAAAAGGAAAGCAATGTTATTAGAATTAGAAGTGATCATGGGAAGGAATTTGAGAATGCCAGGTTTGCTGAATTTTGCTCCTCTAAAGGAATTAGTCATGAATTCTCATCTCTCATTACTCCTCAGCAAAATGGAATTGTAGAACATAAGAATAGAACTATACAGGAATCTGCTAGAGTCATGATACATGCAAAACAATTATCTTATCATTTATGGGCTGAAGCAATGAATATTGCATGCTACATTTACAATAGAGTCACCTTGAGGAAAGGTACTTCATCTACTCTGTATGAATTATGGAAAGGAAGAAAACCTGCTGTGAAATACTTCCATGTATTTGGAAGTAAATGCTACATACTAGCAGATCATGAACAAAGAAGAAAATTAGATCCAAAGAGTGATGAAGGGATATTTCTAGGATACTCTACCAACATCAGATCCTATAGAGTCTACAAATCCAGAACTAAAGTAATGATGGAGTCTATAAATGTTGTTGTTGATGATGAAGACTTGAACAAAGAAGCTGATGTCTTGGATGATGTTGAAACATTCCAGAATGAAACTCCAATAGAAACTGAAGACAGAGGTACTGATGAATAGGGAATTGTTACCAGAAATAAAGCAAAACTAGTTACTCAGGGATACACTCAAGTTGAGGGAATTGATTTTGATGAGACCTTTGCTCCTGTTGCTAGACTTAAATGTATTAGATTACTTCTTGGAGTTGCTTGCAACTTGAAGTTTAAACTGTATCAAATGGATGTCAAAAGTTCCTTCTTGAATGGTTACTTAAATGAGTAAGTCTATGTGGAACAACCCAAAGGATTCATTGATCCTAATTTACCTAATCATGTCTATAAGCTAAGGAAAGCTCTATATGGATTAAAACAAGCTCCAAGAGCTTAGTATGAGAGACTTACATAATTTCTTGTTGAACATGGCTACAGAAAAGGTAGCATAAACAAGACTCTCTTTATGAAAGAATAAGGAAAGAAGCTCATGATTTCTCAAATCTATGTTAATGATATTGTGTTTGGTGGGATGTCTGAGGATATTTTTCTAAATTTTGTCAAACAGATGCAGTCTGAATTTGAGATAAGCCTAGTTGGTGAATTAACTTATTTTCTTGGTCTTCAAGTCAAACAGATGGAAGACTCTATATTCATATGTCAGAGTAAATATGCCAAGAATATTGTCAAGAAGTTTGGAATGGAGAGTCCTAGCCACAAAAGGACATCTGATCCTACTCATCTAAAGTTGTCTAAAGATGAAAAGGGTGTGAATATGGATCAAAGTCTATTATATCTCATAGCAAGCTGATCCCAAGGTGAGTCACATCAACCAAGTGAAAAGAATCTTGACGTATGTCAATGGTACCTATGATTATGGTATGTTATACTCTTATGGTTCCAATTATGAGCTAAATGGTTATTGTGATGCTGACTGGGCGGGATGTGCTGATGATAGAAAAAACACATCTGAAGGATGCTTATTTTTGGGAAACAATCTCATGTCTTGGTTCAGTAAGAAGCAAAATTGTGTTTCTCTATCCACAACTGAGGTTGAATACATAGTAGTTGGAAGCAACTGTTCTCGGCTGGTTTGGATGAAGCAAATGCTAACAGAATACAATGTCTCACAAGATGTCATGACATTGTACTGCGATAATTTGAATGCTATCAACATCTCCAAGAATCCTATTCAACATAGCAGAACCAAGCATATTGATATTCGTCATCATTTCATTAGAGAGCTGGTTGAAGAAAAGATTGTTGCTTTAAAACATGTAGCCACTGATTTACAACTGGATGAATTTTTCACTAAAGCTTTGGATGTCAATCGGTTTGAAATCCTGAGGAGTAAGTTAGGGATTTGCATCAATGAGGATTTATAGTAATTAATGTTGCATGGGAAGACTTGTCAAGCTATTTCAGTTCTCCTACTGCAATTTGCACAATTGTTTCAATTTTGTTGTCTCTCACATCATCTCTATTATGTACTTGTTAATGATGAATGGATCAAGAATGTGAATTCTGATTGTGACATGAGGATCAAGACAAGCAAAGATAAATATGTGGCTGATGTATCTCTTGCTAAGAAAAAATTGAAGAATGTTGATGTGCTTAATGTTAAAGATAATGGTTAGAACATTATCCCTGGAAAGAAAGCTGTTGCAAAGAAGACTGTTGTTAAGTTTGAAACTGATATGGCTTCCACTACTGATATGGGAAGCTGGTCTGGTCTCTTTCTCTCTCTCACTCTCCTTTGAGTACAAATTTTGTGTTATGGGGGAGCAGCTGTTGGAATGGTTGTCATATTATGGCTAAAAAGGGGGAGAGTTAGCTAAATCTGATTGCTGCTGTGTCTAGTTGATTTGTTGAGGAAAGTTGTTGTTCTGATTGGGTGTTGTTTTACCAAATGTTCTATTTTGTGCAACCAGAATTTTTGATCCTAATTCTTCTGCTGCTATGATCTTTGTTGTTTGGTTCCTTCTGGTTGACTGGTTCTGATAACGTTTTAGCCATAATTTGGCAAAGGGTGAGATTGGAGGTTCTTAGTTTGGCTTCAATTGTAGAAAAAAAATTATCATATGTCTTGATGTCTTGTAAGATGTCCCTGGCATGTTTGAAGAACTTTTGTTGTGCAGGTTTTTGTGATGTCAGATTAGATGTCATAACAACTATCTTGACAGTTCTAGAACTTCCTGATATAGAACGTTTTGATTTAATTTTTGTATCTTTAAGCAGGTGTTTAGTTATTTGATTTGCTCCAGTTTGTGCAAAAACAATGGAGATTTGCTGACAAATACAGAAGTTGTTGTGTTTAGCTTTTGGAGTTTTTTTAAAGATCTTTTCATACTTGATTTGGAGTAAATCATGTAATCTTATTTGTGGAAGTTTCTGATCAGATCCAGGCCCATTCAGAATGCTCTATATTACTGGATGTTTAGCCTAATTGTATTGTACGGAATATTGTGTATTTGGGAAGTTGAGTGCTTTTGAGTTTTTAGGGTGTCTTTGTGTGTGTGTTTCTTTGTGAGCCATTCATACATCACCTAGATGTTTTAATTGAATTGTTTTTATTGAGTTGTAATTTTGTCCACTCTAAGATTTTAAGCATGATTATTTTTTCTTGATTGGAGCTTTTAAGTAAGATCAAGTTTTTTTGTTTTGGAAGAGTGTTCTTCTATTCTCTTGAAAGGTTTTGTTAGATTATCACAGTGTGTGATTGAGGGGGAGTGAGATGATGATTTCTAGGTACAAGTTGCACTGGGTAGGATCAGGTGAAAAGTTGTAAACTAGGATTGTTTAGGCTTTGAATTGATATTGCTGATAGTGGATATCCTTCCTAGCTTTGTATCCCCCAAAGTAGGTGAGTTTGCACCGAACTGGGTTAACAATTCCTTGTATTCTTACTATTGTACTTTATTCTGCTCTTACCTTGTTAATGTTCAGATAATAATGTCGTGACATCGCCTTCGATATCACATATCTGATACCAGAATTTCAAAGTTGATTTTGATTCAGTTTACTATATTCATCCGAGTGAAGGATCCAATTCGGTTAATGTTACTCCCAAACTCAATCGTTCAAACTACCTTATAGGCACAAGTCAATGAAACATGCTTTTGGTGCCAAGAACAAGCTGAAGTTTATCGATGGATTAATTCAAATCCCTCCTATAGATGATCTCAACTTTGCTCAATGAGAAAAATGTAACCATCTTATTTATTCTTGGATTACAAACTCGGTTAGTGATCAAATTACTTCCACTATAATTTTTCATGAAAATGCAGTCGATTTTTAGGATGATCTACATGGATTTTTTTCCCAAAGTTGGTCGTATTAGGATAACTACTCTTAGATCTTCTATTAAAAATTTGAAACAAAACACAAAATTTGTATTGGAATTCTTTCTTGAGTTGAAAGGATTATGGGAAGAACTTAACTTTCATCGTCAATTACCTGTATGAAAATCTATCATAAATGTAGATGTGATGCTATTCGAATTTCTCAAGAATATAGATTGGAAGATCAGGATATTTAGTTTCTTACAGGCTTGAATAATAGTTTTTCAGTAGTAAGAACTCAAGTTTTACTCATGGACTCTTTGCCACCCATCAATCAATTTTACTCTCTTGTAATTCAAGAAGAGAGTAATCATAAAAACTTAACTGCTATTGAAGATAACTCTATCTTGGTTAATGTAGCTCAGTGACATGATTTTAAACATAAAGGTGGATTCAATGCTGGTAAACCTTCTGCTATAGTATGTACTTTCTGCAGTAGAAGTGACCATACCATTGAGTTTCGCTACCAAAAACATGGTCCTCCCAATTTCAACAAAAATAAAACCACTATCAATGCTAGTCAATTTGATGCACCAATTTCATCTCAAGTTTCAATTGATATACAATTTCCTTCTGCTCCAAGGAATCATGCATATATCTTTCATGCTCAGTATGATAAGCTTCTCACACTGCTACAACAATCCAACTTGAAATCTTTAATGTCTTTATCCATTACCAATCAGATTTCTTCCAATCATTCACATGTTAATCCAATCTCAAGTATTATGTGTAACATAATTTCTAGTCCTGAATTATTTTCTTGTTTATGGAGCTTAGACTCAGGTGCTAATGGCCATATTTTCTCTTCATTAAAATTGTTCAAACCCTATTATAAAATTCATCCAATTTTAGACCATTCCTTGTTCATAAAGACTAACTCCTCCTCATTTACTATTCTATTAGTGTAAGTTAATGGTGTTATTTTGGTAGGAAATGACTTAGCATAATTCACATCAATAAAAGAAGTCTTGAGTAATGCTTTCAAAATCAAAGATTTATGGAAGCTAAAATACTTTCTAGGCATTGAGGTAGCTCACTCAAAGGAAGGAATATTTTTATGCCAAACAAAGTGTTGCATATAGCTCTTGGAGGACTTGGGCTTCATCGAGTTTAAACCAGTTTTCATTCCATTTGATCCTGCACTAAAAGTTCATCATGATTCCAGTTCTCTTTATCTAGACATTCCTGCATATAGGAGACTTGTAGATAGACGACAATATCTAAAAGAAAAAAGGCATGATATCACTTTATGTATGCAATAGTTGGGTGGGTTCTTATTTACTCCAACAAGGACACGCTTTAATGCAGCATGTAGAATCTTAAGATATCTTAAGACATGCCCTGGTCGAGGCATATTGCTTCCTAGAGATTCAACTATGCAACTCAACAGATATTTTGATGATGATTTGGAAGGGTGCTTAGACACCAAAATATCAACATCAGGTCAATGATTTTTCCTTGAAAATCACTCATTTCGTGGAGGACGAAGAAATAGTTGAAAGTTTTAAGGTCATCATTAGAAGCCAGGTATATAGCACTTGCAGCTGCTACTTGTGAAATGTAATGGATTATCTACCTCAGGAATGATTTGAAGATGAAATTCCCAAGGACACCAGTCATATATTATGATAACCAAAGTGCATTACATATTGCAGCCAATCTGGTATTCCATGAGAGAATAAAGCACCTGAAAATTGATTGCCATACTGTGAAAGAGAAACAAAGCAAAGGAATCATCAACTTGTTGCCCATATGGTCCAATGATCAGCTAACTGATTTCTTTACTAAGGCTTTATGTAACACCCAAGGCTGATGCGTGCGGGGAATGGTCGCCTGAATTCACATCGAAATGAGAGGATCTTAAGGTTGTGCAAGTATGTGACTACATGGTTGAAGAAATGCTTATTAAGATTGATTATTATTACTTATGCCAACAAGATGCATCTTGTTTTCGGTAGCCATAGTTAAATGTGTCTGACTTGGAATAGTATTTGGATGAGTGACCTTCAGGAAAGTTTCATAAAAAGCGTGTGAGTGAGGACAAATCATGCTGAAAAGACCCGTTTTGGTTTGTGGGGTCAGTCGGAAATCCTGAAAGCAGTGTGAAGTGTTACAAATGGCATCACATAAGACCTTTACCAGTACGATGTGGTTCGGGGACGAACCAATCAGAAGTTGGTGGACATGTAACACCCGAGGCTAAAAAAGATAGGGAGTGATTGTAACACCCGAGATCAAAGAGGGTAGAGATTGGTCGCCCGAGATTGTGCAAGTATGAGATTGTGCAAGTATGAGGCTACATGGTTGAATTAAGGAATACTTATAAGGATTGATTGATATTACCTATACCAACAAAATACATCTGCTTTTCGTAACATAACAAATATAAATTTTATAGTTAAGCATGTTTGACTTGGAGTAGTATTTGGATGAGTGACTTTTTAGAAAGTTTTCCAGAAAACGTGAGTGATGACAAAACATGCTAAAAAAATCCGTGTTGATTTGTGCGGTCAGAAAGTAATACTAAACGTAGTCTGAAGTGTTACACTTTAGATCCTCAATAATTCAATGATCTACTATTCAAGTTTAAAATGGTTGACATATACCCACCATCGTCAACTTGTGGGGATGTTAAATTATATAAAGAAAAATACGGATTTACAAGCATCAATAATAAAGAGGAAAAAAAAAATCGTTTTCAATAACTAAGTAACAGACAATAGATTAGAAATTAGTTATTATGAATGAAAGTTAGTGACTTATATACTAAGAAAAGATAGTATATGTATGGTGCATTGTAGTTTATCATGTAGATAACTCATCATTTATATAATCACTGCTTGTATCAGTTCATAAATCAACGAAAAAGTTTCTATCTCCGCATTCATTTCATGAAACTTAATATATAAATTAAAAGTAATTATATTTTATTTAAAAGCAAATAGAGTTATATATAATATAAAGATGCAAAAGTATTTTGTATAATATAAGATTTTTGTAACTTGTGAGGTGACAATTTACTTCTGGTATAACATAATTAGATCAACACGTGGTTATAGAAAGAAAAAAAAAAATAGTTAACTATATATGATATACAAGAAGTCCATTAGAATGCATAGACAGTCTAGGACTGTAAGGACATAAACTTTTTCTATGTTTGTTTTTGTCGGAATTATAATGGTTTGGCTTGCGGGGGCCGTGCTGATATGTCGGAGCACTGCTGTTCATTTCTCTAAAACAAGAACCGGAACTATTTTTTTCCCAAGAACGTTGGGTGAGATAATTTAGATCTATCTTAGTCAAGTTTGCATGCAACATACAATCCTCAAAAATTGAAACTTTATCTTCAAACATAATGGCATTATTCATCAATCAAATGTTCTAATTTGTAGCCAATCAAGTCATCCTGATTCTGGTTTGCATGTTCTCATTTCACCTGATGAGATCTCAAAATGAAACTTGAAAGTCCATCAAAATGTGGTCCATCAATATACCCCACCCACTTATCAATCGTTTCGCAAATTCTTTTCGACGCCACATAAGATTTAAACAAGTGATATTGTCTACATCTTCCTCGAAACAAAAAGCACAACATTTATCTCTTTCACCAATTAAAGTACCTCTATAATACAATTCACTACTACGAAAAATACATATAATTACGTTTGTGAAAGACCTATAATAAGGATTAAACAGTCGTTGTTAAATAGGGTGTGATTGTATGTAGGTTATTTACAACCCCAACAATAACAACGATAAAAATAAGAACAATAACAACAACAATAAGAAGAACAACACGAACAATAACAACAACAACAATAACAATGACAACGACAATACAAGATATACGAGAGACTCTCAAACCCTAAACCCTTATTTCTACCAAAAGGACTAATAATTTCTTATTAACTATTTTCCCCTAGGTCTTCTTTTTATAGTCTTTTGTTGTCCATGGACTTCGAATGCAATATCCAAATATTCCATATTCCTCGATCCATCCACGATTGTTGCAGATAATATCTCCTTAAATCTTGAATCGAATCATCAAGAATTCGCTGTAACAAAACCAGATGTCGAAAGAAGTTGTTAGGACATCTTGTACGACATCATGATAAACATGTTGTTCTTCATAATTTCTTCATGATGTTGACCAAATTATTTTACCAAAATTTAGCCAATTCATAGAACCTTCAATCTCCCATTTGGCAAATTTTAGTTAAAACACCTTTTGCACAGTAAATCCAGAGTAGAAAGTCCTGAAGTCATTTCATCTTGTCGAAGAAGATGAGTGACGATTATGGTCTAGGGAGTGGTGGTTATGATTGTAATACTGATGATGAGCTTGAGATTGGAGACTCCTGAAATTTCAGGCGTCAACCATGAAGAAGATGTAAGACCCTCCCCCTCAATTTCAGTCACAATTTACCATCCTCCATTATCTGTATGAGGTTTCATGGGACCAAACCTCAATTCCATATAACTCAGAACACAAGACACAATTGTGTTCATAACTCAGATCACAAGACAAAAAAAGAACTCAGAACAAAAAGAACTGAGACACAGACAAAATGTTAGAACATCCTATCAAACATCCTTGCAAAACAATTGCAAGAACAAACTCAAGACTCGTATAAAGAGCAGTCATATATTGCAAGTAGCAATACACAACTGTGATAAGCACAAAACCTTTCTCCCTTTTTTTAGCTAAAAATTGACAAAAATAACCAACACAGGCCTGTATCCAAACAGTACTCGCCCACACTCGTATGTAAGCCATGAGAGTACGACCCAACAACAACATGAATACAACTTGAGACAAAAGAAGAAAAGGCCCCTTTAAATACCCGAGTAGTTACTTAGAAAATAACAATCCATTGATATTAACGATAAACTAATTCAATGAGAACGTTAATTGAGAAAGATAACTTCAACATAAATCAATGTGCATCGACCAGCTCAGTTATAATTATTTCTACTTTAATGAGAACTGTCCAACGAGCACACATGTACCAAGAAGTATGTTTTGCATGCCTTCTTTAATACACATTTTCCACTGTCCAAAGAACACCGTCAAGATAGAACCACTTGTTAATAGAGACAAGTCTTAAACAATGTCCTGACATTCTAACAATCATTGTTTATCTCCTCTTGTTAACTTAAATTTGACCAATACCATCATCAGGATTCACCAAGATAATTTTCTGACCAGGAAAGCAAGTGTCAAAGAAGAATTCTCCTATCTCTCAATCACACACTTTTAAGCTCCAAGACACAAAAATTCCTCTGATCTTTTAGTAGTTTCAAAAAGAAAATGACCCTGATGTCTGACATCTTTTCTCTCCAGCACAACTCTCATTGAGTCTTACACCCTTCTGCAGAGAAACAAAAATCTCCTAGACAATATCCAACATTGTTTCTCAAGTCTCTCCCAAGAAGCATGTGCATAGTTAATTTGAATTAGTAATTCAAATTCATAAGCATGACTTACTAATCCAACGACCTACATATCAAAATGTCAAGACTTCTTGTCTGACATCACAAACTCACAAGATTATCATGAATCCAAGATGCTTGAGGTTCAGACAAGATTTGCAAGAACTGCATCACCTCAGACAGATACTCAGTACCTTCAATCACACATCGTCAATGCTCCTTCAGCCAATAACCACCTAAAAATGATTACACGTGAAAATATTCATGCTCATAAGAGAGAAAATACCAGGATTACAATCCTTGATTCGAAACCAACATAATATTGGATGGAGAACCAATAGCACCATGGAACACACTCCCCCTAAACACATCCACATGTTGTACAAACCCATCTTGAATCTTGCAGCCATAGACAAGCTTATTCTTTGAGAATAAATGCTATCAACTCTGGACTGTTCAAAACCTCCAAAGAAACAAACATGATTTCTTAAGATATCATTCGCACTTGGTAGACACCAAAAACCTCCTCCATGAGAAAAAAAACAAATCTTCAACTTGCTTCCTTCACATGGTTCATACTGAACCAGACGTTTCTAGAGGTACTTGCAGCAGAAACGACCACCTCCTCACAAGTAGTATAATCACATAAGAAATTATATCACACAATCTGATAACCTTCCTCTGCATACACTAACAAAGGCTGCATAGGTGTATTTTTCATCATGACAAAAGTCATGCAGACACCATACTTCACTTAAAACATGATCAGTAGCTTCAGATACTACTTCATCATAGTTAAAAATATCACTTGAGCATCAATCTCCACATCCATAATCTCATGTCATCTTCCAACGATAATCAATAGTCGGTATAATGTTACAACATCATATAGAACATTAGTCCCAGATAGAGGAACCATGTATTTAAATACTTAATACATCAACCACAAATCTTTAGAGAACACAGTTGCACCAGCTTATTCTGTAGACTCGATCACAGACTCCAGAATACCATAGAAAGAAATAAACTCTCATACTCTTGATGAAGCTTCTAGAACCATCATGTTCAGCATCTTAAGAGAAGATTCCTTCTTCAATTAGTCTGGCTGCACACATCAATTCAAGAACAGAAATAACTTCACCTGACTTTCTGTCTATTCCCCTTTTTGCACAGACCTCCATAAAGAAAATTACACTAACACTTGAAAGAGCAAGTGTTCCAAGAAAGTGATAAATCACATTTCTTGGACCCAATCTTGAACATATCCAAATAACTCTGGTTATTTGACACAACTTCCTTCAAAGATAATCATTCATAGTACCAAAAGACAATAAAGTCTTTTGGTTCACCAAAAAGACTAGATCTTCTAGTCATAAACCCTCTTTACTCCAGACAGAATTTTGGAATGCTCATACCAATCAACAAAGATGATACTCCAAGAAGATGATACGTAAACATCAATCACTTTAGCAAATCTTTTAAGATAAAACCGCTGCAAGATTCACATCTATTCCAACTAAACTTGTGGAGATCAACTTACCACTCCACTTCAATCAAATCCTTAAGAGAAAACATTATTATGTTCAACCTTATGCCAGAACATCTAATTATCATCAATGACTTGACAAGTTAGCTAATGAAACCACCATTGTCTGTTATAGACTTGAAGTACTAACCCTTTAGACTTCCAGATAACATACCACCTTGAAGGACTTCATCACCTTAATAGAACAAAAGTTCTATGTTTTCATAGACTTGATTATGATATCAAGTTTGAGTAAACAACCTCCATCATGTTCATGAGAGACACTAATCAATCTTCAAAAGCAATTCTCCATGAAAATCAACCACCACAATCAAGATCACACTGATCTGGTTTCTTTTGAGCAGAAGATTTTAGATAACTAAGAAAATGCCTTACACATTTTATCTTGACTTCCATACATACAAAATCTAGTCTAGATGCCTATAACATTCCTCCACCAGGAATTAGAACACATACTCATATAGATAATACTGGAACTTAGCTTTTACACTCTGTAGACACATAAATTTGAAACCATGATTTGAAAGATAAAATGATGCTTTTGGAGAGAGGAATATATTTAGGAAGAGAATAGAAGAAATATATTTGAAGAGATATTTCGACAATTTCAGTTGATATGTTGTTTTCGACAGTTCGACAGAAATTGGTTGACAATTGAAGCATTCGACATTTTGACAAAGAGAGATGATGCATTGTTTCTATGGATTTGATTGAAGTATTATGTTTCGACAAGTTTATAAGCCTGAAGGGACGCGTTGTTTCGACATTAAGGATAAATTCAAATTCAGACAATTATTTTGTTTGGCAGAAAGGACGCTTGGAAGTTTTTTGAATAAAGAAAGCATGCAGAATGCCAAGTGTCATTAGTCTTAGGATTTTTCCGTTGATAGTAGTTATTTTATTTTTTATATAAATAGGATAATGTTTGTTAGATTAGAGGTGAAAAAAACTTGTACAAAATTCCTGCAAAATACTCCAAAGTACCCGTGTGAGAGAAAACGAGATTTATCTGGAAAATGTACGTGTGAACAACACCATTTTATTTAAGTTTTATCAAATTTAAAGTTCTTTACCAATTTCTTCTTCCTTTACATTTACCAGCCATTTTATTCTTCATTATTTACTTTATGCAAATTTCAACTTTGTCAAATTTACTTCGTCAAATTTACTTTGTCAAGACTTTTATTTAAATAACCTAATCAAAATCATTCATATATGAAAGACATAACCAATCAAATAAAAGATCAAAAGACTTTTTTACTCTCAGAGTTTAGAATTTCATCTAAATTTGCACATGTGTCCTAGGATTTGTGTGATTGATCCTGCAAGTAAACCAATTTAGTGAGATTGGAAAACCAGAGGTTGTTCGCCAAATTCGACAGCGAACAAATTGGCACGCCCAGTGGGACCAGTGCAAATTTTGAAAAAAAATTATAGAATAACTCTTAGTTAAAAATTTCTACTTCGTTGTATGATTCTAAGAAGCGGTAAATTAGCCGTAACCGACGTAGAAAGACCTAAACGAACAAGAGTGAGAAGAATGGCAAATCCGCCACATAGTCAAAATGAAAATAATATAGTGCTTACTCCCACTCCTTCGACAGGAGGAAATACGGGGTCAATTTTTGTATCAGAAGCCATACCCTCTTCGTCAGGGCCAACACCTGCGTTTGCAGTATCTCAGAATGTGCCTAGTTTTTCATCCATGGGAACGCCTCCCCTATAGGAAACGTTCATAGGCCTTTTTCAACGAACTTTACAATGCCCTTGTTTGGTAGGGAACAACCTTATGGGATGCCTACTACCATTATGGCAAGTTTACAAAACGCATCCTCAGTCTATTATGATTCCTTGCTGAATAGGTCATCACCATTGCAAGGATCGGGATCAGGCGGGAATATTATATTGAATCAACACCCACCAGGCTTCCAAATGCCAACAATTACGAATAATTCTATGCAAGTAATACGACAACAAATGGACGAAGGTAATCATGATATGGTCCAAATTTTGACACAACAAATGAGAGTAGTTTTTAATCCTTTGATACAAAACACTACCCAAACAAACCAAATGTTGGCAGCGCAGATGACGCATATTGCTGACTTTTTTGGTGTCCCTCAAATTCGACAAAGAGAACAAATAATTCAGAACCCAGCAGTGAATGTCGAAGAGGAACCCACAATAAATCAGAGGCCTTTAGATAATCCCCAACCCAACCTAGGGAACCAGGGAGGAGTGGTCGAACAACCTTGTGTCGAAATACCTGTCCAACAAGAGCCTAGAAGGATAATAGTCCAGAGAGGCCAAGATGCTGATGATGTGTTGCAACAGTGAATATGATATAATAACTTGCCTACCGAAAACAATTTAGCATCCATGGTTGAAAGGATAATGGCGCAAAATGGGGTAAATGTAGGATTACAAAGGCCTAGTTATGCTTCCCCATTATCTGAATATGTCATAGAACAGGAGTTACCCCCAAGGTGGAAAATCCCCAAATTTACCAAATTTTCAGGGGACACTAGTGAATCCACCATAGATCATATAACACGTTATTTGATCGAAGTAGGGGAAATAGCCCACAATGAAAATTTAAGAATGAAATACTTCCCAAGTTCTTTAACAAAAAATGCATTTACTTGGTTTACATCCTTGCCTGCAAACTCCATATATACTTGGACCTAGTTAGAAAGATTGTTCCACGAACAATTTTATATGGGATAGACTAAGATAAGTTTGAAAGAATTAGCCAGTGTCAAGAGGAAATTTTCAGAGCCTATAGATGATTACCTAAATAGGTTCAGATTGCTAAAAGTAAGATGTTTCACCTAAGTGCCAGAACAAGAGTTAGTTGAAATGGCTGCAGGAGGTCTAGATTATTCTATAAGAAAGAAATTAGACACTTAATATTTGAGAGACATGGCACAACTAGCAGATAGGGTGAGACAAATTGAAAGGTTAAAAGCTGAAAAATTTAGAGCAAATAAAAGTAAAAAAGAGAGGGTGACCTATGTAGGAGTACGCCAAGATGATGATTATGACGAAAATGAACCAGTTAGTTTCGACGATCAAGAAATTGACTTAGCAGAACTAAAGCAAGGCCCACCATACTCTTGTAAAGTACTGGTTCCATCGAACGGAAAAAATCCAGTCGAACCGGAAAAGAATGATAAGTTTCCTAAAAGAACTTACATGTTCGACGTCACCAAGTGTGACAAAATTTTCTACGTATTGGTTAAAGATGGTCAGTTAATAAAACCATCGGGCGCTAAAGAGCCTCCTGTTGACCAACAGAAAAAGTGGAGTTTTTGTAAATACCATAACTTTTTGGATCATAAAACTTCTCAATGTTTCCTTTTCAGGTATCTTGTTCAGAATGCAATATGTGATGGAAGACTGAAATTTGGAGACAAATCAAAACAACAAATGAGGATTGATTTAAATCCTATGCAGATTGTCGAAGCCAATTATGCTGAACCATTCGTTGTGAATATGGCCGAAGTCGAAAAGGCGTCTGAGGATAGTTTTGAAATGATAGAAGCTACTGAAGGTTTCGACACCCACATTAACATGGTGGGGATTGCTGATGATCTCCCAGACCATCCTGAAGTGGAAGAAGTATCCAAAGACTGTGTGACCCTGCCAATAATGATCAAGGTTACTGAATATCTTGATGTGAAGGAACTGAATGACCACATCAACAAAGTTGAGACTACTGAAGGTTTCGACAGTCACGACAAAGTTGGGACTACTGAAGGTTTCGGCAATCACAACAAAGTTGAGACTACTGAAGGTTTCGACAGTCAAAAAAAATTTGAGACTATTGAAGGTTTCGACAGTCAGGACAAAATTGAAGTTACTGAAGACTTTGATAACCAGAAAAGGATAGAAACTACTGAAGGTTTCAACAAAGGAAATAACAACAACATTGTTGAAGAAGGAATAGTATGGGATACTTTAGGGGAGCCCAGTGGAAAATACTTTAGGGGTTCCCACAAGCTCTCTAATTGACATCAATGCAATCCAACCAACTGGATGGGGAGATGTTCCAATGAGCACTAATGAAGAAATAACTAATAGTTTCCTTAGCATCGAAAAGAAGGCTTCTGAAGGCCTCATCATTGAAGACAAGGTTGCTGAAGGTCTTGACCCTGACCAAATAAAAATAAGTAATGTTGCAAACTGCATCAACACTATGGGACTTGTCAATAAGGACATTACAAGAATCAAGGAAGAAGTTGTGGAAGGTCTTGTAAAACCTGTCACTTATGGAATCCTACGCAAAACAATGGAGGATCCTAAAGAGCAACAAATCAAAGATAAAATTCTCCACCTGACTAAGAACCAGATTGAAGTCGAAGAAGCTCTTGCTGAAAAAATGAACAAAGTAAACATTACTAATGGACAGAAGGTAGACATCAACATGGTGGATTTGTCTCAGGGAAACCAAGAGAAAGATGATGAGGATCACCGTCGAAAGGAATACCAGAAGCTGGAATATCCAAAGGAGGATGAGAATCTGACAGAATTCATCCAAATGTGTCAAAGAAAGAAGATCGAAGTGATGTTATGTCTACGTTGCAGTGCAATCTTCGACAGGAAGGCAACAACAAATTTAGAAGCAGTGTATAAGTCCCAGAAAAAAGGAAACTGGGGGACAATCCCAGCAATCAAAACTGGAAGATATGACCCAAGAAGAAGTGAGCACCGCATCCAGAGGTTTGGAGAAAGACACTACAACACCTACAAACCATCTAGCAAAGTTGTTGACGATAAATGGGTCCAACCCATTAGGGATGCTCAAGGACCGAGTAAGTGGAGAAATTTTGAAATTCAGAGAGGACCTTTAGTAGAAGAAAAGAAAGAAATTGAAAGATCAAGACTAAGACCAAGACCATACCCATCAGAGAACTACAAAGGGAAGAATCCTATGTCAAGATCCCAATGGAGAAGATTTCAAAGGCATAAGAGGGAAGAAAAATAAACTACAGAAGGAAGCATGATCGAAGAGAAAAATGTAAACATAAACAATGCAAAATCAAGCAAAACTGCCCAGGCCATAGGCGAAGAAGAGCCTTCCCAAAAGAACAAACCAAGCAGCATGTTAGAGATGTCGAAATTCAACAACAAAGTGCCAGAAGACGATGAAGTAACTGATAATTTCAAGTCTGACTCAGAGGGCTCATTCGATGTGGTCTGCAATCTGGTGTATGTCCTTTCCAGGGACTACGACAGGATTATGGAGGTAGAAGATGAAAATGAGAACATGGAAGACAATACAATGGGACTTAGGCCGGTGTGTTATTATGTAATTGTAAACACCCCAAATTTTCCCTCACTTTTTCTCACACCATGGCTTGTGATCTTTCATTTTTGCATTAGCATTAGCATATCATATCCCATTGCATAGTTCATTTCATCTGCATCTAGGGTTTGTGATCTGAGCAATCCAAGAAGTGATCTGAGCCATCCCAATGGTCTTGAAGCTTGCCAAGAGGGTCCATGTATGTTCCATGATCATAATATGCTCCCCAAAGTTCATAAAATTCAAGGGATCACAAAGTATGGCAAAGGCATAGAGGCAGACTCAAGATTTCCTGCATACATGACCTAATATTAGGATCCACGCAAAATCAAGGAATAAGCAAACAACTACATTCTGAATTCGTTTGTATCACTCACAACGTGGCAAGCTTCGAAAGGATAAAGCGTCGGTCAGAATCAACCTTCTCCAGAAAGCAAGATAAGAAGAACGTCAAGGTCATACAGGTCATAGCAAAGGAAGCTCACTGAAGCGTCATACTTCAACATTGCCAACACTTTTATTTTCTCAATTTACAGCAATCTCCTCCTTTCAGGGGATTCGCTTCTTTGACTGTACTTGGCTATTCAGGGCACACAAATCAATAAAATCAGATTTTTCAGTCACACTTTGTTTTTACCTTTGGTTTTTGTTTGCAAAATGTCCAAAGTTCATGGTACAACACTTGCATAAAACATATGAGCCATTTTAATAAATGCTTGCTGGAAATATGTTGCTCTCAGACAAATCTAACTCCTATGGCAGAATCCAGTTAAGGATACCTCGGGACACTTGTGCATTTCCTTTGTTTAATAGGTTATAGGTACTCAAGGCAGACCATTTCACAACATGGGGCATATCAGGCATTATATCCCCAGCCAAGCCAGCAATCACATCATCAATAGAACTCCTTGACAAGAAGTATTTCCTCACGAAGTTTTCATCCCCCCAGAGGATCCCTTGAGGAATTCATCAATCCCCAGCATATCGCTTAAACAAAGGAGTGGCAACAGATTACTTCCCATAAGTTATCTCCTCCCCAAGCAATATCTCTCGAGCAATGTCTGACGGCTTTTCCCCAGCAAAGTGGTCAGGAACTTTCTATTCCCCGTCAGAGTTTCCATTCTCTCCCTAGTAGAGCAATGCATGAAATACTTCCCCAGCGGAGTTGCTAAAACTTCCTCATCCCCAACGGAGTTCTCCCTCCGGACAGATAGACCAGAGATCTTTATCCCCGCAGGATCCGGATCTCGGATCGGGTTTCTCATTTGCATAATCATAGCATTCACATCATTTCCCCCCAAAATAAGCGTAGCATTCCGTCTAAAACGGAGCATTACGGCAAAAATCAAACATTTGCATGATCATAAGCCAGGTTAGAGCCCGTCACCTGCAAATATCAAAATCACTTCACCAACAATATACAAAACTCATATCCCCTGCAGATAAAAGCCAAATCATCCCCATTGCACTCTCAAATACAAATGCATATTCATATTTATACATGTTCTTTTCGACACTCGTCTATGTCATCTTTCCCAGGGAAGTCACCATAATCCCTTTGGTATCCGTCCGTATCTTACTTATACAGAATTCTCAAACACTTGTTCATACTTTTACATATTCTTTTAACACTCTCCCGTGTCATGCTTCCCCAATAAGTTAAACGCTCGTCCGTATCCCTTGCTCAATCTTTTTTACACTCGTCTGTGTTTTGCACATACTTCCCCAACAGATCAATACTTGTACATACTTATACAGAAGTCTTTGATACTCTTCTGTATCTTGTTTATATCACCTCCTCATCAGATCAACACTCGTCTGTGTTCCTTGCTTAACCGATTGATACTCGTCCGTATCATCACCCTTAAACAGGTGTCAGTGTTTGCTTCTATCGATACTCGTCCGTATCGTGGTTCTAAGGATGCTCGTCCGCGTCTTTAGTCTATACACACCGTCAAACACTTATACCTTCTATTTTAAAGCGTAAGCACTCGTCCGTGTTTACATCCCCACAAAGGCAAAACAACGTTTTCTATCCGACATTCGTCCTATGTCTTGATATTTTCGGCAGCCGTCCCCTGCCAGGTGATCGTCCTTCACCTTTGGATGATCGTCCCTCATCCTTTCCCCAGTGGAGTCCCCATTGTTGGAACCTTCTATCCGGCATTCGTCATATGTCGCGATAATTTTTTGGCAGCCATCCCCTGCTAGGTGATCGTCCTTCACCTCTTGATGATCGTCCTTCATCATGCTTATCCGATGGTCGTCCCTATCGTTGATCTTTTTTATCCGACATCCGTCCTATGTCGCGATAATCCCCAAGAGCAACCGTCCCCTGCTAGGTGATCGTCCTTCACCTCTTGATGATCGTCCTTCATCATGCTTATCCGATGGTCGTCCCCATCGTTGATCTTTTCTATCCGGCATTCGTCCTATGTCGCGATAATCCCCAAGAGCAGCCGTACCATGCTAGGTGATCGTCCTTCAACTCTTGATGATCGTCCTTCATCATGCTTATCTGATGGTCATCCCCATCGTTGATCTTTTCTATCCGGCATTCGTCCTATGTCGTGATAAAGAGCAGGCCGTCCCCTGCTAGGTGATCGTCCTTCACCTTTGACCGTCCCTCATCAAATATTTCATTTATTCTTTAACCCGATGGTCATCTTCGTTGTGGTCCCTTTTCCTTTTCCTAATGATCGTCCTTCATCAGTTTAGCTCGATGGTCGTCCCCATCGTTGTTTACTTTACTTTCCAAGCCTGATGGGCGTCCCCATCAATGCTCTTCTCAATCCCCAGAGAATTTTATTTCATTACCCGATGGCCGTCCCCTTCGCGGTTTCCTTATTTTCCAGCATGATGGTCGTCCCCGTCATTGCTTTGCTTACCGTTTTACCTCCAGCAGTCGTCCTCTTCTCGATGGTCGTCCTCCATCGCTTTCATTTGATACTCATACTATACTATCTTTTACAATTTATATCCCTTTTCTTCTTCTCCCCAACGAGTGCAAATTTTGGACTGTCTTTGGTATTCAACCACAAGTTATCTTGTTTGTCTGTTAAGCCAGGCGCTTACATCCTGCACAGCTAACTCATGCTTGAATAGGGTCAGCTTTAAACACCCCAAATTTTCCCTCACTTTTTCTCACACCATGGCTTGTGATCTTTCATTTTTGCATTAGCATAAGCATATCATATCCCACTGCATAGTTCATTTCATCTGCATCTAGGGTTTGTGATTTGAGCAATCTAAGAAGTAATATGAGCCATCCCAATGGTCTTTAAGCTTTCCAAGAGGGTACATGAATGTTCCATGATCATAATATTCTCCCCAAAGTTCATAAAAGTCAAGGGATCACAAAGTATGGCAAAGGCATAGAGGCAGACTGAAGATTTCCTGCACAGATGACCTAAAATTAGGATTTTGGTTCCAGAGGCCTTAATCCCAATTTTTTTGGTCATTATTGTTTCTAATGGTCTTAATATGTTATAAGGATCACGTGTACCAAGTTTTATGAAGAAATTCACTGTGGAAGTCATCTGATCATTGGACAACTTCTTGAGCAAGTAAAGTCAAAATCAGGGCATCTGAGGCCTCCATCAAGGGTACCAAAGGGTCATCATCATCATTTTGAGTCTCTATGATATTTATTTGATCATTGAAGTGGTTAGAAGTTCACAAAGTTGAAGAATTTTGAGCCAAATGCAAACTTGCTATTTTTGGAAAGGACTTGTAATGGAAACTTTCCATTTTGGGAAAGATATTCAACCTATTCTTTCATGACCAAAAATGCTTCAAATGAGAACTTCTTGGACATGAAAGTTGTAGATTATGTCTTCCCATTTTCAAAAAGTACAAGAACATGTCTTGATTCATCTAGAACTCAATATATGGCCTTTCAAAGATGGCAAAAATCCTATAATTTTCAAGTGTGCACCAAAGAGGGAATTTTGCAAATTCAAAGGCCAAGCCATTTCATGACCTATAATCAACTTCTAAACATCATACCAACATAATGCAATGCATTTTGACCAGAATTGTGCCTTGGATTACAAGAAATCATGCCTCATTTCCACAAAATATTCAAAGAGGGAAAAATGCATAAAGCTTGCAAACACTTGATCAAAGCCATCCAGCTCACATATTTCAATTTTAAGGCCATCCTTGATGAAATCTGAGGCCAAGACACCCCTTGAGCCAGCTCTGACCCATGCCCATACCTCATAGTAAACAATCTTGACTTTTTGCAAAATAAGCCATACCAATCAAGCTGAGTCACAACAACTCTCTAGACCAATCAACACTCTTTATGCAAGCCCTAAGGACTTCATTCCATAACACACACAAGCCTGAAACAAGTCAAGCTCAGAAATCCCAAAATTTTCCATAACACTTCCTCTCTTCGAATCTCTCAGCATAGCCACTCAAACTAAAAACTTCCTCCACCATTCAATCATTCATGTCATAAGGACCACAAACCACCCTTCATTTTGCCCTAAAAGCCTCTGAAGAAAAAACACGATTTCTGCCTTAGCAGAACTGAATCTCAAAAGCCAAGCCATACAAACTTGTTTCAAGCCTTCCATAAGCCTCAAGGGATCAAGTGGAATGGATTAGCATCAAGGAGAGGTCCAGAAAGCTCAGATTGAGAAAGCTTCATCTCAGGTATCATCAAGAACAAATTTTCCAGAACTTGCCTTTTAAGTTACAATACGATTCTATATGTCTCCCTGATCATGGTGATATGATTTGTCTTGAAAATGAGCTGAAAATAAGCATGTATTTAGCTTCTGAAAGTTTTGTGCATTTTTCCGTTTTGCTTCGATTCATGATTTTGGTGGAACATAAATGTTGTTTGATGCTGGATTCATGCTTAGGAATGTTAGAGGATTGATTCTGGAGCTTTAGAGGGTCTGAGGTAGCCTAGGGAGTGAGATAGGGTGAAAGGGTGACCGAAGAAGATGACTGGAGCTTGCTCTGGTCACCTGAAAGTGCTTAGGGTTTGTAATTAGGGTTAATCAGCTTAGTTTGAATCTGGGCCCTTGGATCTTGCTTCGCGCGTGTTTGAGTGGTCAGGATCCTTTCACTTAACCCTAATCTTTTAATTAATTAAATTAATTAGGATTAATTAAATAATTTTCCAGATTCAATCCTAGCCCTTTAAACGCACGCGCAGTCTCCCAGGTTCAAATCCCAGCCATCAGATCATTTGACTTTGCATTTTATTTCATTTTATTTCATTTTTCTTGCATTTTCTTTTACATTTATTTTAAAATAACAAAACATTTTACAAAAATCTCATTTTCTGCATTCTTGTTTCAAATATTTTTCTTAACCTAAAAAAAATTTTATTTTAATTTTTGCATTTAAAAAGTATTTTAAAACATTTAAATGTTATTTTTAATTAATTAATGGATTTTAATTAATTAAAAATATATTTAAGTTTCTAAAAATCACAAAAAAAAATCATGAAGCATTCCAATACATTTAGAAACATTTTCAAACTCACCATACAAATTTCTTTTTAGGTTTGATCACATTTTCACAATTTTCTTTGAATTAGGGTTCTTAAATTTCACATTTTTTAACTCTAACTTGAAAAATTCATTTATGCCTAACCATAATGAGTTTGAACTTGATTCTTTTTGCATTGTTTCACATATTGCATATAGTTTCTAGGTTATTTATCTCATATTTTATCTTGCATTTTCAATTTGATTTGCATTTTCCCTTTAGAAGCACCCAAAAACCCTAGTCAACTTAGAAATTTCATAACTTTCACTAGGATTTGCTTCTGAACTCCTCCTTTGGGGTGTGATCTTGTATAGGTTTAGGGTTTGTTTGAGTTCAATTTCAATTTTTTATCATGGTGAATGCTTCTGTTTTGGTCATATGCATCTCATATTGCTTTAAAACCCTACTTTTGCATCTTCATTGGCATTCTTCTTTGCATATCATAAACTTGTGAACTTGTCATGCCATTCCATTCTTTTGTATGTCATCTTAGACATCTTAGGACATGCTTGAAACATTGCTTGATCATTTCTTCATTTATTTTCTATGCTTTGCATCCATTACATTCCATGAACATCCATGTGTTTTCATGCTTCTAAACATGCTTCCATTGCATCTCATCCTTGTATGATCATTCATATGCATCTTGTATGACTTTGCATCATTTCATAACACATTTGAATTGCATAATCACTTCTGGTTTTGATCTTTGCATCTTTGTTCATATCATTTATTTTTGCCTTGCATCTTATGCATTCATACTAACATTTCAGGAACTTTTGGTAAGTTATCTGGGAGGTGGATTTGCCTTCACCTCCCACCTCTTCTTTCCTTTGCATTTGCATTCTTATTTGTCTTTGAAGTTAACTTGTTTCACTTATGCTCCCTCCTTCTTACTTTCCTTATCTTAAGTTACTTATCTTCTTCAGGAAGTAAGTAACTTATTTCTCTTCCTCTTTCTCTTTTCATCTGCTTCTTCCATGATGGCCTTCTTGAAGATCTTTTCTCTTAAGCCTCACAAACCATAGGATATCCAAGTATGATAATTTTTAGGGTTGTATATAGTCCCCCATAGCTTTTTACCTTTGAGTCTCCTTGAGTCTCTCTTATCATCTCTTAATCAGAGGCTAAACTCTTAAAGCTTTAGGACTTTGGAATTAGGGTTGTGTCTGCATCCTTATCTTAGGATGGAGTATATAACTTTAATCCTTAGTATTAAACCTTTAACTTGTTTACACCTCTTAATAAAAACACATTAATAATCACTAAGACTTTATCTTGTAACTTTGTAAACACCCCAAATTTTCCCTCACTCATATTCACACCATTGGCTTGTGATCTTTCATGTTTACATTAGTATAAGCATACCATCTTATATTGCATTTTTGGTTCACTGCACAGTTCAAATTCATCTGCATCTAGGGTTTGTGATCTGAGCAATCCAAGAATCCATCTGAGCCATCCCAAAGGCCTCCAAGTGTTCCAAGAGGGTCCATGTGTGTTCTATCATCATATTATATCCCTCAAAGTTCAAGGAAGACAAGAAATCACAAGAGTTGGCAAAGCATGGAAGCAGAGCTAGGGTTTCCACTACATAGATCACCAAAATTAGGGTTTTGGTTTCAGAGCACTTAACTCCAAATTTTTGGGTCATTCTCGTTTCTAATGTTCTTAAGATGTTATAAGGATCATGTGTACCAAGTTTGATGAAGAAATTCATTGTGGAAGTCATCTGTTCATTGGGTAACTTCTTGAGCAAGTCAGAGCAAAATCAGGGCATCTGAGGCCCCCAACAATGGAACCAAAGGGGTATTTTCATAAAATTAAAGTTATATGATCTTTATTTGATCATTGAAGTGCTTGGAAGTTCACAAAATTGAAAAAATTTGAGCTAAACCAAAAGTTGCAAAAAATGGAAATGACTTGTAATGGAAACTTTCCATTTTGGGAAAGTTCTTCAACCTCCTCTTTCTTGATCAAAAATGCTTCAAATGAAAAATTCTTGGTCATGAAAGTTGTATATTAGGTATTTACCTTTTCAAAAAGTACAAGAACATATTCTAATTCATTATGGAACTCAAGTTGTGATCTTTCAAAGTTGGCAAAAATCCTATAATTTTCAAGAATGCACCAAAGAGGGATTTTTGCAAAACCACTTGCCAAGCCATTTCATGACCTCTAATGCATCTCTAAACATCATACCATCATAGTACAACTCATTTTTATCAGAATTGTCCCAAGAATCATACACTTTCATGCCTTGAACTTCAAGAAATTCCAAAAGGGCCAAAGTTCTTCAAATTTGCAAAATGGTATGAATTTTTCTATACACTTGTTCCAGCTCATCAAATCTGATCCATAAGCCTTCCTTGATCTCTGCTGAGCCAAGCCATGCCCAAATCCAAGCCTGCCATGTGCCCATACCTCAAGTACAATCAACCTTGAATTTTTGCAAATCACCCCATACCAATCAGCAAAGCCCACACCAACTATTCTGACCTATCACAGCTTCACATACACGCCTCAAGGGATTCATTTTCATACACACACAAGCCTACAAGCTCTCACACATTCAGATTGCCAAAATCCCTCAAAAACTTCATTTCTTCGAAATTCATAAACCAGCCATCAAAACTTCAAACAAACTTCACCAATCATCTCCATACACTCTCTAGATCATTTCCCAACCATTAAACAAGCCTGAAACCTCAAGAATCCAAAATACGATTTCACTCACCTCTGAACTGAAACCTTCAAAACACTCCATATAAACTTGTTCCAAGCATTCCAAAAGCATAAGGGGATCAAGGGGAGTGGAAAAGCATAAATGAAGTGGTCAAAAAGCTTCAGCTCAGGTATCATCAAGAACTTTTTTTCCAGAACTTGTTTTTTAAGTTACTAATTGATTCTATGTGATATGTTGATCATCATGATGTCTTTATTTTTGAAAATGGTTAAGAAATGAGGATTTCATGAGCTTGTGAAAGTTTTGCCCTAAAAATGTTCTTATTCGATTCTTCATTTTGATGCATGAGAAATTGTTTTTGTTGCTGGATTTGTGTTCTATGATGTTAGAGGAATGATTATGGAGCTTTAGGGGTCTTGGGGATGCGTTTTGAGTGTTTCAGGTGAGGGGGATGACCGAAGAAGACGACCGGAGCACTGTTCCGGCCGTCTGAGTTTAATTAGGGTTTAATTTGGGTTTAGGGTTAGTTTGAATGCCAGCCCTTGGATGGCCCTTCCCGCGCGTGTTTGGACGGATGAGATTAGTCATTAAGTTTTAATCAGGATTAATTAATTTAATTAATTGAAATTAGACAGGAATCAATCCTAGCCCTTGGTTTGCGCCCTGGTCAATGCCCCTTTCCCCAGTTTGAATCTGGTCCATCAGATCTTCATACTTTCTATTTAATTTCAATTTAATTTCATTTTTATTCATTTATCTTGCATAATTATTTTAAAATACTTAGAAAAATCCTAAAAATATTTTCCTTTGCATTTTTATTCCAAATATTTTTCTTAATCAGAAAATGATTTTTATTTTATTTTTTGCGTAAAAATTGTATTTTTAAGATACTTTAATGTTTATTTTAATTAATTAATTAAATTTAATTAATTAAAATACCATTTAAGTTTCTAAAAATCACCAAAAAAATCATGAATCATCCCTTTGCATTTAGAAACATTTTAAAACTCTCCACACAAATTTCTTTTTAGGTTTGATCATAGCTTGAGAATTTTATTTGAATTAATGGTCATTTAAATCCTATTTTTGAACCCTAACTTGGAAAAATCTTTTCTGCCTAACCAAGAAGAGTTTGAAGATGATTATTTTTGCATTGTTTTGTGCATATCATGTAGTAACTAGGATATTTTTGGCATGAATTTATCTTTAAGTTTCAATTTGTTTGGCATTTTATATTGAGAATCACCCAAAAAAAACCTAGAAACTTAGGAAATTCATAACTCCTTCTAGGTTTAGCTTCTGACCTCCCCCTTTGGATGGTAACCTAGTATAGGTTTAGGGTTCCTTTGAGTGAATTTTCAATTTTTTATAATGTCATTTGCTTCTTTTTTGATCATATGCATCTCATGTTGCCTTGAAACCCTAATTTTGCATCTTCACTTGCATTCATCTTGCATATGCATCCATACATGAACTTGCCATGACATTTCATGCATTCATATGTCATCTTAGACATCTTAGGACATGTTAGAATCATGCTTGATCATTTCTTCATTCATCTGCCATGATTTGCATTCATTTCCTTTCATTAACTTTCATGAACTTTCAAACTTCAAAGCATGCTTCATTTGCATTCATTCTCTTGTATGATCATTCATATACACTTTGTATGCTTTTGCATCATGTCATAGCATCATTTGCATCATGGTTATGCTTCTGGTTTTGGTCTTTGTCCTTGCATATGCATCATTCCATTTCATTTCTTTCCTTATGCATCGTGTGCTAACTTTTCAGGTTAATGGTAAGTTGTTTGAGAGGTGGATTTGCCTTCACCTTCCACTTCTTCTCATCTCTTTCATATTGTATCCTTGCTTCATTTTTTATTGTCTTTGGGTGAGCTTTCTCACTTGTGCTCTTTCTTTCTCACTTTCTTTCTTTAAGTTACTTATCTTCTTAGGAAGTAAGTAACTTATTCTTCTGCTTCCTTCTCCTTTCATCTTGCTTCTCCTTGGTGGCTTCCTTGAAGACTTCTCCTTTTAAGCCTCACAAACCCTAGGACTTCCAAGCATGATAACTTTCTAGGACTTATTAGTTTCCTTTAGACGTTTTTTCCTTTGAGTTCTCTTTGTGTCTCTTTTCTCATCTCATCATTAGAGACTAAACCTTTAAGGTTTTAGGACTTTGGAATTAGGGTTATGCCTGCATCCTTCTCTTAGGATGGAATGTATAACTTTAATCCTAAGTGTTAAACCCTTAATCTGTTTAAACCTCTTAATCAATCCATCTAATAATTACTAAGACATTAACTTGTAACTTTGGCCTTACATTAGGGTTCTAATTCTTGCTTTATGGTTAAGAATGACTAACCCTAGTGTTTAATGGACAAATCCCCCTCAAGTTGTCTTATAAACCATAAAGCTCACTTCTTAATCTCACCCTTAATTAAAATCCACTTTAATAAAGGCTTGTTTTGTCATGAGTTTAATCCCTAATCATGGATTAAGTTGAGGTATCTTCCTCAGCTTAAGTGTTCTCATCTATCATCCTTCTATTAGGATGGTGTAATGAGTTCACTAATCCTTAATTATGGCTTAAACTCATTGCTTAACACTAAACAAAAATCTAAAAAAAATATCTAAATAATCACAAGTAGGTTAATGATCTTAATCCTACATCATCATGACAACTAAGTTGAGATGCTTATCTCATACTTAAGTAGGCTCATTATCCCTAATCAGGGAGAATATAATGAGTTTACAAGCCCTTGATTTAGGCTTAAGCTCATTAACTTATGACAAACTCCAAAAACAATAAAAGACTGAAAACACAAAAACGAACAATAATCGTCTCCTTCGGGATTTTTTTCTTATCACACTCACTCATAAACAAGAACTTGCTTCTTCCGTCTAATGCAAGACAGTTAGCACTCGAGCCAGACAAGTCATACACTTGAGCATAGACAAGTAAGCAATTCATAGTCAATTTATTTTTCAGTCTCTTTGAGTCGAACTAAGGTGTTCTGACTTCCTCAGTGCACGAGAGGATACGTAGGCATAACTTAATTGTTATCGAACAAAAGTCTCTATGTCTTCCCCCTCTTTCAGCATTCTCTTTTAAGCCTCAGTTCCTGAGCATTCACCTTTTTTGCACTGACACCTGTACATTCTTTTCAGCCTTTCGCACACAGATAACACATACACTACCCCTTTAAACACAATCTTGTAAGTGTGGATCCCGTCGAGTACGACAGACAATCTGGGTGCTAATACCTTCCCAGGTTGTAACCAACCCCCTTTCTCATTTTCTATGGTTCACAACCGTCTTATCCCTCTTTTTGTAGGTTTATGCAGCATTACCTTTCCTTCGGGATAAAAATGCCTAGCTGGAGACTCTATTCATCTTCACTTCATTTTCTCCTTTCGTCGACCGTTCGCGCTTGTACTGGGATGCAAATCTTCGGGAGCGACAGCTTGGCGACTCTGCTGGGGATCTTATATTGCAACCAGGGCTTCTGGTTCTTTTTGTGGGTTCTTCCTAGCACTTGTTCGATTTGTGTTTACGTGGGTGTTATGTGATACTTGTGCTTATTTATTTGCTTTATTTATTGCTTTTTGTACAGAATTATTTATTGCTTTCATTTACAGTTTTTATGCATTTCATACTGTCATTTGTCATTGGTGTTGGATCTGTGTTTACCTTGGTGGGAGGGATTGTTGAGTGATTAAGGTTCCATATCGGGGACCTGAGTGACACATAGGCTAGAGTGGCTTCATATTCTTTCCCATTCCATTTCGGTCTGGTGCGGGAATATGAAACACGGTTCAGACATGGGTTTCTTCTTGAGAACTTTGTGCTACGGATTTCCTGTAGTACTAGGGCTATCTGGGAAGCCTGCTAAGTCTGAATGACCTTTTATGACCTTCAGCATCTGAGGTAAATTAGAGGAGGATCTTTTATGGTTATTGTAAACACTGTACCTCTGGGTTAGAAGTGTTTACACTTCTCATAACTGATCCAAGTCTGAGGATCCTTGTTCTAGAACAAAACATGTGAGGGGGTTGGGATGTTTACAGGTTTGCAGGAACCATTGGCCTCATCATACCCTGTTACTAGTTTTGTTTAAGAATGCATCACTTTGGACAGTTCTTGTGAAACTCTGGATTTGTGACTCTTTATTTGAGTCCCCAACCTGGTTACTGGACTTCTAAGTCTCCATCCGGACTTATGAACACATGGACCCTATCAAGGTAGATAACAGATCCAACACTTGATCACAAACCCTTTTCATATCATCCTGCATACATCATGTTTGCATCATTTAACATTTGCCTATTTGTTTTAAAGGGTATCCACCTTATTATCTCTGGTTTGGTTTTGACCTGTTTTGCTGCTCAGACTGCTTCAGTTACCTACACCAGCATCTTCATCAGTGTTCCTTCTCTAGTACCTTCATCAGTTTGTCAGAGACTCTTCTCCAGTTATCTTCCTCAGTCCTCAGTAGTTACCTTTATCAGGGTTTATCACAACCTTCTTCACCAGCATCCATTATCAGCATGGACACTTCCAGGAAGAGCAATATCACATACCACTTCTTTGAGCCCACCCTGACAGGCATCAGGCAGATCCAGTCTCTCATTACTCCTGATCATGTCCCATTATTCAGAGAACATTATGGAGGCATATTGGACATGATCATAGACCTGGATGCATCCCATAGGAGCATGATCCATACTTGCTTGCAGTTTTATGATCCTCCTCTCAGATGTTTCACATTCCCTGATTTTCAGTTGGGACCTCTACTAGAAGAATTTTCCATGTTGTTAGGTGTCCCTATCAGGAAAGGGATTCCTTTCAACCCTGAGATGGTTGCTCCCAAGAATGAAGACATAGCTAAGGCATTACATTTGGAGTCTGCCCTCATTGATCAGAGTATGACCACCAAGGCTGCGATTCCAGGCCTTCACTTGGACTTCTTGATTTCCCAGGCCACCCTGCATGCTGCAGCAGGTAAGTGGGATGATGTTTGTGCACTCTTAGCCCTCAACATATATGGGGTTATCTTGTTCGCAGATGAGCCAAAGTTTGTGAGCAAGAATGCCATTCACCTGTTCTTACTAAGAAACCCAGTTCTTACCTTGCTTGGAGAATTCTATTATTCAATGCACCAAAGGAATGAGAAGCAAAGAGGACGACTGGTCAGATGATGTGCTCCCCTCTGTTACTGTTGGTTGCTAAGACACTTGCCAAAATCAGACGCTTTCCTGAACCCTCATCAGCCAAAGAACTGGGCTAAGAGATTGATTACCCTTACATCAGAAGACATCAGGTGGTGTACTCAGAGCACCAAGGGTAAAGACATCATTACTAGCTGTGGGCAATATCCTAATGTGCCTTTGATTGGAGTAAAAGTTTGCATCAACTACAACCCTTTGCTTTTTAAAAGGCAATTAGGGTATGCTTTGGTTCATCCCCCCAGAGGGCAAGATTTGACTGAAACCCTCTATTGTGACATCCAACACAACTCTGCTATTGTCAGACAGGCAGCCTAGGCCTGGGACAACATTCAGACTAAGGGGACAACCATCCTTGGAAAATGCAACAATATAGCTTCAGCACAGTATCTTGATTGGTCTCGTACCAGGGCACAGATCACCCGGATGCCATTCACCTTGGAGGATGTACCTGGACCTTAAACAATGCAACCTGCAACTACTGTCAGTTTGGAAGAGTTTGAGAAACTAAAAGAGAGGAATACTCAGCTCTCTGAAGCCTTGAAGAAGACTCTCTGGGAGAGAAATGATAGTCGTCTGGATAATGAGAGGTTGGAAAGGCTCAGGATTGAGCACTTGACCAAGATTGAGAAGATGGATGACTACATCAGAAAGGCTAGAGCATGGGATTTAGTACTGAAGAATGCTTGCGAGGAAGCAAGGACTCAGAAGGCTAGGGCATAACATTATTTAGAGGAGAGCCAGGCTAGGTGGATCAGGATCACTGAGGCCCGTGCACAGGAAGATCAAAGGACTCAAGCTAAGATAGAGCAACTGAAGGCTAGTGAGAAGAAGAATCAGGAAGCTCTGATAACAGCACAGAAGGAGATCTCTGAGTTGAAACTCCGAGCGGGGTTGAAGAGGTTAAAGGATCAGAATAAGCACAAGAAGTTGACCAGTGCCATTTCCACCAGGAACCTCCTCATCAGGAGTATCACAGAACACCTAGTAGGTCCAGTGACCGAGGCTCTCCTGAAGGAAGTCAGAGAAGATGACTTTGGACTGGATGTTTGATTTCCTTGTACTTGTACTTTCCTTTTGTTTGTACCTTTTGATTTTGTTGTTGTATTTTGACCCACCATGGGGATTTTATTGTAATCAAACTATGTATCTTCACTCTTTTGTAATATATGGTTTGTATTATTCTATAGGCATTATCTCTCTGCAACATCGGCATTTCCTCGAGGTCTGGAAAGGTCAAAACCAAAGAACCAAACTGGATACCCTTGGAAGACAAATAGGCATCATGCATTGCATACTAACATTTTCTTTGTTTTATAGGTTTTGTTTTGTTATCGTTTCTCACTTTGTTGTGGTTTCAGGAAACATTGCTCGCAGAAGAGTGTTCCCTATCAACAGAATACACCCGTACCCGACAAGAAACAACCTTCCAGGACTACAGATGGATCAGGTTCAACAAGACTTGAATGAAGTGAGGGCCCAGATGGCCAATGAAAGGGTTGAGATGAGAAATCAAATGAATCAATTTATGACAATGATGAGTGATCTAGATCAGAGCCATGAAAGACTGAGGGAGTTGGTTGAACGACAAACTCCTGAGGAACACCATCCGGGTACAGGAGGTACCAGTAACAACGATCACGTACAGCCTCGTACTGACCCACCAGAGTTTGGACCTCATCTAAACCCAGACATTAATGCCATAAGAAATACCCAGGGTAACACTACTAGAGGAAGGGTCTTGCAGGAGGATCCTCAAGAAGAACAGTTTACAGTGGTTGGGGCTGGAGACGAAGTTTACGACCGTCGGTTGGATGAAATTGCAGAGAAACTGAGGTACCTTGAATCCCAAAACTCTCTAGGTTTTGATGTCATGGACATGGGATTGGTGGAGGGGTGAGAATTCCTCACAAGTTCAAACCCCCGTGTTTTGAAAGATATAATGGCACATCCTGCCCACGTACCCACCTTTAGTCTTTCTTGGGAAGATTAAAAGCATACACCGTGGACGAGAAGCTGTGGTTGTTTTACTTCGAGGATAGCTTGACAGGGGCATCCCGAGAATGGTATTCCCACTTGACCAGAGTTATAGTAAGAAACTGGAAAGACTTGGCTGAAGCTTTTATCCGTCAGTATCAATATAACCTGGACATGGCTCCAAACAGGACCCTTCTAATGGGAATGTCTCAGTCTTCCCGTGAAAGCTTTAGAGATTATGCCCAAAGGTGGAGGCAACTAGCTTCTTCCGTTCAACCCCCGATGTCTGAAAGGGAGATGGCAGACATGTTCATGAATACTCTCCAGGGTACCTATATTGACAGATTTGCTACATTTTCTTCCACCAGCTTTGTAGATGTGGTGATAGCTGGGGAAAGAATAGAGATCCTATTGAAGATGGGAAAGATCTCCGACAACGGTGTCAGTTCAAGCAATGCAAGGAAGCCATTTGCTGGGCCTCGTAGATCTGGTGAAACAAACTTTGTACACATGGGAAGAGGGAGACCCCAATATCTGCCCAAATCAGTTGCTGTTGTCACTATTCCTGCTCCACCTCCTCATTATACTCAACAACCACAACACTTTCCGCAACAACCACAGTTTCCACAACAAAGATCTTACAATAACAACAGTCAACAACAACGCCCTTTCCAACAGCGGCCATCTCAGATCAACAGGGTGATTGACCCTATTCCAATGCCATATGCTACACTGCTGCCACAACTCCTAAAGCTCAATATTGTTGAGTTGAGGACATTGGCTCCGCCTGATCCTCAGAACCTTCCAAGAAACTATGATGTCAATGCTAGGTGTGCTTTTCATTCTAATGCACCAGGTCACTCTACGGAAAAATGCATAGCTCTGCATATGAAGGTCCAGGATCTGGTAGATTCAAAGGCCTGAACTTTGCACCACCTCCCAATGTCATGAAAAATCCTACGCCAAGCCACAATGGGCCAAGGATTAATGCTATATAGGAAGGCTCACCCATGAGTTTAATAGGAAATATTGCAAGTATTCAGACACCTCTGACAGAGGTTAAAGCCCAACTTTTGAAATGCCAGGTGTTTCCAGGTTGTAAGGCCTGTTGTGAATCTTGCAAGGTTTCTGTAAATGGGTGTGCACGCTTGAGAAATGGCATCAAAGGCTTGATCAGAGAAGGCATTCTGCAAATAACAACAACTGCTTCTATAACACCAACAACTCTTTAATCAACAACAAGTGATTCTGCTACAACTGCAACAACAATTGTTCCTACTAATTCATCTACAACTTCAACAACCATTTCTTCCTTCACTTCAACAAACAACAGTTCCACTTCATCTTCTTCTACAACTCCAGCAACCACCAACAATGATGTTTCCACAGTTACTATTTATTATGACCCGACAACGGTCCCAAATTCCAACAACTTCCAGCAATCCCAACAACATTTTCAACCAAGCTTCAATTCACAACCACCAACATCCACAAGAAGTCCTGTCACCATCTTTTATGATCCACAGACAATTATGGTTCCAACTTCTGTTGCAGTGAGCCCAGTCACTATCACGGTGCCAGGGCCAATCCCATATGACAAAGATAGTGATGTACCATGGCATTATGGTGCTGACCTTTACTGCAACGGAGAAAAGGTCCTTCTTGATTCTTCAGTTCCCACCCCACAAGTGGATAATGTTGGGGGAGGCGGAGGCTTCACCCGAAGCGGACGTCTCTTCGCATCACAAGCTCCAAGAACCAATACCGAGGCAGAGGCTGCTGCCAAAGCCAAGGGGAAGAGTGCGATACCTGGAGAATCTGCATCAAAATAGACTCATAAATCATCCTTTGATCAGGATGTGGATGAATTTATGATGATAATTAAAAGAAATGACTATAAAGTTGTGGACCAGCTCCATCAGACTCCTTCTAATATCTCTATACTATCCCTGATGTTGTGTTCCGAAGCCCATCGGGATGCACTACTCAATGTTCGGCATGCTGCCTACATGCCAGAAGAGATCACAGTGAATCAATTGGAAACACTGGTGTCTAATGTCAATACTAGCCATGGGCTAGGCTTCACTGATGTTGATTTGACCACAGAAGGACATCACCACAACAAAGCTTTGCACATAACCCTGGAGTGTAAGGGAGTTGTACTATCTCATTTTCTTGTAGACACTAGGTCTTCACTCAATGTCTTGCCGAAGAAAGCTCTTGTCAAGCTCGAATATGATGGAATAGCTCTCCGGCCAAGAAACCTTGTGGTCAGGGCTTTTGATGGCTCCAAGAGGTCTGTTCTTGGAGAGGTGGAGTTACCAGTGATAATCGGTATGCAGGTCTTTAAGACTACTTTATATGTGAAGGACATTCAGCCGACCTACAACTATTTGTTGGTTCGACCATGGATTCACGCTGCAGGTGCAGTAACGTCGACCCTTCACCAGAAATTGAAATATGGGTGGGAAGGACAGATTATCACCATCTATGGTGAGGAGGACATATTTGTTAGCCATCTGGCTACATATAAATACATTGCGATGGATGGTGAAATCCATGAGACTATGAGCCAAGGGTTCGAGGCCCTGAACGTCAATGAGGCGACGACTGAAGTATTTGCTGCATCCCAGGAAGACAGGATGGGTACTTCAATTATCTCCTATCAGCAAGCCCGAAAGGTTGTTGAAGATGGTAATGCCCAAGGCTGGGGCAAGCTGCTGCCGGTGGAAAAAAAGGAGGATAGATTCGGTTTGGGTTATAGACCATTCCGACAAGATCAATCAAAGGCTGCTAAAGAGCCCAAGTTCATCAGTGGGGGGATGCTCACCCCAGATGTTGTTAACAACCTTGAAGACGAGGCGGAAAGCGACCGCAACCTGGAGAGTTGGATACGTCCAAGGATCCCGGGGCACCAAGTCCTTAACTGGTCTTCCCAGGAAATTATAAGGGTTACTCCTGCAGAGTAATTATTATTTCCTGTCTTTTTAGCATGCATCAAGTTCTGCATCTTGCCCAAGGTGTCAGGACTCATTTTCTAATAGGGCCATATTGTAATTTTGTGCAAATGAATTATCAATGAATATCGGACATCTTTTGCAAACAAGTCTCTTTTTCGCTCACTGTCTTTTCATTTTTTACTTTTGTACAAAATAATAAAATGGCAATGTTTTCAAAATAAATAACTTCATTTTCACTTTTTTCTAAACAAGATTAAAACTGATCACTAAAACGAACCAATCTCAACCCTTGCAGAGATTATCCTCCAGATTGCACCAACAACAGCACCGCTATGACCTTGTATGACTTCAACAATCCAATTAATCAAGCTGATGAAGGGGTTGAAGAAGACTATGATTTACCGGAAGAGTTAGCCAGGTTGTTGAGGCAAGAAGAGAAAGTGATTACTCCTCATCAGGAGGAGGTTGAAACAGTTAATCTTAGTACCGAAGAGGATTTTAAAGAAGTGGATATTAGGGTCGGTCTGCAAGCTTCAGTAAAAGAATAGCTTATCAACATGCTTCGAGAATACGTTGACGTCTTTGCTTGGTCCTATCAGGACATGCCAGGTCTGGATACAGATATTGTTATGCACAAGCTGCCTTTGAAAGAAGATTGCCCTCCAGTGAAACAAAAGCTACGTCGTACTCGTCCAGATATGCCCATGATGATTAAAGAAGAAGTACAAAAACAGTGGGACGTCAGTTTCCTTGCTATAACTAGTTACCCGTCATGGGTCGCTAATATTATACCAGTGCCTAAGAAAGATGGAAAGTACGGATGTGTGTGGATTACTGGGATCTGAACAGAGCTAGCCCGAAGGATGATTTCTCTACCTCATATTGATGTATTGGTCGACAACACAACTCAGTTCTCGGTATTTTCCTTCATGGATGGTTTTTCTGGGTATAATTAGATCAGGATGTCACCCGAAGACATGGAGAAGACAACCTTCATCACACCTTGGGGCACGTTTTGTTACAAAGTGATGCCTTTTGGACTGAAGAATGTCGGTGCAACTTATCAATGGGCTATGGTAACGTTATTCCATGATATAATCCATAAAGAAATTGAATGCTACGTGGATGATATGATTGCCAAGTCCCTCATTGAAGAAGACCATTTGGTAAATTTGCTGAAGTTGTTCAAACGTCTGAGGAAGTATCAGTTGAAGCAAACCCCAACAAATGCACATTCGGTGTACGGTCCGGTAAACTACTGGGATTCATTGTAAGTGAAAAGGGAATTGAAGTTGATCCTGACAAAGTCAAAGTTATTCAGGAGATGCCTGCACCTAGGACTGAAAAGGAAGTTAGGGGGTTCTTGGGTAGATTGAACTACATATCAAGGTTCATATCTCACTTCACTGCAACTTGTGAGCCCCTGTTCAAGTTGTTAAGAAAGGAACAAACAGTCAGGTGGAATGAAGATTGTCAGAAGGCTTTTGGCAAGATCAAGGAGTACCTACAAGAACCTCCAATTCTTATGCCTCCAGTTGAAGGAAGACCTCTAATAATGTACCTGACATTATTAGAAGGATCAATGGGGTGCGTGTTGGGCCAGCATGACGAGTCTGGTCGAAAAGAGTATGCAATATACTACCTAAGCGAAAAGTTTACCGACTGTGAACAACGTTATTCACTGCTCGAGAAAACTTGTTGTGCTTTAGCGTGGGTTGCTCGCCGACTAAGACAGTATATGATGACTTATACTACCTTGTTGATCTCAAAAATGGACCCCGTCAAGTACATATTTGAGAAGCCAACACTTACCGGAAGGGTTGCAAGATGGCAAATGATTCTGACAAAGTATGACATTCAGTACACTTCCCAAAAGGCCATCAAAGGAAGTGTACTGTCTGACTATCTGGCTGAGCAACCCATTGATGATTACCAGCCCATGAGATTTGACTTCCCTGATGAAGACATCATGTACCTGAAAGCAAAAGATCATGAAGAGCCTATTCACACTGAAGGGCCTGACCCAGAAGATGAATGGACAATGATGTTTGATGGGGCTGTCAATATGAATGGTCGTGGAGTTGGTGCAGTGCTCATTACACCTAAAGGAGTTCATATGCCTTTCTCGACAAAACTCATCTTTGCCTGCACTAACAACAAAGCTGAATACGAAGCCTGTATCATGGGTCTTGAGGAATCCATTGACCTCAGGATCAAGACATTGAATGTATTTGGAGATTCAACTTTGGTGATCAATCAGACCAACGGCAAATGGTACACTCACCAAGAGCATCTAATTCCATACCGTGACTATACGAGGAGATTATTGAATTTCTTCACAACAGTCAAACTTGAGTACATCCCTCGAGATGAAAATTAGTTCGCAGATGCTTTAGCTACCATTTCCTCCATGATCAAGGTTCAAACTGCCAACTATGTGCCTCGGATTTCAGTGTCCAGACTAGACTGACCAGCGTATGTATTCTCTGTGGACATTGCTAAAGATGACAAGCCTTGGTTCCATGACATCAAATGCTTCTTAGAGGATCAGACATACCCACCTGGGGCATCATCCAATGATAAGAAGATATTAAGAAGGTTGGCCGATAGTTTCTTCCTTAATGCTGATGGTTCATTATACAAGCGAAACTTTGACATGGTTCTTCTCATATGTGTTGATAAGAAATAAGCAGACTTGCTGATGCACGAGGTGCATGAAGGATCTTTCGGTACCCATGCTGGAGGGCACGCAATGGCTAAGAAATTATTAAGATCAGGTTTCTACTGGATCACAATGGATGCAGACTGTTGTGCTTATGCCAGAAAGTGCCACAGATGCCAAATTTATGCAGATAAGGTGCATGTGCCTCCAAATCCTTTGAACGTAATGTCTTCACCTTGGCCCTTTGCCATGTGGGGCATTGACATGATTGGAAAGATCGAACCGACTGCTTCAAATGGACACAGATTCATCCTGGTAGCCATTGATTACTTCACCAAGTGGGTTGAAGCAGCCTCATATGCAAACGTCACCAGACAAGTGGTAGCCAGATTCCTGAAAAGAGACATCATCTGATACGGAGTTCCCGAGCGAATCATTACTGATAATGGTTCCAACTTGAACAACAAAATGATGGCAGAACTGTGTCGGGACTTCAAAATCCAACATCATAACTCTTTTCCTTACAGGACAAAGATGAATGGCGTTGTTGAGGCAGCTAACAAAAACATCAAGAAGATCGTGCAGAAGATGGTGGTTACTTATAAAGATTGGCATGAAATGCTACCATTTGCCTTACATGGGTATCGTACATCAATCAGAACGTCTATTGGGGTAACACCGTATCAACTTGTATATGGTATGGAGGTTGTCCTACCTGTTGAAGTCGAATTACCCTCCCTTCGGGTACTGATGGATGTAAAGCTGAATGAAGCAGAATGGGTCCGATCTCGGTACAATCAATTAAATCTGATCGAAGAAAAGAGATTAGCTGTTATCTGTCATGGGCAGTTATATCAGAAAAGGATGAAGAAAGCCTTCGATCAAAAAGTCAGGCTTCGGGAATACCAAGTGGGAGATCGTGTGCTGAAAAGACTTCTTCCTCCTCATACAGACCAAAGGGGCAAGTGGACTCCAAAATATGATTCATAGTAAAGAAGGTTTTCTCTGGTGGAGCACTGATGCTCACTACTATGGATGGCGAAGATTTCTTATCCCCTATGAATTCAGATGCAGTTAAAAAATACTTCGCATAAAATGACCCGCTGAACATAAAAACAGAATGTAAGTCCAGGCAAAAATAGGGCATCTCGGCGAGTCAAAAACAGAATAAAAGACTCGGGAAAAAATAAGGGAAAAATTAAAAAAAAATGTACACTCGCTGAGTTGAAATGCCGCATTGGACAACTCAGGCAAAAATGGGTATCCTGGTGGATTGAAAACCCGAAAGGGCGATCCATGCAAAATCAGGGAATAAGCGAACACTTGCATTCTGAATTCGTCTGTGTCATTCACAACATAGGCATGCTTCGAAAGGACAAAGCATCATTCAGAATCAACCTTCTTCAGAAAGCAAGATGAGAAGAACGTCAAGGTCATATAGGTCATAGCAAAGGAAGCTCACCGGAGCGTCGTTAACATTGCCAACACTTTTAATTTTCTCAATTTATAGCAATCTCCTCATTCCAGGGGATTTGTTTCTTTGACTGTATTTGCCAATTGAGGGCACCCAGATTAATAAAATCAGAGTTTTCAGTCACACCTCGTTTTGTACATTTTTGTTTTGTTTGCAAAATGTCCAATATCCATGATATAATCTTTGCATAAAGCAAATGAGCCATTCTTAATAAATACTTGTAGGAAATATATTTACTCTCAGGAATATCTAATTCCTATGACAGAATCCGGTAAGGGATACCTCGGGATACTGGTGTGTTTCTTTGTCTTAACAGATTGCAGGTATTCAATACACAGCATGGGGCGTTCCAAAGCACGCTTCCCCAGCATACCTCCTCCCCGAACAGTATCTGGAATGCTCTTCCCAGTGGAGTTGTCAAAGCTTCCTCATCCTTAGCACAGGTCTACTCAACCGGAGCATCCCCAGCCAATCTCCCCACAGAAGTTCCAGCCTCTCCCCAGAAGAGCAATGCCTGAAACTCTCACACAACAAAGTGACGGAAGTTTCCTTATCCCCAGCTGGGTTTCTCCTTACAGGATATGTTTATCAATGATCTATTTCCCCAAGCAGAGCTATATATCCTAATAGATCTACCAATGATCTCCCTCAGCTGGGATGTCCCTCCAAGAAGATCAGCCAGAGATCTTTATCTCAGCGGGATCCGCATCCCGGATCGGTTCCCTTTTGCACAATCATAGAATTCGCATCATTTTTCCCACAGAGCGTAGCATTCCGTCTAATACGGAGAATTACGGCAAAATTAAAACATTTGCATGATCACAAGCCAGGTTCGAGCCAGTCACCTACAAATACCATCAGTATTTCATCAGCAATGAATATAAAAGCTCACATCCCCTGCAAATAAAAGTCAAAGCGTCCCCTTTGCACTCTCCAAAACAAATACCTGCTTATATATACCCTTTTCGACACTCGTCCGTGTCATATCATGCCCCGCAGATATAAGCCAAAGTGTCTCCTTTGCACTCTTAAATACAAATACTTATACATACTCTTTTGACACTCGTCCGTGTCACCTTTCCCCAGCACAATTTCTGAAACACTTGTTGCAAACCGAGTACTTGTTCATAGCACACTCCTTTCGACACCCGTCTGTGTCATCCTATCCCCACAGGTTGCCGGAACACCTTTACACTCTCACAAATACAACTATTTGTTCATAACCTATACATATTAGACACTCGTCTGTGCCTTACATTCCCCAACAAGTCGAACACTCGTCCGTGTCTTGCTCTTACTTCATCAACAGACAATTCACACTCCTACTTATACAGAAGTCTCTGATACTCATATGTATCTTGTATATATGTTATCACTCCTCAAACAGATTCGACACTCGTCCGTGTTCTTTGTTAACCAGTTGGTACTCGTCTGTATCATCATCTCTGAACATGCGTCAGCGTTTGTTTCTACCGATACTCGTCCGTATCGTTGTCCTAAGGATGCTCGTCTGCATCTTTAGTCTAAACACAGCATCAAATACTTATACCTTTTATTCTGGAAAGTGTAAACACTCGTCCGTGTTTACCATTCCCCCAGCAGAACAACTTTTCTTCTATCCGACATTCGTCCTATGTCGTGATACTTTCGACAGCCGTACCCTTCCAGGTGATCGTCCTTCACCTTTGGATGACTGTCCCTCATTCTTTCCCCAGCGGAGTCTCCACTATTGGAACCCTTTTCTATCTGACATTCGTCATATGTCGTGATAAAGAGCATTTGTACCCTACTAGGTGATCGTCCTTCACCTCTTGATGATCGTCCTTCATCATGCTTATCCGATGGCCGTCCCCATTGTCGACCTTTTCTATCCGACATTCGTCATATTTCGTGCTAAACCCCCGAGAGCAGCCGTCCCCTACTAGGTGATTGTCCTTCACCTCTGATGACCGTCCCTCATCATTATTTCATTTATTCTTTAACCTGATGGCCGTCCTCATCGTTGTTTACTTTACTTTCCGAGCATGATGGTTGTCCCCGTCATGGTTTTTTATTTCCCCAGCTTGTCGGTGTCGCTCCCGGGATTTTCATCCTAGTACAAACGCGAAAGTGGCGCGGAAAGGGTAGAGTCGCCAGTCATACATTTTTATCCCGAATGAATGGGAAAGGTAATGTTGCACAAACCTGAGGAAGAAGGAAAGGACAAGGTCCTACGAACCAAAGATCTGAATTCGGGAGTCGGTTACGACCTGGGAAGGTATTAGCACCCCAGATCGTCCGCCGTACCCGACGGGATCCACGCTTGCTTGTTTGTTTCAAAGGGTGAGAAATAATAAAGATGCTGCTGAATAAAACTGCTAACTGGAATGAAAAATGAAATGAGAAAGGAACTGGAATGAGAATAAAAGGAGGAAATGTAGGGAAAATAAAGAATGTGCTCGAACGGGCCCTACCCCGCTGCCTACGTACCTCATCGGGATAATGAGGATCAGAGTCGACGTAGTTCGCCTAACTAAGGCGGGAACTATTTGTTTGTGTTTTTTACGGCTGGAATTGCGTATGTCTATGCTCAGGTGTTGCAGGCTCGTCTGGTACGAGTGCGTTTACCGTCTTGCATGTGTGACAAGTCGTCGCGAGTTTGCGTTGTGAGTGAATGAGATGAGAAAAGAAGTTCCCGCAGGATAGTCGCTTGTTATTTGTTTTTTGTCTTTTAAAAGAAGTGTTTTGAATTTGTTTGTGAACGGTCTTGTACTAAGACCTATCCATCGCGAGAAGTATTTACACCTCGCCCCGAAACAGGACGCGTATAAACACTCCGCAACAAAGTCTCGTGTCGTACAAGATTGTTCGGTTTTTGTTAAGTGTTTTATTGTTTTTCTTTTTGAGATGAGAAAGAATGACTCAAGTTGATAAAAGGACAAAATCTAAGGGAACTAAGACTCAATCCTAATTTTATTTGTTTATTTACAAGAGAGGTCCTATGGTTAATGAGGTATTCTAATCCTAAGAAAGAAAAGGAAAAGAAGAAAAAGAGAATTAGAAACTAACTTACTTCCTAAGGAAGTTAAGTTGTCTCTAAAGAAAGGGAAAGCCTAAAAGCAAAGCACAAGGTGCTAAGGCAAACACAATTAAAATGCATAAGAGATGGGAATGAAGTAATGCTTACCTCAATCTTCCCCCCTACAAAACAAAAGTTAGCATGACAATGCATATTGAAAGTAAAATCAAAGCATGAAAGCGATTAAGTACCATAAACGTCCTAGAATGGAACTAGGGTTCAAAATAAGACCTAAGTCTAAAGGTGAAGGTACCTAAAGGTTACATGACTTCTAAAGTCAGTAGCTACATGCTATAGGTCCCTAAGTATTCTAGGATATCTCACAAGATCAAACTATGTCAAACTATGTACAAAAAGTTCACATAAATTCAAGTTAGGGTTTATGGATGAAGTATGAATGCGTATGGCTTACAAGCATGAATTAGTACATGAAATGAACATAAAAGTCAGTAGTGAATGCTTATGAAGATGGATGAATGAATATACAATCATGGATGCAATGGATTAGGCATATGGAGCAATGAGAAGAAGATGTGAGATGAAATGAACAAAAATCGCATAAGATCGCACATGATGAAAGTTAAAGATGAATGGCATGTGAATATGCATGAAATGATTATGGGTCATTAGCATACAAGGTATGAGATGCAATTAGAATTCATGAATAGGCATTAATGATTTCCACATAATTCAAGTTATTATTTAGAGGAGAAGAGAATCTAGTTTAAGTTAAACATGTTCAAGTAATTATGCACTTTAAAGCACCAAGACAAACCAAATGAGTATGGTTCAAAAAATGACCTATGACTGGAATTAAAGACATAAAAATGACCTATAATCAAATCCTAAAAGCTACCAAAAAGTTCCTTAATCAAATGGCATGAATGCCTTCTTAACACTTAGGTTATGCGACACATAAACACATGAATCAACCTAGGATCTAGGTGACATGGAAAAATAGCAAAAAGCCTTTAAAAATTATGAAATTAAATCCATGGAATAATATAGTGATTATATTACATGGTCCAAAAGGATTCTACAAAATTATGCACCAAAGTGCCAAAACAATTCCTTGATTAGTAAGGTAACAAAACATGATCACCAAAAAACAACTCCACAAAGTGGATCAAAAAGGGCACTAAAAATTATGAAAAAAATTCCTAATTAGAATCAAAATGTCACAATTTACAGTAATTAATCATACACAAAAAATAGGTCTCACACCTATGGGGAAAAATTGATTTTGGTCCCTTATGTCAAAACCTTCCTTTTTGGGACAGCTTGTGATATAAAATCCAAATTAATTATTAAAACCACCCAAATATGGAAACAAAAAATATGACAAATTAATTAAGAGGATGAGGATCACTCATGAATTTTTCCAGAATTTTATCTCACCTAAAACTATTTTTAATAATTGCGACGAAACAGGCAAAAAAGTGGATTTTAAGGGGAAGTGAAAGGAAGCGATCCTAATGGTTCTTAACCTAATCCCTAAGTTCCGAAATCGATACATATCATCAAAAATCACAAATATAACCAATGCCTCAGGTGGGAGGGCTCAATATGCACCTTAAGCTATATGGTCCTAAGCCGCATACAACTAAAAATGATGCGTAAAAAACCGAAAACGTCGAAATTACTTACTTGAATGACGTGCCGATTCTTCACATAAAAGAAATCCGAAAAAAACCTTAAGCAAGGTCTTGCAATCTCCCATGAGCAAAATAAATGCCCATCTTCCATAATCATCTTTGCGAAGCTTCGCCATAATCGAAATCGATCCAATATCGATCAAAAACACTTATGAATACTCATCCCATAATTAGTACTAAACATAATTAAAATTAGTGCAAAAAAATTCTAATTAAAATTTTCAAGAAATAGATCAAAATCCTAATACACAAGAAATTATCTAAAAGAAATTAATTAATAATTTTAAGAAATTAAAAAATCAAATATACAAGAAAATTAACTAGTCAATTCTAAGAGAATATGGGGTGCATGTAGAAGGATAAGGGTGCAGATAGAAGTTTCATGGGGCCCCAGCCCAATACCCAAAGGAATCCGCAGGAGGGGTGAAGAAAGAAATTTGAAGGGTGCAACGGGTAATCCATGGTGGTGACAGAACCCGGCCCATTCCAATTTTATGCAAAACCCTAATTTACTCCATCAAATCAAAAAACATCTTTTTCTCCTTGAATATGCCGCCGCTACTCGTTCTTCTTCTTCTTCCTTCGCCCACACAACCAAACCCTTCTTCTGCTTTGATGTCATCGTTTTCACAATGAACAAACACGGACCTCGCCGGACAAAATCATCGGAGCAACTTGCCTTTATTAAACACCGACGGCTCACTCTCTTCGTCTTCCCCTAATTCGGATCAATCCTCCGATCTTTCATATCATCAACGACGGCCAACAAACACCACCATCCTCCTTCTCCGACGAAGTAACGTCATTGCTTGTTCAACTGTCTCCTTGAACCTCGCCTCCCTCCCTAAAGATCTTAATCATCAACATTTTGATCACACTCTCTGAAGCTTCTCCGTTGACACTTGTAACACCCCAAATTTGCCCTCTTGTTTTTAAGCATCATAGAGCATCATGTTCATCATATTCATATCATTTTCATATTTTTGCGTTGCATCATTAGCATAGAAAATGAAGCATAACATTCATTGTGGGAGCATAGCATATGCTAGCAGTGATTTCAGTGCAGTAATCTTGGTCAAACTACCAAATGTTCCTTCAGTTGCAGGTTATCTGTCTCAGTGGACTGTGTCCCAAGAATGGCATATCCGAAGTTCGAGTTGTTGTGTGTGAAAATTCTCTGGTTATCGAACAGTGGATTGTGAGAAGTTTAGTTCAATTCGTCTTGATTAAGAATTCTTCAGTTCATCAGCAATTCATCTGAGGATTTATTTTCCTCAGTATGGATTCAGTTTATCAGGGAAAATAATCAGACAATTTTCAGAGGACATTTGTGGTTTGAGTTGCGATTTATTCAGCTGTTCAGTGGTTCTTTGGTTGGATGTATTCATTTTATCAGAGGCTTGTGCAAGAAAATCGAGATTTGTTGTGGGCTTGAAAACCAAATTATATCCATCATCCAGTCTCTAAACCAATTTTTCTAATTCGATTATCCGACCATCCATTTCTATTCACTTTTTTTACCATTACTCATCATTATTCCATAATCATAGTTCCCATCGTTTTTTCGATTATCCGTTTTTTAGTTCAATCATCCCAATCATTACTTTAACCATTTTTCATCTTTGCCATTTTTATATCATATTTCTATATCCATTATTCTTTTCTTATATTTTTACCATTTTTTTTTCATAAGGCCCATTTTTCTTATTTCCACATATTATCAAGGAAAAATAATCATCATAAAAAAAACTCTAATCAAATCATTTCTATTTTCAATTTATTTTATTTCTCTATTCTTTTTTTTTTTACATTACAAAAGCCCATTGGCCCATCCTATATTGCCTTAAACATTCAACAAGTTTTTGCTAGTCTTCCACCCACACACCTCAATCCGCATCAAAGTTGCTTCCGTATACCAGCTTCATGCTTGGCCCACCACAAGCCAACGCAAGCTTCAACCAGCAAGCATCAAGTGCAATTCACATCAACCTGGCCCACATAAGCCTGAAACCAACTCCCACTTTTTCCCAGCCGCATCCCTCAGCCGCAAACAAACATCAGCCAATATCCTGCCCCACAACATCACTTCAGCCTAACGGATTCCAGCCAAGGCCCATCACGCAGTCAACACACAACTTCAAGCCGAAGCAATACAAGGCCATCCCACAAATCCAAGTTTTCGCACTTCAGCTCCAGGCCAAGCCCACAAAAAACCACACGCCGCATGAGAAGTCTCCTGCACAATAGAGCATTTCACAGCAGCAAAACAGGGCAAGCCGAATACATATCAACATCACAGCAAAAGCAAAAAGGCTAAATAGAAATAACAGGAAAAAATAACAAGAAATTAAAAAAAAGAATAAAAGTTTGTTGTAACAGAATTGGCATTGGCATCTCACAATAACAGAAGAAAATCAGATTTCAATTTGATCCATTTTTTTTCTCTCTTCTCAATGCTCATTCAATACCATAACAGAATAACAGAACTGAAAATCTCTCACTCATAACAGAATAACAGAATCACTCTCTCACCAATTTTCCAAAAAATCTCTAACAGAATGAGACTCTCACCATAACAAGAAACAGAGTGCACATAACAGAATTTTGGATCTCTCACCAATTCTCTGAAACCAATTCTCTGATTCTTCACAATCTCATTCACAATCTCCAACCAATTCTACATAGATTCATCAACTCCTTCATCCATTTTCTTCCATTATTCTTGGATCTTCATCACAAGTGAAAAAGCTACGCTTCAATAATCGAATTCGCTTCAGTATTCATCAAATATCATCTTCATCAGCTTCACGAATTCGATTCCAATTTCGAGTCCGCGCTTCAACCATTCGGTAATCAGCTTCGGTTCTTTCGATCGCAGCATTAACAGGACCTGCAAGTTTGATTCAACGCACCAATTTAGAAGAAACAGAAGCAAGTCAGATTCGCAAAAGAGAAGGAAAAGTTCGAATCAGAAGCAACAAAAAAACAGTGGAAAGCGAAACACTACTGAATTGAGGCTAACCTGCGTATCATTCGCCGCGGCATCGTGTAACAGGTACGCTTCCGGTTTCGTCGCTTGATATAATTGCTAGCTGTATGCTGTATTTAGTGTAGCTGGCTGTGATTTTTGCTCGGTTGCTTTGCGTGTCGTTGAGCGAGGCCGATTGCAGGAAAGGTTTCTGTTAGCTAGGTTCGTTTTCTTTGGTAATGCTTAGCTTAGATTAGAGTTGGATTGAACGGATTAAGGAAGAAGAAGAGGTTTAGATGCAGGCTTTTCATTTTGAAATTGATTTTGAATTCGGATAAATTGTGAAGGTTAGGTTAGGTCGGAAAGGGAGATGAGGCAGATGACGAAGGGTTTGAGAGAGAGACATTGAGGCTGTGTTGAAATTTTGTGTGAGGATGGAGAAGAATGGCGGTGGTGGTGAGGTTGATGGTGTGGTGAGGCCGATTGGAGAGGATGAAGGTGAGGATGACGAACGGCTAGGTTAGGTCGGAAAGAGAGGAAGGGGACGAATGACGCGGAGAAAAGAGAGGATCGTGGTTCTGGTTTCTTGTTTGTGTTAGAGATTATGAAAGAAGAAGGTGGTTATGGCCGCCGGCGGTGAGAACGAGGCTGGCGGCGGCTGCTAGGGTTTCAGAGAAGGGGGAGGCGAGTTTGAGAGGGGTAGAGGCAAGCACTGATTGTTGTTGTCTTTGTTTATTCATGGAATCATGTTTAGTTTGTTATTTGTTTAGATAGAAGTTCAGAAAGTTTAAGTAATTAATTAGGATAATAATGGTTTGAAAATTAAATATAATACTAGATTAGTTAACTTTTTTTAGGAAATATAATGTTTAGAAAAAAGATATTAGGGAATATAAAGAATTAGTTAGTGGAATAATGTGTAGTTAGTAATAATTGTTAGGAGATAATAATAGCTTAATTAGGATAATATTTGTTTAGTATACTGTTTAGGTTCTTTTAATTTTGTTTAGAAGTATATAAGAGATCAATTTAGAATAATGTTACAAAAAAAAACATAATTAGTATAATCTTGTTTAGAAATATAAAAAAGCTAGAGTAGTATAATTTTGTTTAGAAAATAATAAAGAATTAATTTGGATAATTTTGTTTAGAAGTATAATAGATTTTAATTAGTATAATTGTTAGAATAATTGTTTAGAATGTAAAGAAAAGATTAATTAGAGTAATGATAGTGGTTAAGGAATAAGAGAATGTTTAAAAAGATTGTTTTGTGTGTTTAGATCTGGGCCCATATTAGAATGATTTTCGCACCCCCCATTTAGGCCCGTCCAAATTCAGTTCAAAGTCATTGCTTCATACACCACCCTCAGTCAACTCCTGCGTTTGGACTTAACCCGCGTGCTTTTCGCACCCCACTTCTTTTCAGGCCCAGCCATTTCCAGTTAAAACACTTACTGCATGCACCTCCTTCCTATTTCTTTTATTTTCTTTCTCAACTTAATTTCTCTTTTATTTCAGTTTGGTTTTAATTCGTATAAAATAGAAATATTCATCTAAAAATTCCCAAATAAATCATAGATGTTCCTTTGTGTCTCTAAAATTTTGTAGCATTTTTATTTTATTTTTTTCATTGATTAGCGTGCCAGAATTAAATCACCAATGTATATAGCTTCATTTGCTTCATTTCTTGACCAGCCTGTCTTGTTGATTTTCTATAGACTTCAATATTTGGAGTTTTGATCCCATTCTTTTTGCATTGTGTTCCTAAGATATTCTAGTTTTCATGTGATTTTTCTTAGAATTTTTAGAAATTTATTGCTGGGGTTTTGATCTAATATCTTGTGGTGTAAGTTTTCTGTCCTAGCTTGTGTTTGCACATCCATTTGACCTAGTTCCTTTCTGAATTCTTGCAAATCCTTTTGGCAAGTTGATATAATGTGTTTCATGATCATTTGGTTTCAGTTGTAGAATTTTTAGATAGCTGGTTGATTATTTGTGGATTTTTGTTCTCACCTTGTCCCTTTTTGCTTCTTTTGGTTCATTAGATTTCTTATTGGCTTAGAAGGGCACTTGTGCCAACTTTTTCTTCTTGTTTGGGGTTACTTTAGGGTATGGGTACCTTCCTGGTCCTAGGATAGGTTTTGGTTCTTCTAAATTTTGAGTTTGCTTCATATTGAAGTCATTCGTTTCTTTAAGTGTTTAAATTCCATTTTTTGGTTCCATTGCTTTTATTTTGATATTGTTTGGTATTATGTGACTTCTCTATTCATCTTGCTGGACTCTTAGGCCCTTCTTTATACCATTTTGATTCTGGTTTTGAACTTTGTGCTTGTATTCATTTGGGTATGCTAACCTTGCAGGGGCTATGGTAAGTGTGAGATGTGGGAATTGAGTTCCACATCTCTAATTCTTACCTCTTCCTTTTATGTTTATGTGGACTAACCCTCTTTTGTTGGGCCTAGGCCTTTCTCATCCCTTCTTCTATCTTCTTCTTTCTTCTTCATTATGATAGAAACCTCACTAACCTTTAGGATATCCATGCATGTGAATACTTAGGATTATTTTAGTCCCCCTTTAGAATTTATCCTTTGAGATCCTTTGGTGCTCTCTCTTCTCATCTTCAAACTTAATTCTAATTCATTTAATAAAGGTTGAGTACTTTCATGTGACATGAGACTTTGCTATGAGATGTTCACATGCGTTCCATTTCGGGGCGAGGTGTGAATCATCACTTGTGGTGGATAGGTCTTAGCATGAGTACCTCACAAAGAAAAGCTAAAAAACACTTCTTAACCATAAAACCACAAAAGCACTTAATAATGGTAATAGGCCAGTGTGCTTGAGCCTTCACTTGTGGGACTAGCTTTGGGGATTTCCTCCATAGATAGGTGTGCCTCTTACGCATTCCATTTCGGGGTGATGTGAGATGTACACATCCCATTGAGTAAGACTTAAGTACACTCACCTATGCAAACTTTCACTCATAAAAGCTTCTAAAAAACACCAAACAAACAATAAGCGTCTTTCCTTCGGGAATTCTTTTCTCATCTCCTTCGCTCCGTCCGCGAACTTGCTCCTACTTGTCATTTTGCAAGACGGTTACGCACTCGTCGTCCGAGCCTGCAACACCTGAGCATTGACATAGGCAGTTCAAGCCTTTAATTCACAAGCAATTTCCCTTTGCTACCCCTAGTTAGGGGAACTACGACGTCTCTGATCCTCATTGTCCTGATGAGGTACGTAGGCAGCGGGGTAGGGCCCGTTCGAGCACAATCTTTATTTTCCCTACATTTTTTTTCTTTTCATTTCTTATTTCAGTTCTTTTCTCAGATTCTTTCCCAGTTCATTTTCATTTCTTTTGCTGCAGCTTTCATACCCTCACCCTTTGAAACAGTTTCTTTTGCAAGCGTGGATCCCGTCGGGTACGGCGGACGATCTGGGTGCTAATACCTTCCCAGGTCGTAACCGACTCCCGAACTCAGTCTCTTTGGTTCGCAAGGCCTTGTCCTTTCCTTCTTCCTTAGGTCTGTGCAACATTACCTTTCCCATTCATTCGGGATAAAAATGTCTGGCTGGCGACTCTACCTTTCCGCGCCACTTTCGCGTTTGTACTAGGATGAAAATCCCGGGAGCGACAGCTGGCGACTCTGCTGGGGACTGCACCAGATGATTTCTGGTTCCCCTGTGAGTCTCTCCTAGCGCTTGTGTGTTGTTGTTTCATTGGGTGATTCTTGTTTGATGTGACTTGTTGTATTGTATTGTTGTTGTTTACAGCTTTATTTACAGCTTTATTTACAGTTTTCAGTATTTATTTTCCGCATCATATATATCATACTGGACTGTCTGGACTGGTTTTCTATTTGGTGGGATGGGTGATACTGTTTCTGAGAGATAAGCCAAGTACCCGGCTTGAGTGCACCCTAGGATTAGAGTGGACATATTGTACTCGCATGTGGCATGATGAGTGGCGATGTGTTTCACGCCCAGATTGCGACTGTCTTGGAAATATCTTGTGTGGGGATTTCCTCCACTTCGGGATAGGACCTTGATAGTTATGTGCATCTGGGGACCGATCATTGAGAACCTTTGTGGAAACAACCCTCTCCAGTGGTGGCAGTGGCAGACCACATTTTGTGGCAAACCCATTCGCACCCGAGGGTCCACTGGGGACTCGCATAGGATGGCCTGGTTCTCTTATAGGAACTCAGTCAAAGCATCTGGTCGTATGACATTAGTACTGTATCCTACGGGCTGAATGTACTATTGTTTCTCGATTTCAGCGCTTGAAGCTGGGAACCTATAAGGGATGCTTGTTTTTCCCGGACTCAGCTGAGGCCTCCCTGCGTAGTACATAATGCCTAACTGATTCCCTGATTTGGTCATGAGCCATTTCTCGGAAATGGTGAAAGTATTATTGCTATTCGGCTTTGAGAGTCCGTGATGTTTGACCCGAAGGACACCTGTGAGATTGGGGATGGGTTTACAGGTTTGCAGGAACCCTTGACCTCATCATACCCTTGTTATCAGTGCAGTTCATGTCATGATACAGTTACTTTGGTCCCGGAGTTCTGGTTTTCTGGTTTTGGTATTCTTGATATTGTGGTCCAGAGATTCTCTTCAGAGGGTTATGATTATCAGAGAGTGTGACTCAGTGAACTTTTGGTTTGTCAGTTATTCAGAGGGACCTTGTCAGTGGCCAGACTCCAGACAGTCTCAGATGACCATATGTCCTTGCATTTGCATCTGCATTGCATCATTGCATCATTAATCATTGTTTTTGTTTTCATTCACAGGTTCATATCTCTGCTTCCGGTTCCGGTATTCTCTTCAAAGATGGAAGATCCTCGCAAGCAGAATATTCATTTCAAGTTCTTTGATATCAAGGTTGGTTTGTTGAAAAAGATGGCAAAGCTGATTACACCCAACCAAGTAGAGAGATTCAGAAAAGCTTACGGGAGTATTCTTGATGTGGTGATAGAGTTAGATTCTTCGGAGAGGAGTGCCATTCATACATTGCTTCAGTATTATGATTCTCAGCTCCGTTGCTTCACCTTTCCTGATTTCCAGTTGGGTCCTATGCTGGAGGAGTATGCTTTGATCCTGGGTGTGCCGGTTCGAGATCAGGTTCCTTTCAATTCCGAGATGAGTAGGCCTGCACCTGAGGCTATTGCGGAGGCTCTTTATTTGATCCCTTCTACTGTGAAGTCTTTGACGATTATTAAAGGAGGTGTGTCTGGGTTTTCTTTGGAGGTTCTGGTAAAGAAGGCGGAAGAATTGGCTGTTGAAGAGGAATGGGATGCTGTCTGTGCTATCTTGGCTCTTTCTATCTATGGCATCATCTTGTTTGCTGATATGGAGAAGTTCATAGATATAAACACCATACATCTCTTTTTGCTGAAGAATCCTGTGCCTACCTTACTCGGGGATTTGTATTACTCGGTTCATTACAAGACTGAGAAGAAGAGGGGAGGTTTGGTCCGTTGCTGTGCTCCGTTATTTCACATGTGGTTCATGAGGCATTTGCCTAGTACGGGAGTGTTTAGTGACCATAGTCTGATATGGGCTCAGAAGCTGGAAAAGTTGTTGGCCAAGGATGTTAGATGGTTCACTCAAAGGCTGCAAGGTGCACGTTTCATCACCAGCTGCGGGAGTTATCATAGTGTGCCTTTGTTGGGAATAACTGGAGGGATTAATTACAATCCAATTTTGTTAAGAAGACAATTAGGATACGCTTTGAGAGATGTGCCTGAAGATTTGAAGCTGACCCCTATTTTCTACTTCTCAGTGAAAGATAATATGCCCTTGGTGAGGAAGGTTGCGGGAGCTTGGAAGAGCATCAAAGGAGAAGGAATAGCTAGTTTCGGGAAGTGCAACAATCAGACATTCCCAGAGTACGAAGCTTGGTTGAAAGACAGAGCCAGAAGAGTTTTGTTACCATTTTCAGCACCAGTTCCCCCAGTTGATGAGTCCATTGATACTGTGCCTTTAGAGGAATTCAAGAAGTTAGAAGCCCAGCTACATGCAGTTAGAGTTGAAAATACTGAGATGGTAAGCTTGTATCACCAAGCTAACAGGGCCAAGAAGGAAGCTGAGGAGAAGTTGCTGAAGATACAGACGACTTTGGAGGCTAAGGAGAAGGACTTTGCAGGAAAAGAAGCGCATTTCCGCAGGTTGGGGATGATGGAAGCCCAAAGAGAAGTTGAGCACAAGAAGAAGTCAAAGACCCTCATAGATGCTCGTCAGTCTATTGTCTGGTTGAAGGGACAAAGAGAACAAGAGTTGAAACAATATAAAGAAAAAGAAGAGTTCTTTGAATTTCAGATGGCTTACAAAAAAGAAGAGGTGGAGCAGGCCCACAGGATTCGCAGAGAGAAGACCCAACAGCTCGCAGACAGTCAACAAGCCCTCAAAGCAGCACTCAAAGAGATTGAAGACCTCAAGTTGATGGCAGGAGTCAAGAAGGTCAGGTTTGATGATGGAGTTTCAGGATCCTCAAGCGGTGGTTGTGCTTCTTAGTTTGTTTTCTTTGTATTTGGATTACCTACAGGCATGTTGTAGGAGTCCTAGATGTTTGTTTATCCTCTGTAAGAACTCGTACCCTATGAGGAATTCTGTTTTCTTGTGCCTAATGGGCTGATCTATGTTATGATGTTTCTCACCATTTCTTGGTTTGCTTGCTATTACGGTTTGAATGTGGTTTCCCGCAAAGGTTTCTGAAAGTCGAGGATCAGTGCCCATCTGGTTTTCTTTGCTAAATCCCGGAACCGGGGCATAAATGACCTGTGATTGGAAACATAAACAACTGCATTGCATCCATATAACTTGTTTGTTGTTTTGCAGGTTTTCCATCAGTTACTAATGTGTTTTGTGATAACAGGCACTATAGCTCCTCGCAAAGTCCGAGAACAACCAGCAGTGCACAGATACCCAACCAAGACTAACAGAGAGCGGGCCATGGATCAAATGCAGGCAGATTTGGCAGATCTAAGGCAGAGAATGGACAACTTCATGACGTTAATGGCCGGCATGGGGCAGAATCAAGAGAGTCTGCGAGAGATGGTTGAGAATCAGAACCGGAACGCTGTTGCTGCTGCAAATGCTGACAATCACACCGGTGCGGGCGCACGTCAGGGTGGAACTCCAGTTATACAACCAGGAGTGAATATAAACAACGACGGGTTGCATCACCTTCAGATGGACAACCATGAGGATCAGTTCACTCTGCTTGATGAAGCCGAGGGTCAACGGGTAGAAATGAACAAGAGGTTTGAAGAGATGGCCGAGCAAATCAAGGCTATCCAATCCCAGAGCTCTTTGGGATTCGATATAACAGACTTGGGCTTGGTTCCTGGAGTCAGGATTCCGTATAAGTTCAAAGTTCCAACCTTCGAGAAGTACAACGGCACTGCTTTCCCAAAGACTCATCTGCAGTCATTTGTTGGGAGAATTGCCGCTCATACAGACGATGAGAAGTTGTGGATGTATTACTTTCAGGACAGCTTGGTGGGAGCTTCCCTTGAGTGGTACATGAAGCTCAGCAGGGTCAATGTCAAGAGCTGGAAGGATCTCGCTGAGGCCTTTGTGAGGCAATACCAATATAACATGGACATGGCTCCGAATCGCACGCAGTTATAGCATATGGCCCAGACAGCAAAAGAAGGCTTCAAAGAATATGCCCAGAGGTGGCGCCAGCTAGCTGCCAGGGTACAACCACCCTTGTTAGAGAATGAAATGGCCGATATGTTTATGGGTACCCTCCAGGGGGTATTTCTTGAAAGACTGGCGTCGAGTTCTGCTACAAAGTTCAACGATATTGTCATTGCGGGAGAAAGGGTTGAAACGCTGTTGAAAATGGGGAAGATACAAGACCCAGGTGCTAGTAGCTCAAATGGAGCAAGGAAAGCTTTTAGCGGACCTCCGAGAAGGAGAGAAGGCGAGACCAATGCTGTATTCGGCCGAAGCCAGGGTCGTGGTTACAGAAGGCCTTATGAGCATATGGCTGTTGTCACCATTCCTGCAGCTCCCGTACAACAGATGCTACCTCCACCACAACAACATCAACAACAACAACAATCTCGAACCAACTACCAGCAAAGACCATATCAGCCGAGGCAGGCTCGCCCGGCTAACAGGGTGATTGAAGCTATTCCGATGACATATGTTGCCTTGTTGCCGAGACTACTAGACTTGAACCTTATTCAATTGAGGACTTTGGCACCACCACCTCCTGGAGAGCTTCCAGCTGGTTATGATGTCAATGCGCGATGCGCTTTTCATTCAGGAGCACCCGGGCACTCAACCGAGAAGTGCAGGGCGCTGCATCACAAAGTTCAAGATCTCGTAGATTCCAAGGCAATCAACTTTGCGCCACCACCTAATGTCAACTCGAACCCTATGCCTAATCATGGTGGGGCAAGAGTCAATGCTATTGAGGGTGGTGACAAGTTGAGTTTGGTGCTAAGTATCGATGAAGTCAAGACGCCGTTGAGGGTGGTGAAAGAGAGATTGTTGAAGGGTCAAGTATTTCCTGGTTGCCATCTTGGTTGTGAAGATTGTATAAGTGCTGTGAATGGCTGCGAGAAATTGAAGATGGGTTTGCAAGGGTTAATCGATGACGGGTCTTTGCAATTTAGCAAGATTAGTAATGAAGAGGCTGATGATGTGTCAACCATTACTATCTTTTACGATGAAGCGGACATGCCCGTCAGACAAGAGCCGGTTACCATTTATGCTCCTCAGATTAGTCCTGTGACTATAACTGTACCTGGGCCGATGCCGTACACCGATGATAGGGCCATTCCTTGGCACTATGGTTCCGATGTCTATGTGGCGGGACAGAAGATGGAGAGTAGACCTGTTGCTGACCTGACTATTGAAAATGTAGGAGGTGTTGGGGGTTTTACTCGAAGTGGTCGTTTGTTTGCTCCCCCTGCACTGAGAAAGGATCCTGAGGCCGAAACTTCATCCAAAGACAAAGGAAAGCAGACTGCGATTGACGAGTCAACTAATCCTGTGGCTGGGCAGGAGACGTTTGAAAAGGAGGTAGAGGAGTTCATGAGGATCATCAAAAGGAGTGACTACAAGGTGGTTGATCAACTGAACCAGACACCTTCAAAGATTTCTATCTTGTCACTGTTGATGTGCTCTCCCGCGCACCGAGAAGCCTTGCTGAAAGTACTTCAAATGGCTTACGTTCCTCAAGAGATCACTGTCAATCAACTCGAAGCTGTTGTTGGAAGTGTCAATGCTAGTCATGGCTTGGGCTTCACTGACCGAGACCTCACTTCGGAGGGAAGGAATCACAATAAAGCACTGCATATCACGATGGAATGCAAGGGCGCTGTGCTGTCTCATGTCCTTGTAGATACAGGTTCTTCTTTTAATGTGCTTCCGAAAAAGGCGTTGATGAAGCTTGACATTGATGGGATTGTTCTGACGCCGAGTGATCTGGTGGTTAAAGCTTTCGATGGTTCAAGAAGATCAGTTTTCGGAGAGGTTGAGTTGCCTGTCAAGATAGGCTCTCAAGTCTTCAAGAGTGTCTTCTATGTCATGGATATCCAGCCTGCGTATAGTTGCTTGTTGGGCAGACCGTGGATACATGCAGCTGGAGCCGTTACCTCAACCTTGCACCAGAAGCTTAAATATGTGGTGGACGGCCAGGTCATCACAGTTTGCGGGGAAGAAGATATATTCGTCAGCCATCTGTCGACATTTAAATATGTAGAAATGGACGGAGAAATACACGAGACTTTGTGCCAAGCTTTTGAGGCAGATGTCAGTATCTTGACTCCGGTGAAGAAAAACAACGAAGGCACGTCAATTCACTCCTACCAGGAAGCAAAGGAGGTCGTCCAATCAGGTAATGCCCAGGGCTGGGGCAAGCTGTTGGAGATGGAAAAGAAGGACGATAAATTCGGCTTAGGGTATAAACCTGGAGGGTCTACTCAGAGTGGTAAAGCTATCTCATTCACAAGTGCTGGGTTGCTCGACCGCGATCAAATCTGTATGGCAAGCCAAGACGGAGATAGTGACCGAGACTGGGACAACAATTGGATCCGCCCGTGTGCACCCGGCGAGGAGCTAGGAAATTAGTCTGCTGAAGACATTGTTCAAGTCACCTGGCTCTCAAAGTAATTGTTTGTTTCCTTTTATTAGCATACTGCATTGTCAAGTCCAGCATTCTGCCCAAGATGCTTGGATCCATTGTATTGGGCCACCATGTTTTGTATCGCATTGTTATTTTGCTATGAAATAAAAGGACATTTTCAGATAAACTGTGTTCTCTGTCTTTGTTTTTAAACTTTTTCACAAAACAATATATAAAAATGGCAATGTGTTTTTCATTTTTGCTTTGTGTTAGCGTCTCTTTTTCAAAATAAGCAGATTCTGAATAAGCACATCATTTGTGCAGTGTTGATCACCCGGATTCCACAGATAACGTTCCTGCTATGACTATGCATGACTTTGATAATCCAGTCTACCAAGCTGATGAAGGAGTTGAGGAAGACTGTGACCTCCCTGAAGAATTGGTCAGATTGTTGAAACAGGAGGAACGGGTTATTCAGCCTCATCAAGAAGAGATTGAGACCGTTGTAAACACCCCAAATTTGCCCTCACCCATTCACACCATGGCTTGTGATCATTCTCATATGCATAAACACAATCATATCATCTCACATCTCATTTTTGATTCACTGGATAGTTTCTAAGGCATCTGCACCTAGGGTTTGTGATCTGAGCAATTCCAAAGCATCTTGAGCCATCCCAAAGGCCACCAATCAACTCAAAGGGGTCCATGTGTGTTCTTACATCATATTCCATCTCCTCAAAGTCAAAAATGCAGAGGAATCACAAGAACTAGGGTTTGAGTGGATGCAGAGCCAGGTTGAACTGCACAGTTGACTGAAAATTAGGGTTTTGGTTTCAGAGGCCATAACTCCAATTTTTTTGGTCATTCTTGTTTCCATTTATCTCTATATGGTATAGGGAGTATACATATCAATTTTCATGAAGAAATTCCATGGGGAAGTCATCTGATCAAGAGTTGACTTTTCAGACAAGTCAGTGCAAAATCAGGGCATCTGAGACCCCCAATGACCCAACCAATGGGTGATCTTCATTATTTTGAGTGTATATGATCTTTATTTGATCATGGAAGAAGGTTGAAGTTCATAGAAATCAAGAATTTAGGGTTTTTGCAAATGTTGACTTTTTGGGCATAGTTGACTTTTCAAGAATGCATTATTTTAGGTCATTTTTCAAGCCATGATTTTGGATCCAAAAATGCTTCAAATGGAAAAACTTTGGTCGTGAAAGTTGTAGATCTCATCTTTCCCTTTCCAAAAAGTACAAGAACATGATCTAATTCATCTTGGATCAAAAGTTATGTTTTGTTAAAGTTGGCAAAAATCACTAAAATTCAAGTTATGCACCAAATGGAAATTTAGCAAAACCTTGAACCAATGCATTTTGTAACTTCTAATTGGCTTCAAACCAGTATGCAAACATTCTACAAGTCACAAAATTCAGAATGAACTAGGCATTGCTCATGCTTCATGACTTTTGGAACAAGATCTTCACATGTGAACCAAAATGTCACAAGTTGCAAAACTCATGATCATGCTCCCTCCTACTTGCAGCCTTGGATGCTGAGCTTTGCTAGCCTCTCACCTCACCTTGCTGCGCCAGCCCATGCCCATGTACTTGCCTAGAACCAAGCCCATGCCTCTCTTACAACCAAGTTGACATTTTGCAAAAGTAAACATCCCAATCAATAAAGGGCAGGTCACATCAACTGACCAATGAGATTAGTTTATGTGGATCACATGCTGGCTAAACATAAGAAGAAGCAAGGCTGAAACTCTCTCCACCACCACATACACAAAAACTCACCATCTTGCAACTTGCTTCGAATTTCTCTATACAGCCTGAAAACACTCAAACCTTTTCCTCCATTCAACTCACCATGTATCACTGAGTAGAAACCACCCAAAGCACAAGCCTAAAACATCCAGAACACCTCATTGCCATCTCTCACTCCCTTCTGCAGATTCATTCGAATCTCCCTCCCTAGCCCACAAACAGCCAAACAAACACCATAGACTTTCTCCATTCACCCTCAGGATCATAAACAACCCCTCACCATGACCTGAAAGTGCCTATTTCACCATTGCCATTTCTGACCAAGCTTGAACAGAAGCTTTCGAAACTCATCAACCAGCCAACTTAAACTCCTTTTGAGTATTCAAACATCTTCTGGGGACCAAGTGGAGTAGTTTGCATTGAAGGAAGTGGCCAGAAAGTCTTCAAACTGAAAGCTTCAAATCTCAGGTAGCTCGAAAATTATTTTTCCAGAAATCATTTTTCTTGTTACAAACTTGTTCATTGTGTTGTCCTGATCATCCTGATGTTCTTAGTTTTTGAAATGGTGATGATTTGAGTATTTAATTTGACTCTGAAACTGGTTTGCCCTAAAAATGTTTGCCTTCGATTCATGTGATTGATGAAGAATAAATTTGTTTGGGGTTAGGGTTTTGATTCAGGAGATCATGGGGTTCATTTCTATGTGCTTAGTTTTCATTTTAGTCACGTTTTTAGGAAGTTTGAAGTTCTCAGGGGAGGAGGTCACCGGAGAAGACGACCGGAGCTCGTCTCCGGTGACCTGAAAGTGTTTAATTATTAATTAGGGTTAGGGCACTGAGTTTGAACGTGAGCCATTGGATTCCATTTCCCGCGCGTGAATAGAAGGCCAGGATCTTTTCATTAAGTTTTAATTATGAATTAATATTTAATTAATCAGGATTAGGTAGGTTTGAATCTGGGCCGTCCAGATGCGCGCCCAGTCAACCCCTTTTAACCCAGCAGCTCATCTCAGCCTCTCATTTAGATTACTTCAGTTTTATTTAGTTTTTATTCATTTTCTTTTCATTTGTTTTGCATTATTTATTAAAAATAGTAAAAAATGTCTAAAAATTATGAAACTTTTTCCTTAAAGTTTTAATAATTTTTTATGACACAAAAATATTTTTTATTTTATTTTTATCATTAAAGAAGTATTTCTAAATATTTAAAAGATTGTTTTTAATTGATTAATGAGAATTAATTAATTAAAAATACTTTTAGGTATTTAAAAATTACAAAAAAATTCATGAAATGTTCTAAGACATTTAGAAACATTGTCCAACCTTCAAACCAAATTTCTTTTTTGATCTTGATGCATTTTAAGAATTTTTCATTGAATTAAATCATTTTTTATGCATTATTTTGATCATGGATTCAAAAATTCATTTCTGCCTATTGGTGAAGGTTGTGACATTGATTCTTTTTGCTTTGTCTTGTGTTTAACATGTAGTTTCTAGGGTAAAAAGGCCATGAATTGTTCTTGCATTTTCAAATTGTTTGGCATTTGTTTTGTTAAGAACCCTAAAAAACCCTAATAACTTAGAAAATCCATATCTTGAATTTGGTTGAGAGTTGAGAGCTCCCCTTTGGGCAGTGGTTCATCATAGGCCTAGGTTTTCTTTGAGTGCCATTTTCCATTTTTACTTTAGGGTTTTGCTTCTGTTTTTGGTTTGTGTTTGATGTATGATCCATAAACCCTAATTTGGGCTTTCATTTGCATCCCTCTTGCATTCCCTTGCATAACATGACTTGCCTTTGCATCTTGTGCATTCTTATGATTCATTTGACATCTTAAGACATGAATAAAGCATCTTTGATCATTGCATTGCATATTTGCCATGTCATTTGTCTTGTATGATTCATAACTTTTCATGTGTATCCATGCTTCTAAGCTTGCACCATTTGCACCCATGAACTTGTATGAGCATATCCATGCCTTGCCTCATGTTTGTAGCACTCCATAGCATCATTATCATCACCAACATGCTTCTGGTTTTGTTTTTCTTCATACCATTTCATCTCATTTTGCATTGCATTACACTTTCTTTTTCTAACATTTCAGGTGGTAAGTAAACTTGAGAAGTGAATTTGCCTTCACTTCTCATAACTTTTCTTTTCATCTCTCTTGCATCCATTGCTGCATTTCTATATGTGTTTGAGATTGAGCTTGCTCATTCTTGTTCTTCCCACTTTCTTTCTCCAAGTGACTTGACTTCTTAAATGAAGCAAGTTACTTTGCTTCTCTTAATCCTTTCATCTGCTTCCTGGTGGTTCCATTGAAGATCTTCTTGTTAAGCCTCACAAACCTTAGGAACAACCAAGCATGACAATGAATTAGGGTTTTGATTAGTCTCCCTTCATAGTTTTACCTTTGTGTCTCTTTTGAGTCATCTCTTCTCACCTCATAATCAGGGACTAAACCCTAAAGGCTTTAAGGCTTTGTGATTAAGCTTATGCCTGCATCCTTCTCTTAGGATGGAGTGTATAACTTTAATCCTAAGTCTTGAACCCTTTATGTGTTTAAATCTTTTAATCAATCCATCTAATAATTATCAAGACATTACACTTGTAACTTGGGCCTTGCATTAGGGTTCTAATTCTTCCTTAAGTGGTTAAGAAGGACTAACCCTAGTGTTAATGGACAAGTCCCCCTCAAGTTGTCTTACAAATCATAAAAAACACTTCATCATCATATCATTAATAAAATCCACTTAATAAAGGCTTGTTTTGTCATGGGTTCAATCCCTAATCATGGATTAAGTTGAGGAGTCATCCTCAACTTAAACATTCTCATCTATCATCCTTCTTTTAGGATGGTGTAATGGGTCTGTTTAATCCCTGATTATGGCTTAACCTCATTACTCAACACTAAACAAAAACACCAAAAACATCTAAATAATCACAAGTAGGTTAATGATCTTAATCCTACACCAAAGGTGATTAAGTGTGAGAATCTGACTTCACACTTAAGGTATTCTCATTACCCCTAATCAGAGGGAAGATGTGATGAGTTTACTAAATCCATTGGTTTAGGCTTAAACTCATTAGCTTATGACAAACTTCAAAAAGCAATAAAAGACTGAAAACTCAAAAACAAACAATAATCGTCTCCTCCGGGATTCTTTTCTCATCACCTTCACTCACAAACGAGAACTCGCTTCTTCCGTCTAATGCAAGACAGTAAGCACCTGAGCCAGACAGGTCATACACTTGAGCATAGGCAAGTAAGCAGTTCATCAGCCAATTCACCTTTTAGTCTCTTTGGGTCGAACTACGGTGTTCTGACTTCCTCATTGCACGAGAGGATACGTAGGCATAACTTAACAGTTATCGAACAAAAGTCTCTGTACATTCCCCCTCTTTCTAGCTTTATTCTTTAGCCTCATTATCATGAGCATCTTACTCCTGTCCTTACACTGACACTGTACATTTATACACTTCACTTCTTACACTGACACCTGTACATCCTTTTCCAGCTCTTTGATACACAAATTGCACTGACACTACCCCTTTAAAACACAAATCTTTTAAGCGTGGATCCCGTCGAGTACGACGGACAATCTGGGTGCTAATACCTTCCCAGGTTGTAACCAACCCCCTTTCTCAGTCTCTCTGGTTCGCAAACCGTCTTATCCATCTTTTTCTAGGTCTATGCAGCATTACCTTTCCTCCGGGATAAAAATGCCTAGCTGGCGACTCTATTCATTCTCCAGTGAGTTCACGGCTGTGTGTTCTCACTGTTCCTTTCGCCGACCGTTCGCGTCTGTACCTTCATCTGACCCCGTTTCATTTGTCGGGAGCGACAGCTTGGCGACTCTGCTGGGGACCCTTATACTGCAACCAGGGCTTCTGGTTCTTTTTGTGGGTTCTTCCTAGCGCTTGATTGATTTGTGTTTACTGGGGTGTTATGTGCTTATCTGTGCTTGTATATTCATTTTTGTGTATTGCTTTATGTACAGTTGCTTTACTGCTTTCTTTACTGCATTTACATATCATATTGTCATTGTTGTTGGCTGGATCTGGTTTTTCTTTGGTGGGTGGGTATTTCATTGAGAGTTAAGGTCCTATACCTGGGACCTGAGTGACACCTAGGCTAGAGTGAATCATATTCTTTCCCATTCCATTTTGGTCTGGTGCGGGAATATGAAACACGGTTCAGATATGGGTTTCTTCTTGAGAACTCTGTGTTGCAGATTTCCTGCAATGCTAGGGCTATCTGGGAAGCCTGCTAAGTCTGGATGACCTTTTAGTATTGACTTTCAGAAACTGAGGTGAATTAGAGGAGGAATTGTTATGGTTATTGTAAACACTGTACCTCCGGGTTAGAAGTGTTTACACTTCTCATAACTGATCCAAGCCTGAGGATCCTTGTTCTAGATCACCACCTGTGAGGGGGGTTGGGCTGTTTACAGGTTTGCAGGTACCTTGACCTCAGAATACCCTGTTACTTTGACTTTGTTAAGAGTGCTCCATGTTGGATAGTTCTTGTGATTCTGAACCCTGGACTTGTGGCTCTTTATTTGAGTCCCCTACCCTGGTTACCGGATTTATAGACCTCCATCTGGAATTCTTGAACACACATGGATCTATACCAAGGCAGTTAATCAGATCCAGCTCAGTCACAAACCCTTGCATTTCATTTTGCATACATACTCATTGCATCATATTAACATTTGCTTATTTGTGTTTCAGGGTATCCACCTTCATCTCTGATTTTGGTTTTGACCCCATCTGCAGTTTTGACCTATCTCCACCAGCACTTGCTTCAGTTGTCAGCCATATACTTCAGTTACTTAGCCAGCCAGTGGCCCACTCCTCAGCATTTTCATCAGCACTTATTCTACTCAGTCCTCAGCATCATGGCTCCAAAGAAAAGCAACATCACTTATCATTTCTTCCAACCAGACTTATCAGACATCAGGAGGATCCAAACCCTGATCACTCCAGATCACATTCCTTTGTTCAGGGAGCATTATGGAGATATACTTGACTTGGTCATGGATCTGGACCCATCTCAGAGGAGCCTCATCCACACCTGCATTCAGTTTTATGACCCCCCATTGAGATGTTTCACCTTTCAAGACTTTCAGTTGGGGCCCCTATTGGAAGAATACTCATCATTGACTGGTCTGCCCATCAAAAGAGAAATCCCATTCAACCCTGAAATGGTCTTTCCCAGCAATGGAGAGGTAGCCAAAGCTTTGCACCTGGAACCTGTTTTGATTGAGCAGCACATGACCTCCAAAGCTGGAATCCCTGGATTTCATCTGGACTTCCTGATTTCTCAAGCTAGTTTGAAAGCCTCCCTGGGAGAGTGGAAGGCTGTTTGTGCTCTGTTGGCTCTAAGTGTATATGGAATTGTGTTGTTTGCAGATGAGCCTCGATTCATCAGCAAGAATGCAATCCACTTGTTCATCCTGAAGAACCCAGTGCCAACTTTACTGGGTGATCTCTATTACTCAGTCCATCAGAGAAATGAGAAGCAGAGGGGAAGATTAGTGAGGATTTGTGCTCCATTATTCCATGCTTGGCTTCTCAGGCATCTACCCAGGACAAATGCATTTCTAAATCCTCATCAGCAAAGCAACTGGGCTAAGAGACTCACTGTCCTAACTTCAACCGATATCAGATGGTGTACTCAGAGCACCAAGGGCAGAGATATAATCACCAGCTGTGGGCACTTTCCCAATGTGCCCTTAATAGGAGTTAAAGGGAGTATCAATTACAACCCTCTGCTGTTCAGAAGGCAATTAGGCTACGCACTGGTTCATACTCCTAGGAAACAAGACTTGGTTGAGACCCTCTACTGTGAGAACAAGATTAGTTTGGCTGTTGTTAGGCAGGCTGCCTGGGCCTGGGATCATGTTCAAACCAAGGGAATCACTATTCTGGGGAAGTGCAATAATGTGGCATCAGTCCAATATTATGAGTGGTCCCATGCTAGGGCCCAATTCTCTGGAATGCCCTTTACCATAGAAGACATGCCTGAGTCATCTTCAGCACCACCCCCTGCCACTATCAATCTGGAGGAGTTTGAAAGCCTGAAGGACAGAAATGGGAAGCTAACCCAGGCTTTGCAGAAGACCCTCCGGGAGAGGAGTGAAGGTGTGAGGGAGATTGAGAGATTGGAGAAATTGAGAGTGGAACACTTGACTAAGATTGAGAAGTCTGGGGAGTATATCAACAAGTCTAAAGCTGGTGAGCAGATTCTGAAGAACGCTTGTAAAGAAGCCCAGTTCCAAAGAGCAAGAACAGACTTGTATTTGAAAGAGAGTCAGGCCAGGTGGGTCCGGATCACTGAGGCCCGTACTCTAGAAGACAAGAGAGTTCAGGACAAGATGGAGCAGATGGAAAAAGCCCTGGCAGCAGCCCAGGAGGAGATATCAGAGCTGAAAATCAAAGCAGGAGTGAAGAGGTCTAAGGACCAAAGTCAGAACAGGAAGTTGACTGCAGTTGTTGCAACAAGAAACCTTCTCATCAGAAGTCTCACGGAGCATCCGGCTGATCCTGTGACCGAAGCACTTCTCAAGGAAGTTCGTGAGGATGAGTTTGGCCTTGGAGTTTGATCATTTGCTTGTTGTTGTTCCTTTTCCATGTACTTTTGCTTTTTGTGATGTATTTTGGCCCCTTTGAGGGTTTGTGTTGTAAAATGAACAAATTGTATTATTTCACCTTTGTAATATATTTGTGTTGGGGTTCACATCAAAAGCAACTTCAACAGCATCATCTTCAAGGGTCTGGAAGGGTCAAAACTGAAGGCCAAACCGGATACCTTGAGAACAAATAAGCATAATTGCATTGCATGCTAACCCTTTTGTTTGTTTTGTAGGTTTTTGTTTTGTTGTTGCTAACCTCTGTTGTGATGTTCAGGAATTATTGCTCGCCGCCGGGTATTTCCTCTCAACAGGCCTCACAGGTACCCAACTAGAAACAACCTTCCGGGAATTCAGATGGATCAGATGCAGCAAGACCTTACAGAGGTCAGAAACCAGATGGCAAACGAAAGGTTAGAGATGAGAACGCAGATGACGCAGTTCATGGAAGTTATGAACAACATGGCTCAGAGCCAGGAGAGACTGAGGGCCATGGTGGAGAGGCAAAATCAAGAAGAGCCTCATGTAGGAACTGCAGGCACCAGTAATAATGAAAGGGTGCAACCACATGTTAACCCCCCTGTGTTTGGCCCACATCTCCACCCAGAGGCTAACATCCCAGTCAACGTTCAAGGGACAGCCACAGCAGCCAGAGTACTTCAAGAAGATCCTCAGGAGGACCAGTATACAGTAATGGGTGCCGGAGAGGAAACATATGATAGACGATTGGAAGAAATAGCTGAGAAGTTGAGATCGCTGGAGTCTCAAAACTCTTTGGGGTTCGACGTCATGGACATGGGTTTGGTAGAAGGGGTCAGGATCCCCCATAAGTTCAAGCCTCCTTGCTTCGAAAAGTATAATGGGACTTCATGCCCCCGAACTCATTTGCAATCATTTCTGGGAAGGCTGAAGGCCTATACAATGGATGAGAAATTGTGGATGTTCTATTTTGAAGATAACTTGACTGGAGCATCAAGGGAATGGTATTCCCATCTGACAAGAGCAACTATAAGATGCTGGAAGGACCTGGCAGAGGCCTTCATCAGACAGTATCAGTATAATCTAGATATGGCACCCAACAGGACCCTCCTAATGGGAATGTCACAGTCTTCGAGGGAGAGTTTCCGAGAGTATGCCCAAAGGTGGAGGCAACTGGCTGCTGCTGTTCAACCACCAATGTCTGAGAGAGAAATGGCAGACATGTTTATGAACACTCTTCAGGGAACCTATATTGACAGGTTAGCTGCTTTCTCTTCCACCAGCTTCGTAGATGTTGTCATAGCTGGGGAGAGAATTGAAAGCCTGTTAAAAATGGGTAAGATTTCAGACAACGGTGCGAGCTCGTCCAGTGGTACAAGAAAGCCTTTTGCAGGCCCGAGAAGAACTGGCGAGACCAATGCCATCCACACCAACAGGGGTAGGCCCCAATATGCTCAGAGGTCAATAGCAGCAGTCACTATCCCTGCTCCAGCTCATCCACAGCCAGTCTATCAACCTCCTCAACAAAACTTCCAACAACAACCTCAGTATCAGCAGAATCAGTATCCTCCAAGGAACTTCAACAACAACAACTCCAACAACAACAATCAACAGAGGCCATTCCAACAAAGGCCATCCCAAGCTAACAGAGTGATCGACCCGATCCCAATGCCATATGCTGCCTTGCTGCCACAACTTCTGAAACTCAACCTAGTTGAGCTAAGAACGTTGGCACCCCCGGATCCCAACAGTCTACCAAGGAACTATGACTCCAATGCTAGGTGTGCTTTTCATTCCAACGCACCTGGTCACAGTACAGAAAAATGCAGGGCTCTGCATATGAAGGTACAAGACTTGGTAGACTCCAAGGCTCTGAATTTTGCACCTCCGCCCAATGTCAATAAAAACCCAATGCCAAATCATGGTGGTCCCCGAATTAACGCTATTGAAGAAGACCCACCGTCTTATTTGATAACTAGTGTGGATCAGATCAGGACACCATTGGTGGAAATCAAAGCTCAACTCCGTGAAAACCAGATATTTCCGGGGTGTGAACTAGGGTGCCCATACTGCAATATTTCTTGGAATGGGTGTGAAGACCTGAGGAATGGCATTGACAGCCTTATTCAGAGTGGCCTGCTACAGATCACTACATCATTTCCGACAAATCCGGCAACTTCATCAACAACGGTTTCAGAACCTCCTACAACTACAGCAACTATTGTTCCCGACAATTCATCAGCAACATCAACAAGTACTTCACCTGTCCTCCCAAATGATCAGTTTTCAACAGTTTCTCCTGCTACAACTTCAGCTTCATTCCATTTCGACTCTCCATCAACAACAACAACAATCCTTCCAACAGAACCTCCTACAACACCAGCAATCAATCATGAAGATGTCTCCACTGTTACCATATTCTATGATCCTGAAAATAATTCCGCCTACCATTCAGAAGGTGCTGCTCCCACCAGAGCACCAGTTACAATCTTCTACGATCCACAAACAATAACAGTCCCTTCAGCAGCAGCAATCAGTCCAGTCACTGTCACGGTGCCTGGACCAGTACCATATGAAAGCAATAGGGCCATCCCTTGGCACTATGGCTCTGACGTATACTGCGAAGGAAAAAGAATCACTCTTGAAACACCAACACCTGCACCACAAGTAGATAATGTGGGGGGAGGCGGAGGCTTCACTCGAAGCGGACGTCTCTTTGCTTCACAAGTCCAAAGACCTACTGCCGAAGCAGAAGCTGCTGCCAAGGCAAAAGGAAAAGGCCCGGTGCAGGAAGATCCAGCTGCCAAAGAAACCCTGAAGACTCCATTTGATCAGGAAGTTGATGAGTTTATGCGAATCATAAAAAAGAGTGATTATAGAATTGTGGATCAACTTCACCAGACGCCATCCAAAATCTCCATCCTCTCACTGCTTATGTGCTCCGAAGCCCATCGGAATGCACTACTTAAAGTCCTGCACGCAGCTTACGTGCCTGAGGAGATTACTGTCAACCAATTGGAAACCGTGGTTGGAAATGTTACTGCTAGCAATGGGCTAGGGTTTACCAATTCTGACTTGACAGCGGATGGCCGCAACCACAACAAAGCCTTGCACATAACCATGGAATGCAAAGGAGCTGTCCTTTCTCATGTGCTGGTGGACACAGGTTCTTCCCTGAATGTCTTACCAAAGAAGGCTCTGGTGAAGCTTGAATATGATGGATTGGCATTGAGACCCAGCAACCTGGTGGTAAGAGCCTTTGATGGTTCTAAGAGATCGGTTCTGGGAGAGATCGAGCTGCCTGTGACAATTGGCCCGCAGACCTTTAAAACTATCTTTTATGTGATGGACATTCAGCCCGCCTACAGCTGTTTGTTGGGTAGACCCTGGATTCACGCCGCTGGCGCAATAACGTCTACCCTTCACCAAAAGTTAAAATTTGAGTGGGAAGGCCAAGTTGTCACAATCTGTGGGGAGGAGGACATTTTCGTCAGCCACCTGGCAACCTATAAGTACATTGAAATGGATGGGGAGATCCATGAAACAATGAGCCAGGGGTTTGAAGCTTTGAATGTCAATGAAGCATCTGCTGTATCTGGTACTCCAATGTCATCTTACCAACAAGCCCGGAAGGTTGTTGAAGAAGGAACTGCCCTAGGCTGGGGCAAGGTCTTAGCTGTGGAGGAGAAGAAGGACAAATTTGGGTTGGGTTACAGACCAACTCAACATCAAGCAAAGGCTGCTGCAGAGCTTGGTTTTGTCAGTGGGGGGATGCTTACCCCCGATGCTATCAACTGTTTGGAAGACGAGCTGGAAGAGGAGCGCAATCTGGAGAATTGGATTCGTCCGAAGATCCCGGGGAGCAGTGTCTCGAACTGGTCTTCCCAGGAAATTATAAGAGTTACTTATGCAGAGTAATTATTATTTCCTGTATTTTTATAGCATGCATCCAAGTCTTGCATCTTGCCCAAGATGACAAGACTCATTTTGTAACCAGGGCCATCTGTACTTTTGTGCAAACAAGATTAAGTTAATGAAATATCAGACATCTTTTTGCAAACGAGTCTTTTTCTTTTATGCTCACTGTTTTTCCATTTTTCTTTTTGTACAAAAATAAATGGCGGTGTTTTCAAAATGATAATTTCATTTCACTTTTTTCTAAAGCAAGATTAAAATCAATCACTAAAATGAACCAACTTAACCCTTGCAGAGAGTGCCTTCCTGACTGCACCGACAACAGCACGGCTATGACATCGTATGACTTTGACAATCCAATCAATCAAGCTGATGAAGGGGTTGATGAAGAATATGAGCTTCCTGAAGAGCTAGCCAGGTTGTTGAGACAAGAGGAAAAGGTCATTACTCCTCACCAGGAGGAGATTGAAGTGATTAATCTTGGTACAGACGAAGACGTGAAGGAAGTTAAAATCGGGGCCTGCCTGCAAGACTCAGTGAAGAGACAACTGATAGATCTGCTTCAAGAGTATGTTGATGTGTTTGCTTGGTCGTATCAAGATATGCCAGGGTTGGATACCGACATTGTTGTGCATAAGCTGCCTTTGAGGGAAGAATGCCCACCAGTTAAACAGAAGCTGCGCCGAACTCGCCCAGACATGGCTATGAAAATCAAAGAAGAGGTACAAAAGCAATGGGACGCCGGGTTCCTTGCTGTGACTAGCTACCCGCCGTGGGTTGCTAATATAGTACCTGTGCCTAAGAAGGACGGCAAAGTAAGAATGTGTGTTGACTACCGGGATCTGAACAGAGCCAGCCCGAAAGATGACTTCCCATTACCTCACATTGACGTATTGGTGGATAACACGGCTCAGTTCTCGGTATTCTCCTTCATGGATGGATTTTTAGGATATAATCAGATCAAGATGTCACCTGAAGACATGGAGAAGACAACATTCATCACACCCTGGGGCACGTTCTGCTACAAGGTAATGCCATTTGGGCTCAAGAATGCTGGTGCCACATATCAACGGGCTATGGTGACATTATTCCATGATATGATCCACAAGGAAATAGAATGTTATGTGGATGATATGATCGCCAAGTCCCTTACAGAGGAAGATCACCTGGTAAATCTGCTGAAGTTGTTCAAACGTCTGAGGAAATACCAATTGAAGCTGAACCCCAACAAATGCACATTCGGGGTGCGATCCGGTAAGCTGCTGGGCTTTATTGTAAGCGAGAAAGGGATTGAAGTTGACCCTGATAAAGTCAAAGCTATTCAAGAAATGCCTGCACCGAAAACTGAAAAAGAAGTTCGAGGGTTCTTAGGTCGATTGAACTACATCTCCCGGTTCATATCTCACCTCACAGCAACCTGTGAACCCTTGTTCAAGCTGTTAAGAAAAGAACAAACGGTCAGGTGGAACGACGATTGCCAGAAGGCTTTTGACAAGATCAAGGAATATCTGCAAGAACCTCCAATCCTTATGCCTCCAGTTGAAGGAAGACCTCTGATCATGTACTTGACAGTATTAGAAGAGTCAATGGGGTGTGTGCTGGGCCAGCATGACGAGTCTGGTCGAAAAGAGTATGCAATATACTACCTAAGCAAAAAGTTTACCGACTGTGAACAGCGTTATTCACTGCTCGAGAAAACTTGCTGTGCTTTAGCGTGGGCTGCTCGCCGACTGAGGCAGTATATGTTGACCCACACTACCTTATTGATATCCAAAATGGACCCAGTCAAGTATATATTTGAGAAGCCAGCTCTTACCGGACGGGTTGCAAGATGGCAGATAATTCTCACAGAATACGACATACAGTACACTTCTCAGAAAGCCATCAAAGGCAGTGTACTATCTGAATATCTTGCTGAGCAACCCATTGATGACTACCAGCCTATGAGGTTTGACTTCCCTGATGAAGACATCATGTTCATTAAAGCAAAAGATCACGAAGAGCCTATTCACACTGAAGGGCCTGACCCGGAGGAAGAATGGACTATGATGTTTGATGGGGCTGTTAACATGAATGGTCGTGGTGTTGGTGCAGTACTCATTTCACCAAAGGGAGTTCACGTGCCTTTCTCGGCAAAACTCACTTTCAACTGCACTAACAACGAAGCTGAATACGAAGCTTGCATTATGGGTCTTGAGGAAGCCATCGACCTCAGGATCAAGACATTGACCGTATTCGGAGATTCAGCTTTGGTAGTCAATCAAACCAACGGGAAATGGTACACCCACCAAGATCATCTGATACCTTACAGGGATTATACAAGAAGGTTATTGACTTTCTTCACAACAGTCAAGCTTGAGTATATCCCTCGGGACGAGAATCAGTTTGCAGATGCTCTTGCCACCATTTCATCCATGATCAAAGTTCAAGCTGCTAACTTTGTACCTCAGATTTCAGTGTCAAGACTTGATAGACCGGCATATGTATTTGCAGCAGATGTTGTAAAAGATGATAAGCCTTGGTTCCATGACATTAAGTGTTTCCTGGAGGATCAGACATACCCACCTGGGGCATCTTCCAATGATAAGAAGACTTTGAGAAGGCTCGCTGGTAGTTTCTTTCTGAACACTGATGGGTCTTTATACAAGAGGAACTTTGACATGGTACTCCTCAGATGTGTTGACAGGACGGAAGCAGATCTGTTGATGCATGAAGTGCACGAAGGCTCTTTTGGTACCCATGCCGGAGGGCATGCCATGGCTAAGAAGTTGTTGAGATCAGGCTATTACTGGATCACGATGGATGCAGACTGTTGTGCTTACGCCAGGAAATGCCATAAATGCCAGATCTACGCAGATAAGGTGCATGTGCCTCCCAATCCTTTGAACATCATGTCTTCACCATGGCCTTTTGCTATGTGGGGCATTGATATGATTGGCAAGATTGAGCCAACTGCTTCAAACGGCCACAGATTCATCCTGGTTGCCATTGACTATTTCACCAAGTGGGTTGAAGCAGCCTCCTATGCAAATGTTACTAGGCAAGTGGTAGCCCGATTCCTGAAGAGAGACGTCATCTGTCGGTATGGAGTGCCCGAGCGAATCATTACTGATAATGGTTCCAATTTAAACAACAAAATGATGGCAGAGCTGTGCCGGGACTTCAAGATCCAACATCACAATTCTTCTCCTTACAGGCCAAAGATGAACGGCGCTGTTGAGGCAGCAAATAAGAATATTAAGAAGATTGTGCAGAAGATGGTAGTCACCTACAAAGACTGGCACGAAATGCTACCATTTGCCTTGCATGGGTACCGCACATCAATCAGAACATCCACTGGGGCAACACCGTATCAGCTTGTATATGGTATGGAAGCAGTCCTACCTGTTGAAGTTGAATTACCCTCTCTGCGGGTGATAATGGATGTTAAACTGAGTGAAGCAGAATGGGTTCGGTCCCGATACGAACAACTAAGTCTGGTCGAAGAGAAAAGATTGGCTGCAATCTGCCATGGGCAGTTATATCAGAGGAGAATGAAGAAAGCCTTCGATCAGAAAGTCAGGCACCGAGAGTACCAAGTGGGAGATCTTGTGCTGAAAAGAATCCTCCCTCCTCATACAGACTACAGGGGCAAATGGACTCCAAATTATGAAGGACCATTCGTTGTAAAGAAAGTTTTCTCTGGTGGAGCACTGATGCTCAGCACCATGGATGGTGAAGATTTCTCGTCCCCTGTGAATTCAGATGCAGTTAAAAAATACTTCGCATAAAACGACCCGCTGGACATAAAAACAGAATGTAAGTCCAGGCAAAAATAGGGCATCCCGGCGAGTCAAAAACAGAATAAAAGACTCGGGCAAAAGTGAGGGAAAATGAAAAATGTACACCCGCTGAGTTGAAAAGCCGCATTGGACAGCTCAGGCAAAAATGGGTATCCCGATGGATTGAAAACCTGAAAGGGCGATCCATGCAAAATAAAGGGAATAAGCGAACAACTGCATTCTGAATTCGTCTGTATCACCCACGACTTGGTAAGCTTCAAAGGATCAAGCTTCAATCAGAATCAACTCTCTCCAGAAAGCAAGACGTGAAGAACGTCATTGTCATACGAGTCATAGCAGAAGAGGAAGCTCCTTGAAAGCGTCGTCAGCATCGCCAGCACTTTATTTCTCAATTTGTAACAATCTCCTCATTTCAGGAGATTTGTTTCCTTGACTGTATCTCGCCAATCCAGGGCACATGAATTAATAAAATCAGATTTTTCAGTCATGTTTCGTTTTCACATTTATGTTTTGCAAAGAGTTGTCTGATATCTCTAAAATACAATTGCATAAGTACAGATGCCCTTCTCTAAAAAAATAAAAAACACATGCTTACAGGGAATATACTTACGCTCGAAAGTACTTAACTCCTATGACGGAATCCAGTAAGGGATACCTCGGGACCTTTTGTACGTTTCCTTATCTTTGCAAGATTGCAGGTATCCAGAACGCAACCTGGGGCATGCGGGTTACGTCTCAGCAAGTAGGCGAATCATTATCAACTCGGTCTATCTTCAACATACAGCATCGAAGGTGCCCATTTCCCCAGCGGAGCTGCCAAATCAGCGTACACTCAATCTCAGCATCCGAGATGCTCTATCCTCAGCTGAGTTGCTCCCCGTTGCTTCCCCCAGCAAAGTTGCCAAATCAACAAACAGGCTTAACACTCAGGATGCTATATCCCCAGCTGAGTTGCCTCTTGTTGCTCTCCCCAGCTGAGTTGCCTCTCACTTCCCCAGCCGGGTTGCCATTCTTCCTCAACAGAATACAGAAATCAGGGAATCATCTCCCCACAGAGCTCCAAGCCTCTATTCAGAAGAGCAACGCACGAAGAGATCACAACAGAGTGAAGAAAGCTTCTACAAACCCCAGCTGGGTCCCATATTATAAGGTTATGTCAACCAGTGACATATATCCCCGAGCAGATACATCATCAGATCTACCAATGATCTCATACCCAGCTGGGATGTCCATTTCAAGCAGATCGACCAGAGATCTTCGCAGCAATGGGATCCGAATCCCGGATCTGCGCCTCTTTGCATAATCATGGCATCCGCATCATATTCACCCCCCCAGAGCGTAGCATTCCGTCTAATACGGAGCATTACGGCAAAAAACAAATGCTTAGCATAATCATAAGTCATGTTGTGAATTGAACGCTTGTGAATGCAGGTTACTTTCCCCAAGAGTCCCCACCAGAGTCCCAGCAAAAGCAGTTGCCCCACAATCAAATACCAGTACATACACCTTTTGGCACCCGTCCGTGTCATCTTTCCCCAGTAAAGTCGCCTGAACACCCTTTACAAACAAATCGCCCGTATTACAGATACACCCTGACGCCCGTCCGTGTCAAATCACCAGCAGAAAGCCAAAGACATCCTCTTTGCACTCACATGTACTCATATATACACCCTTCCCTGACGCCCGTCCGTGTCATATCCCCAGCGCAGTCGCCTAGACTTTGTATGGCAGACACTTGTTAATATTATACTTGACACTCGTCCGTGTCACTCTCCCCAGCAGTAAATACTCATCTATACAGTACAATACTCACTACTCATGGTACGCTTATACAGATACTCGTCCGTATCTTGTATACATCATCACTCATATCCCCGCAGATTCGACAGTAGTCCTTGTTCTTTGTTAACCAGTTGGTACTCGTCCGTACCATCATCTCAGAACATTGCGTCTAGTGTTTGTTTCCGCATGATACTCGTCCATATCATAGTCTTAAGGATGCTCGTCCACATCTTTAATCCATACACCGTGTCAAACACTTATGTCTTCTTGAATATAGATACTCGTCCGTGTCTATTATTCCCCAGAAGAATCCTTTCAGATACAACACTCGTCCGTGTTCCTTGTTCACCAGTTGATACTCGTCCGTATCATCATCTCTGAACATGTGTCAGTTTGTTCCTACATGATACTCGTCCGTATCATAGTCTTAAGGATGCTCGTCCGCGTCTTTAATCTATATACAATACCATGCACTTATACCTTTTGTTTCTTGGATGTAAACGCTCGTCCGTGTTTACTATCTCCCCAGTAGATTGCCAACAAATTTTCTTTTTATCTAACACTCGTCCTGTGTTATGATACCTTTGAGAGCAGCCGTACCCTGCTGAGTGGTCGTCCTCCACTTCTTGATGGTCGTCCTCCATCATGCTCATCCGATGGCCGTCCCCATCGTTGATTTTAGCAGCCGTCCCCTGCTAGGTGGTCGTCCTCCACCTCTTGATGATCGTCCTTCATCATTTTATCCAATGGCCGTCCCCATTGTTGATTTTTGGTTATCTAACACTCGTCCTGTGTTATGACAAACCCCGAGAGCAGCCGTCCCCTGCTGAGTGGTCGTCCTCCACTTCTTGATGGTCGTCCTCCATCTTGCTCGTCCGATGGCCGTCCCCATCGTTGACCTTTTCTATCCGATGGCCGTCCCCATTGTTGATATTTTCGGCAGCCGTACCCTGCCAGGTGGTCGTCCTCCACCTTTGATGGCCGTCCCCATCATATTTTCTTTCCCCACAGAGCAGCCGTCCCCTGCTAGGTGATCGTCCTTCACCTTTGATGGCCGTACCCCATCATCTGTTTATTTCATTTATTCTTTAACCCGATGGCCATCCCCGTCGTGGTCCTTTTTCCTTTTTAGCCCGATGGCCGTCCCCATCGTTGGTAACTTGACCCTTATGAACTTGATGGTCGTCCCCGTCATGTTTCATTAATCCCCAGAGAACTTTGCAGCTTTATCTTGATGGCCGTCCCCATCATAATATCCTATTTTCCCCAGCTAGTCGGCCGTCCCCGTCTTAGCTTTATTTGTTTTTCCCCAGCATGTCGGCCGTCCCCGTCATCGCTTTATTTCCTGCACTCTCTCCAGCATGTCGGCCGTCCCCGTCATTGCTCTTTACCCAGCGGTCGTCCTCTGTTCGACGGTCATCCTCCGTCGCCCATACTTTACAATATACTTTATTTTCCTGTTATAATCTACATCCCTTTTCTTCTTCATTCTGTGAGTGCAAATTTTGGACTGTCTTTGGTATTCAACCACAAGTTACCTTGTTTGCCTGTTAAGCCGTTGCTTACACCCTGCACAGCTAACTCATGTTTGAATAGGGGCAGCTGTAAACACCCCAAATTTGCCCTCACCCATTCACACCATGGCTTGTGATCATTCTCATATGCATAAACACAATCATATCATCTCACATCTCATTTTTGATTCACTGGATAGTTTCTAAGGCATCTGCACCTAGGGTTTGTGATCTGAGCAATTCCAAAGCATCTTGAGCCATCCCAAAGGCCACCAATCAACTCAAAGGGGTCCATGTGTGTTCTTACATCATATTCCATCTCCTCAAAGTCAAAAATGCAGAGGAATCACAAGAACTAGGGTTTGAGTGGATGCAGAGCCAGGTTGAACTGCACAGTTGACTGAAAATTAGGGTTTTGGTTTCAGAGGCCATAACTCCAATTTTTTTGGTCATTCTTGTTTCCATTTATCTCTATATGGTATAGGGAGTATACATATCAATTTTCATGAAGAAATTCCATGGGGAAGTCATCTGATCAAGAGTTGACTTTTCAGACAAGTCAGTGCAAAATCAGGGCATCTGAGACCCCCAATGACCCAACCAATGGGTGATCTTCATTATTTTGAGTGTATATGATCTTTATTTGATCATGGAAGAAGGTTGAAGTTCATAGAAATCAAGAATTTAGGGTTTTTGCAAATGTTGACTTTTTGGGCATAGTTGACTTTTCAAGAATGCATTATTTTAGGTCATTTTTCAAGCCATGATTTTGGATCCAAAAATGCTTCAAATGGAAAAACTTTGGTCGTGAAAGTTGTAGATCTCATCTTTCCCTTTCCAAAAAGTACAAGAACATGATCTAATTCATCTTGGATCAAAAGTTATGTTTTGTTAAAGTTGGCAAAAATCACTAAAATTCAAGTTATGCACCAAATGGAAATTTAGCAAAACCTTGAACCAATGCATTTTGTAACTTCTAATTGGCTTCAAACCAGTATGCAAACATTCTACAAGTCACAAAATTCAGAATGAACTAGGCATTGCTCATGCTTCATGACTTTTGGAACAAGATCTTCACATGTGAACCAAAATGTCACAAGTTGCAAAACTCATGATCATGCTCCCTCCTACTTGCAGCCTTGGATGCTGAGCTTTGCTAGCCTCTCACCTCACCTTGCTGCGCCAGCCCATGCCCATGTACTTGCCTAGAACCAAGCCCATGCCTCTCTTACAACCAAGTTGACATTTTGCAAAAGTAAACATCCCAATCAATAAAGGGCAGGTCACATCAACTGACCAATGAGATTAGTTTATGTGGATCACATGCTGGCTAAACATAAGAAGAAGCAAGGCTGAAACTCTCTCCACCACCACATACACAAAAACTCACCATCTTGCAACTTGCTTCGAATTTCTCTATACAGCCTGAAAACACTCAAACCTTTTCCTCCATTCAACTCACCATGTATCACTGAGTAGAAACCACCCAAAGCACAAGCCTAAAACATCCAGAACACCTCATTGCCATCTCTCACTCCCTTCTGCAGATTCATTCGAATCTCCCTCCCTAGCCCACAAACAGCCAAACAAACACCATAGACTTTCTCCATTCACCCTCAGGATCATAAACAACCCCTCACCATGACCTGAAAGTGCCTATTTCACCATTGCCATTTCTGACCAAGCTTGAACAGAAGCTTTCGAAACTCATCAACCAGCCAACTTAAACTCCTTTTGAGTATTCAAACATCTTCTGGGGACCAAGTGGAGTAGTTTGCATTGAAGGAAGTGGCCAGAAAGTCTTCAAACTGAAAGCTTCAAATCTCAAGTAGCTCGAAAATTATTTTTCCAGAAATCATTTTTCTTGTTACAAACTTGTTCATTGTGTTGTCCTGATCATCCTGATGTTCTTAGTTTTTGAAATGGTGATGATTTGAGTATTTAATTTGACTCTGAAACTGGTTTGCCCTAAAAATGTTTGCCTTCGATTCATGTGATTGATGAAGAATAAATTTGTTTGGGGTTAGGGTTTTGATTCAGGAGATCATGGGGTTCATTTCTATGTGCTTAGTTTTCATTTTAGTCACGTTTTTAGGAAGTTTGAAGTTCTCAGGGGAGGAGGTCACCGGAGAAGACGACCGGAGCTCGTCTCCGGTGACCTGAAAGTGTTTAATTATTAATTAGGGTTAGGGCACTGAGTTTGAACGTGAGCCATTGGATTCCATTTCCCGCGCGTGAATAGAAGGCCAGGATCTTTTCATTAAGTTTTAATTATGAATTAATATTTAATTAATCAGGATTAGGTAGGTTTGAATCTGGGCCGTCCAGATGCGCGCCCAGTCAACCCCTTTTAACCCAGCAGCTCATCTCAGCCTCTCATTTAGATTACTTCAGTTTTATTTAGTTTTTATTCATTTTCTTTTCATTTGTTTTGCATTATTTATTAAAAATAGTAAAAAATGTCTAAAAATTATGAAACTTTTTCCTTAAAGTTTTAATAATTTTTTATGACACAAAAATATTTTTTATTTTATTTTTATCATTAAAGAAGTATTTCTAAATATTTAAAAGATTGTTTTTAATTGATTAATGAGAATTAATTAATTAAAAATACTTTTAGGTATTTAAAAATTACAAAAAAATTCATGAAATGTTCTAAGACATTTAGAAACATTGTCCAACCTTCAAACAAAATTTCTTTTTTGATCTTGATGCATTTTAAGAATTTTTCATTGAATTAAATCATTTTTTATGCATTATTTTGATCATGGATTCAAAAATTCATTTCTGCCTATTGGTGAAGGTTGTGACATTGATTCTTTTTGCTTTGTCTTGTGTTTAACATGTAGTTTCTAGGGTAAAAAGGCCATGAATTGTTCTTGCATTTTCAAATTGTTTGGCATTTGTTTTGTTAAGAACCCTAAAAAACCCTAATAACTTAGAAAATCCATATCTTGAATTTGGTTGAGAGTTGAGAGCTCCCCTTTGGGCAGTGGTTCATCATAGGCCTAGGTTTTCTTTGAGTGCCATTTTCCATTTTTACTTTAGGGTTTTGCTTCTGTTTTTGGTTTGTGTTTGATGTATGATCCATAAACCCTAATTTGGGCTTTCATTTGCATCCCTCTTGCATTCCCTTGCATAACATGACTTGCCTTTGCATCTTGTGCATTCTTATGATTCATTTGACATCTTAAGACATGAATAAAGCATCTTTGATCATTGCATTGCATATTTGCCATGTCATTTGTCTTGTATGATTCATAACTTTTCATGTGTATCCATGCTTCTAAGCTTGCACCATTTGCACCCATGAACTTGTATGAGCATATCCATGCCTTGCCTCATGTTTGTAGCACTCCATAGCATCATTATCATCACCAACATGCTTCTGGTTTTGTTTTTCTTCATACCATTTCATCTCATTTTGCATTGCATTACACTTTCTTTTTCTAACATTTCAGGTGGTAAGTAAACTTGAGAAGTGAATTTGCCTTCACTTCTCATAACTTTTCTTTTCATCTCTCTTGCATCCATTGCTGCATTTCTATATGTGTTTGAGATTGAGCTTGCTCATTCTTGTTCTTCCCACTTTCTTTCTCCAAGTGACTTGACTTCTTAAATGAAGCAAGTTACTTTGCTTCTCTTAATCCTTTCATCTGCTTCCTGGTGGTTCCATTGAAGATCTTCTTGTTAAGCCTCACAAACCTTAGGAACAACCAAGCATGACAATGAATTAGGGTTTTGATTAGTCTCCCTTCATAGTTTTACCTTTGTGTCTCTTTTGAGTCATCTCTTCTCACCTCATAATCAGGGACTAAACCCTAAAGGCTTTAAGGCTTTGTGATTAAGCTTATGCCTGCATCCTTCTCTTAGGATGGAGTGTATAACTTTAATCCTAAGTCTTGAACCCTTTATGTGTTTAAATATTTTAATCAATCCATCTAATAATTATCAAGACATTACACTTGTAACTTGGGCCTTGCATTAGGGTTCTAATTCTTCCTTAAGTGGTTAAGAAGGACTAACCCTAGTGTTAATGGACAAGTCCCCCTCAAGTTGTCTTACAAATCATAAAAAACACTTCATCATCATATCATTAATAAAATCCACTTAATAAAGGCTTGTTTTGTCATGGGTTCAATCCCTAATCATGGATTAAGTTGAGGAGTCATCCTCAGCTTAAACATTCTCATCTATCATCCTTCTTTTAGGATGGTGTAATGGGTCTGTTTAATCCCTGATTATGGCTTAACCTCATTACTCAACACTAAACAAAAACACCAAAAACATCTAAATAATCACAAGTAGGTTAATGATCTTAATCCTACACCAAAGGTGATTAAGTGTGAGAATCTGACTTCACACTTAAGGTATTCTCATTACCCCTAATCAGAGGGAAGATGTGATGAGTTTACTAAATCCATTGGTTTAGGCTTAAACTCATTAGCTTATGACAAACTTCAAAAAGCAATAAAAGACTGAAAACTCAAAAACAAACAATAATCGTCTCCTCCGGGATTCTTTTCTCATCACCTTCACTCACAAACGAGAACTCGCTTCTTCCGTCTAATGCAAGACAGTAAGCACCTGAGCCAGACAGGTCATACACTTGAGCATAGGCAAGTAAGCAGTTCATCAGCCAATTCACCTTTTAGTCTCTTTGGGTCGAACTACGGTGTTCTGACTTCCTCATTGCACGAGAGGATACGTAGGCATAACTTAACAGTTATCGAACAAAAGTCTCTGTACATTCCCCCTCTTTCTAGCTTTATTCTTTAGCCTCATTATCATGAGCATCTTACTCCTGTCCTTACACTGACACTGTACATTTATACACTTCACTTCTTACACTGACACCTGTACATCCTTTTCCAGCTCTTTGATACACAAATTGCACTGACACTACCCCTTTAAAACACAAATCTTTTAAGCGTGGATCCCGTCGAGTACGACGGACAATCTGGGTGCTAATACCTTCCCAGGTTGTAACCAACCCCCTTTCTCAGTCTCTCTGGTTCGCAAACCGTCTTATCCATCTTTTTCTAGGTCTATGCAGCATTACCTTTCCTCCGGGATAAAAATGCCTAGCTGGCGACTCTATTCATTCTCCAGTGAGTTCACGGCTGTGTGTTCTCACTGTTCCTTTCGCCGACCGTTCGCGTCTGTACCTTCATCTGACCCCGTTTCATTTGTCGGGAGCGACAACCGTCAACATTGGCAGTGAAGATGCAAAGAAAGAAATCAAGATAGGGGCCAATCTGCAGGCCGATGTCAAACAAGAGTTGATCAGTATGCTGGGAGAGTATGTGGATATCTTTGCTTGGTCATATCAAGATATGCCAGGTTTAGATACCGACATCGTGATGCATAAGCTACCCCTGAGAGAAGACTGTCCTCCTGTAAAGCAAAAATTGAGAAGAACTCGCCCGGATATGGCGATGAAGATCAAAGAGGAGGTACAGAAACAGTGGGATGTCGGGTTCCTTGCCGTAACTAGTTACCCACCTTGGGTAGCTAACATCGTACCAGTACCTAAGAAGGACAGCAAGGTCCGGATGTGCGTTGACTATCGAGATTTGAACAGAGCAAGCCCAAAGGACGATTTTCCGTTGCCGCACATTGATGTGTTGGTCGACAATACTGCTCAATTCTCGGTGTTCTCCTTCATGGATGGATTCTCCGGTTATAATCAGATAAAAATGGCGCCGGAGGACATGGAGAAGACAACGTTCATTACCCCGTGGGGAACATTCTGCTATAAGGTCATGCCCTTTGGTTTGAAGAACGCCGGGGCAACTTATCAGCGGGCAATGGTCACATTGTTCCATGACATGATCCACAAGGAGATCGAATGTTATGTGGATGATATGATTGCAAAGTCCAAAGACGAAGAGGAGCATTTGGTTAACCTAAAGAAGTTATTTGATAGATTGATCAAGTACAAGCTGAGGTTGAATCCGAACAAGTGCACTTTCGGAGTGCGTTCCGGAAAATTGCTGGGTTTCATTGTAAGTCAAAGAGGAATTGAGGTAGATCCTGCTAAAGTGAAAGCTATTCAAGATATGCCTGCACCGAGGACAGAAAAGGAAGTGCGCGGGTTCTTAGGTAGATTGAACTACATTTCTCGGTTCATATCTCATCTAACTGCCACATGCGAACCGATATTCAAACTGCTAAGAAAAGAGCAAACGGTCAGATGGAACGATGATTGCCAAAGAGCTTTCGACAAAATAAAGGAATATTTGCAGGAGCCTCCAATTCTGATGCCTCCGGTGGAGGGGAGACCATTAATCATGTACTTGACCGTGCTAGAAGGGTCGATGGGGTGTGTGCTCGGCCAACATGACGAGTCTGGTCGAAAAGAGTACGCCATTTACTACCTTAGCAAAAATTTTACCGACTGTGAATCCCGATACTCACTGCTCGAGAAAACTTGTTGCGCTTTGGTATGGGCTGCTCGCCGACTGAGGCAGTACATGTTGACCCATACCACACTTCTCATTTCCAAGATGGATCCTGTTAAGTACATCTTTGAGAAACCAGCATTGACCGGAAGGGTTGCTAGATGGCAGATGATTTTAACTGAATATGACATCCAGTACACTTCTCAGAAAGCCATCAAAGGAAGTGTATTGTCGGAATACCTTGCTCAGCAACCTCTTGAGGATGACTATCAGCCGATGAGATTTGATTTCCCTGATGAGGACATCATGTACCTCAAAACAAACGATTATGAGGAACCACTTCCGGAGGAGGGGCCTGACCCTGAATCCAAATGGAAGTTGATGTTTGATGGGGTCGTCAATATCAATGGTCGTGGAGTTGGTGCCGTACTCATTAATCCTGAAGGTGTCCACTTACCCTTCGCTGCCAGAATTACTTTTGGCTGCACCAACAATGAAGCGGAATACGAGGCGTGTATAATGGGAATAGAGGAGGCAATTGATCTTAGGATTAAGAACCTCGATATATTCGGAGATTCAGCCCTCGTCATTAACCAAATTACCGGCAAGTGGTATACACATCAAGAGCATCTAGTTCCTTACAGGGATTATGCTAGAAAACTGTTGACATTCTTCACGACAGTTGAGCTCAAATACATACCACGTGACGAAAATCAATTTGCCGATGCTTTGGCCACTCTCTCTTCGTCGATTAAAGTCATGTGTTGGAATTTTGTGCCCAGAATTGACATCTCTAGGCTTGACTCTCCAGCTTATGCTTTCTCTGTAGACGCCGTGTCTGACGAGAAACCTTGGTATTTTGATATCAAGTTATTCCTGGAGAAGCAAGAGTACCCAACAGGGGCATCTTCCAAAGACAAAAAGACCTTGAGGCGACTTGCTGCTAGTTTCTTCTTAAACACAGACGGGGTTTTGTACAAGAGGAACTTCGACATGTTCTTGCTCAGATGCGTGGATAGACACGAAGCAAGTCTGTTGATGCAGGAAGTCCATGAAGGATCTTTTGGTACCCATGCAGGGGGGCATGCTATGGCAAAGAAACTGCTGAGATCAGGGTATTACTGGATGACAATGGATGCAGACTGTTGTTCATTCGCTCGTAAATGCCACAAGTGCCAAATATATGCAGATAAAGTGCATGTTCCTCCGAACCCGCTCAACATCATGTCATCTCCTTGGCCTTTCTCTATGTGGGGCATTGACATGATCGGGAAGATCGAGCCAACTGCTTCGAATGGTCATCGCTTCATCCTGGTCGCGATTGATTACTTTACAAAGTGGGTAGAAGCAGCGTCTTATGCCAATGTCACTCGTCAAGTGGTGGCAAGATTTCTGAAAAGAGATATCATATGTGTAACACGGTGGGAGAACTGACTTTAGTTATGTTGCGGATAGCAAGAGTCGCCACCGACTTTTATTTTATCCAAAAGGAAAGGGTATAAAAGAACAGGAAAGACCTTAAGAGATATTTTTGGGTCCGGGGGGTAGGTTATGTAAAGGGAAGGTGTTAGCACCCTTTACATCCATGGTTATCCATGGGCTCTTAGTTACTTAGCTCACTTTTGAATTGTTTTTGAAAGTGTAGTGTGTGAATAGAAAAATTTTCATAATAGTTGATAATGATCCATGTACGGATGCGTAAAAACTTGTGTTTGAAAATTTATTTGAAATTGAAAAGTTTGAAAAGTTTTGAATGAAGTGAGCAAGTACATAAGAGGAACCTACCCTAAAGTTTTAAGTCTTTTCTGTTCTTTACCCTTTAAGTGGCAAGACTATCCCTATTATTAAGGAATAGGTAGTCATTACCTTGGATATGAGGGACATGTGAGGGACATCTGTTTATGAAGGCAACTGTGGGGTGTATTAAGCATTTAGGAGGGACTATCATCATTATTCGAAGGGACTTGATCTTTAAAGGCAACCATTAGGGACTTGATGATTTTTTCTTTTAAGGGACTTGCTTTATACACCCCACTTGACCTTATTAGTAGGCAACATTGAGGGATAACCTTAGGAATGTGAGATGGCGATTAAAAATCGACTTACGTGTGTGAGTGTTCAATATTATTTATCTTTAATTAAAATGATCTAAGTTAATTTTTAAATAGAATACATATTTGCACTCCCTAAATTACTAACCATAGCATAAAAATTAAATATTTAAATATTTACAAAATTACACCAAGAAGCAATTACATAATAATTATAATAAGCAAATTAAAATAAATAGCAAAAATAAATATATAAGCAAAATATAAATAAATAAGCAAAAAATAATAAATAAGCAATAAATAAATAAATAGGGGTTAGTAATAATAATAATTAAAAAAGTTTAAATAATATTAGTGAGATAATAATAAGCCAAAGTTAGTAATAATAATAATAAAAATAATTAAGTAAGGTTAGTAAAATAATAATAATAAAAAGTTAATAATAACATGGTTAACAATAATAAATATAATTAACAAAATATTATAAGAACAAAAATTAAAATAATAAACAAAGGTTAGATTTTTAATAATTAAATAATTATTATAGTATTTTAACTTATGTACAAATTATTAATTTATTTTTAGACATATTATAATTACAAAATTATTTACATATATATATATATATATATATATATATATATATATATATATATATATATATATATATATATATATATATATATATATATATATATATATATATATATATATATATATATATATATATATATATTAAAAGAATAAAAATTTATATTATAGACAATTTATAATTACATACAGAAAAGTTTGATTATATTTTCATTTATTAAATTTAATTATGTTAAATGAATATGTACAAATTATAAAAAATAAAAATTAAGTTTTTAATAAGTATTTAGAAAATAAATTAGGGTTTTGAAAATTAGGATTATGTTTTAAAAATATTTTTTAGGGTTTTTAATTTAATATACAAAACTATTTTAATAATATGCACATATTATATTTACACATGATAAAGAAAATAATTTCAGAAAATTTATATATTTTAGAATTTGGAAAATATTAAACATGCTTCATTGTTTTTTAATTATTTAGAAAACATATATATAAGACTATATTTAATTTAATAATAGAATAATCAAATAAAAGAAAAAAAAACAAAAAAATGTGAGAACTTACCTCACTGGGGTTTGAACCCAGGTCAGTCTGTTTTCCAGCAACAAGAAATACCACCAGGCTACCACACACGTAGGTGAAAGGGAGAAGAGAATAATTGCTTTTGTGCTTTATCATGAGAAAATCCAGAAAATAAAAGAAAGCAAAAAGGCCTGGGGGAGGATTGAACCCAGGACCTTTGAACATTCACGCGCACGCATCACCACCCGGCTGGAAGAGCCCATCTGCTAGTGTGTTGGCAACCATACATAATATATTATGTACACTTAACCTGAAAAATAAAAGAAAAAAAATGCACCCAGCCAAGTATCGAACCAGTGCCCTCACACCATACGCGTATCAGCCTTACCACTGGGACAAACGTGCGTTTGTGAAACATAACCAGGATTAATTCATAATATTTTTAAACGAAATTTGAATTTTTAAAACAGGCGCGAATTGGCTTCGTCTTCTTCCTTATAACCTTCGAAATTTCCTGCGAATCTAACTATGAGTTTTCCTGCGAAAAACAACTTCCAGCAAAACCTACAAAAATCAATGGCCAACAAAACCATACAATTTCACAAAATCAAACACAGCAACATAATCCAGACACTCATGCGATTCATCCTGTGTTTTTAGAATCCATTTATGTTCCTTAAATCAAAAATCCCTAAACCTAGGTCCAAACCCTAACAATGGTGTTTCATGAATCAGCCACGGTTTCTTTGATTTTCCTGCCCAGAAACGTTCTATATCACATAACAAACAATATTAGCCAAGCAAATTTCATTGAAACACAACAAATTAATGCAATCGAAAAAATTATATTCAAGAACAAATTGGATTCGGGTAGAGCATTATGGCACGATTTGGATGCATATGAATGATGGTTTATGATCAGTGATATCCAATGAAGCTCTCCATGTTCTTATTTTACCTTCTAGTGCTCTGAATCAAGGAATCTGAATATGAGTTTTGGATGGATTTTTTGAGGTTTGGAACTTACACTTAGAGGCAGCAAATTCGTCCATGAGTGATAAGGTTATGTTCTGTACTTATATGTGAATGAATTAGGTTAAGAAAATTGAATTGTTGTGTGGAGATTTTGATTCAAAAAGATTGAAATTGATCATGTCTTAAAAGTCAAATATTTGTGTATTATGGCTTGCTATCTTTGGATCAATCTCATGATTTCCTTCCCTTTCAATTCCAATCATCAATTAAGACTTTCTAGAAGCCTAATCCACATAAAATCTCTTATTTTCATATTTTATTTTTATTTAAAATGATTTTTAATGATTTAAATCAAAATAAATAAAAACAAAATAATAAAAATTCTGAATTTTAGTCATTTGGGTCGTGCATGATGATAGTGTATGGGTTGGATCATAACTTGACAAGCCCATTTGGAGAAAATTGGTTCTAGACCTCCTTTTTCATCATAAACCATCACAAAATTTCCCAACTTTGCAAGGGCACATCTCCCTCAATTTTAATGGTATGAGGGTGTTCTTGGACATTTTGGAAAGCTTGAAGAGTCCTCTAAACAACCCCATTGGTTTCATGTCCATATCATTTACCAATCTCAAGTTATGCCCTTTTGAAGTTGTTGACTTTTTGTTGACTTTTGAAATGACCTATAATGTCTTAGCTCATATCTTCCAAATGAAGCATTTTTGGGCTTGACTTGCAAGATCAAAGTTGTAGAGAATTCAATTTCCTTCAAAATGAGCTTTGAGTGGAGACTTGGTGATGAATCATGTGAAAGTTATGGCTGGTCAAAGTTCAGTTGACTTTTACTAAGGAAACCCTAATTTAGAAACTCCTGATTCTTGATGATCTGGAATCTTCTTGATGAATCATGATCAACCCTTGATCAAATGATGAATTTTACTTCATATACTTGATGTTGGCAAAAAATCATGAAGTTTGACTTTGGTTTGACCACAGTTGACCTCAGTTTGACTTTTTGACTGCATTGACTGATTTTGACTTATCTGATCATTTGACTGAGCAAACTTTTGGGAAAAGTCTTGAAACTTGTCATGGGGGTTCTTATACACATATAAGATATTATGAGGCTCACTTGAGGTCTTGGAAGTCCATTTAGCCTGATTAAAGTCAAAACCCTAGTTTTGGATGCACTGCTTAGGAGGTGCATTGTCTGAGAGAATTGTCAACTCTTTTGACCAATTGTGAACTTTGTGAACCTTGTGAATCATTATAAAATGTCTTGTGGACCTCATGGGAGGTATTGTGAACCTTGTGAACCTTGTGAACCTTCATGAAGTGACTTGTAGACTTCATGAACCTCATGAAAGGTCTTGTAAATGTTGAGAAACTTGTGAACCTTGTGAACCTTCATAAAGTAACTTGTAGACTTCATGAACCTCATGAAAGGTATTGAATGCATTGAGAAATTTGTGAACCTTGTGAACCTTCATAAAGTAACTTGTAGACTTCATGAACCTCATGAAAGGTATTGAATGCATTGAGAAATTTGTGAACCTTGTGAACCTTCATAAAGTAACTTGTAGACTTCATGAACCTCATGAAAGGTATTGAATGCATTGAGAAATTTGTGAACCTTGTGAACCTTTTTAGAACACAAAGTCTTGTATTGTGAGGGCAAATTTTGGGGTGCAACAATATGCAGATATGGAGTACCCGAAAGGATCATTACTGACAATGGTTCTAATCTCAACAACAAGATGATGGCAGACTTATGTCGGGACTTCAAAATACAGCATCACAATTCTTCTCCTTACCGACCAAAGATGAATGGTGCGGTAGAGGCAGCTAATAAGAATATCAAGAAGATTGTGCAGAAAATGGTTGTCACCTACAAGGATTGGCATGAGATGTTACCGTTTGCTTTGCATGGGTACCGAACGTCGGTCAGGACATCAACAGGGGCAACTCCCTTCTCTCTAGTGTATGGCATGGAAGTAGTCCTGCCTGTGGAAGTAGAGATTCCTTCACTGCGCGTGATGATGGATGTCAAGCTGGATGAGGCTGAATGGGTGTGTGCTCGTTACAATCAGTTATGTCTAATTGAGGAAAAGAGATTAGCGGCTATCTGTCATGGTCAGCTTTATCAGAGGAGAATGAAGCGGGCATTCGATCAACGAGTACGTACTCGAGAGTATCAAGTGGGAGAGCTTGTGTTGAAGAGAATCGTTCCGCCAGGTTCAGATAACAGGGGCAAGTGGACCCCAAACTACGAAGGACCATTCATAGTGAAGAAAGTCTTCTCAGGAGGAGCACTGATGCTCACCACTATGGATGGAGAGGACTTCCCATCCCCTGTTAACTCGGACGCAGTTAAAAAATACTTCGCATAAAGAGACCCGCTGGACACAAAAACAGAATGTAAGTCCAGGCAAGAAAAGGGCATCTCGGCGAGCTAAAAACAGAATAAAAAGCTCGGGCAAAAATTAGGGAAATAAATATAAAAAAATGTGTACACCCGCTGAGTTGAAAAGCCACATTGGACAGCTCAGACAAAAAAGGGTATCCCGGTGGATTGAAAACCCGAGAGGGCGATCCACGCAGAATAAGGGAATAAGCGAACAACTGTGATCCGAGTTATCTGAACCACATCATCGTTTCGTACAGTTTGACAATATCAGAAGGATAGGAAATAGCTCCCTTGTCCTCTCAGAAAGCCGAAACAGAATGGAGAGTCTTGAAGACATGCAGGTCATAGCAGAAATGGAACTCCTTGGAATGCCATGTACATTGCCATTAGGATAGTTTTTTTTCTCAATTTTTATAGTGGCGGCCTCTTTCCAGGTGGTTGCTTCCTGATGTAAATCTTTGCCTATTCAGAGGCCATCCAATAAAAATAATATTCAGTCAAAAAAGCTGTGTGTGTTTATTTTTGTTCGCAAAAAGCTGTGGTGATGTCTTCATGTTGATACTGGATATCAGTACTAGGTCTTTATATAAGTCGTCTCTGAATCATTTATGCAACATGATTTGAGTTGTTGGATGGACCAGTAGAAATAAATCTTGTGATGATTATCTCTTCTGGAAGTATTTTGGATTAGGGAATAGATCTTTGTACAGACCGTTTGCCTATTCTCCAAGAGCCCAAAAGAACGTCAGGATTTGTTCTTAAGGATCAAAAGAACGTCAGGATTTGTCCTTCTGAGTAAAATGTCTTGAACAAGGAGTCAAAAGAGCGTCAGGATTTGCTCTTAAGGGTCAAAAGAACGTCAGGATTTGTTCTTCTGAAAAATATCTTGAACAAGTAGCCAAAAGAGCATCAGGATTTGCTCTTAAGGGTCAAAAGAACGTCAGGATTTGTTCTTCTGAAAAAGTCTTGAACAAGGGGCCAAAAGAGCGTCAGGATTTGCTCTTAAGGGTCAAAAGAACGTCAGGATTAGTTCCTCTGAAAAATGTCTTGGAGGATGAAGCAATTCTGAGGTAATAATGTGATATGCTTTCAGGAGACTGGAGTAATCCTGATGTAACAGCATGTCTTCAGGAGGATAGAGCAATCCTGATGATCATAAGTTTCTTTGTTGGATAATTAACCTGAAGACAATGTAACATTCTGTATAATAATATTAGTTTATGCTTTATGTATGCATGCATAGTATGATGCACCTAAGTAAATGTATTATGTATTTATGGATATGTATGTTATGGTATGATGTAAATGATGTATGTATGAGATGATGCTTCCTGAAGCGTCTGGATATCTTTGTATAACAACTACTGGCCAGGGAAAATAAATCCCGATTCGTTGTTGAAGAATATATTATACATAACCTTCCGTCTGCTGGGGATGACAAGGTATAGATAACCTCCCGGATGTTGGGGATAATAAGGTATACATAACCTTCGTCTTTGTTTGATGGTAGGATTATAACATCCCGTCTTCGTTCGTCGCGCCCTTATTGGAAAGTAAATTCCCGAATATCCGTATGAGGATAAAAGAGATGGATATAAAATCCAGGGGAGATAAGACTTTATGAAGATGGATTCGTCCTACTGAGGGTTTTGTAGTTTTCTTGTAAAGAGGAACCGGTGAAGCTTTGTTGAAATCCTTCCCTCGTTCGTCTTTAGTAAATACTATTACTGCATTTTCATGCATTTCTGGTAAACATCAATCATATTCAAAAGCATACATACATTCAAACACAACCAATGGACGTTTCGCTTATGTAAATAGGGTAAAAGTAAATCTGGATTCAAAAGATGGAATTTATTTATATCAAAAAGTGACTCATACACGGGTAAGTTTGTACAAGGAGACATAAACCCTAGTAAGAGGATTTTGTCATAAAGTTTTTACAAAACAGGAAAAATCAGCTATGTGGGAAACAATCCTATTGAGTTTCAATTCTACTATTGCCATTATCTTCAAGTATCTCATCTTCTGTTGTTCAGACGGAAACGATTGGATTGAGCTTGATCTGTTCGAACTTGAGTAAGTAGTACAACTGGTTGCAGTTTTATGGGTGATCCAAACGAGACATAGTCATACGCTTTAATCCCTAACTTTTGCCTGGATTGCCCTTTCAGGTTTTCAATCCACCGGGATACCCTTTTTTGCCCAAGCCGCCTTTTCAGGTTTTCGACTTGCCGGGTGTACATCTTTTTATATATATCCCTAATTTTTGCCCAAACCCTTTTGGTTTGCCGGGATGCCCTTACTTTTGCCTAGGCCAGTCAACCTAGCGGGTCTCTTTTTATGCGTAGTATTTTTTAACTATGTCTGCGTTTACAGGCTGTGGAAAGTCTTCACCATCCATTGTAGTCAGTATCATGGCACCTCCTGAGAACACTGTCTTGACTACAAATGGTCCTTCATATGTTGGAGTCCACTTGCCCCTAGGATCACCCTGTGGTAATATGATATGCTTGATTACCAAGTCACCAACCTGATATACCTTTGGCTTAACCTTCTTATTAAAAGCTTTGATCATTCGTTTCTGGTACATCTGGCCATGACAAACTGCTGCTAACATCTTCTCATCAATCAAATTTAACTGGTCCAGTCGAGTCTGAATCCACTCATCTTCATCCAAGCCTGCATCCTTCATAATTCATAAGGAGGGAATCTGAACTTCAATGGGCAGAACTGCTTCCATACCATAGACTAAGGAGAATGGGGTTGCCCCTGTTGAAGTACGTATTGTAGTACGATAACCATGAAGAGCAAATGGTAACATCTCATGCCAATCCTTGTAAGTAACAGTCATCTTCTGTACGATCTTCTTAATGTTCTTATTAGCAGCCTCAACTGCCTCATTCATCTTTGGACGATACGGAGAAGAGTTATGATGCTTAATCTTGAACTGCGTGCAGAGATCAGTAATCATAGTGTTGTTCAGATTAGAGCCATTGTCAGTGATAATCCTCTCAGGGATTCCATATCTACATATGAGATTATTCTTAATGAACCGAGCCACAACATTCTTTGTAACAGATGCAAATGAAGCTGCCTCCACCCACTTCGTGAAGTAATCAATAGCAACCAGGATGAAACGATGCCCATTAGAAGCAGTAGGCTTGATCTCACCAATCATATCAATGCCCCACATGGCAAAGGGCCAAGGAGCAGTCAACACATTCAATGGTGATGGAGGTACATGAACTTTATCAGCATAGATTTGACACTTGTGACATGTTCTAGAGTGTTGATAGCAATCAGCTTCCATGGTAGACCAATAGTAACCTGCTCTCAATATCTTCTTTGCCATAGTATGACCACTAGAATGAGTGCCAAAGATCCCATCATGCATATCTCCCATAATCTCAATTGCTTCCTTTTTATCCACACAACGAAGCAACGTTGAATCATGATTGCGCTTGTACAAAATGCCATTACTCAAAAAGAACTTTGCAGAAAACCTTCTCAAGAACTTTCTATCTTTGACAGATGCCCCTTCAGGAAACTCCTGAGCTTCAAGATATCTTTTCACTTCATAGAACCAAGGCTTCTCCTCTACCCCTTCAGTGTCAATCTCATTGCAGTATGCAGGCTTTTCAAATCTATCAATAGTAATCTTGGGAGTTTCATCATCACAGCTGATCTCAAACATAGATGCCATGGTAGCTAATGCATCTGCCAACTGATTCTCTCTTCGTGGAATGTGTCCAAAGGTAATCTCTTTAAAATGTGGGATTAAAGACAACACATGCTCTCTGTAAGGAATGAGGTTATCATGCTTGGTATCCCAATCTCCTTTAATCTGACTTACTACCAGGGCTGAATCTCCATACACATCAAGGAACTGAATTTTCATATCAATAGCAGCTTTAATACCCAGGATACATGCCTCATACTCAGCCATGTTATTGGTACAATAGAAACAAAGTCTGGCAGTAATCGGGGTATGACAACCTTCAGGGGAACTAATCACAACACCAACACCATTACCAAGTGCATTGGAAGCACCATCAAAAACCATAGTCCATCGGGATCCTTGTTCAGGTCCGTCATATTGTCCAGGTTCTTTGGTAATAATCATAATGTCTTCATCAGGGAACTCAAAATTCATTGACTGATAATCATCCACTGCTTGATGAGCCAAATGATCAGCAATAACACTTCCTTTAATGGCCTTCTGAGTAGTATACTGTATGTCATATTCTGTCAAGATCATTTGCCATCTGGCAATTCTTCCGGAGAGAGCAGGTTTCTCAAATATGTACTTGATTGGATCCATCTTTGAAATCAACAAGGTAGTATGGGTCAACATATACTGTCTTAGTCGGCGAGCAGCCCATGCCAAAGCGCAGCAAGTTTTCTCGAGCAGTGAGTATCTTGTTTCACAGTCGATAAACTTTTTGCTAAGGTAGTATATTGCCTGCTCTTTTCGACCAGACTCGTCATGTTGCCCCAACACACATCCCATTGAATTGTCTAACACTGTTAAGTACATAATCAAGGGTCTTCCATCAACTGGTGGCATCAAAATTGGGGGTTCTAACAGATATCTCTTGATTTCATCAAAGGCAGTCTGGCACTCATCATTCCATTCCATCACCTGATCTTTCTTCAACAACTTGAAGATTGGCTCACAGATGGCAGTTAACTGGGAAATAAATCTTGCAATGTAGTTCAATCGTCCCAAGAAACCTCTAACCTCCTTCTCAGTACGGGGAGCTGGCATTTCTCGTATAGCTTTCACTTTTGCAGGATCCACTTCAATACCTTTTCCACTGACAATAAAACCCAGGAGCTTTCCAGATCTAACCCCAAAAGTACACTTGTTTGGGTTCAACCTCAACTTGTATTTCTTCAACCTCTCAAACAACTTGTGCAGATGATCAAGATGTTGCTCTTCATTCTGAGACCTGGCTATCATATCATCTACATATACCTCTATCTCATGATGAATCATATCATGAAACAAAGCCACCATAGCACGCTGATATGTTGCCCCTGCATTCTTCAAACCAAATGGCATTACCTTATAGCAAAAGGTGCCCCACTGTGTCACAAATGTTGTCTTCTCCATATCTTCAGGTGCCATCTTGATTTGATTGTAACCAGAGAAACCATCCATAAAAGAGAATACCTTATGCTGAGCAGTGTTGTCTACCAGAATATCAATATGAGGGAGTGGAAAGTCATCTTTAGGGCTAGCCTTATTCAAATCTTTGTAGTCTACACACATACGTACCTTACCATCTTTCTTAGGAACTGGTACCACATTTGCAACCCACTGAGGATAAGAAGTCACTGCTAAGAACCCTGCATTGAACTGTTTCATTACCTCTGCCTTGATCTTTTCTGACATTTCAGGACGCATACGACGAACCTTCTGCTTCTTTGGACGACAATCTTCTTTCACTGGAAAACGGTGAACCACAATGTCTGTATCCAACCCTGGCATATCTTCATAAGACCAAGCAAAGATCTCCACATAGTCACGTAACATCTGAATCAACCTGCTCTTGACACTGTCCTCTAAATCAGCCCCTATCTTGACCTCTTTTCTGTTTTCTTCAGTTCCCAGATTCACAACTTCGACTGGCTCTTCATGTGGCTGTATAGCTTTCTCTTCTTGCTGTAACAACCTAGCAAGCTCTACAGGTATTTCAAAATCGTCCTCATTTCCGTCTTCAGTTTGATAGGTCGGATTCTCGAAATTATAATTGGCAATAGTAGAACTGTTATCAACAGGATCCAGAGTGGATGAGGATCTGCATTTTAGTGATGTGGGTGTGTGTAAGAACACATAGCTGATAAAACAAAAAATAAAAGAAAAGAAAGACAAGGAACACAATATTTACGAAAACGAAACGTCCACTGATTTTATTGAATGAAGTATGCAAATGAAATGACGGCCCGTAACAAGCATACCATTGTGCCCCGGGTAAGGCACATGGCTTGAAAGTTTTATTGTTCAAGAAATTACAAATTTAAAATATAACAACACAGTAATAGTATTTACTCCTGACTAAAGGAGATAGGGATAACATCTTCAGCTTTCCAATTATTGAGTCCAGCACCCACAGTAGGAAAAATCCATGCATCCAAGTTGTAGTCTTCATCTTGATCTCCCACAGCATTAATCTGGTCCTTCACAACCCCTTGATTAGTGACACGGGCAGCACGAGCACGACGAATAGCCTTCTGGGACTCTGTAGTGAAACCCAAACCAAACTTGTCAGACTTGTATGGAATATCAGGAAGCTGACCCCAAATAGTACAACCACCTTCATCCACCACAGCTCTAGCATCATTGAGGGAGGCCATGGCCATTGTTGGAGGCTTTCTGGTGACCACAGGAACTTTCTTCACAACAGGAGGAGCTACATAATCATTAACAACCCAGGGAACCACTTCAAACGTCTGACACGGAGTTTCAATGTATTCACCTTCCATTTCCAGATACTTGAAGGTATTCACATGGCTGACAAAGTATTCTTCTTCTCCATAGACAGTAACAACCTTTCCATCCACCGGATATCTCAACTTTTGGTGCAATGTAGAGGTTACAGCACCTGCCCCATGGATCCAGGGACGACCAAGCAGACAAGAGTACGAAGGACGAATATCCATCACAAAAAATGTAGCAGTAAACACCTGGGAGCCAACTTTGATTGGAAGATCAATTTCCCCATGTACTACTCTTCTAGAACCATCAAAAGCCTTCACCACAATGTTACTGGGCTTTAGCACAGCATCTTCAGGACTCAGCTTATTCAGGACTTCCTTAGGCAACACATTCAAGGAGGAACCATTGTCTATCAGCACATGTGACAAGGTAGTGCCCCTGCATTCAATTGAAACATGCAAGGCCCTGTTATGATCCCTCTTGGCAGGGGTCAAATCAGCATCAGAGAATCCTAACCCATTGTCATAGGTCAAGTGGGCAACACAGTTCTCAAATTGGTCAACAGAAATTGCACTGGGTACATGAGCAGTCTTCAGAAACTTGATCAAGGACTTGGCATGAGCCTCAGAACATAACAACAAGGACAGCATAGAAATCTTTGAGGGAGTATGCCCCAATTGATCAACAATGTCATAATCACTCTTGCGAATGATCTTCAATACTTCTTCCATCTGCTTAGAGAGGTCATCAGCAGCTGGCACATCAGTAGATACAGGCTCAATAACAGGACCCTTGCCCCGAGCATCAGTGGTGGAAGCAGGAGTAACTGCATTCTTAGAAGCAACTGGAGGAGAGAAGACTCTTCCACTACGAGTGATCTTGCTAGATCCAGCAATATTGTCAACATCAACAGGCACATCAGCTACAGGCTCTTGCTTAACACCATGGATGTAAACATCAGACCCATAGTGCCAAGGTACAGCTTTGTCAGACGTATACGGGATAGGACCAGGAGTAGTAATGACCACAGGAGCTACTCTGGCTTCAGCAACAACTTTCACGGGACCTTCAGTAGTAATTTTGATTGGACCCTGATGAGTGATTTTAATGGGACCCTTTGAAGTGATTCTTATTGGTACTTTGTCAACCATGTCAACCTCTTCAATCTTCCTACCCTGAGTCAGATGATCCACCATACTTTCTACAGACGACGGAGTCCTCTCAAACACTATAGTATACTTATCCATGAGACGTTGAATTCCATCTCTCAATATGAAGCAACTATCCGGCTTATAGGTGCAATACAAACAATCTTCACGACAACCTGGAAAGATCCCAGCTTGTACTAACCTCTTTTTGATAACAGACAGTGGTGTGGTCAACTCCATAACTGAATAGACATGTAGATCTTCATCAATAACATTGACAGCCTTCTCGTGATTTGGCATTGGAGCAGTAATCACATTGGGAGTACCCGGAGGATCAAACTCAATTTCTCCCGCATCAATCATATCTTGAATTTTATTCTTCAAGATCCAGCAGTTATTAGTATCATGTCCCTGACAGTTTGAATGATATGCACATCGTGCATTGGGATTGTACCTGGGAGAGGTAACATTAGGATTCTGAGGAGCCTCTTTCAAGGTAATGAGTTCAGCCTTCAACAAGTGTTGCAATGCCTGAGCCATTGACATGTTGATCTTCGTGAACTGTCTTCTAGCCCTCTGTTGGTTGCCCTGTGGCTGCTCTGTTGGTGCAGGAGTTGGATTTGAAATATGCACTACACTAACAGACTGATGCCTTCTGTTACGATCAGGTTGACCATAAACAGCATTGGATTCTTTCTTCCCTGTGGGAGGCTTCTTTGCAGCACCTGATGAGGAAGCACCCACTTGGATCTTACCATTCTTTATACCATTTTCTACTCGCTCTCCTGTCATTATCAACTCAGTGAAGCCAGATGATGAGCTTCCAATGAGATGACTGTAAAACGGACCATTCAGCGTACACATAAACATATCAACCAATTCCCTATCAGTCAAAGGGGGTTGAACTCTTCCAGCTAAATCTCTCCACTTCTGAGCATACTCTTTAAAACTTTCTTTGGCACCCATAGACATGCTCTGAAGCTGCATGCGAGTGGGGGCTAAGTCAGCATTGTATTGATACTGCTTATAGAAAGCTTCAGCAAGATCATTCCAGTCTCTGATGTTGACACTCTCCAACTGATAATACCACTCCAACTGAGCTCCAGATAAACTCTCTTGAAAAAAGTGGATCCACAACTTCTTGTCAGCGGTGTGGGGTTGAATTTTTCTAACATAAGACCTCAGATGCAGTTTGGGACAAGAGACCCCATCATAGACAACAAATGTAGGAACCTTGAACCCAATGGGTATGACTACCCCAGATATCAGACTCAAATCCTCAAAATCCAGCCCAGATGACTTCTGCAACTCCATGGCATCCATCCTATCCACCAGCATCTTGAATTTGTCTTCATTAGGCTCATGGTAGTAGTTAGCCTCAGAATCAGAGTCCCCCATAGTGTTGTGGAGACTGCCTCCCTCTTTTTCAGATTCCTCAGATTCATAGTCTTCAGCTGGTTCTTTGGTCTTGGCAAGACCTTTGAACCTTCTTCCCATGTTGATCAAACCAGCAGACCTTCTAGTCTTCTTAGTCTTCTTGGCCAGCAGTGCCTTCAATTCATCCTGCCCCTTGGACAGGTTCAAGATCAGCTCTTGGAACTGTGCATTTTGTGCCTGGAGATCCTTAACTGATTGTTCAAGAGCCATTGCTGAAATAAACAGCGAGAAGATGAGAAACCTGTGCACAATTATAAACCTGTGATGCAATGAAATGATATGTGAATGCGTATGCGATGTTTTCAAGGACCGCAGGATTTAAATTCGCTTAGACAAACACGAAAGTAAACTTTTATTAGTAATAAATCGTTTTGCCTTTTAGGCTTACAAAATATGAAATGAAATAAGTACAAAAGATGGGGTTTTAAGTCTCCCATGGACGTTTCCTCTTTGTATTGAGGTATGAGTTGAGGTTTCGTTCCTCGTGAAGTTGCTTTGTTAGCTCTAGGATTCTTGCTTGGCTTGCTTTGTAATGAGCCTCGAAAGTATCCCTTTGCTCCTTCAGTTGGATCCATGATCTCTGCAAGTCTTCCTTATCAGTAGGCATGTCTGGGTGAAGGATGGTATAAGCTGTGTCTCCTTCAGCAACAGGTTCCATGGTAACTGGTAGGACGGCAGGATATGGCATCATGAGTGTCTGAGCACGAGATCGTACCCATCTGAGATAAGCCTCCATAGGAATAGTGTACTTAGGCTCCAGTGTCTTGCTGTCAATCCTGTTTACCTTTCCCCAAGCTCGTATGAATCTCTGACGGTAACCCTGAAGATCGTTGTCATAATCAAACACAATGCCCTGAATCAACATGTCATGTGGACCATCGCTCCGGGCGTAACCAAACTGTCGTAAAGCTAGAGAGGGGTTGTAAGTGATGCCTCCTCTTATGCCTAGAAGTGGCACATTAGGAAACTCCCCACAATGGTCAATGACGGTGACATTCTCCATAGATCTGGAGCACCAATGGATATCGGAGTGAGAAAGTGACATGATCCTCTTGGACCATCTGAACCCTTGCTCATTCTTCATTACTGAGCGAGGAAGGTGAGAAATAAACCACCTAGAAAGCAAAGGTATGCAGCACATCAAAGTTCCTCTTGCCCTTGTGGTACGGGTGTGAAGAGAATGCAGGATGTCTCCAAGCAATGTAGGCACTGGATTGTGACTCAGGAAAATGTTGATGGCATGAACATCTATGAACTGATCTGGATTGGGGAACAATACTAAGCCATATATCAGCAAGGCTAGGACCTCCTCAAAAGCATCATAGCTCATGGCCTTCAAGAACATTTGAGCCTTATCCATTAGCACCTTGGCAAGAATACCCTTGACTCCGCTTCTCGTTTCTAGAACAATATCAGACTTCTTCAGATGTAGAGCTGCAGCAATGACCTCTGGTTTAAGCTCTTTCTCCAAGCCTGTGAAGGGTCTTTGATCAAGAACAGGTATACCCAGAAGTTTAGAGAACTCCTCCATGGTTGGAACCAGCTGATAATCAGGGAATGTAAAGCAATGGTGCTTAGGGTCAAAGAACTGAAACAGCACACTCATCATGTCTTCATTGAACCCTGAAGTGACTAGATCCAATAGGTGACCATGTCTCTTGATGAACTGGGAGTGATCAGACACCTGAGAAACCAACTCTTTAAGCTTGGGAGGCATCCCTACAAAGTTGATCCTGATGGTGTTTCTACGAGCAGAAGCCATGACCTGCAACAAAGAACAAAGATAAATCCTTTGGTCCTTGAAATGGTTAGTGAAAATGCTATGCTTATGATGCATGATGATGTCATGATGTTATGTTCAATCACAAACATGTGGCACACACAAACAAGTCACACCATAGCCCTAGGTTTAAAGGCTTGCATGAGGTTTAAGGTAAGTACCCTCCCCTGAAGTTAGATGGTTCATCCTGTCCTACAAAAGTAACCGGGTTCTAAGGGATCTCAATATCATTGATCCTTCACAAGGGTGGTTGATCAGAAGGCAACTTACTTGCCAACCAAAACCCTCCAAGTTTAGAATCTCAATGAGCGTAGTATCGAGTGTCAACCAACTTCAGTCTGCACCAAAGCCGGTTACCTCACTACTTTTCTAAAGGCCAAGATGGGATAACTAGGGTTCTAAAAATTAGTTAGTGCATTGACAACATATGGCAGCCTCATATTATCCTCAACTTGACTTAAGGAACATAAGAACCAACCAAGAAGTCGCACTAACTATGGCCACCAGATCAACCGTATCGATATACGTCGTACAGTTTCCTTGGTCTATTTCCATTTACCTAAGGTACACTAGATCCGGGTTAGGACCTTTCACACATAGGGCACCCCAACAAGATAATGTAAAGCAAACAAGACAAACAATTTAAAGTGATCTTAATTCCTAAGGGTACCCCTCTTAAATTATGATCCCCAGCAGAGTCTCCAGTTCTGTAACACGGTGGGAGAACTGACTTTAGTTATGTTGCGGATAGCAAGAGTCGCCACCGACTTTTATTTTATCCAAAAGGAAAGGGTATAAAAGAACAGGAAAGACCTTAAGAGATATTTTTGGGTCCGGGGGGTAGGTTATGTAAAGGGAAGGTGTTAGCACCCTTTACATCCATGGTTATCCATGGGCTCTTAGTTACTTAGCTCACTTTTGAATGGTTTTTGAAAGTGTAGTGTGTGAATAGAAAAATTTTCATAATAGTTGATAATGATCCATGTACGGATGCGTAAAAACTTGTGTTTGAAAATTTATTTGAAATTGAAAAGTTTGAAAAGTTTTGAATGAAGTGAGCAAGTACATAAGAGGAACCTACCCTAAAGTTTTAAGTCTTTTCTGTTCTTTACCCTTTAAGTGGCAAGACTATCCCTATTATTAAGGAATAGGTAGTCATTACCTTGGATATGAGGGACATGTGAGGGACATCTGTTTATGAAGGCAACTGTGGGGTGTATTAAGCATTTAGGAGGGACTATCATCATTATTCGAAGGGACTTGATCTTTAAAGGCAACCATTAGGGACTTGATGATTTTTTCTTTTAAGGGACTTGCTTTATACACCCCACTTGACCTTATTAGTAGGCAACATTGAGGGATAACCTTAGGAATGTGAGATGGCGATTAAAAATCGACTTACGTGTGTGAGTGTTCAATATTATTTATCTTTAATTAAAATGATCTAAGTTAATTTTTAAATAGAATACATATTTGCACTCCCTAAATTACTAACCATAGCATAAAAATTAAATATTTAAATATTTACAAAATTACACCAAGAAGCAATTACATAATAATTATAATAAGCAAATTAAAATAAATAGCAAAAATAAATATATAAGCAAAATATAAATAAATAAGCAAAAAATAATAAATAAGCAATAAATAAATAAATAGGGGTTAATAATAATAATAATTAAAAAAGTTTAAATAATATTAGTGAGATAATAATAAGCCAAAGTTAGTAATAATAATAATAAAAATAATTAAGTAAGGTTAGTAAAATAATAATAATAAAAAGTTAATAATAACATGGTTAACAATAATAAATATAATTAACAAAATATTATAAGAACAAAAATTAAAATAATAAACAAAGGTTAGATTTTTAATAATTAAATAATTATTATAGTATTTTAACTTATGTACAAATTATTAATTTATTTTTAGACATATTATAATTACAAAATTATTTACATATATATATATATATATATATATATATATATATATATATATATATATATATATATATATATATATATATATATATATATATTAAAAGAATAAAAATTTATATTATAGACAATTTATAATTACATAAAGAAAAGTTTGATTATATTTTCATTTATTAAATTTAATTATGTTAAATGAATATGTACAAATTATAAAAAATAAAAATTAAGTTTTTAATAAGTATTTAGAAAATAAATTAGGGTTTTGAAAATTAGGATTATGTTTTAAAAATATTTTTTAGGGTTTTTAATTTAATATACAAAACTATTTTAATAATATGCACATATTATATTTACACATGATAAAGAAAATAATTTCAGAAAATTTATATATTTTAGAATTTGGAAAATATTAAACATGCTTCATTGTTTTTTAATTATTTAGAAAACATATATATAAGACTATATTTAATTTAATAATAGAATAATCAAATAAAAGAAAAAAAAGAAAAAAATGTGAGAACTTACCTGACTGGGGTTTGAACCCAGGTCAGTCTGTTTTCCAGCAACAAGAAATACCACCAGGCTACCACACACGCAGGTGAAAGGGAGAAGAGAATAATTGCTTTTGTGCTTTATCATGAGAAAATCCAGAAAATAAAAGAAAGCAAAAAGGCCTGGGGGAGGATTGAACCCAGGACCTTTGAACATTCACGCGCACGCATCACCACCCGGCTGGAAGAGTCTATCTGCTAGTGTGTTGGCAACCATACATAATATATTATGTACACTTAACCTGAAAAATAAAAGAAAAAAAAATGCACCCAACCAAGTATCGAACCAGTGCCCTCACACCATACGCGTATCAGCCTTACCACTGGGACAAACGTGCGTTTGTGAAACATAACCAGGATTAATTCATAATATTTTTAAACGAAATTTGAATTTTTAAAACAGGCGCGAATTGGCTTCGTCTTCTTCCTTATAACCTTCGAAATTTCCTGCGAATCTAACTATGAGTTTTCCTGCGAAAAACAACTTCCAGCAAAACCTACAAAAATCAATGGCCAACAAAACCATACAATTTCACAAAATCAAACACAGCAACATAATCCAGACACTCATGCGATTCATCCTGTGTTTTTAGAATCCATTTATGTTCCTTAAATCAAAAATCCCTAAACCTAGGTCCAAACCCTAACAATGGTGTTTCATGAATCAGCCACGGTTTCTTTGATTTTCCTGCCCAGAAACGTTCTATATCACATAACAAACAATATTAGCCAAGCAAATTTCATTGAAACACAACAAATTAATGCAATCGAAAAAATTATATTCAAGAACAAATTGGATTCGGGTAGAGCATTATGGCACGATTTGGATGCATATGAATGATGGTTTATGATCAGTGATATCCAATGAAGCTCTCCATGTTCTTATTTTACCTTCTAGTGCTCTGAATCAAGGAATCTGAATATGAGTTTTGGATGGATTTTTTGAGGTTTGGAACTTACACTTAGAGGCAGCAAATTCGTCCATGAGTGATAAGGTTATGTTCTGTACTTATATGTGAATGAATTAGGTTAAGAAAATTGAATTGTTGTGTGGAGATTTTGATTCAAAAAGATTGAAATTGATCATGTCTTAAAAGTCAAATATTTGTGTATTATGGCTTGCTATCTTTGGATCAATCTCATGATTTCCTTCCCTTTCAATTCCAATCATCAATTAAGACTTTCTAGAAGCCTAATCCACATAAAATCTCTTATTTTCATATTTTATTTTTATTTAAAATGATTTTTAATGATTTAAATCAAAATAAATAAAAACAAAATAATAAAAATTCTGAATTTTAGTCATTTGGGTCGTGCATGATGATAGTGTATGGGTTGGATCATAACTTGACAAGCCCATTTGGAGAAAATTGGTTCTAGACCTCCTTTTTCATCATAAACCATCACAAAATTTCCCAACTTTGCAAGGGCACATCTCCCTCAATTTTAATGGTATGAGGGTGTTCTTGGACATTTTGGAAAGCTTGAAGAGTCCTCTAAACAACCCCATTGGTTTCATGTCCATATCATTTACCAATCTCAAGTTATGCCCTTTTGAAGTTGTTGACTTTTTGTTGACTTTTGAAATGACCTATAATGTCTTAGCTCATATCTTCCAAATGAAGCATTTTTGGGCTTGACTAGCAAGATCAAAGTTGTAGAGAATTCAATTTCCTTCAAAATGAGCTTTGAGTGGAGACTTGGTGATGAAGCATGTGAAAGTTATGGCTGGTCAAAGTTCAGTTGACTTTTACTAAGGAAACCCTAATTTAGAAACTCCTGATTCTTGATGATCTGGAATCTTCTTGATGAATCATGATCAACCCTTGATCAAATGATGAATTTTACTTCATATACTTGATGTTGGCAAAAAAATCATGAAGTTTGACTTTGGTTTGACCACAGTTGACCTCAGTTTGACTTTTTGACTGCATTGACTGATTTTGACTTATCTGATCATTTGACTGAGCAAACTTTTGGGAAAAGTCTTGAAACTTGTCATGGGGGTTCTTATACACATATAAGATATTATGAGGCTCACTTGAGGTCTTGGAAGTCCATTTAGCCTGATTAAAGTCAAAACCCTAGTTTTGGATGCACTGCTTAGGAGGTGCATTGTCTGAGAGAATTGTCAACTCTTTTGACCAATTGTGAACTTTGTGAACCTTGTGAATCATTATAAAATGTCTTGTGGACCTCATGGGAGGTATTGTGAACCTTGTGAACCTTCATGAAGTGACTTGTAGACTTCATGAACCTCATGAAAGGTCTTGTAAATGTTGAGAAACTTGTGAACCTTGTGAACCTTCATAAAGTAACTTGTAGACTTCATGAACCTCATGAAAGGTATTGAATGCATTGAGAAATTTGTGAACCTTGTGAACCTTCATAAAGTAACTTGTAGACTTCATGAACCTCATGAAAAGTATTGAATGCATTGAGAAATTTGTGAACCTTGTGAACCTTCATAAAGTAACTTGTAGACTTCATGAACCTCATGAAAGGTATTGAATGCATTGAGAAATTTGTGAACCTTGTGAACCTTCTTAGAACACAAAGTCTTGTATTGTGAGGGCAAATTTTGGGGTGCAACAATATGCAGATATGGAGTACCCGAAAGGATCATTACTGACAATGGTTCTAATCTCAACAACAAGATGATGGCAGACTTATGTCGGGACTTCAAAATACAGCATCACAATTCTTCTCCTTACCGACCAAAGATGAATGGTGCGGTAGAGGCAGCTAATAAGAATATCAAGAAGATTGTGCAGAAAATGGTTGTCACCTACAAGGATTGGCATGAGATGTTACCGTTTGCTTTGCATGGGTACCGAACGTCGGTCAGGACATCAACAGGGGCAACTCCCTTCTCTCTAGTGTATGGCATGGAAGTAGTCCTGCCTGTGGAAGTAGAGATTCCTTCACTGCGCGTGATGATGGATGTCAAGCTGGATGAGGCTGAATGGGTGCGTGCTCGTTACAATCAGTTATGTCTAATTGAGGAAAAGAGATTAGCGGCTATCTGTCATGGTCAGCTTTATCAGAGGAGAATGAAGCGGGCATTCGATCAACGAGTACGTACTCGAGAGTATCAAGTGGGAGAGCTTGTGTTGAAGAGAATCGTTCCGCCAGGTTCAGATAACAGGGGCAAGTGGACCCCAAACTACGAAGGACCATTCATAGTGAAGAAAGTCTTCTCAGGAGGAGCACTGATGCTCACCACTATGGATGGAGAGGACTTCCCATCCCCTGTTAACTCGGACGCAGTTAAAAAATACTTCGCATAAAGAGACCCGCTGGACACAAAAACAGAATGTAAGTCCAGGCAAGAAAAGGGCATCCCGGCGAGCTAAAAACAGAATAAAAAGCTCGGGCAAAAATTAGGGAAATAAATATAAAAAAATGTGTACACCCGCTGAGTTGAAAAGCCACATTGGACAGCTCAGACAAAAAAGGGTATCCCGGTGGATTGAAAACCCGAGAGGGCGATCCACGCAGAATAAGGGAATAAGCGAACAACTGTGATCCGAGTTATCTGAACCACATCATCGTTTCGTACAGTTTGACAATATCAGAAGGATAGGAAATAGCTCCCTTGTCCTCTCAGAAAGCTGAAACAGAATGGAGAGTCTTGAAGACATGCAGGTCATAGTAGAAATGGAACTCCTTGGAATGCCATGTACATTGCCATTAGGATAGTTTTTTTTCTCAATTTTTATAGTGGCGGCCTCTTTCCAGGTGGTTGCTTCCTGATGTAAATCTTTGCCTATTCAGAGGCCATCCAATAAAAATAATATTCAGTCAAAAAAGCTGTGTGTGTTTATTTTTGTTCGCAAAATGTCCTGAATTTTTGGCAAAAATAGCATTGCATCTAAACATGGTGATAATCTTGAAAAGAAAACTGACATGCAGGGAAACTGTAAACCTCTTTGAGTGTCGGGTGATGATGGATGAACTGATCATTCCATGCAAATTCTCGGGACATACGTGCGTTTTTTGTTGTTGCAGGTTGCAGGATGGCGTCACATTCTCTCAAGCAATTTAATCTTCCCCAGTAGAGTATTTCCCCAAGCAGAGATTTCTTCTCCAACAGGTATCTGAAGCCTGGCATCTCTGACAGAGATTTTATCCCGCTAAGTCTGGGCGGCAGCCCAAGCAGGTTCTTCTTCCCCAGTGAAGTAGCAGTCCACTCTTCCCCAGTGGAGTATAGCCAGCAGGTGCCTGAAAGCCTGACGTCATCAGAGATGGAATTAACAGTATTCTATTCCCAGCAAGAGTCCTTGCCTATCAGGTACCTGAAAGCTTGATATTCCCTCAGAGTCTTGAATCATCAGATGCTCTCCCCAGCCAGAGAATTTGCTCAAAGAAGCTTCCCCAGCCAAGTCTGAAGATGATCTGTCCCCACAGAGTTCATATTTGATTTTCACCTCCGTCCGTGAAATATTTCTCAGCAAAGTTGTCCTAGTGTTGGTTTATTTGATGATACAGCCAGGTATTCATCACCTCAGTCGAAGTGAGTATCCAGACCTCTTGACTTGTCTTCCCCTGCAGAGTTGTATCTCTTGTTGCCGATCAGGCATTCGTTTGTTGCTCGTCTGCAATCTTCAACACTCGCATGAGTTATTCCTAAGCAAAGTTTTCCCCAGCAGGGACATATTACTGCTTTATTGCTGCTCGTCTGCATCTTTCAACACTCATCTGTGTTAGCCTGTTGGTATTGCTCAGTTGCTGTCTCCATCAGTGGTTCTTGATTACTTTGATTCTGCTTGCCTGCAATTTCAAACACTCGTCTGTGTTTGATTATATCAGTGTTGATTGCTCGTCTGCAAATTCCAGCACTCGTCTGTGCTTTGAGATATTATTTTGCTGTAGATTATCAACACTCGTCTGTGTTGTGATACCTCTATTATTACTCGTATGCAACTGTCCAGCACTCGTCTGTGTTTGGCTATGATAGTTGCTCGCCTGCAACTCCTCAACACTCGTCTGTGTTCTGAGATGATATTTGTTGATTGCTCGTCTGCAACCTCCCAGCACTCGTCTGTGTTTGGTATGGGATCCTTCGCTGCACTCGTCTGTGCCTTGATATGTGTTCTCTATTGTTGCTCGTCTGCAACTGTCCAGTACTCGTATGTGTTTGTTTGAAGCTCGTCTGCTTTGCTTGGATACTCGTCTGTATCGTCCTCAGCACTCGTCTGTGCTAGCTTACATCTGAATGTGAAAATTTGTTGTTTACCCTGATATTTCTGTGACTACTTCAAATGCTCGTCTGTGTTTGAATCTCTGGTATTCGTCTATACCAGTGGCTGATACTCGTCTGTATCATTGCCTGAAGCACTCGTCTGTTTCTCAGATCATCGTCTGATACTCGTCTGTATCATTGACTTATGGCACTCGTCTGTGTTATTTTGATGATCATCCAATACTCGTCTGTATTGAAGAGGTTTAGAATCCTGACAGTGGGAATTAATGTCAAAATTAATACCGGTCCTGGCGTAACAGGTAAATCCGAAGGAGGCTCGTCTGTCTCAGGCACCAATTATTGTTGTTGCTGCACCTGGCGTAACAGGTTTGTTAAGAAGACTCGTCTGTCTTATACCATATATCCGCGGATAATATATGAAGAAGGTTCGTCTACCTTGATTGCATGTCTATCCCACAGACTTATATGCATTCCCGGAGCCTGCGTAAGGGTTATCCGAAGAAGACTCGTCCGTCTTATTCCACTTATCTGCGTAAGGATTAGTGAAGGAGATTCGTCTATCTCAGGCTACTTTGAAGATCCTTAAGGGCTCGTCCGCTCTCTGCACCTGGCGTCACAGGTCATTCGAAGACTCGTCTGTCAACGTGATAGTATTCCAGATATCAGTTTCAACTTGGACGAAGCTCGTCTGCTTCTTCTCTCCTTCTTATCCCCAGAGCGTCATCTGGTTGGGTTTATTTCCCAGTGTTGCATTCTTCGTCAGAGTGCAAATTTCAGGTCTTCTTGGTATTCAATCACCGTTTATCTCGAATGTCTGATAGCCGTTGCTCTCATCCTTTTCAGATTAACAGTTGATTGAATAAGGGCAGCTGTAACACCCCAAATTTGCCCTCTTGTTTTTAAGCATCATAGAGCATCATGTTCATCATATTCATATCATTTTCATATTTTTGCGTTGCATCATTAGCATAGAAAAATGAAGCATAACATTCATTGTGGGAGCATAGCATATGCTAGCAGTGATTTCAGTGCAGTAATCTTGGTCAAACTACCAAATGTTCCTTCAGTTGCAGGTTATCTGTCTCAGTGGACTGTGTCCCAAGAATGGCATATCCGAAGTTCGAGTTGTTGTGTGTGAAAATTCTCTGGTTATCGAACAGTGGATTGTGAGAAGTTTAGTTCAATTCGTCTTGATTAAGAATTCTTCAGTTCATCAGCAATTCATCTGAGGATTTATTTTCCTCAGTATGGATTCAGTTTATCAGGGAAAATAATCAGACAATTTTCAGAGGACATTTGTGGTTTGAGTTGCGATTTATTCAGCTGTTCAGTGGTTCTTTGGTTGGATGTATTCATTTTATCAGAGGCTTGTGCAAGAAAATCGAGATTTGTTGTGGGCTTGAAAACCAAATTATATCCATCATCCAGTCTCTAAACCAATTTTTCTAATTCGATTATCCGACCATCCATTTCTATTCACTTTTTTTACCATTACTCATCATTATTCCATAATCATAGTTCCCATCGTTTTTTCGATTATCCGTTTTTTAGTTCAATCATCCCAATCATTACTTTAACCATTTTTCATCTTTGCCATTTTTATATCATATTTCTATATCCATTATTCTTTTCTTATATTTTTACCATTTTTTTTTCATAAGGCCCATTTTTCTTATTTCCACATATTATCAAGGAAAAATAATCATCATAAAAAAAACTCTAATCAAATCATTTCTATTTTCAATTTATTTTATTTCTCTATTCTTTTTTTTTACATTACAAAAGCCCATTGGCCCATCCTATATTGCCTTAAACATTCAACAAGTTTTTGCTAGTCTTCCACCCACACACCTCAATCCGCATCAAAGTTGCTTCCGTATACCAGCTTCATGCTTGGCCCACCACAAGCCAACGCAAGCTTCAACCAGCAAGCATCAAGTGCAATTCACATCAACCTGGCCCACATAAGCCTGAAACCAACTCCCACTTTTTCCCAGCCGCATCCCTCAGCCGCAAACAAACATCAGCCAATATCCTGCCCCACAACATCACTTCAGCCTAACGGATTCCAGCCAAGGCCCATCACGCAGTCAACACACAACTTCAAGCCGAAGCAATACAAGGCCATCCCACAAATCCAAGTTTTCGCACTTCAGCTCCAGGCCAAGCCCACAAAAAACCACACGCCGCATGAGAAGTCTCCTGCACAATAGAGCATTTCACAGCAGCAAAACAGGGCAAGCCGAATACATATCAACATCACAGCAAAAGCAAAAAGGCTAAATAGAAATAACAGGAAAAAATAACAAGAAATTAAAAAAAAGAATAAAAGTTTGTTGTAACAGAATTGGCATTGGCATCTCACAATAACAGAAGAAAATCAGATTTCAATTTGATCCATTTTTTTTCTCTCTTCTCAATGCTCATTCAATACCATAACAGAATAACAGAACTGAAAATCTCTCACTCATAACAGAATAACAGAATCACTCTCTCACCAATTTTCCAAAAAATCTCTAACAGAATGAGACTCTCACCATAACAAGAAACAGAGTGCACATAACAGAATTTTGGATCTCTCACCAATTCTCTGAAACCAATTCTCTGATTCTTCACAATCTCATTCACAATCTCCAACCAATTCTACATAGATTCATCAACTCCTTCATCCATTTTCTTCCATTATTCTTGGATCTTCATCACAAGTGAAAAAGCTACGCTTCAATAATCGAATTCGCTTCAGTATTCATCAAATATCATCTTCATCAGCTTCACGAATTCGATTCCAATTTCGAGTCTGCGCTTCAACCATTCGGTAATCAGCTTCGGTTCTTTCTATCGCATCATTAACAGGACCTGCAAGTTTGATTCAACGCACCAATTTAGAAGAAACAGAAGCAAGTCAGATTCGCAAAAGAGAAGGAAAAGTTCGAATCAGAAGCAACAAAAAAACAGTGGAAAGCGAAACACTACTGAATTGAGGCTAACCTGCGTATCATTTGCCGCGGCATCGTGTAACAGGTACGCTTTCGGTTTCGTCGCTTGATATAATTGCTAGCTGTATGCTGTATTTAGTGTAGCTGGCTGTGATTTTTGCTCGGTTGCTTTGCGTGTCGTTGAGCGAGGCCGATTGCAGGAAAGGTTTCTGTTAGCTAGGTTCGTTTTCTTTGGTAATGCTTAGCTTAGATTAGAGTTGGATTGAACGGATTAAGGAAGAAGAAGAGGTTTAGATGCAGGCTTTTCATTTTGAAATTGATTTTGAATTCGGATAAATTGTGAAGGTTAGGTTAGGTCGGAAAGGGAGATGAGGCAGATGACGAAGGGTTTGAGAGAGAGACATTGAGGCTGTGTTGAAATTTTGTGTGAGGATGGAGAAGAATGGCGGTGGTGGTGAGGTTGATGGTGTGGTGAGGCCGATTGGAGAGGATGAAGGTGAGGATGACGAACGGCTAGGTTAGGTCGGAAAGAGAGGAAGGGGACGAATGACGCGGAGAAAAGAGAGGATTGTGGTTCTGGTTTCTTGTTTGTGTTAGAGATTATGAAAGAAGAAGGTGGTTATGGCCGCCGGCAGTGAGAACGAGGCTGGCGGCGGCTGCTAGGGTTTCAGAGAAGGGGGAGGCGAGTTTGAGAGGGGTAGAGGCAAGCACTGATTGTTGTTGTCTTTGTTTATTCATGGAATCATGTTTAGTTTGTTATTTGTTTAGATAGAAGTTCAGAAAGTTTAAGTAATTAATTAGGATAATAATGGTTTGAAAATTAAATATAATACTAGATTAGTTAACTTTTTTTAGGAAATATAATGTTTAGAAAAAAGATATTAGGGAATATAAAGAATTAGTTAGTGGAATAATGTGTAGTTAGTAATAATTGTTAGGAGATAATAATAGCTTAATTAGGATAATATTTGTTTAGTATACTGTTTAGGTTCTTTTAATTTTGTTTAGAAGTATATAAGAGTTCAATTTAGAATAATGTTACAAAAAAAAAACATAATTAGTATAATCTTGTTTAGAAATATAAAAAAGCTAGAGTAGTATAATTTTGTTTAGAAAATAATAAAGAATTAATTTGGATAATTTTGTTTAGAAGTATAATAGATTTTAATTAGTATAATTGTTAGAATAATTGTTTAGAATGTAAAGAAAAGATTAATTAGAGTAATGATAGTGGTTAAGGAATAAGAGAATGTTTAAAAAGATTGTTTTGTGTGTTTAGATCTGGGCCCATATTAGAATGATTTTCGCACCCCCCATTTAGGCCCGTCCAAATTCAGTTCAAAGTCATTGCTTCATACACCACCCTCAGTCAACTCCTGCGTTTGGACTTAACCCGCGTGCTTTTCGCACCCCACTTCTTTTCAGGCCCAGCCATTTCCAGTTAAAACACTTACTGCATGCACCTCCTTCCTATTTCTTTTATTTTCTTTCTCAACTTAATTTCTCTTTTATTTCAGTTTGGTTTTAATTCGTATAAAATAGAAATATTCATCTAAAAATTCCCAAATAAATCATAGATGTTCCTTTGTGTCTCTAAAATTTTGTAGCATTTTTATTTTATTTTTTTCATTGATTAGCGTGCCAGAATTAAATCACCAATGTATATAGCTTCATTTGCTTCATTTCTTGACCAGCCTGTCTTGTTGATTTTCTATAGACTTCAATATTTGGAGTTTTGATCCCATTCTTTTTGCATTGTGTTCCTAAGATCTTCTAGTTTTCATGTGATTTTTCTTAGAATTTTTAGAAATTTATTGCTGGGGTTTTGATCTGATATCTTGTGGTGTAAGTTTTCTGTCCTAGCTTGTGTTTGCACATCCATTTGACCTAGTTCCTTTCTGAATTCTTGCAAATCCTTTTGGCAAGTTGATATAATGTGTTTCATGATCATTTGGTTTCAGTTGTAGAATTTTTAGATAGCTGGTTGATTATTTGTGGATTTTTGTTCTCACCTTGTCCCTTTTTGCTTCTTTTGGTTCATTAGATTTCTTATTGGCTTAGAAGGGCACTTGTGCCAACTTTTTCTTCTTGTTTGGGGTTCCTTTAGGGTATGGGTATCTTCCTGGTCCTAGGATAGGTTTTGGTTCTTCTAAATTTTGAGTTTGCTTCATATTGAAGTCATTCGTTTCTTTAAGTGTTTAAATTCCATTTTTTGGTTCCATTGCTTTTATTTTGATATTGTTTGGTATTATGTGACTTCTCTATTCATCTTGCTGGACTCTTAGGCCCTTCTTTATACCATTTTGATTCTGGTTTTGAACTTTGTGCTTGTATTCATTTGGGTATGCTAACCTTGCAGGGGCTATGGTAAGTGTGAGATGTGGGAATTGAGTTCCACATCTCTAATTCTTACCTCTTCCTTTTATGTTTATGTGGACTAACACTCTTTTGTTGGGCCTAGGCCTTTCTCATCCCTTCTTCTATCTTCTTCTTTCTTCTTCATTAGGATAGAAACCTCACTAACCTTTAGGATATCCATGCATGTGAATACTTAGGATTATTTTAGTCCCCCTTTAGAATTTTTCCTTTGAGATCTTTTGGTGCTCTCTCTTCTCATCTTCAAACTTAATTCTAATTCATTTAATAAAGGTTGAGTACTTTCATGTGACATGAGACTTTGCTATGAGATATTCACATGCGTTCCATTTCGGGGCGAGGTGTGAATCATCACTTGTGGTGGATAGGTCTTAGCATGAGTACCTCACAAAGAAAAGCTAAAAAACACTTCTTAACCATAAAACCACAAAAGCACTTAATAATGGTAATAGGCCAATGTGCTTGAGCCTTCACTTGTGGGACTAGCTTTGGGGATTTCCTCCATAGATAGGTGTGCCTCTTGCGCATTCCATTTCGGGGTGATGTGAGATGTACACATCCCATTGAGTAAGACTTAAGTACACTCACCTATGCAAACTTTCACTCATAAAAGCTTCTAAAAAACACCAAACAAACAATAAGCGTCTTTCCTTCGGGAATTCTTTTCTCATCTCCTTCGCTCCGTCCGCGAACTTGCTCCTACTTGTCATTTTGCAAGACGGTTACGCACTCGTCGTCCGAGCCTGCAACACCTGAGCATTGACATAGGCAGTTCAAGCCTTTAATTCACAAGCAATTTCCCTTTGCTACCCCTAGTTAGGGGAACTACGGCGTCTCTGATCCTCATTGTCCTGATGAGGTACGTAGGCAGCGGGGTAGGGCCCGTTCGAGCACAATCTTTATTTTCCCTACATTTTTTTCTTTTCATTTCTTATTTCAGTTCTTTTCTCAGATTCTTTCCCAGTTCATTTTCATTTCTTTTGCTGCAGCTTTCATACCCTCACCCTTTGAAACAGTTTCTTTTTCAAGCGTGGATCCCGTCGGGTACGGCGGACGATCTGGGTGCTAATACCTTCCCAGGTCGTAACCGACTCCCGAACTCAGTCTCTTTGGTTCGCAAGGCCTTGTCCTTTCCTTCTTCCTTAGGTCTGTGCAACATTACCTTTCCCATTCATTCGGGATAAAAATGTCTGGCTGGCGACTCTACCTTTCCGCGCCACTTTCGCGTTTGTACTAGGATGAAAATCCCGGGAGCGACAACACTGCAACATGGCCGAGGATGGAATGATTCGTTCTCCTTTTCGATTCAATCTTACATCTACAAATTCAACAAGAACGGTACACGATCCATTCTAGGTATAAACCGAAATTTATGTTCGATGATGACAACGGTGGTGAAACGCCTTGGGTATGACACCAATTCACTCTAGATCTTATCCTTCAACGCGTTCCTGATCTTGTCATAACCCTGCAATTTTTGTTGTTGAAGCTTATGCATCTGAACTGTTGTTGTGCGATTCGTTGCTGAATCGTTGTGATTTTGTTCTTGTTCCAGGTTATGACGAAGTGGTTCTGGAATTTGTTGGCTATTCTCGGATTCTTCAGAATTTCTCGCCGACATAGCTTCAGCTCCTTAACACCCTTTCTTCAACGCCGACGAAATCCGTGTGCCGTCGTTCTCGTATCGCAGCAACGAAAAAGAGGCAGAAACACGTTCTGCTTAAGGGTCATGGCGCAATCTGAGGATCGAAAGCCATCAGGTATGAAATTCTGACCTGTTTGCTCTCTGTAGCATTCTTCTTCTTCTTCAATCTGAATCGTTCTTGTCGAAGTGTTGTTGAATCATGAAATGTGAGCTTGCAGTTTTTTTTTCAATTCGTGATGATGAAGATTGAGGGTTTAATGTGACATTTGGGGAGCCTTGGAAATCCAATGATGAAGATTGAGGGCAAGAGGCTGATGAAGCGTGATCAAGAAGCTGAAATCTATGAGGTAAAGATTCAAAGATTGATGGTGGAACCAAGAGTGATGATGATGAAAGATTATGGAAGTTCTGCGTTGATGATGATTGTTGATGGAGGTTAAACTGTTGAATCGAATTTGCAGGTATGATCTTCCTTGATCTCCCTTTCTTCTGTCTATGAAGTTGTTATTGATCAAATTGCAATGTATTTCTTGATGACAGTGTCGTTGATTTGTGCCATCTTGGATTGCTTTTACAGATTATGGATTTGTAGATAATGGTGAGGGATTGGAGATTGAGAGATTGAAGGATGCAGAAGAAAAATGGTGGAAGATGAATATTCTTGCAGAAGAGTTTCTTTGAAGATCATGAAGGGATTGCCGAATGTCTCTTGGAGGGAAGATTCAAGTTGGTTCTATGAGGGTTGGAAAATATAATTAGAGAGGGTTGAAGGTTGTTGTAGAAGCTTTGAAGGTTTGGGGTTTGGTGATGAAGAATGATTGGAGAATCGCAGAGGAGTTTCTGTTTGGTGATGAAGATTATGAATGATGGTTGATGAGAGGTTATTGAAATTCTGAATTTTTAGAGGGATGAAGATGAGATGGCAAGAGGTGAGGTTGAAGATTTATGAAGATTCTTGGTGGTTGATGAAGTTTTGTGAAGAAGTGTGATAGTGATGATGATTCTGACTTTCTCCTTTCATTTCTTGTTGAATTGCAGCAATAAAAATTATTGATTGATCCCTCCACTGGTTATGCGATTTTGCAGGTTTTTTTGATGATTTTTGGAAGATGGAAAAAGTGAATGAAGTTGGAGATTCAGATTGGAAACATGGAGAGTAGATGAGAGGGATGAAGGTGAAGGAGGTTGAAAGAGGAAGAGTGTGTAGAGTTTTGATTGTGATGGAGGTTGGAATGATTAAAGATGAATATAGGTTAGAGTTGGTTCTCATATTGAGAGAGAAGTCACAGATGGTGAAGAAGTGAAGATGGATCCTGATAAAAAATTTCCCATTTTTCTGCTACTGACTCTGTTATTACCACCAATCCCCCCGTTTTCCTTCTGTCATGGACCTGCTATATTGTAACTGTTATCCCCATTCTGTAACCGATTTTTGGTTGTTAGTTATTTTTCTTGTGAACTTGTTTTCTGCTATATCAGTTGGCTACAACTGATTTTTCTTTTGCTTGTAACCGAAAAAACTGCCTTTGATTGAAATAATACCAATTGCTTAATGTATCAGTTATCTTTTGTAACAGAAATTATTGCGTCTTTTTTTTGTAACTGATTTTTATGAATAAAATAAATATGTCATTCCTACATATTTTTTCCTTTTCATTTTTGCTGCAATCCCCCATGTATTGGGCTTTGCACTAGAGAGATAACATGGACTAATTGATAATACTAATCACTAACAAATAAAAATGGTGATGGGTAGTGAATGATGACATAGGTGTAAATGGACTCGAAATTCGTTCTCATGACTTTTGCGGTAGCAACCTATCATTGAAATGAATTTGTAATGGGCTTATATGGAATAGACTTTGGTGTAGAATTTAAAAATTGATATGGATAAGGAAAGTGAATTTAGAAACAACGGACCAAAAAAGATAAACATGATTTAATGGATAGTTGAATCAAAAAAAATGAATATGGAAAATGAATATGACTTGTTTGAAATGGATATCGGGCATTCTCGAATGAACTTAAACGATGCCTTCAAAATAACCCAAAGACATGAATTCTCCACCGTTAATTTGAATCACATTGTTTGAGTGCACTCATTGAATAACTCCATGAAAACCAAACCACCCCCCATATGATGATGAACATGCAATAAGGAAGAAATCTCAATGTATCCTTGAGGAGAACCCTAGCACCATTAATCCCTGTCGAAGGACTCTTTTTTCTGATTCACACCAATGAAATTTTGAACCTCTGAAATGGGAAAACACTCATGATAATGTGAATCCAACCTTTGCTCTAACTTGATTGAAGTATGGACCGGCTGAACCAACCCTGGATAATAACTTAATCACCTCTGGATAAAGCCAATTCAAATTGTCGGAAATCCTTTGATCTCATGCCTTCGGAGCCCAATGCAAAATGCGTGATTGCGACTGCCATGACCTAATGGAATATGCAGATGAAATGCGAAGCGATAAGCCAGTTAGGGCAAAAAGAATGAGGGAAAATTTTGAGGTATTATAGCTGCCCCTATTCAATCAACTGCAGACCTGAACGGATAATTGCAACAGCTTTTAGACGTTCAAGGTATGGAGTGATTGAATACTCGAATAAAACCGGAAAATTTGCACACTGAGGGCAACAGAAATGTCGTCTGCCCATTTATTTATTTATATCTTTTTTTATTTTGACCTCTGAATAGGTAACAAAGATAGAACCAGGTGGAATAGAATCAATGCAATCACTGCGACTGCTGAGCGAATCAACGCCACGACGAGGGTGCCTGTTGGCGAAACAGGACTTAATGCAACATCAACCGATTTGCGACTCAAATAAGATCAACCGATCTAACACTGAGATGGTATCAACCGATCCACCCCGGAAAGCAAGAATGTAATATCATCCGATTTACAACTTGAAGAGGAATGATATCGACCGATTCATAACTCAAATAAGATCAACTGATCTAACACGGAGATGGTATCAACCGATCCAAAACCAAGAAACGCGAGAATGTAATATCATCCGATTTACAACTCGAAGAGAAATGATATCAACCGATTCATGACTCAAATAAGATCAACCGATCTAACATGGAGATGGTATCAACCGATCCATAACCAAGAAATGCGAGAATGTAATATCATCCGATTTACAACTCGAAGAGAAATGATATCAACCGATTTATAACTCAAATAAGATCAACCGATCTAACATGGAGATGGTATCAACCGATCCATAACCAAGGAACGAGAATGTAATATCATCCGATTTACAGCTCGAAGAGAAATGATATCAACCGATTCATGACTCAAATAAGATCAACCGATCTAACACGGAGATGGTATCAACCGATCCATAACCAAGAAATGAGAATGTAATATCATCTGATTTACAACTCGAAGAGAAATGATATCAACCGATTCATGACTCAAATAAGATCAACCGATCAATTATCTTCGCACTGAGACGAGACCAAAAGGAACAGGATCATTGTACTTAAATGATAACCCGAGACGCGACCGTTGTACTTAAACGGAGACGCGGAAAAATGAGATTGTTGTACTGAAACAAGACTCAAAGACGAGACCATTGTACTTAAATGGAGACTCGAAAGGAACGGGATCGTTGTACTTAAACGAGAGCCCAAGACGCGACCGTTGTACTGAAACGGCGACGCGAAAAAATGAGACTGTTGTACTGAAACAAGACTCAAAGACGAGACCATTGTTCTTAAATGGAGACTCGAAAGGAACGGGATCGTTGTACTTAAACGAGAGCCCAAGACGCGACCGTTGTACTGAAACGGCGACGCGAAAAAATGAGACTGTTGTACTGAAACAAGACTCAAAGACGAGACCATTGTACTTAAATGGAGACTCAAAAGGAACGGGATCGTTGTACTTAAACGAGAGCCCAAGACGCAACCGTTGTACTGAAACGGAGACGCGAAAAAATGAGACTGTTGTACTGAAACAAGACTCAAAGACGAGACCATTGTACTTAAATGGAGACTCGAAAGGAACGGGATCATTGTACTTAAACGAGAGCCCAAGACGCAACCGTTGTACTGAAACGGAGACGCAAAAAAATGAGACTGTTGTACTGAAACAAGACTCAAAGACGAGACCATTGTACTTAAATGGAGACTCGAAAGGAATGGGATCGTTGTACTTAAACGAGAGCCCAAGACGCGACCGTTGTACTGAAACGGAGACGCGAAAAAATGAGACTGTTGTACTGAAACAAGACTCAAAGACGAGACCATTGTACTTAAATGGAGACTCGAAAGGAACGGGATCGTTGTACTTAAACGAGAGCCCAAGACGCGACCGTTGTACTGAAACGGAGACGCGAAAAAATGAGACTGTTGTACTGAAACAAGACTCAAAGACGAGACCATTGTACTTAAATGGAGACTCGAAAGGAACGGGATCGTTGTACTTAAACGAGAGCCCAAGACGCGACCGTTGTACTGAAACGGAGACGCGAAAAAATGAGACTGTTGTACTGAAACAATTCTCGATTGGGGATAACAACAAGACTTGGTAGAAGTAACCACCCTGGGAAACGAAGTTGCATTCTGTGGGGAATACTTCAATCTGATTGGAGATGTAACGGGTCTTATGTAATATACCTCAAAACTGGCCCATGCTGGCATGCATATGTTTGAATTTATGGCGTAATGCTCCATGACGATGGAAATGCTACGCTTTGGAGGATGCAAATGTGATGATTATGCACATATGCAAATGCAAGGAGATCTCCTGATAAGGAGACTGCAGGTATCCTAGATAACTTGGCTGGGGAGAAACGATGATCACTGCATTGATCTGGTTCGTCCTGATGAGGAGGAAACAACTCTGCGGGTAAAGTTGTTAATAATTCACTGGCTCTGAATAGCCGCCACTGCCAAAAATAAATTGGACTTTGAGATTGGAGCGCCAAGACCTTGCTGGAGGTGGACCCTTCTTGAACTCTGGTGGGGAAGTGAGGACTTCCTGGCTCGGCTGGGAACCAAAGGCATGACACTGCTGAGGAAACACCTTGCTGGGGAGGAAAGAAACCCTTGTACTGGCGAGAATTGCCCCTGTCTGAAGGGAAACTCCTGCTTGGGGATGACATCCACCTTCTGCTACCTTGCTGGGAGAAATTTCAACTTCCACATTACTGGGGATGACAGGTGATGTCAATGATAAAGCTTCATGCTGAAGATAAAAGCTCAAGCTGCCACTTACTGGGGATAAGAGATAAATCCTCTCATGTTGGGAATGAGAGATGTAAGGCGTCTCATGCTGGTGATGAGAGACGATGATACCCTTCTTCTCAAGAAATAACCTCCTATGAGACTTGCTAAGGAACCTTGATCGATGAAGTCCGCAGATGAAACAACTCTTGCAGTATTGTGCCGACACTGGCCTTGCCCTTAGCCCTGGGTTGATAGGTCGCCAACTAATCATGAGTGAACAATGGTTCTTTGCAATTTTCAACTCACCTTAGATTAAGGTCCATCGGAAGTAAATGTCTCAAGAGGATTTTACAGAAAACATGGCATATGAAATGCCTCAGTGTCTTCAAACTCTTAGAGAGATTCATCGGATCTCGAAATAATTGCCCCAGACTGCATGGTCTGTGAAAGAAATTGTCTCGCAAGGATTCATGAAGAACTTCATATCACTGTGAGATATTCTTCCCCCGTATTTTGAACCTTGGATAGGTGCTTCTGACTTACCGTCTTCGGGAGAGAGTACTTCTCATGCTCTTGGGGTGGCCTGCCCCAGGACGAGCCTTAAAGTGATCACCTTTGACTGACCGTGCTTTGAAGAAAACACCCAGACCGACTGTTCTTTGAGAGATTGGATCTCGAAGTAATTACCCCAGTTTGGCTAAAATTTGAATACATGCCTCAGACTAATGGCTCTTTGAGAGATTTGAATCTCGAAGTGATTTCCCCAGATTGGCTGAACTTTTGAAAGATTGCTCGACATGATTGCCCCAGATTAATTGGCTCTTACTACAACTGTTAGGAAAGTCCCTACTCAATGGAGTTTCTTGGAAAATTACATCTTCATAGATTGTCTTTCGGAAGTTTCAGACTTCTCAACTTGGCAAGATTAAGCTTCTGGACTGAGATTCCATATGTAAACTTTTATGATGCCAAACAAATGTATGTAAGCAGAAAATGTTTATTTTAAGAATGAAAATTCTAATGCAACAAACATGTTAATCTTGAAGTTTTACTGAAAAAAGATGTCGCAAACCTTTGTGAGCGAATCACTGGTTAAGATACGACATTAATTTTTTTTTGTATAATAGAAAGCATGCACATGCAACACCAACAAAGATCTTTCGACACCACTCATAGGAGTTAGGAACGCGGTCTCGTGGTAGTACGCTCTCAAAAATAACCCTGTTTCAGTTAGGACTTTTGAGGGTTGTATCGTGGCCTGGTTAACGGTTATAGAAACAAAGGATATAGGCTCAAAATTTATTTGTGCCCACCCATCTTCGCGATGTTCTCCATTCCTATGTTCAGCTAGCTTTCACAAGCGTTCACCTCTCAAAAAGGGTTTTGTGATGGTTGAGGAACCAATTACACTAACGGTTTAAGCACCAATCAGGTTGTTGTTTGGAGTCAGTCATCCCTTCGTCTTTCGTGTCTGTATCACACGACTTGGTTCTTGTTCAAAGATCTTTCTTGTGTAATCCTTTTTTTTTTCGCTTTTGCATTATTTTTCTTATCCCTAACTTTTGCCTGGACTGATTCTTCTGAATCTTTGATTGTGAAGTCCAGCGGGATGCCCTAATTTTTGCCTAAGTCGCTTGTTTTCAAGTTTCGACTTAGCGGGCTTTTTCATTTCTTTTTTTTCAATTCTCTTTTTTTTGAACAAATCGTGTGACACTGTTTGTCTTGATTGCTTTGAAAGGGTCATGATTGTCCCACTCCTTTGTTGTTAAGGAATAACCATTGTGGTCTCCGGTCTTTGGACCTCTTGATTGGGATAACCATTGTGGTTTCTGGTCATTGGACCTCTTGATTTGGTACAACGAAAGGTAATGGATCCTCAGATTTGCACTCCTTTTTGAAATTTGAATGCTCGGTCAAACTAACTGACGCCTACCCTGCCCCTGGGTTAAGTGCGAGGGTTTTTTCATGCAAAAAGAAACTCCTACTTCAAGGCTCAAATGGGTTGGCGAGGGTCTATCTCCCTTATATCTCCGGTGTTTAGGATTTGAAAAAATGCATGTACATCGTCAACAAGGTCTTTCTCAAAAGCACACAATTAGAGATTTTTGCATTTTCATTTCGTCATTCTCCCTGATAGAGTTTAAGCTCAACAGTTGGTATTGCAATGCACATACACAAAATCATGAGTGAATACGAATGGATTACTTCAAGAAAAACATGTGCATTATATTATGATTAACATTCAAAAACAAATAAGTTTCATGCATGCATACAAATGTTTAAACAAATAATATAAACTATAAATGGAAACGCAGTAAAGAAGCTGAACATTGCCATCATTGAGGAGACTTGACTCCGTCTGGACTTATTGCTTATGAAGATGCCCTTGCAAACTAGGATGCCAATTTGATAAGGAGATTTCAATATGTTAGCAGACCTTCTGGCATGATGACCTTTGAGTCGGCCAAATTTTGCATCTTGTACTTGAACACATCACAGTTGTCAATTGTATGCCTAAATGCCCCTGAGTGATACTTGCATCTAGCCTTCACATCATGGTGGTCATTATTGAGGAGGTTTGACTCAGTCTGGACTTATTGCTCTCGGAGACTTTCAGCAGTCAGTAGTCTGGATGTTTACTCAATCAAATTCGCGACCTTGTTTTTACCTTTGCCTCTGAAAGACTTGCAATCTTCAATTAAAAGGCCAGGTGCCCCAGAATGGTAATTATACTTGGAATTGAAACCCCAAAGGAAGCTTTGTCGGAGATGATCCTGATGCAATTAGCTCAACCACTCCAAATTTGCGTAAATGATGAAACTTGTTGCACGTACGACATCGGAATATGGTCAAACTTCTTCTCAAGCTGCTTTGGCCTTTATCCCTATGCTCTGCCCGCTGGACTCTCTTGGGAAGCTGAAATTGGATGCCGACAAATGACGTCTGGAGGGAAGAGGTTGATAAATGAAGTTGATAAATAAAGTTGCTCGGAAAGATCTCAGGTGATCTCCTGCCTACGTATCTCCATTGACCAATGGAGAATCAGAGCAGCGTAGTTCCCCTCAATAGGGATGAAAATAGCTTTGTTCAGAATTTCCATAACCAAGCTCATCTGAGTCTTTATCTGGTTGACTTCCTGTTTCAGCAGTTTCTGGTTTTGAAATAAAGCTTATACCTCTGCCCTGAATGGCCTCAGCTGGGTCTTCCTTCGATTACCTCCGCCCGGAGTTGCTTCAAATATATACCTTGATGATTGTGATTCAAGTTGTCCATTCTGATGAGAAATCAAGTCAGGAAAAGAATTTGTCTCTGAACACCTGTCAAGAATGCAAGGATGTATGCAAATGCCATGTTCAATTATTTCTGAGGAATCTATCTGCTTTGATTCAAGTTTTGATACAGAAAAATCCAACAACATGATTCAGATATGTGATCCACATAAATAATTAAACATGTGTGCAGAAATGCTATGATGTCATGTATGCAACAGGCATGTGATCAATAGTCTGATGTTGGTGTTGAGCAGTGAACCAACTGTCTGAATAGAACCATAATAGCAACACCATCTCTGTACAGAACCCCATAACTGAGAACCCAATAACTGTAGAACTGGATCACATAATTGAACAGTCACTGATGGTGTTGAAGCTGAACAATAAGCCAAGTGTCTGTGGAGAGTCATAATAATAGTCATAATATCAAGGTCGCAATGGTAATCACAGTAACAATTTCTCTGAATAGAAATCCCGAATCTCAGAATCAGAGAACCATAGAACACTGAACAATACTGACAAAGTGGGTATGTTGAAGTTTAGGGTTCCTGCAAACCTGTAAACCCCTCCCAATCTCACGGGTGTGCTACTCGGGTCAACATCACGGACTCTCAAAGCCGAATAGCAATAATACGTTCACCATTTCCGAGAAATGGCTCATGACCAAATCAGGGAATCGGTTTGGCATTATGTACTACTCAGGGAGGTCTCAGTTGAGTCCGGAAAAACAAGCATCCCTCACAAGTTTCCAGCTTCAAGCACTGAGTCGAGAAACAATAGTACATTCATCCTGAAGGGTACAATACTATCGTCATACGATCAGTTTGCTTTAACTGAATTCCTGTGAAAGAACCAGGCCATCCTATGCGAGTTCCCAATGGACCCTCGGATGCGAGTGGGTTTGCCAACAAATGTGGTCTGCCACTGTCATCACTGGAGAGGGGTGTTCCCATTAAGGTCCTCAATGATCGGTCCCCAGCTGCACATAACCATCAAGGTTGTATCCTGAAGTGGGGAAGAACCCCCACACAAGATAGTTCCAAGACAGTCGCAACCTGGGTGTGGAACACATCACCACTCATCATGTAACCATGCGAGCACAACGTGTCCACGCTAATCCTATAGTGCACTCAAGCCGGGTATTTGGCTTATCTCACAGTAACTCCCATCCCACAGAAAAAATGAAAACCAGCACAGCCAGACAGTCCAGTATAATATGATGCATGGAAAATAAAATACTGAAAGCGGTAAATAAATGCGGTAAAGTAAAGCTGTAACGAACTGTAAATAAAAACAGTAAAGCTAAACTAAAGCACACAACAGCAAACAGATAAACACCCAAAGAAACAAAACCAAACAGGCGCTAGGATTGACTCTACAAGGGAAACCGGAAGAATCATGTTCGTCCCCAGCAGAGTCGCCAGCTGTCGCTCCCGGGATTTTCATCCTAGTACAAACGCGAAAGTGGCGCGGAAAGGGTAGAGTCGCCAGCCAGACATTTTTATCCCGAATGAATGGGAAAGGTAATGTTGCACAAACCTGAGGAAGAAGGAAAGGACAAGGTCCTGCGAACCAAAGATCTGAATTCGGGAGTCGGTTACGACCTGGGAAGGTATTAGCACCCCAGATCGTCCGCCGTACCCGACGGGATCCACGCTTGCTTGTTTGTTTCAAAGGGTGAGAAATAATAAAGATGCTGCTGAATAAAACCGCTAACTGGAATGAAAAATGAAATGAGAAAGGAACTGGAATGAGAATAAAAGGGGGAAATGTAGGGAAAATAAAGAATGTGCTTGAACGGGCCCTACCCCGCTGCCTACGTACCTCATCGGGATAATGAGGATCAGAGTCGACGTAGTTCGCCTAACTAAGGCGGGAACTATTTGTTTGTGTTTTTTACGGCTGGAATTGCGTATGTCTATGCTCAGGTGTTGCAGGCTCGTCTGGTACGAGTGCGTTTACCGTCTTGCATGTGTGACAAGTCGTCGCGAGTTCGCGTTGTGAGTGAATGAGATGAGAAAAGAAGTTCCCGCAGGATAGTCGCTTGTTATTTGTTTTTTGTCTTTTAAAAGAAGTGTTTTGAATTTGTTTGTGAACGGTCTTGTACTAAGACCTATCCATCGCGGGAAGTATTTACACCTCGCCCCGAAACAGGACGCGTATAAACACTCCGCAACAAAGTCTCGTGTCGTACAAGATTGTTCGGTTTTTGTTAAGTGTTTTATTGCTTTTCTTTTTGAGATGAGAAAGAATGACTCAAGTTGATAAAAGGACAAAATCTAAGGGAACTAAGACTCAATCCTAATTTTATTTGTTTATTTACAAGAGAGGTCCTATGGTTAATGAGGTATTCTAATCCTAAGAAAGAAAAGGAAAAGAAGAAAAAGAGAATTAGAAACTAACTTACTTCCTAAGGAAGTTAAGTTGTCTCTAAAGAAAGGGAAAGCCTAAAAGCAAAGCACAAGGTGCTAAGGCAAACACAATTAAAATGCATAAGAGATGGGAATGAAGTAATGCTTACCTCAATCTTCCCCCCTACAAAACAAAAGTTAGCATGACAATGCATATTGAAAGTAAAATCAAAGCATGAAAGCGATTAAGTACCATAAACGTCCTAGAATGGAACTAGGGTTCAAAATAAGACCTAAGTCTAAAGGTGAAGGTACCTAAAGGTTACATGACTTCTAAAGTCAGTAGCTACATGCTATAGGTCCCTAAGTATTCTAGGATATCTCACAAGATCAAACTATGTCAAACTATGTACAAAAAGTTCACATAAATTCAAGTTAGGGTTTATGGATGAAGTATGAATGCGTATGGCTTACAAGCATGAATTAGTACATGAAATGAACATAAAAGTCAGTAGTGAATGCTTATTAAGATGGATGAATGAATATACAATCATGGATGCAATGGATTAGGCATATGGAGCAATGAGAAGAAGATGTGAGATGAAATGAACAAAAATCGCATAAGATCGCACATGATGAAAGTTAAAGATGAATGGCATGTGAATATGCATGAAATGATTATGGGTCAGTAGCATACAAGGTATGAGATGAAATTAGAATTCATGAATAGGCATTAATGATTTCCACATAATTCAAGTTATTATTTAGAGGAGAAGAGAATCTAGTTTAAGTTAAACATGTTCAAGTAATTATGCACTTTAAAGCACCAAGACAAACCAAATGAGTATGGTTCAAAAAATGACCTATGACTGTAATTAAAGACATACAAATGACCTATAATCAAATCCTAAAAGCTACCAAAAAGTTCCTCAATCAAATGGCATGAATGCCTTCTTAACACTTAGGTTATGCGACACATAAACACATGAATCAACCTAGGATCTAGGTGACATGGAAAAATAGCAAAAAGCCTTTAAAAATTATGAAATTAAATCCATGGAATAATATAGTGATTATCTTACATGGTCCAAAAGGATTCTACAAAATTATGCACCAAAGTGCCAAAACAATTCCTTGATTAGTAAGGTAACAAAACATGATCACCAAAAAACAACTCCACAAAGTGGATCAAAAAGGGCACTAAAAATTATGAAAAAAATGCCTAATTAGAATCAAAATGTCACAAATTACAGTAATTAATCATACACAAAAAATAGGTCTCACACCTATGGGGAAAAATTGATTTTGGTCCCTTATGTCAAAACCTTCCTTTTTGGGACAGCTTGTGATATAAAATCCAAATTAATTATTAAAACCACCCAAATATGGAAACAAAAAATATGAAAAATTAATTAAGAGGATGAGGATCACTCATGAATTTTTCCAGAATTTTATCTCACCTAAAACTATTTTTAATAATTGCGACGAAACGGGCAAAAAAGTGGATTTTAAGGGGAAGTGAAAGGAAGCGATCCTAATGGTTCTTAACCTAATCCCTAAGTTCCGAAATCGATACATATCATCAAAAATCACAAATATAACCAATGCCTCAGGTGGGAGGGCTCAATATGCACCTTAAGCTATATGGTCCTAAGCCGCATACAACTAAAAATGATGCGTAAAAAACCGAAAACGTCGAAATTACTTACTTGAATGACGTGCCGATTCTTCACATAAAAGAAATCCGAAAAAAACCTTAAGCAAGGTCTTGTAATCTCCCATGAGCAAAATAAATGCCCATCTTCCATAATCATCTTTGCGAAGCTTCGCCATAATCGAAATCGATCCAATATCGATCAAAAACACTTATGAATACTCATCCCATAATTAGTACTAAACATAATTAAAATTAGTGCAAAAAAATTCTAATTAAAATTTTCAAGAAATAGATCAAAATCCTAATACACAAGAAATTATCTAAAAGAAATTAATTAATAATTTTAAGAAATTAAAAAATCAAATATACAAGAAAATTAACTAGTCAATTTTAAGAGAATATGGGGTGCATGTAGAAGGATAAGGGTGCAGATAGAAGTTTCATGGGGCCCCAGCCCAATACCCAAAGGAATCCGCAGGAGGGGTGAAGAAAGAAATTTGAAGGGTGCAACGGGTAATCCATGGTGGTGACAGAACCCGGCCCATTCCAATTTTATGCAAAACCCTAATTTACTCCATCAAATCAAAAAACATCTTTTTCTCCTTGAATATGCCGCCGCTGCTCGTTCTTCTTCTTCTTCCTTCGCCCACACAACAAACCCTTCTTCTGCTTTGATGTCATCGTTTTCACAATGAACAAACACGGACCTCGCCGGACAAAATCATCGGAGCAACTTGCCTTTATTAAACACCGACGGCTCACTCTCTTCGTCTTCCCCTAATTCGGATCAATCCTCCGATCTTTCATATCATCAACGACGACCAACAAACACCACCATCCTCCTTCTCCGACGAAGTAACGTCATTGCTTGTTCAACTGTCTCCTTGAACCTCGCCTCCCTCCCTAAAGATCTTAATCATCAACATTTTGATCGCACTCTCTGAAGCTTCTCCGTTGACACTGCAACATTGCCGAGGATGGAATGATCCGTTCTCCTTTTCGATTCAATCTTACATCTACAAATTCAACAAGAACGGTACACGATCCATTCTAGGTATAAACCGAAATTTATATTCGATGATGACAACGGTGGTGAAACGCCTTGGGTATGACACCAATTCACTCTAGATCTTCTCCTTCAACGCGTTCCTGATCTTGTCATAACCCTGCAATTTTTGTTGTTGAAGCTTATGCATCTGAACTGTTGTTGTGCGATTCGTTGCTGAATCGTTGTGATTTTGTTCTTGTTCCAGGTTATGACGAAGTGGTTCTGGAATTTGTTGGCTATTCTCGGATTCTTCAGAATTTCTCACCGACATAGCTTCAGCTCCTTAACACCCTTTCTTCAACGCCGACGAAATCCGTGTGTCGTCGTTCTCGTATCGTAGCAACGAAAAAGAGGCAGAAACACGTTCTGCTTAAGGGTCATGGCGCAATCTGAGGATCGAAAGCCATCAGGTATGAAATTCTGACCTGTTTGCTCTCTGTAGCATTCTTCTTCTTCTTCTTCAATCTGAATCGTTCTTGTCGAAGTGTTGTTGAATCATGAAATGTGAGCTTGCAGTTTTTTTTTTCAATTCGTGATGATGAAGATTGAGGGTTTAATGTGACATTTGGGGAGCCTTGGAAATCCAATGATGAAGATTGAGGGCAAGAGGCTGATGAAGCGTGATCAAGAAGCTGAAATCTATGAGGTAAAGATTCAAAGATTGATGGTGGAACCAAGAGTGATGATGATGAAAGATTATGGAAGTTCTGCGTTGATGATGATTGTTGATGGAGGTTAAACTGTTGAATCGAATTTGCAGGTATGATCTTCCTTGATCTCACTTTCTTCTGTCTATGAAGTTGTTATTGATCAAATTGCAATGTATTTCTTGATGACAGTGTCGTTGATTTGTGCCATCTTGGATTGCTTTTACAGATTATGGATTTGTAGATAATGGTGAGGGATTGGAGATTGAGAGATTGAAGGATGCAGAAGAAAAATGGTGGAAGATGAATATTCTTGCAGAAGAGTTTCTTTGAAGATCATGAAGGGATTGCCGAATGTCTCTTGGAGGGAAGATTCAAGTTGGTTCTATGAGGGTTGGAAAATATAATTAGAGAGGGTTGAAGGTTGTTGTAGAAGCTTTGAAGGTTTGGGGTTTGGTGATGAAGAATGATTGGAGAATCGCAGAGGAGTTTCGGTTTGGTGATGAAGATTATGAATGATGGTTGATGAGAGGTTATTGAAATTCTGAATTTTTAGAGGGATGAAGATGAGATGGCAAGAGGTGAGGTTGAAGATTTATGAAGATTCTTGGTGGTTGATGAAGTTTTGTGAAGAAGTGTGATAGTGATGATGATTCTGACTTTCTCCTTTCATTTCTTGTTGAATTGCAGCAATAAAAATTATTGATTGATCCCTCCACTGGTTATGCGATTTTGCAGGTTTTTTTGATGATTTTTGGAAGATGGAAAAAGTGAATGAAGTTGGAGATTCAGATTGGAAACATGGAGAGTAGATGAGAGGGATGAAGGTGAAGGAGGTTGAAAGAGGAAGAGTGTGTAGAGTTTTGATTGTGATGGAGGTTGGAATGATTAAAGATGAATATAGGTTAGAGTTGGTTCTCAGATTGAGAGAGAAGTCACAGATGGTGAAGAAGTGAAGATGGATCCTGATAAAAAATTTCCCATTTTTCTGCTACTGACTCTGTTATTACCACCAATCCCCCCTTTTTCCTTCTGTCATGGACCTGCTATATTGTAACTGTTATCCCCATTCTGTAACCGATTTTTGGTTGTTAGTTATTTTTCTTGTGAACTTGTTTTCTGCTATATCAGTTGGCTGCAACTGATTTTTCTTTTGCTTGTAACCGAAAAAACTGCCTTTGATTGAAATAATACCAATTGCTTAATGTATCAGTTATCTTTTGTAACAGAAATTATTGCGTCTTTTTTTTGTAACTGATTTTTATGAATAAAATAAATATGTCATTCCTACATATTTTTTCCTTTTCATTTTTGCTGCAATCCCCCATGTATTGGGCTTTGCACTAGAGAGATAACATGGGCTAATTGATAATACTAATCACTAACAAATAAAAATGGTGATGGGTAGTGAATGATGACATAGGTGTAAATGGACTCGAAATTCGTTCTCATGACTTTTGCGGTAGCAACCTATCATTGAAATGAATTTGTAATGGGCTTATATGGAATAGAATTTGGTGTAGAATTTAAAAATTGATATGGATAAGGAAAGTGAATTTAGAAACAACGGACCAAAAAAGATAAACATGATTTAATGGATAGTTGAATAAAAAAAAATGAATATGGAAAATGAATATGACTTGTTTGAAATGGATATCGGGCATTCTCGAATGAACTTAAACGATGCCTTCAAAATAACCCAAAGACATGAATTCTCCACCGTTAATTTGAATCACATTGTTTGAGTGCACTCATTGAATAACTCCATGAAAACCAAACCACCCCCCATATGATGATGAACATGCAATAAGGAAGAAATTTCAATGTATCCTTGAGGAGAACCCTAGCACCATTAATCCCTGTCGAAGGACTCTTTTTTCTGATTCACACCAATGAAATTTTGAACCTCTGAAATGGGAAAACACTCATGATAATGTGAATCCAACATTTGCTCTAACTTGATTGAAGTATGGACCGGCTGAACCAACCCTGGATAATAACTTAATCACCTCTGGATAAAGCCAATTCAAATTGCCGGAAATCCTTTGATCTCATGCCTTCGGAGCCCAATGCAAAATGCGTGATTGCGACTGCCATGACCTAATGGAATATGCAGATGAAATGCGAAGCGATAAGCCAGTTAGGGCAAAAAGAATGAGGGAAAATTTTGAGGTATTACAGCTGTCGGCCGTCCCCGTTATTGCTTTACTTATCACTTTATCCCTAGCAGTCGTCCTCTGCTCGATGGTCGTCCTCCATCGCCTTCATTTAATAATCATACTATATCATCTTTTACAATTTATATCCCTTTTCTTCTTCTCCCCAGTGAGTGCAAATTTCGAATTGTCTTTGGTATTCAACCACAAGTTATCTTGTTTGTTTGTTAAGCCAGGCGCTTACATCCTGCACAGCTAACTCATGTTTGAATATGGGAAGCTGTAAACACCCCAAATTTTCCCTCACTCATATTCACACCATTGGCTTGTGATCTTTCATGTTTACATTAGTATAAGCATACCATCTCATATTGCATTTATGGTTCACTACACAGTTTAAATTCATCTGCATCTAGGGTTTGTGATCTGAGCAATCCAAGAATCCATCTGAGCCATCCCAAAGGCCTCCAAGTGTTCCAAGAGGGTCCATGTGTGTTCTATCATCATATTATATCCCTCAAAGTTCAAGGAAGTCAAGAAATCACAAGATCTAGCAAAGCATGGAAGCAGAGCTAGGGTTTCCACTACACAGATGACCAAAATTATGGTTTTGGTTTCATAGGCCTTAACTCCAAATTTTTGGGTCATTATTGTTTATAATGTTCTTAAGATGTTATAAGGATCATGTGTATCAAGTTTGATGAAGAAATTCATTGTGGAAGTCATCTGTTCATTGGGTAACTTCTTGAGAAAGTCAGAGCAAAATCAGGGCATCTGAGGCCCCCAAAAATGGAACCAAAGGGGTATTTTCATTAAATTAAAGTTATATGATCTTTATTTGATCATTGAAGTGCTTGGAAGTTCACAAAATTGAAGAAATTTGAGCTAAACCAAAAGTTGCCAAAAATGGAAATGACTTGTAATGGAAACTTTCCATTTTGGGAAAGTTCTTCAACCTCCTCTTTCTTGATCAAAAATGCTTCAAATGAAAAATTCTTGGTCATGAAAGTTGTATATTAGGTCTTTCCCTTTTCAAAAAGTACAAGAACATATTCTAATTCATTATGGAACTCAAGTTGTGATCTTTCAAAGTTGGCAAAAATCTTATAATTTTCAAGAATGCACCAAAGAGGGATTTTTGCAAAACCACTTGCCAAGCAATTTCATGACCTCTAATGCATATCTAAACATCATACCATCATATTACAACTCATTTTTATCATAATTGGCCCAAGAATCATACACTTTCATGCCTTGAACTTCAAGAAATTCTAAAAGGGCCAAAGTTCTTCAAATTTGCAAAATGGTATGAATCTTTCTATACACTTGTTCCAGCTCATCAAATCTCATCCATAAGCCTTCCTTGATCTCTGCTGAGCCAAGCCATGCCAAAATCCAAGCCTGCCATGTGCCCATACCTCAAGTACAACCAACCTTGACTTTTTGCAAATCACCCCATACCAATCAGCATAGCCTACACCAACTATTCTGACCTATCACAGCTTCACATACATGCCTCAAGGGATTCATTTTCATACACACACAAGCCTACAAGCTATCACACATTCAGATTGCCAAAATCCCTCAAAAACTTCATTTCTTTGAAATTCATAAACCAACCATCAAAACTTCAAACAAACTTCACCAATCATCTCCAAACACTCTCTAGATCATTTCCCAACCATTAAACAAGCCTGAAACCTCAAGAATCCAAAACACGATTTCACTCACCTTTGAACTGAAACCTTCAAAACACTCCATATAAACTTGTTCCAAGCATTCCAAAAGCATAAGGGGATCAAGGGGAGTGGAAAAGCATCAAAGAAGTGGTCAAAAAGCTCCAACTCAGGTATCATCAAGAACTTTTTTCCAGAACTTGTTTTTTAAGTTACTAATTGATTCTATGTGATATGTTGATCATCATGATGTCTTTATTTTTTAAAATGGTTAAGAAATGAGGATTTCATGAGCTTGTGAAAGTTTTGCCCTAAAAATGTTCTTATTCGATTCTTCATTTTGATGCATGAGAAATTGTTTTTGTTGCTGGATTTGTGTTCTATGATGTTAGAGGATTGATTATGGAGCTTTAGGGGTCTTGGGGATGCGTTTTGAGTGTTTCAGGTGAGGGAGATGACCGGAGAAGACGACCGGAGCACTGTTCCGGCCGTCTGAGGTTAATTAGGGTTTAGGGTTAGTTTGAATGTCAGCCCTTGGATGGCCCTTCCCGCGTGTGTTTGGACGGATGAGATTAGTCATTAAGTTTTAATCAGGATTAATTAATTTAATTAATTGAAATTAGACAGGAATCAATCCTAGCCCTTGGTTTGCGCGCTGGTCAATGCCCCTTTCCCCAGTTTGAATCTGGTCCATCAGATCTTCATACTTTCTATTTAATTTCAATTTTATTTCATTTTTATTCATTTATCTTGCATAATTATTTTAAAATACTTAGAAAAATCCTAAAAATATTTCCCTTTGCATTTTTATTCCAAATATTTTTCTTAATCAGAAAATGATTTTTATTTTATTTTTTGCATAAAAATTGTATTTTTAAGATATTTAAATGTTTATTTTAATTAATTAATTGAATTTAATTAATTAAAATACCATTTAAGTTTCTAAAATTCACCAAAAAAATCATGAATCATTCCTTTGCATTTAGAAACATTTTCAAACTCTCCACACAAATTTCTTTTTAGGTTTGATCATAGCTTGAGAATTTTATTTGAATTAATGGTCATTTAAATCCTATTTTTGAACCCTAACTTGGAAAAATCTTTTCTGCCTAACCAAGAAGAGTTTGAAGATGATTCTTTTTGCATTGTTTTGTGCATATCATGCAGTAACTAGGATAGTTTTGGCATGACTTTATCTTTCATTTTCAATTTGTTTGGCATTTTACATTGAGAATCACCCAAAAAACCCTAGAAACTTAGGAAATTCATAACTCCTTCTAGGTTTAGCTTTTGACCTCCCCCTTTGGATGGTAACCTAGTATATGTTTAGGGTTCCTTTGAGTGCATTTTCAATTTTTTATAATGTCATTTTCTTCTGTTTTAATCATATGCATCTCATGTTGCCTTAAAACCCTAATTTTGCATCTTCACTTGCATTCATCTTGCATATGCATCCATACATGAACTTGCCATGACAGTTCATGCATTAATATGTCATCTTAGACATCTTAGGACATGTTAGAATCATGATTGATCATTTCTTCATTCATCTTCCATGATTTGTATTCATTTCCTTTCATTAACTTTCATGAACTTTCAAACTTCAAAGCATGCTTCATTTGCATTCATTCTCTTGTATGATCATTCATATACACTTTGTATGCTTTTGCATCATGTCATAGCATCATTTTCATCATGGTTATGCTTCTGGTTTTGGTCTTTGTCCTTGCATATGCATCATTCTATTTCATTTCTTTCCTTATGCATATTGTGCTAACTTTTCAGGTTAATGGTAAGTTGTTTGAGAGGTGGATTTGCCTTCACCTTCCACTTCTTCTCATCTCTTTCATATTGCATCCTTGCTGCATTTTTTATTGTCTTTGGGTGAGCTTGCTCACTTGTGCTCTTTCTTTCTCACTTTCTTTCTATAAGTTACTTATCTTCTTAGGAAGTAAGTAACTTATTCTTCTACTTCCTTCTCCTTTCATCTTGCTTCTCCTTGGTGGCTTCCTTGAAGACTTCTCCTTTTAAGCCTCACAAACCCTAGGACTTCCAAGCATGATAACTTTCTAGGACTTATTAGTTTCCTTTAGACTTTTTTTCCTTTGAGTTCTCTTTGTGTCTCTTTTCTCATCTCATCATTAGAGACTAAACCTTTAAGGTTTTAGGACTTTGGAATTAGGGTTATGCCTGCATCCTTCTCTTAGGATGGAGTGTATAACTTTAATCCTAAGTGTTAAACCCTTAATCTATTTAAACCTCTTAATTAATCCATCTAATAATTACTAAGACATTAACTTGTAACTTGGGCCTTACATTAGGGTTCTAATTCTTCCTTTATGGTTAAGAAGGACTAACCCTAGTGTTTAATGGACAAGTCCCCCTCAAGTTGTCTTATAAACCATAAAGCTCACTTCTTAATCTCACCCTTAATTAAAATCAACTTTAATAAAGGCTTGTTTTGTCATGAGTTTAATCCCTAACCATGGATTAAGTTGAGGTATCTTCCTCAGCTTAAGTGTTCTCATCTATCATCCTTCTATTAGGATGGTGTAATGAGTTCACTAATCCTTGATTATGGCTTAAACTCATTACTTAACACTAAACAAAAATCCAAAAAAAACATCTAAATAATCACAAGTAGGTTAATGATCTTAATCCTACATCATCATGGCAACTAAGTTGAGATGCTTATCTCATACTTAAGTAGGCTCATTATCCCTAATCAGGGAGGATATAATGAGTTTACAAGCCCTTGATTTAGGCTTAAGCTCATTAACTTATGACAAACTCCAAACACAATAAAAGACTGAAAACATAAAAACAAACAATAATCGTCTCCTTCGGGATTCTTTTCTCATCACACTCACTCATAAACGAGAACTTGCTTCTTCCTTCTAATGCAAGACAGTTAGCACTCGAGCCAGACGAGTCATACACTTGAGCATAGACAAGTAAGCAGTTCACAGTCAATTTACTTTTCAGTCTCTTTGAGTCAAACTACGGTGTTTTGACTTCCTCATTGCACGAGAGGATACGTAGGCATAACTTAACTATTATCGAACAAAAGTCTCTGTGTCTTCCCCCTCTTTCAGCATTCTCTTTTAAGCCTCAGTTCCTGAGCATTCACCTTTTTTGCACTGAAACTTGTACATTCTTTTCCAGCTTTCGCACACAGATAGCACATACACTACCCCTTTAAACACAATCTTGTAAGCGTGGATCCCGTCAAGTACGACGGACAATCTGGGTGCTAATACCATCCCAGGTTGTAACCAACCCCCTTTCTCAGTTTCTCTGGTTCACAACCGTCTTATCCCTCTTTTTCTAGGTTTATGCAGCATTACCTTTTCTTCGAGATAAAAATGCCTAGCTGGCGACTCTATTCATCTTCACTTCATTTTCTCCTTTCGTCGACCGTTCGCGCTTGTACCGGGATGCAAATCTTCGGGAGCGATAAACTTGGGCCTTACATTAAGGTTATATCTCTTCCTTATGGTTAAGAGGGATTAACCCTAGTGTTTAATGGACAAGTCCCCCTCAAGTTGTCTTACAAACAATAAAATCCACTTCTTAATCTCATCCTTTAATTAAAATCCATTTAATAAAGGTTTGTTATATAATGAATTTAGTCCCTAACCATGGATTAAGTTGAGGTATCTTCCTCAGCTTAAGTGTTCTCATCTATCATCCTTCTATAAGGATGGTGTAATGAGTTCACTAATCTGTGATTAGAGATTAAACTCATTACTTAACACAAACCAAAAAAACCAAAAACATCTAAATAATCACAAGTAGGTTAATGATCTTAATCCTACGTCATCATGGTAATTAAGTTGAGATGCTTATTTCATACTTAAGTAGGCTCATTATCCTTAATCAGGGAGGATATAATGAGTTTACAACCCTTGATTTAGGCTTAAGCTCATAATCCTATGCAAAACACCAAAAACAATAAAAAAACTAAAAACACAAACAAACAATAATCGTCTCCTTCTGGATTCTTTTCTCATCACACTTATTCTATAAACGAGAACTTGCTTCTCCCGTCTAATGCAAGACAGTTAGCACTCGAGCCAGACGAGTCATACACTTGAGCATAGACAAGCAAGCAGTTCACAATCAATTTATTTTCAGTCTCTTTGAGTCGAACTACGGTGTTCTGACTTCCTCATTGCACGAGAGAATATGTAGGCATAACTTAACAGTTATCGAACAAAAGTCTCTTTGTCATCCCCCTCTTTCAGCATTCTTTTCTAAGCCTCAATTCCTGAGCAATTCACCTTTTTGCACAGACACCTGTACTTTCTTTCCCTAGCGTTTGCACACAGATAGCACATACACTTACCCCTTTTAAACACAATCTTGTAAGCGTGGATCCCGTCGTGTACGACGGACGATCTGGGTGCTAATACCTTTCCAGGTCGTAACCAACCCCCTTTCTCAGTTTCTCTGGTCCGCAACCGTCTTATCCATCTCTTTCCAGGTTTATGGAGCATTACCTTTCCTTCGGGATAAAAAATTCATAGTTGGCGACTCAATTTCAACCCTTTCTCTTCGCTGACGGTTCGCGTTTGCACCGGGACGTAGGTCCGGGGAGCGACAGCTTGGCGACTCTGCTGGGGATCCTTTATAACCAGGGCTTCTGGTTCTTTTTGTGGGTTTCCCCTAGCGCTTGTTTGAGTTGTATTTATGGGGGTGTTATGTGTGATTTTTTGTTTATTGCTTTATCTATTGCTTTCTGTACAACTTTATTTATCGCTTTCATTTACTGTTTTTATGCATTTCATATTATTGTCATCATATCATGTGCTGGATTTGTTGGTTTGCCTTGGTGGGAGGGGTATCTCAGTGAGCAAGGTTCCACACCGGGAGCCTGAGTGACACATAGGATTATAGTGGATTCATATTCTTTCCCATTCCATTTTGGTCTGGTGCGGGAATATGAAAACACGGTTCAGACATGGGTTTCTTCTTGAGAACTCTGTGCTACGGATTTCCTGTAGTGCTAGGGCTATCTAGGAAGCCTGCTAAGTCTGGATGACCTTTTTAGATGACCTTCAGCATCTGAGGTGAATTAGAGGAAGGTCCTTTATGATTAATGTAAACACTGTACCTCCGGGTTAGAAGCGTTTACACTTATCATAATAGATCCAAGTCTGAGGATCCTTGTTCTAGAACAATACATGTGAGTGGGTTGGGATGTTTACAGGTTCGCAGGAACCCTTGGCCTCAACATACGTTGTTACTGTAACACGGTGGGAGAACTGACTTTAGTTATGTTGCGGATAGCAAGAGTCGCCACCGACTTTTATTTTATCCAAAAGGAAAGGGTATAAAAGAACAGGAAAGACCTTAAGAGATATTTTTGGGTCCGGGGGGTAGGTTATGTAAAGGGAAGGTGTTAGCACCCTTTACATCCATGGTTATCCATGGGCTCTTAGTTACTTAGCTCACTTTGAATTATTTTTGAAAAGTGTAGTGTGTGAATAGAAAATTTTCATATGAGTTAATAATGATCCATGTACGGATGCGTAAAAACTTGTTTTTGAAAATTTGTTTGAAATTGTGAAAAGTTTGAAAAGTTTTGAATGAAGTGAGCAAGTACATAAGAGGAACCTACCCTAAAGTTTAAGTCTTTCTGTTCTTTATCCTTTAAGTGGTAAGACTATCCCTATTATTAAGGAATAGGTAGTCATTACCTTGGATGTTAGGGACATGTGAGGGAAGGCAACTGTGAGGTGCATTAAGCATTTAGGAGGGACTATCATCATTATTCGAAAGGGACTAGATCTTTGAAGGCAACCATTAGGGACTTGATGATTTTCTTTTAAGGGACTTGCTTTATACACCCCACTTGACCTTGTGATTAGGCAACATTGAGGGATAACCTTAGAAATGTGAGATGGCGATTAAAAATCGACTTACGTGTGTGAGTGTTTAATTTATATTTATCTTATAATTAAAGTGATCTAAATTTGATTTTAAGAGAATACATGTTTACACTCCCTAAATTACTAACCATAGCACAAAAATTAAATAAATTACATATTTACAAAATTTACACCAAGGAGCAATTACATGATAAATAGCAAATAAATAAATAATAAGCAAAAAAAAATAAAAAATAAATAAGCAAGAATAAATAGGGTTAGTGATAATTAAAAAAAAAATAATAAATAGGATTAGTGAAATAATAATAATAAAATAAATGAAATTAGAAATAATATGATTAGTAATAAAAATAAACAAAGTTAGAGAAATAATAATAAAAATATATAAGATTAGTAGAATAATAATAACCAAAAATAATAAATAATAATATGGTTAGTAAAATAATAATAATGGATTAGTAATAATAATAAACAAAATAAAATAGCAAATAAGAATTAGACATTATTAAGAAAATATAAACAATTTAATCATAAAACTTAAAATTATATGCAACTTATTAATTCTAAACATAAAAATTGTAATTATAATATTAGCATAAATTTAATTATTTTTAAACATATATATATATATATATATATATATATATATATATATATATATATATATATATATATATATATATATATATATATATATATATATATTAAAAGAATAAAAATTTAGATTGTAGACAATTTATAATTACATAAAGAAAAGTTTGATTATATTTATATTTATTAAAATTAATTATACTAAATATTATATTTATAAAAATTAGAAAAAATAAAATTAGGTGCTTAATAGTTATTTAGAAAATAAATTAGGGTTTTTTACAAGATTAGGGTTTTCAATTTAATTATACAAAATTATTTAATTAACATGCATATATTATATTTACATACATAATAAAGAAAATAATTTTTGAATTACAAAATAATTTCTGCACATTAGAAAATATTGAATAAACATTTTATAAGATTATTTTTATAATATATAATTATGAACAAAACTTAAATAAAATAAAATTAAATAAAACAAAAAAAAAAGAATAAAATGACAAAACAAACCTGGCTGGGATTTGAACCCAGGTCACCAGGTTCACAAGCAGCAAGACATACCACCAGGCCAGCCCACACGCAGGCAGCAATGAGGGGGATTTAATTAGTTTTGTTCTTTGTCACAAAAATCCTGGAAAAATAAAAGAAACAAAAGGCCTGGGGTGGTGTTGAACCCAGGACCTCTTGTATACAAGCAGCGCGCATGACCATCTGGCTGGAAGAGCCCATCTGCTAATGGAGTGGTAACAATACATAATATATTATGTACGCTTGACCTGAAAAAATAAGAGAAAAAAATGTGCCCAGCCAAGTATCGAACCAGTGCCATCACACAATACGCGTATCAGCCTTACCACTGGGACAAACGTGCGTTTGTGAAATATAACCAGGATTAATTCATAATATTTTTAAACGAAATTCAAATTTTCAGAACACGCGCGAACTGGCTTCATCTTCCTCAGGGTACCTGCAAAAATACATGCCATTTTTCCTGCGAAATTTGTTGCGTGTTCTTCATTGTTCAAACCTACGAAAAATGAAACTCATACCAAACAGCAACGATTCATGAAATTAAAGATATCAATGAGTTCCTTATGACTCATACAATCTTTCCACGTTGTTAAAATTCATTTATATGGCCTAAATCATGAAACCCTAAAACCAAGCTTCAAACCCTAACAATGGTCGTTCGTGTTTTAGGTCATGAAGCTCCAATTTTTTTGTCCAGAAAGCATCTATGGATCATCACAAACATGTTTGAACAAACAAAATTAGTTAAAACGTATTAGATTAATGTAATCGAAAAATTTATTTTCAATAACAAATGTGATTCGGTTTGAGCAATATAGCAAGGCATTGATGCGTATGAGTGATGATAATGCTTCAGTGAGGTCCAAGGAACATGTCTATGTTCTTATTTTACCTTCTAATGCCCTGTAAATGCAAAACCGAATGTGAGCTTTTGAAGGAATTTTTGATCAATGGAACTTACCCTTTGGCTGCTGGAATTCGTGGCTTGAGGATTGCATTATGTTTAGTACTTATAGGTGAATGAATTTAGGTCATAACATTGATTGATCATGTGGAAATTTTGATTCAAAAAGATTCATATTGATCATGTCTTAAAAGTTCAATATTCTTGCATAAAGGCTTACTATTTTAAGACAAATCTCATGATTTCTTTCCTCTTCAACTTAAATCAATAATTAAGACTTTCTAGAAGCTTAATCTCCATTAAATATCATATTTTCATATTTTATATTTATTTAAAATGATTTTTTATGAATTAAATCAAAATAAATAAAAATAAAATAATAAAAATTCTGATTTTTAATCATTTGGGTCGTGCATGATGATAATGTATGGATTGGATCACAATTTGGCCAGCCCATTTGGAAAGAATTGGTTCTAGACCTCCATTTTCATCATAAACCATCACAAAATTTCCCAACTTTGCAAGGGCACATCTCCCTCAATTTTAATGGTATGAGGGTGTTCTTGGACATTTTGGAAATATTGAAGAGTCCTCTAAACAACCCCATTGGTTTCATGTCCATATCTTTTACCAATCTCAAGTTATGCCCTTTTGAAGTTGTTGACTTTTTGTTGACTTTTGAAATGACCTATAATGTCTTAGCTCATACCTTCCAAATGAAGCATTTTTGGGCTTGGCTTGTGAGACACAAAGTTGTAGAGAATTCAATTTCCTTCAAAATGAGCTTTGAGTGGAGACTTGGTGATGAAGCATGTGAAAGTTATGGCTGGTCAAAGTTCAGTTGACTTTTACTAAGGAAACCCTAATTTAGAAACTCCTGATTCTTGATGATCTGGAATCTCCTTGATGAATCATGATCAACCCTTTATCAAATGATGAATTTTACTTCATATACTTGGTGTTGGCAAAAAATCATGAAGTTTGACTTTGATTTGACCACAGTTGACCTCAGTTTGACTTTTTAACTGCATAGACTGATTTTGACTTATCTGATCATCTGACTGAGCAAACTTGTGAGAAAAGTCTTGAAACTTGTCATGGGGGTTCTTACACACATATAAGATGTTATGAAGCTCACTTGAAGTCTTGGAAGTCCATGTAGCCTGATTAAAGTCAAAACCCTAGTTTTGGATGCACTGCTTAGGAGGTGCATTGTCTGAGGGAATTGTCAACTCTTCTGACCAATTGTGAACCTTGTGAACCATCATAAAATGTCTTGTGAACCTCATGGGAGGTATTGTGAAGCTTGTGAACCTTGTAAACCTCATAAAGTGACTTGTAGACTCCATGAACCTCAGGAAAGCTTTGTAATCATTGTGAATCTTGTGAACCTTGTGAACCTTCATAAAGTGACTTGTAGACTCCATGAACCTCATGAAAGGTATTGAAAGCATTGTGAATCTTGTGAACCTTGTGAACCTTCAAGAAGTAACTTGTAGACTTCATGAACCTCATGAAAGGTTATATAAGCATTGTGAATCTTGTGAACCTTGTGAACCTTCTTAGCACACAAAGTCTTGTATTGTGAGGGCAAATTTTGGGGTGCAACAGTTACTGATATTGTTTTAAGGTTATACTACTTTGGACTGATCTTATGAAACCCTGGACTTGTGACTCTTTATTTGAGTCCCCCACCTGGTTACTGGTTCTCTAGCCTTCATCTGGATTTCTGAACACTCATGAACCCTATCAAAGCAAAATGACAAATCCAACACCTGATCACAAACCCTTACATATCATTATGCATACATCATTTTGCATCATTTAACATTTGTCTATTTGTTTTACAAGGTATCCACATCTTCTTTGGTTTGGTTTTGACTGTTCTTCTGCTCAGCCATCTTCATCAGTTATCTTCATCAGAGATCTTTTTCAGCTGATATCTTCTCCAGTTGTCTTCATCAGTATTTCTCCTCAGTTATCTTCATCAGCATCCATTCTTAGTATAGACTCATCCAGGAAGAGCAACATCACTTACCATTTCTTTGAGCCCTCTCTAGCAGACATCAGGAAGATTCAGGCACTTATCACTCCTGATCATGTCCCTTTATTCAGGGAACATTATGGTGGTATTATGGACATGATCATGGACTTGGATGCATCACAGAGGAGCATGATTCACACCTGCCTTCAGTTCTATGACCCTCCTCTCAGATGTTTCACTTTCCCAGACTTTCAGATGGGTCCTTTGTTGGAAGAGTTTTCCATGTTGTTAGGTGTCCCTATCAGAAAAGGAATTCCCTTCAACCCTGAGATGACTGTTCCTAGGAATGAAGACATAGCTAAGGCTCTGCAGTTGGAAGCCACCATCATTTATCAACATATGACTACCAAGGCTGGAATTCCAGGCCTCCATTTGGACTTCTTGATCACTCAGGCCACCAGTCATGCTGCAGCAGAGAAGTGGGAAATTGTTTGTGCTCTCCTGGCTCTTAGTGTATATGGAATCATCTTGTTTGCAGACGAGCCTAAGTTTGTAAGCAAGAATGCTATCCATATCTTCCTGCTGAAGAATCTAATTCCTACCTTGCTAGGGGATTTCTACTACTCAGTGCATCAGAGAAATGAGAAGCAGAGGGGAAGACTAGTCAGATGTTGTACACCTCTCTTCTACTGTTGTTTATTGAGACACCTGCCAAAGACAGAAGCTTTCCTGAATCCTCATCAGTCAAGAAATTGGGCTAAGAGAATAATTCCTCTCACTTCAGAAGACATCAAGTGGTGTACTCAGAGCACCAAGGGCAGGGACATAATTACAAGCTGTGGACAGTATCCCAATGTACCTCTTATTGGAGTGAAGGGTTGCATCAACTATAATCCTTTGCTTTTCAAAAGGCAGCTCGGGTATGCCTTAGTACATCCACCAAGAGAGCAGGATTTAGCAGAGACCCTTTACTGTGATGTTCAGAATAATCATGCCATCATCCGACAAGCATCCTGGGATTGGGATAACATATAGACAAAAGGGACTGCTATTCTTGGTAAGTCCAACAACATAGCTTCAACTCAGTACATTGATTGGTCTCGCATCAGAGGACAGATCACTTGCATGCCATTCACCCTAGAAGATGTGCCAGGGACATCAGCAGTAGAGCCTGTAGCTACAGTCAGTTTAGAGGAGTCTGAGAAGCTGAAAGAGAGGAATACCCAGCTTTCTGAAGCCCTGAAAAAGACCCTTTGGGAAAGGAATGACGGTCGTCTGGATATTGAGAGGTTGGAAAAGCTCCAGATCGAGCATATGACCAAGATAGAAAAGACAAAGGACTTCATCAGAAAAGACCGAGCAGAGGAGTTGGTATTGAAGAATGCTTGCAAATAAGCTAAGATTCAGAAAGCCAGAGCTGAGCATTACCTATAGGAGAGTCAGGCTAGATGGATCAGGATCACTGAAGCTCGTTTGCAATAGGATCAGAAGACACAGGCTAGGATAGAGCAACTGGAAGCTAATGAGAAGAAGAGTCATGAAGCCTTGTTAGCAGCACAAAAGGAAATCTCCGAGTTAAAACTTCGGGCGGGGTTGAAGAGATCAAAAGACCAAGACAAGTACCAGAAGTTGACAAATGCCATTGCCACCAAGAACCTTCTTATCAGGACCATCACAGAGCATCCAGTTGGACCAGTGACTGATGCTCTCCTGAAGGAAGTCAAGGAGGATGACTTTGGGCTGGATGTTTGATTTCTTTGTACTTGTATTTTATTTTGGTTGTACTTTATTTCTCATGGTGATTTTGTTGTATTTCTCGACTTGATTGTATTTTGACCCACCATGGGAACTTGTTGTAATCATAAACTATGTATCTTTTGCATTTGTAATATATGGTTTATGTATTACTTGGATTTTCTCTTGGGCTTCATTTCTCTTCAACATCTTCATTCCTAGAGGTCTGGAAGGTCAAAACCAAATAACCAAACCGGATACCCTTGGAAGACAATTAGACATACTGCATTGCATACTAACCTCATTCACTGTTTTGTAGGTGTTTTTGTTGTTGTTTTCTCACTTTGTTGTTGTTTCAGGAAACATTGCTCATAGGAGGGTTTTCCCCATCAACAGAGTTCACCGGTATCCAACCAGAAACAACCTTTCGGGCTTATAGATGGACCAAGTTCAACAAGATCTGACCGACGTGAGAACTCAGATGGCTAATGAGAGAACTGAGATGAGGGCTCAGATGAACCAGTTCATGGCAGTAATGACTGGGTTGGCCCAAAGCCTAGAAAGATTAAGAGAGTTAGTCGAGCGGAAAACTCCAGAAGAGAATCATCCAGGTACAGGAGGTACTAGTAACAACGATCACGGGCAGCCACGAATAGATCTGCCAGAGTTTGGGCCTCACCTCAACCCTGAAGTCAATGCTATCAGAAATACCCAAGGAAACACTGGAGGACGTGCCTTGCAAGAGGACCCTCAAGAGGAACAGTTTACAGTAATTGGTGTTAGGGATGAAGCCTATGATCGTCGTCTGGACGAAATAGCGGAAAAGTTGAGATCTTTGGAGTCCCAAAACTCTTTGGGATTTGATGTAATGGACATGGGTTTAGTTGAGAGAGTCAGGATTCCTCACAAATTCAAACCTTTTTGCTTTGAGAAATATAATGGTACCTCTTGTCCACGTACTCACCTGCAGTCCTTTCTGGGAGACTGAAAGCTTATACCATGGACAAAAAGTTGTGGATGTTCTACTTCGAAGACAGACTAACCGGGGCATCCCGTGAATGGTACTCTCACCTGTCCAGAGCAACAGTCAGAAACTGGAAGGATTTTATCGAAGCTTCCATACGCCAATATCAATGTAACTTGGACATGGCTTTCATACGCCAATATCAATGAAACTGGAGCACATGTGTTTGGTGCCCAGAGCATATGTTATGTCATTCCTTTGAAAAGCAAGATTTTATACATACTCTGCTGATAGGATGCTTCAACATCTAGTTGAACATCATTACCTTATCATAATAACTTCTCCAAGTAACTCATAAACATGCCTCGATCACAACCAAGGACTAGGTAATGACTTTTTAAACACTTCACTGAAGAAGCCGACTTTATCCATTCTCCAAATAACTAGTTGATGTCCTTTTGCAATTGGTGTGACATCTTGACTTCATCCCCACTTACCATCAAGTAAAAAGATAAGCAATCAAATACTTATGAAGACCAGAAATAGCAATTAGTTTTAAATCCTTAATTAGAAAACCATACATCTTGTGAGAGATAAAACTTTCTTCACTGCTTGGTTAACTCATGCTGATCTTGACCTTTGAGGAAATGGACAAAACTGTTGAAAACATTCTTTTCATAAAAGAGATGCATTTTGTTTGAATAATGTCTATCACAATGTTGAAACATTAAGATTGACATTCTAGATCCAACTTGCTTTCTGATGAAAACAACCTATTGTTTCTTGAGTTTTCTTATTGGAAAAAAAACATTCTCCTTAGCTTTCCAATCATCTCTTCATTCTTCAGTCGTTATGGATTATCATTAGAGACTTCTAAAACTTCAAATGCAAAAGCAATTGTTCTTATGATAAAATGATCAAACTTCTCCACAATAGATCCAAGGTATTCTCACTCATTGATAGATCGAAAGTTCTGGCATAGGATTAATGCATTCAGCCCATTCTCTTCAACACCTGGTTGAACTACCGTCCAAGGAACAAGAGTATAGACTAGAAAGAAAAAATAAATCGATTTTGTCTTTCTTCAATGGTTTGTCACTTCTTGAATAAATACAAGAGTATCTTCTTGGTCATCTTTTCTTCAGAATCCTTTTCTTCAAACACCTTTCTAAGTGCCTTTATGAGTGGACTTGAGACACTCCCAAGTATCCTTGGTAACATTATAAATGTTGGTTGAAGAAATCTATCAAGAAACACATTATCATAGGATGATCTTATCTACAAGAGTAAATGTTTTTTGTAGCGACAAAAATTGTGGGCAAATGCATAAAGTTGTTGCAAAAGAGCTTTACGGTAACAACAAAAATGTCGCGGTTGGTTGTTGCGATAAGTCTCGTTGCAAAAGGTTTTGTAACAAAATTTAATATCATTGACATTAATAACTTTTCCAACAACAAAATTTGCCGCCAATTTTTAGTTTTTTTGCTGCGATAAGTAAATTTTTCCAACCAAGATTGTTGTTATATATAACTTATCTCATAGACGCAAGTTGTTGCGATAAAATATTTTTTCCAACTATTTTTTATTTTTTATTTTTTATTTTTTATAATTCTCAATAATAAAAATCATAATCATAATTTCCTATTTAAATTAATATAAATTTGTTTATGTAAATATGTTGTGAAATTTGTTATTCACATTTAATTATATATTAATTAAAATATATTTTCTAAAATCCTTTCACTTATTATTCACATGTAAAAAAAATGAAAATAATATAAACACAAATTAGTTCATGTAAATAGATTGTGATATTTGTAATTCAAAATTAATTCCATATTAATTAAAATATATTTGCTAAAATCGTGTAATTCATTATTCGTATTGTGGAATATTGGAACAAACCCTTGTACGAATAGCATGCCGTCGAAGTCTGCTCACATGTTATTGTTTAATTGGGCCTTGTGTTATGGATCCAATTGTTTAAGTTAGCTTGTACCCTAAGTTAGCTTGTAATGGTTAATTGTTAAAAATCTCATTAGGTTAGTGTGTTAGTTTTATTATAAATAGCATACTAGTCTCTCATATTTTGCATAAGGGAAAATAAGAAGATACAACCCTAATTCAAAACTGAGAGATGTTATTTGTTATTCTTGTATACTTGTAATCTTGTTTAAAGAGAAAGGAAAGAATAGCAGTTTATAAACAATCCTTGTTGTTTTCTTTGGCAACCCTAAACCCTAACCCTTGTGGGTTTCTTGATCATAAAGAAACCTATTATACTTTGTTTCTAAGGTATCCAATTCACAACAAATTGGTGCGGTGAGCGTGAATAAGATGCCTTCAACAAAGTATGAGATTGAAAAGTTCATTGTAATGAAAGATTTCGGTCTGCGGCGCTTGAAGATGAAATCCTTACTTGTTCAACAGGGTTGTCTGGAAGCATTGAAGGGAGAGACAACCATGAATGTTACATTGACGACAGTTAAAAAGAAGGCCATGATTGAGAAAGAACACAATGCAATATTTTTGAGCCTTGGTGATAAGGTTCTTCGACAGGTATCCAAGAAGATGACAGCCTCAGGGTTATGGTTGAAACTTGAAAGTTTGTACATGACCAAATTGTTGGTGAATCGACTCTACCTGAAGCAAGCCTTGTATTCATTCAAGATGAGCAAAGACAAAGTGTTGGATGAGCAGTTGGATATGTTCAACAAGCTGATTCTTGATCTTGAAAATATTGATGTGAAGATCGATGACGAAGATCAAGCATTGTTGATGTTATGCACTTTTGCTCAAAACACATGCTCACTTCAAAGAAACCCTCTTGTATGGAAGAGAGTCCATGACCTTTGAAGATGTTTAATCTGCCTTGTACTCTAAGGACTTGAACAAACGAAAGGAGCATAAACCTTCGACGGTTGGTGAAGTTTTGGCCGTTAAGGAGAAATTCTTACGAAAGGATGGTAAGTTCGACAAGAAGAAGGGTAAAAGTCAGCAGAAGTCTTATAGTGGTGAAGTGTCTGGTGTTCGATGATATCATTGTAAGAAGGAGAGTCGCATTCAAAAGGTGTGTCCTGAACGCCTGAAAGATAATGGAGGTAGTGATAATGGCAATGTTGCCATTGTTCAAAATGATTTCGACTCATCTGATGTTCTTGTGGTTTCGAGCGGTGACTCTAGAAAAGAGTGGATTATTGATTCAGGTTGCACTTGGCACATGACTCCAAATAAAGAATTGTTTGAGGAATTATGTGATCAAGATGGTGGATTAGTGCTGCTGGGAAACAACAAAGCTTGCAAAATTGCAAGTATTGAATTTGTGAGTTTCAAGCTCCATGATGAGTCAATAAGACTATGGACTGAAGTTAGGTATGTACCTGACTTGAAGAGAAATCTGATTTCTCTTGGTGAATTCGACAAGAAGGGATATGTATTTCAAGGAGAGAAAAGTATCCTAAGAGTCATGAAGGGGTCGAAGGAAGTCTTGAGAGGCGTGAATAAACAAGGCTTGTATACCCTTGGGCTGAAGTTGTAAGTGGTTCAACAAATGTTGCATCCACGAAACTATTGTCGAAGACAAAATTATGGCACATGAAATTAGGCCATGTCAGCGAGAGAGGCCTGGTCGAACTGGGGAAACAGAACCTTCTAGGTGGTGACAAAGTCGAGAAGTTAGAGTTTTATGAACCTTGTGTATTCGGTAAATCATGTAGGGTGATGTTTAACAAAGGTAAACAAAGAACACATGGATCCCTTTATTACATCCATGCTGATCTTTGAGGGCCTGCAAGGAATCCTTCACATTCAGGTGCAAGATATTTTCTATCCATAGTTGATGACTATTCCAGAAAGTTATCGGTATTCATTCAGAAGACGAAGGATGAAACTTTTGAGAATTTCAAGAGTTGGAAGATTCTGGTCGAAACTCAAACTGGCAGAAAGGTCAAAAGGTTGAGAACTGATAATGGCCTTGAATTCTGCAATGAAGCTTTCGACAGTTACTGTGTCGAGTCTGAGATTGCAATGCATAAGACTGTAGCAGGTACTCCTCAGCAAAATTTTCTAGCTGAGAGATTCAATCGAACAATCCTCGAAAGGGTTAGATGCATGTTGGTTAGTGCTGGATTGAAGAAGGTGTTTTAGGTTGAGGTTGTTTCGACAACAACATATCTGATACACATATCCCTTTTGATTGTGTTAGATATGAAGACACATGAAGAAGTTTGGTTGGGACATCCACCAGATCTCGACAAACTGATATTATTTGGCTATGTAGCCTATGTTCACATTAGGAAAGACAAGGTCGAACCTAGAGCTCTGAAATGCATGTTCATGGGATATCCTGAATGAGTCAAGGCTTATAGGTTATGGTGCCTAGAGCCATGTCACATGAGGTGTATCACCATTCGAGATGTAGTTTTCACAGAAACTGAGATGGCTTTCAAGAAAACTGACGATGTTGTCGAAGAGCTAGAACAGGGAGAAATTCCTGTTGAGGTGGAGCATAGTGATGCTGAATTGCATGACCCATATGAAGTCAAAGAAGAAGCAGAAACTATTGTCGAAGATGAGGAGAATGATAATGACTACCTGCTGGAAAGAGATAGGTCGAGAAGAGTCATCAAGCCACCTCAAAGACTTGGGTATGTAGATCTTATAGATTATGCCTTAATCTCTGCAAGTGAGGTTCTAGACGAAGAACCTAGAAACTATAAGGAAGTCATGAGGAGTCAAAATAAGACTGAATGGCTGAAGGCCATGGATGATGAGATGAAATATCTTCATGGTAACAATACTTGGGAACTAATCAAGAAACCTGCTGAGCCAGGTTAGTCAATTGTAAATGTATTTTTAAAGTTAAGGAAGGAATTGAAGGAGTGGTGTCTGTTACACCCCAAAATTTTCCCTCTTATTTTCACCAATAATTGGCTTATGCCTCACGCATGTGCATTATATTAGTTCATATTCACAATCATGCATATCATTGGTTTTCTCAAAGCATGGGATCAGAAGATCCTTTAAGTCAAGGTTTCTTGAAATTTTGAAGTTTATTTCACTCAAGTTTGGAGATGGACTTTGGAGCTTTATCATCATAGGTGTTTGTATCAAGACTCATTAAGTGTTCAGTCCTTTATTTGTTTCTCCACATCAAGTTACAAGGTTTTCTTCTTCGAGGCTAGAGATTAAGGTTTTTAAGTTTTGCGTATTCAGAGATTTTTCAGAGCTTTCCTTTTGTATAGAGTTTACCTGGTCATTAAATTCAGGATTTGTGGTTCTTGTGCATTGATTTACTAGGGATATACATAATGTTACAAGATGTGGTTTGAGGATTCAGTGTGGCCAAGACTATTATTTCTCTTGTTACTTAACATGCAAGTTTGTGTTTAATTGAGGAATTGAATCCAAGTTAAGGTGCATTGAATTGAAGATTTATTTTCTTCTTAAGACACTAAATTTATTATTAGAGTTCATCAATTTTCAAAGTCATCTTTTTCAAGAGGCATCATGTGCCACGAGTGTTGCCATGGATTTTTTTCAATTAAGAGGATTTAGTGCTAATGTTGTTTAAGTCTTGTTGAATTTGTTCTTAAGGATATGTGTGAGTCAGGCTATAATTTTTTTGTCCTCAAGCCATGATGGATTTGTTTAGGGAGGGGTTGTAAGTCATGTTTCAAGATGCTATTATGCCATATGTTTAAACGAACCATGTTTCGTTTTATTACAAATTGCCACACCAGGATTATAATTTAGGGCCTTGTGAGGTTTTTTTTTCTTCCTTGCCTTGTGAGGTTATTTTTTCTTCCTTTTGAAGTTAGTGTGGGGATTTTATAAACTAATTGTCATCTTTGATTTTCAATTAATTTCACGTGGAGAGCATATTGTTTGAAAGGTTTCCATGTTGGCCTTATGGGTGCAAGTACTATGTACGCTGATGACTCGATTCTATATAGGTTATTTCGACTCATTTCATGCATATTTTATCGTATTTTCATCGAGTATTTATTGTTTTCCGTATTAATCTACTTATGTTTTGTTCATTTTATGTTTTCAGGACCCAAGCAGCTGGATCAAAGGAAAAAAGAAGAATCCAGGGAAAAACCAGCTGAAGAAAGGAAGAAATCTGCACATTATGTCTCCTATAGGTGAATGGTGTTCTCCATTCCCCTCAAGGGAACCAAATGGAATTCGCCATTTGCCAAACGCCCCAGATTTTCCACAGCAGCCAAATGGCGTTCGTCATTGGTCGCGAGAACAGTTATACAGAAGCAGTTTCAAGCAGTTTTGGCTCGTTTGAATTTAAAATACTTCAACCGTTTTGGAGCCACTTTTCTTCTATAAGTAGGAGTCCTCAGAGCAGCTTTTGACACGAATTGATACCCTGCGGAAGCGCTGCCGGATTTCTTACAGAACTAGAAAAATCACTTAGCCAAAGTATTAATTGCTCATACCGAGTGGTTAATACACCGTTTGTATCATTTTCTTTTTTGTTTCTGCTTATACTTGGATCGTTTCGCAAGATTAATAAAGTTTTGTTTCATTTATTACAGGTTATATAATTATTTCTTTCTTTAATTTACTGCATGTTACTTTATTGCATTTTGTATACTTATGTTCTTGTTTATGACTTTAAGCACTTTTTCATAAAAACTCTTAAAACTAGAATTTTCTTAAAATCAAATCAATGCGTATGTTTCTAAACTTATTGACCTAAATATGTCAACATTAAAATCAATTATGTTAGGCTAGATTTGTATGAGTCCGTAGTTTTAGGACCGTCGTCTCGACGAGACTCCGTAGAATAACCGACATACTTTTAATGCCTGAAATTCTGGTTTTGTGTTCTAAGTTTCATTTAGGTAGTCTTGTCGTGAGGGCGAGAGGCTACTTACTAGCATTTTGTCACGAGAGTGAGAAATGCACTAAGATGAGTCCAATAGAGCGAGAGTTTGAGGTACGCGTCAAATAGTAGGCACATGACACTAGAACCTAAACACAACAAGAGCGCTTTAGGTATTTCATTTCTATCTTATCCATCTTAAAAAAGACGTCTTTTAATTACTGAGTGAGCGAGAGAAAAATATTGGGGTTATCGGTCATGGCTCGGTCAATAGCGCAAGAGTGTGAGCTTGAACCTTTAAGTTGGTATTTTCTTCAAAACAACTTCAGCTTTCATTTCAGCCCCGGATCCTATAGAGTCCTGGAAATTATTCTACGGTCTCGTTTCTTATATTCGTGCAAAAACCTTTTTGTAATTAATTATTTATCCTTTTCTTCTGTGACAACCTTAGCCTTAGCCTTACGCCGCAATTATAGGACACTCCCTATTGACTATCAATCCCAGTAGGTTCGACAATCTTTTAAAACTACGCGATACCCTGTATGCTTGCAGTATCAATCGACCAAACACGTAAAGTCGTGATCAAGTTTTTGGCGCCGTTGCCGGGGATTGAATTAGTATTTGTTGTGTTGCTTTTGTTGCATAATAACGACTAAGGCAATTTTTCTTTTATTTTTCAATTTTTCGATCGTATGCCCAACACTCGCTCCCGAAGCAAAGAGTCAGTGGAACCGGTTGATGAAATCGAGCGTTTTGCTTTATTAAGGCGCTGAATCAACGATTTCCGATTAAGATATAACCTTTCAGAACCTATCGTTTCTTATTTAGATTCCAAAATTGAACCGAATCAGATCAAGACATGCCCCAAGGACCGTAAAAACGTCCACTCAAAGATTTCGCTGTACCATCGCAAGATGAACCGCATAGCAGCATTGCTGCCCCGGAAATTGAAAGACGTGATTTCGATTTGAAACCTTCGTTATTACAAGTTGTTCAACAAAACCAATTTTCAAGAAGTCCTACGGATGATCCTAACCTACATTTATCTATTTTCGTGCAATATGCCGACACTGTGAAAGCAAATGGAGTTAGCCCATAAGCAATTAGACTCCGTCTTTTTCCATTTTCTTTAAGAGATAGGGCTAAAGCTTGGCTCCAGTCTCTTCCTGCAAATTTTGTCACCTCATGGGACGATTTAAAAAGAGTCTTTCTGACCCGTTATTTCCCTCCAAGTAAGACACCTATGCTCAGGGCCGAAATTAACAGATTTAAGCAAAAAGACAATGAATCTCTTTTTGATGTGTGGGAAAGATATAAGGATGTGATGAGGCTCTGTCCATATCACGGACTCGAAAAATGGTTGGTAATCCATACTTTCTATAATGGGCTGTTGTACAACACGAAGATGAACCTAAGCGCCGTCACGGGTGGTGTTTTGATGGATAAACTGTACGAAGTAGCCGTTGAACTCATAGGGAACATGGCCCAAAATCACTTCCAATAGGGAGGAGAACGCGCTTCTACAGAGAAACCAACTTCGAAAGACGGAATGTACGAAGTTAATGCAATAGACCGCATACATGCTAAAATGGATACATTAACCCAAAAAATCGAAAATTTGGCCGTAACACAACTAGCTTCTACCGTAGCTGTTGTGTCCCCTAATTGTGAAGTATGTGGTACCCATGGACACACAAATGCTGAATGTTAGTTGTTAGCCGGTGTTCCCGCCGACCAAGTGAACTACAACCAAGGAAACCCATACTCAAATACTTATAATCCTGGCTGGAGAAATCATTCGAATTTTTCTTACAAAAACAACAATGCCTTGCAACCACCAAGTTCAACACCTGTTGTACCGCCTGGTTTTCATAAGGAAGGACCATCCGATCCACAAGTACCTAGAAAGTCAAATCTAGAGATTATGATGGAAAATTTCATGAACACCCAGATATAGCAAAATAAGGAATTTGCGAACCAAAACACCCATGCGAGCGAATTGATGAGGCAGATGACTTGTAAGCTTGATGCAATGTCCATGCATAACAAGATGTTAGAAACTCAGATTTCTCAAGTAGCCCAACAACAACCAACCATACCAGCCCCGTCTGGAACTTTTCCCGACCAACCTCAACCTAACCCGAAGGGACAAGCAAATGTCGTGATTCTGCGGAGCAAAACCGAATACGATGGACCGGTGGACCCAAGACTTACAAAACCAACCATGTAACGTCCAAAGAAAGGAACTAAGAAGGAAGATGAACCAAAAACTAATGATGCGAGTGATAAGAGTGACGAGGTCGTGGATAAGAAAACACCATATGTGCCTTCGCCACCATATGAGCCACCTATACATTATTCGCAAAGACTAGCCAAAAATAAAAATGAAGGACAATTTAAGAAATTCGTGGAACTTCTAAAGCAATTAAACGTTACAATACCATTCACAGAAGCCATAACCCAAATGCCTTCATATGCGAAATTCCTAAAGGAAATTCTATCCAACAAGAAAAAGCTCGAAGATAACGAAGTTGTTATGCTCACTGCCAAATGTAGTGTTATTCTTCACAATAACATGACACCTAAGCTTAAAGACCCAGGGAGATCAGTACCCTGCGTAATAGGAAAATACGTTATAGACAACGATTTATGCGACTTAGGAGCCAGTGTTAGTTTAATGCCATTATCTACGTGCAAGAGACTTGAATTAGGAGAAATGAAGCCGACTAAGATGACTTTGTAGCTTGCAGATCGTTCTATCAAGTATCCTGTAGGTATGCTAGAAAACATCCATGTTCGAATCAGTCAATTCTTCATCCCTACTAATTTTGTGATAATGGACATAAAGGAGGATTGCACTGTTCCCATTATATTAGGAAGACCATTTTTAGCAATAGCCGGAGCTATAATCGATCTTAAGAAAGGAATGCTGACTTTTGAAGTAGGAGAAGTGAAAGTTGAATTCATTTTAGCTCAATTCTTGAAAGCTCCAGATATTAATGATTAGTGTTGTTCGCTTGACATCATCGATGAATGCGTAAAAGAGTTGGAAGTGAAATCAATAGAATTCATTGAACCTTCTGTACTAGAGAATGAAAGCAGCAGTTGTCGCTCTTGGGATTTTCATCCTAGTACAAACGCGAAAGTGGCGCGGAAAAGGTAGAGTCGCCAGCCAGACATCTTTATCCCGAAGGAACGGGAAAGGTAATGTTGCACAAACCTGAGGAAGAAGGAAAAGGGCGAGGCCTTGCGAACCAAAGATCTGGGTCCGGAAGTCGGTTAAGAATTAGGAAGGTATTAGAACCCTAATTCGTCCGCCGTACCCGACGGGATCCATACTTGTTAGTCTATTTCAAAGGGTGAGAAATAATATGCTGCTTGAATGAAAGAATGGCTATCTGGAACGGAATGGAAATGAGAAAGGGAATTAGAAAGGAAAATGGAAAGAAGGGGAAAATGTAGGGAAAATAAAGATTGTGCTCGAATGGGCCCTACCCCACTGCCTACGTACCTCATCGGGAAAATGAGGATCAGAGTCGCCGTAGTTCGTCTAACTAAGGCGGGAACTTGTTTGTGTTTTTTAGGATGATGTTGCCATAGCTCTAGCTCAGGTGTTACCGGCTCTGACTCAAGGGTGTTTACCGTATCGCTGTTTGAACTGTCGAGGCAAGTCGCATTCGTCCGCAAAGAGTATGAGATGAGAAGAGAAGACGTGTTGTCTTGGTTTGTTGTCTTTTTATGAGAAGTGTTTTGAGTTTATTGTTTGTGAACATACTCATACTAAGACTTATCCATCGTGGTAGATAACCTACACCTCGCCTCGAAATGGGACGTGCATAAGTACTCCGCAATCAATTCTCGTGTCGTATGATAACATTCAACCTTTATTAAGTACTTTATTATTTTCTTTATGAGATGAGAAAGATGGACTCAAGTGGAAAAAGGCAAAACTAAGGGAACTAAGACTCAACCCTAATTTGTTTGACATATTCAAAAAGTGATCCTAATGGTTTGTGAAGTTTTTTCTATTCCTAAGGAAGAAAGGAACTAAAAACTACTAGAATTCAACTTACTTCCTAAGGAAGTTAAGTTGATTCTAAGAAACATGGGGAAGCCTATACAAGTGAGAAATTCAAATAATAAGACAAAGCATTAAAATTGGAATAAGAAATAAATTCTAAAAAAATGCATATTAAGGCATAACACCAAAAGCAAGCCTAAACTTATTCATTAGAAATTCCTAGCCTAAGTCCTAAAACTAAGGGAATTTATCTAATATCGTCATCCTAAAAATTAGTAATTAAACTATACTAAATCATTTTAATATCCTAAGACAAAGCCTAATTAAACTAATCCTTAATGAACCATAAGATTCTAAACTAAACTAGGTGGATTTTACAATGTAACAATGGCCTAAAGATTAATGCACTAAAAATAGTAAATGAACAAAATTAAGTGCAATTAAAGAAATTCAATAAAATGCTAATTATATGGAAAATCGAAATTAAATCAAAAATAGCCAAAATTCAGAAAGTAAAAATATGGAAAGTTTCTAAAATGAGTCATAAAGCTCCTATAATTTTTTTAGAATTTTATTACGAGTTTTGATATTTTTTAAGGATTAAAATGGAAACTACATAAAACAGAAAATTAAAATAACAAGAAATTGGAAAGGGAGGTGCATGTGAAGAAAATTTTAATTAGAAGCCTCGGGCCTGAATAAAACGGAGGTGCGAAAAGCATGGTCCTAAGCCCCAAACGTGCAAAGTTTTGAGGGTGCATGACATGGAGCACCAGTCAACAACATTGACCTCCTCCGAACCGCACGATCAGTGGACTGAAAAAAGTCCTCACATCTGAATGCTGGAAAGGCGTAGGTGTATGTTAGTCACCACGTAGAGCCTGCACAGTGTTGCACCCCAAAATTTGCCCTCACAATACAAGACTTTGTGTTCTAAGAAGGTTCACAAGGTTCACAAGTTCTCCAACACTTGCATAACCTTTCATGAGGTTCATGAAGTCTACAAGTTACTTTATGAAGGTTCACAAGGTTCACAAGTTTCTCAACATTTACAAGACCTTCCATGAAGTTCATGAAGTTTACAAGTCACTTCTTGAAGGTTCACAAGGTTCACAAGATTCACAATGAATATAAAGCTTTCCTGAGGTTCATGAGGTCTACAAAGCCACTTCATGAGGTTCAAAAGGTTCAAAAGCTTCACAATACCTCCTATGAGTATCACAAGACATTTTATGAAGATTCACAAGGTTCACATAGTTCACAATTGGTCAAAGAAGTTGACAATTCCTTCAGACAATGCACCTCCTCAGCAGTGTATCCAAAACTAGGGTTTTGACTTTAATCAGGCTAAATGGACTTCCAATACCTCAAGTGAGTTTAATAACATCTTATATGTGTATAAGAACCCCCATGACAAGTTTCAAGACTTTTCTCAAAATTTTGCTCAGTCAGATGATCAGATAAGTCAAAATCAGTCAATGCAGTTAAAAAGTCAAACTGAGGTCAACTGTGGTCAAACCAAAGTCAAACTTCATGATTTTTTGCCAACATCAAGTATATGAAGTAAAATTCATCATTTGATCAAGGGTTGATCATGATTCATCAAGGAGATTCCAAATCATCAATAATCAGGAGTTTCTAAATTAGGGTTTCCTCAGTAAAAGTCAACCGAACTTTGACCAGGCATAACTTTCACATACTTCATCACCAAGTCTCCATCCAAAGCTCATTTTGAAGGAAATTGAATTCCCTACAACTTTGATGTTGAAAGTTAAGCTCAAAAATGCTTCATTTGAAAGATATGATCTAAGACATTATAGGTCATTTCAAAAGTCAACAAAAAGTCAACAACTTCAAAAGGGCATAACTTGAGATTGGTAAATGATATGGACCTGAAACCAATGGGGTTGTTTAGAGGACTCTTCAAGCTTTCCAAAAAGTCCAAGAACACACTCATACCTTTAAAATTAAGGGATATGTGCCCTTGCAAAGTTAGGCAATTTTGTGATGGTTTATGTTGAAAATGGAGGCTTAGAAGTATTTCTTTCCAAATGGGCTGCCTAATTTATGACCCAATCCATCTCATAACATGGTGCACGACCCAATTGACCAAAATTCAGTATTTTTATTATTTTTTATTTATTTATTATTGATTTAATTCATAAAAATCATTTTAAATAAATATAAAATATGAAAATCTATTTTTGGGTGAAGATATTGCTTCTAGAAATTCTTAAATGATGATTGAATTAGAAGGAGAAGGAAATCATGTGAATCATCCCAAAATAGCAAGCATTCATAAGCAAATATTTGACTTTTACAACTTGATCTTTCTCAATCTTTTTTGATCCAAATCTTCACACAACCAAGTGATATTTCTGACCTAATTCACTCACATATATATAACAAACATAAACCCTAGCCTCAGGGACGAATTGGCAGCCTTGTAGTGTAAGTTCAAATTCTCAAAAAATCCTTTAAAAACTCATATTCGGTTTTCAAATTGCAGGGCTTTTAAAGGTAAAATAAGGATGTAGCAAGCTTCCTTGGACTTCACTGAAGCATTATCATTATTCATATGCATCCATACCATGCTCTAAATGCCCTACCCGAACTCACTTTATGCTTGAAAAATTTCTTTTCGATTCCATTAATGTGTTATGTTTCAATGACTTTTGCTTACATAATCGTGTTTGTTGATGATCATAGATGAAATCTGGACAGTTTGGTGGAGTTTTATAGCCTGAAGCATGATTCACCATTTTTAGGGTTTATAGCTTCGATTAGGGTTTTGTAATCCAGCCCATATAAATGGATTCTAAGAACGTGGAGTGATTGAAAAACTCGTTAGAAACTTAATGGACTGATTAATTTTGTGAAACCATGCTGTTTTGCCATTGTTTGGTTTTCGTAGGTTTTTGCTGGGAATGTTTTTCGCAGGAAAATTTGCAAATATTTTCGCAGGAAAATTTGCAGCTCAGAAGGTTGAAGATGAGGTCTCCCGCGCGTTCAAGGAATTCAAATTTTCTTAATATATTTTATATTGTTTTGTTGTTTCGTTAGCACACACATGTGTGTGTCCTGGTGGTAAGCTCTGCCTGTGTATGTTGAAAGGTGCTTGGTTCGATTCCTGGCCAAGTGCATTTGTTTTGTTTTATTTTGCAGGATAAAAAGAGATTTCATATATTATTATTTGTAGCCATTCAATAACCAGGAAGGCTCTCCCAGCCAGGTGGATGTGCGCGCATGTTGGTAATCTGAAGGTCCTGGGTACGATTCTCACCCCAGGCCTTTTTGTTCGTTTATTTTTCTGGATTTTTAAAGGCAAGGAACAAAAGCAATTTGACCTATTCTGCTTACACCAACGCATGCATGGCCCAGTGGATGGAAACAAGGCTTGGGAGTGAAAGGACCAGGGTTCAAACCCTGCCCTCAGCTTTTTTTGGTATTTTTGCAATTTATTTCTTTATTTAACTTATTTTATTATATTAATTCAGTTTTGTTTAAATTAATAAAATATAAATTATAGTTTCTAAATACAATTAAAACACTTTTCTTCATATTATTAAAATATCATAAGTTATTTCATGTTTATGTATATATGTATAATCATTATATTTTTATGAATAAATTGTTTTACTTAGTAAATACAAACCCTAATTTTTTTTAAAAACCCTAAAAAATATTTTCTAACATAAAACCTAATTCTAATTTTTATGTATATATTTATTATAACTCTTATAAATTTTGTAAATATACTTGTAATTCAAATTAATTTTCTTTTAATATTTAGAAACAATTTAATTCATAATAGTTATATTTTTGTATATGATTAAAAATAATTTGTAAATATAATAATTAATAGGATTAAATTTTGTAAACATGATTAATATTGTAAATATGATATTTAAATTTATTTTTTTTATAACCTGTATATATTGTTAAAAGTAAATAAATGTTAATGTATGTTTATAATAATTAAATTTGATATTTATAATATATTTAAAAAATAATAATTTAATAATTTGCAAATTAAAAAAATAATTGTTTGGTTATGTTTTTTTTATTATTATAGTTAACCTCTTATTCTTATATTTCGATTTAAGTTTTGTTTATTATTGTTATCACTAATCATATAATTTATTTTGCTTTATTAATTTTATTTAATTTTTATTATTCACTAACCACTCTCATTTGATTTTGCTTATTATTTAATATTATTATTTATCACTAACCCCCCTATTTTTCTTTATTACTATTTATTGCTTATTTATTTATATTTTATTTATTTTTGCTATTTAATTATTTTGTTTAATATTATTATAATTTCTTGTAATTGTTTCCCGGATGTAATCTTGTAATTATTTTAATTATTTTTGCTATGGTTAGTAATTAGGGAGTGCTAATATGTATGTTATATTAAAATAAATTTAGATAATTTTAATCATAAGATAATTAAAATAAACACTCACACACACGTAAGTCGATTTTAATCGCCGTCTCACTTTCTAAGGTTATCCCTCAAGTTGCCTACGAATAATGGTCAAGTAGGGTGTATAAAGCAAGTCCCTTAAAAGAAAATCATCAAGTCCCTCATGGTTGCCTATACGAATCGAGTCCCTTCGAAAAATGATGATAGTCCCTTATATGTGCTTAATACACCCCACAGTTGCCTTCACAAAATAAGATGTCCCTCTCATGTCCCTTAACATCCAAGGTAAAGACTACCTACTCCTTAATAGTAGGGATAGTCTTACCAAGGAAAGGAAAAAGAACAAGAAAGACTTTAAACATTAGGGTAGGTTCCTCTTATGTACTTGCTCACTTCAAAAATTTTTCAAACTTAAACAAATTTCAAACAAATTTTCAAACAAGTTTCTTACACATCCGTACATGGATTATTATTAAACTATTCTGAAAATTTTTCTATTCACACACTACATTTTCAAAAAACAATTTAGAGTGAGCTTAAGTACCTAAGAGCCCATGGATAACCATGGATGAAAAGGGTGCTAACACCTTCCCTTTTCATAACTTACCCCCCGGACCCAAAAAATATCTCTAAGGTCTTTCCTGTTCTTTTATAACCTTTCCTTATGGATAAAATAAAAGTCGGTGGCGACTCTTGCTATCCGCAACATTACTTAAAGTCAGTTCTCCCACCGTGTTACAGAACTGGCGACTCTGCTGGGGATTTAAATTAAAGAGGGGTACCCTTAGGAATTAGATCACTTTAATATTATGTGCCTTGTTTGCTTTACTTTACGTTGTTGGGATGCTCTTATGTGTGAAAGATCCTAACCCGGATCTATTGTACCTTAGGTAAATGGCAATAGACCAAGGAAACTGTACGGCGTATACCGATATGGTTGATCTGGTGGCCATAGTTAGTGTGACTTCTTGGTTGGTGCTTATGTTCCTTAAGTCAAGTTGAGGATAATATGAGGCTGCCATATGTTGTCAATACACTAACTAACTTCTAGAACCCTAGTTAACTCATCTTGGCCTTTAGAAAGTAGTGAGGTAACCGGCTTTGGTGCAGACTGAAGTTGGTTGACACTCGATACTACGCTCATTGAGATCTTAAACTTGGAAGGTTTTGGTTGGCAAGTAAGTTGCCTACTGAACAACCACCCTTGTGAAGGATCAATGATATTGAGATCCCTTAGAACCCGGTTACTTTTGTAGGACAGGATGAACCATCTAACTTCAGGGGAGGGTACTTACCTTTGAACCTCATGCAAGCCTTTAAACCTAGGGCAATTGTGTGACTTGTTTGTGTGTGCCACATGTTTGTGATTGAGCATAACATCATGACATCATCATGCATCATAAGCATAGCATTTTCACTAACCATTTCAAGGACCAAAGGATTTATCTTTGTTCTTTGTTGCAGGTCATGGCTTCTGCTCGTAGAAACACCATCAGGATCAACTTTGTGGGCATACCTGCTAAGCTTAAAGAGTTGGTTTCCCAAGTGCCTGATCATTCCCAGTTCAACAAGAGACATGGTCACCTACTAGATCTAGTCACTTCAGGGTTCAATGAAGACATGATGAGTGTGTTGTTTCAGTTCTTTGACCCTAAGCACCATTGCTTTACCTTCCCTGACTACCAGCTGGTTCCAACCATGGAGGAGTTCTCTAAGCTTCTGGGTATACCTGTTCTTGATCAAAGACCCTTCACAGGCTTGGAGAAGGAGCCCAAACCAGAGGTTATTGCTGCAGCCCTACATCTGAAGAAATCTGACATTGTTCTAGAAACGAGAAGTGGAGTCAAGGGTATTCTTGCTAAGGTATTAATGGATAAAGCTCAGATGTTCTTGAAGGCCATGAGCTATGATACTTTTGAGGAGGTCTTAGCTTTGCTGATATATGGCTTAGTATTGTTCCCCAATCCAGATCAGTTCATAGACGTTCATGCCATCAACATATTCCTGAGTCACAATCCAGTGCCTACATTGCTTGGAGACATCCTGCATTCTCTTCACACCCGTACTACAAGGGCAAGAGGAACTTTGATGTGCTGCATACCTTTGCTTTCTAGGTGGTTTATTTCTCATCTTCCTCGCTCAGTAATGAAGAATGAGCAAGGGTTCAGATGGTCCAAGAGGATCATGTCACTTTCTCACTCAGATATCCATTGGTGCTCCAGATCTATGGAGAATGTCACCATCATTGACCGTTGTGGGGAGTTTCCTAATGTGCCACTTCTAGGCATAAGAGGAGGCATCACCTACAACCCCTCTCTAGCTTTACGACAGTTTGGTTACGCCCGGAGTGATGGTCCACATGACATGTTGATTCAGGGCATTGTATTTGACTACGACAACGATCTTCAGGGTTACCGTCAGAGATTCATACGAGCTTGGGGAAAGGTAAACAGGATTGACAGCAAGACACTGGAGCCTAAGTACAATATTCCTATGGAGGCTTATCTCAGATGGGTACGATCTCGTGCTCAGACACTCATGATGCCATATCCTGCCGTCTTACCAGTTACCATGGAACCTGTTGCTGAAGGAGACACAGCTTATACTATCCTTCACCCAGACATGCCTACTGATATGGAAGACTTGCAGAGATCATGGATCCAACTGAAAGAGCAAAGGGATACTTTCGAGGCTCATTACAAAGCAAGCCAAGCAAGAATCCTAGAGCTAACAAAGCAACTTCATGAGGAACGAAACCTCAATTCATACCTCAACATAAAGAGGAAACGTCCATGGGAGACTTAAAACCCCATCTTTTGTACTTATTTTATTTCATTTCATTGATGTACGCCTAAAAGGCAAAACAAGTTATTACTAATAAAAGTTTACTTTTGTGTTTGTCCAAGCAAATTTAAATCCTGCGGTCCTTGAAAACATTGCATATGCATTCCCATATCATTTCATTGCATCACAGGTTTATAATTGTGCACAGGTTTCTCATCTTCTCGCTGTTTATTTCAGCAATGGCTCTTGAACAATCAGTTAAGGATCTTCAGGCACAGAATGCACAGTTCCAGGAGCTGATCTTGAACCTGTCCAAGGGGCAAGATGATTTGAAGGCACTGCTGGCCAAGAAGACTAAGAAGACTAGAAGGTCTGCTGGGTTGCTCAACATGGGAAGAAGGTTCAAAGGTCCAGTCAAGACCAAGGAAGAGGTTGAAGACTATGAATCTGAAGAATCTGAGAAAGAGAGAGGCAGTCTCCACAACACTATGGGGGACTCTGATTCTGAGGCTAATTACTACCATGAGCCTAATGAAGACAAATTCAAGATGCTGGTGGATAGAATGGATGCTATGGAATTACAGAAATCATCTGGGTTGGATTTTGAGGATTTGAGTTTGATATTTGGGGTTGTGATACCCATTGGGTTCAAAGTTCCTACATTTGTTGTCTATGACGGGGTTTCTTGTCCCAAGCTGCATCTGAGGTCCTATGTTAGAAGAATTCAACCTCACACTGCTGATAAGAAGTTGTGGATCCATTTCTTTCAAGAGAGCTTATCTGGAGCTCAGTTGGAGTGGTATTATCAGTTGGAGAGTGTCAACATCAGAGACTGGAATGATCTTGCTGAAGCTTTCTATAGGCAGTACCAATACAATGCTGATTTAGCCCCCACTCGCATGCAGCTTCAGAGCATGTCTATGGGTGCCAAAGAAAGTTTTAAGGAGTATGCTCAGAAGTGGAGAGATTTAGCTGGAAGAGTTCAACCCCCTTTGACTGATAGGGAATTGGTTGATATGTTCATGTGTACGCTGAATGGTCCGTTTTACAGTCATCTCATTGGAAGCTCATCATCTGGCTTCACTGAGTTGATCATGACAGGAGAACGGGTAGAAAATGGTATCAAGAGTGGTAAGATCCAAGTGGGCACTTCTTCATCAGGTGCTGCAAAGAAGCCTCCCACTGGGAAGAAGGAATCCAATGCTGTTTATAGTCAACCTGATCGTAACAGAAGGCATCAGTCTGTTAGTGCAGTTCATATTTCAAATCCAACTCCTGCAACAACAGAGCAGCCTCAAGGCAACCAACAGAGGGCTAGAAGACAGTTCACGAAGATCAACATGTCAATGGCTCAGGCATTGCAACACTTGTTGAAGGCTGAACTTATTACCCTGAGGGAGGCTCCTCAGAATCCCAATGTTACCTCTCCCAAGTACAATCCCAATGCACGATGTGCATATCATTCAAACTGTCCAGGACATGATACTAATAACTGCTGGGTCTTGAAGAACAAAATTCAAGATATGATTGATGCTGGAGAAATTGAGTTTGATCCACCAGGTACTCCAAATGTGATTACAGCTCCAATACCAAATCACGAGAAGACTGTCAATGCCATTGATGAAGACATTGATGAAGATCTGCATGTCTATTCAGTTATGGAGTTGAGCACACCATTGTCTGTTATCAAAAAGAGGTTAGTACAAGCTGGGATCTTTCCAGGTTGTCGTGAAGATTGTCTGTATTGTACCTATAAGCCGGATAGTTGCTTCATTTTGAGAGATGGAATTCAACGTCTCATGGATAAGTATACTATAGTGTTTGAAAGAAGACCAGCATCTGTAGAAGGTATGGTGGATCATCTGACTCGGGGTAAGAAGATTGAAGAGGTTGATATGGTTGACAAAGTACCGGTGAGAATCACTTCAAAGGGTCCCATCAAAATCACTCATCAGGGCCCAATCAAGATTACTGCTGAAGGTCCTGTGAAAGTTGTTGCTGAAGCCAGAGTGGCTCCTCTGATTATTACCACTCCTGGTCCTATTCCTTATACATCTGACAAAGCTGTGCCTTGGCACTATGGGTCTGATGTTTACATCCATGGTGTCAAGCAGGAGCCTTTACCTGATATGCCTGCTGACATTGATAATATTGCTGGATCTAGCAAGATCACTCGTAGTGGAAGAGTCTTCTCTCCTCCAGTTGCTTCTAAGAGTGCAGTTACTCCTGCTGCTACTACCACCACTAATGCTCGGGGCAAAGGTCCTGTTATTGAGCCTGTATCTACTGATGTGCCAGCTGCTGATGATCTCTCTAAGCAGATGGAAGAAGTATTGAAAATCATTCGCAAAAGTGATTATGACATTGTTGATCAGTTGGGGCATACTCCCTCAAAGATTTCTATGTTGTCTCTATTACTGTGTTCTGAGGCTCATGCCAAGTCCTTAATCAAGTTTTTGAAGACTGCTCATGTGCCCAGTGCAATTTCTGTTGATCAATTTGAGAACTGTGTTGCTCACCTGACCTATGACAACGGGTTAGGATTCTCTGATGCTGATTTGACCCCTGCCAAGAGGGATCATAACAGGGCCTTGCATATTTCAATTGAATGCAGGGGCACTACCCTGTCACATGTACTGATAGACAATGGTTCTTCTCTGAATGTGTTGCCCAAGGAAGTCCTGAATAAGCTGAGTCCTGAAGATACTGTGTTGAAGCCCAGTAATATTGTGGTAAAGGCTTTTGATGGTTCTAGAAGAGTAGTGCATGGGGAAATTGATCTTCCAATCAAAGTTGGTTCTCAGATGTTTACTGCTACATTTTATGTGATGGATATTCGTCCTTCATACTCTTGTCTGCTTGGTCGTCCCTGGATCCATGGGGCAGGTGTTGTGACCTCTACATTACACCAAAAGTTGAGATATCCGGTGAATGGAAAGGTTGTTACTGTCTTTGGAGAGGAAGAATACTTTGTCAGCCATGTAAACACTTTCAAGTATCTGGAAGTGGAAGGTGAATACATTGAGACTCCATGTCAGTCATTTGAAGTGGTTCCCGGGGTTGGTAATGATTGTGTGACTCCTCCTGCTGTGAAGAAGGTTCCTGTGGTCATCAGAAAACCTCCAACAATGGCAATGGCCTCCCTCAATGATGCTAGAGCTGTGGTGGATGAAGGTGGTTGTACTATTTGGGGTCAGCTTCCTGATATTCCGTACAAGTCTGACAAGTTTGGTTTGGGTTTCACTGCAGAGTCCCAGAAGGCTGTTCGTCGTGCTCGTGCTGCTCGTATCACCAATCAAGGGGTTATCAATGCTGTGGGAGATCAAGATGAAGACTACAACTTGGATGCATGGATTTTTCCTACTGTGGGTGCTGGACTCAATAATTGGAAAGCTGAAGATGTTATCCCTATATCCTTTAGTCAGGAGTAAATACTATTACTGTGTTATGTTTTTTTAAGTTTGTAATTTCTTGAACAATAAAACTTTCAAGCCATGTGCCTTACCCGGGGCACAATGGTGTGCTTGTTACGGGCTGGCATTTCATTTGCATACTTCATTCAATAAAATCAGTGGACGTTTCGTTTTCATAAATATTGTGTTCCTTGTCTTTCTTTTCTTTTATTTTGTTTTATCAGCTATGTGTTCTTACACACACCCACATCACTAAAATGCAGATCCTCATCCACTCTGGATCCTGTTGATAACAGTTCTACTATTGCCAATTATAATTTCGAGAATCCGATCTATCAAACTGAAGACGGAAATGAGGACGATTGTGAAATACCTGTAGAGCTTGCTAGGTTGTTACAACAAGAAGAGAAGGCTATACAGCCACATGAAGAGCCAGTCGAAGTTGTGAATCTAGGAACTGAAGAAAACAGAAAAGAGGTCAAGGTAGGGGCTGATTTAGAGGACAGTGTCAAGAGCAGGTTGATTCAGATGTTACGTGACTATGTGGAGATCTTTGCTTGGTCCTATGAAGATATGCCAGGGTTGGATACAGACATTGTGGTTCACCGGTTACCAGTGAAAGAAGATTGTCGTCCAAAGAAGCAGAAGGTTCGTCGTATGCGTCCTGAAATGTCAGAAAAGATCAAGGCAGAGGTAATGAAACAGTTCAATGCAGGGTTCTTAGCAGTAACTTCTTATCCTCAGTGGGTTGCAAATGTGGTACCAGTTCCTAAGAAAGATGGTAAGGTACGTATGTGTGTGGACTACAGAGATTTGAACAAGGCTAGCCCCAAAGATGACTTTCCACTTCCTCATATTGATATTCTGGTAGACAACACTGCTCAGCATAAGGTATTCTCTTTTATGGATGGTTTCTCTGGTTACAATCAAATCAAGATGGCACCTGAAGATATGGAGAAGACAACATTTGTGACACAGTGGGGCACTTTTTGCTATAAAGTGATGCCATTTGGTTTGAAGAATGCAGGGGCAACATATCAGCGTGCTATGGTGGCTTTGTTTCATGATATGATTCATCATGAGATAGAGGTATATGTAGATGATATGATAGCCAGATCTCAGAATGAAGAGCAACATCTTGATCATCTACACAAGTTGTTTGAGAGGTTGAAGAAATACAAGTTGAGATTGAACCCAAACAAGTGTACTTTTGGAGTTAGATCTGGAAAGCTCCTGGGTTTCATTGTCAGTGGCAAAGGTATTGAAGTGGATCCTGCAAAAGTGAAAGCTATACGAGAGATGCCAGCTCCCCGTACTGAGAAGGAGGTTAGAGGTTTCTTGGGACGATTGAACTACATTGCAAGATTTATTTCCCAATTAACTACCATCTGTGAGCCAATCTTCAAGTTGTTGAAGAAAGATCAGGTGATGGAATGGAATGATGAGTGCCAAACTGCCTTTGATGAAATTAAGAGATATCTACTAGAGCCACCAATTTTGATGCCACCAGTTGATGGAAGACCCTTGATTATGTACTTAACAGTGTTAGACAACTCAATGGGGTGTGTGTTGGGGCAACATGACGAGTCTGGTCGAAAAGAGCAGGCAATATACTACCTTAGCAAAAAGTTTACCGACTGTGAAACAAGATACTCACTGCTCGAGAAAACTTGCTGCACTTTGGCATGGGCTGCTCGCCGACTAAGACAGTATATGTTGACCCATACTACCTTATTGATTTCGAAGATGGATCCAATCAAGTACATATTTGAGAAACCTGCTCTCTCCGTAAGAATTGCAAGATGGCAAATGATCTTGACAGAATATGACATACAGTACACTACTCAGAAGGCCATCAAAGGAAGTGTTGTTGCTGATCATTTGGCTCATCAAGCAGTAGATGATTACCAGTCAATGAATTTTGAGTTCCCTGATGAAGACATTATGATTATTACCAAAGAACCTGGACAATATGACGGACCTGAACAAGGATCCCGATGGACTATGGTTTTTGACGGTGCCTCTAATGCACTTGGTAATGGTGTTGGTGTTGTGATTAGTTCCCCTGAAGGTTGTCATACCCCGATTACTGCTAGACTTTGTTTCCATTGTACCAATAACATGGCCGAATATGAGGCATGTATCCTGGGTATTAAAGCTGCTATTGATATGAAGATTCAGTTCCTTGATGTATATGGAGATTCAGCCCTGGTAGTAAGTCAGATTAAAGGAGATTGGGATACCAAGCATGATAACCTCATTCCTTACAGAGAGCATGTGTTGTCTTTGATCCCACATTTCAAAGAGATTACCTTTGAGCACATTCCACGAAGAGAGAATCAGTTGGCAGATGCATTAGCCACCATGGCATCCATGTTTGAGATCAGCTGGGATGATGAAGCTCCCAAGATTACTATTGATAGATTTGAAAAGCCTGCATACTGCAATAAGATTGACACAGAAGGGGCAGAGGAGAAGCCTTGGTTCTATGAAGTGAAAAGATATCTTGAAGCTAAGGAATTCCCTGAAGGGGCATCTGTCAAAGATAGGAAGTTTCTGAGAAGATTTTCTGCCAAGTTCTTCTTGAGTAATGGCATTCTGTATAAGCGCAATCATGATTCAACTATGCTTCGTTGTGTGGATAAGAAGGAAGCTACATAAATTATGGAAGAGATGCATGATGGGACCTTTGGCACTCATTCTAGTGGTCATACTATGGCAAAGAAAATTTTGAGAGCAGGTTACTATTGGTCTACCATGGAAGCTGATTGCTATCAACACTCCAGAACATGTCACAAATGTCAAATTTATGCTGATAAAGTCCATGTACCTCCATCACCATTGAATGTGTTGACTGCTCCTTGGCCCTTTGCCATGTGGGGCATTGATATGATTGGTGAGATCAAGCCTACTGCTTCTAATGGGCATCGTTTCATCCTGGTTGCTATCGATTATTTCACGAAGTGGGTAGAGGCAGATTCATTTGCATCTGTTACTAAGAATGTTGTGGCTCGGTTCATTAAGAAAAATCTCATATGTAGGTATGGCATCCCTGAAAGGATTATCACTGATAATGGCTCTAATCTGAACAACACTATGATTACTGATCTCTGCACGCAGTTCAAGATTAAGCATCATAACTCTTCTCCGTATCGTCCAAAGATGAATGGGGCAGTTGAAGCTGCTAATAAGAACATTAAGAAGATAGTACAGAAGATGACTGTTACTTACAAGGATTGGCATGAGATGTTACCGTTTGCCCTTCATGGTTATCGTACTACAATACGTACTTCAACAGGGGCAACCCCATTCTCCTTAGTCTATGGTATGGAAGCAGTTCTGCCCATTGAAGTTCAGATCCCCTCCTTGAGAATTATGAAGGATGCAGGCTTGAATGAAGATGAATGGATTCAGACTCGACTGGACCAGATAAATTTGATTGATGAGAAGAGGTTAGCAGCAGTTTGTCATGGCCAGATGTACCAGAAACGGATGATCAAAGCTTTTAACAAGAAGGTTAAGCCAAAGGTATATCAGGCTGGTGATTTGGTAATCAAGCGTATCATATTACCACAGGGGGATCCTAGGGGCAAGTGGACTCCAACATATGAAGGACCATTTGTAGTCAAGACAGTATTCTCAGGAGGTGCCATGATACTGACTACAATGGAGGGTGAAGACTTCCCACAGCCTGTAAACGCAGACATAGTTAAAAAATACTACGCATAAAAAGAGACCCGCTAGGTTGACAGGCCTAGGCAAAAATAAGGGCATCCCGGCAAACCAAAAGGGTTTGGGCAAAAATTAGGGATATATATAAAAAGATGTACACCCGGCAAGTCGAAAACCTGAAAAGGCGGCTTGGGCAAAAAAGGGTATCCCGGTGGATTGAAAACCTGAAAGGGCAATCCAGGCAAAAGTTAGGGATTAAAGCGTATGACTATGTCTCGTTTGGATCACTCATGAAACTGCAACCAGTTGTACTACTTATTCAAGCTCGAACAGATAAAGCTCAATCCAATCATTTCCGTCTCAACAGCAAGAAGATGAGATACTTGAAGGGCAATAGTAGGATTGAAACTCAATAGGACTGTTCCCCACATAGCTGATTTTCTTTATTCTGTAAAACTTTATGACAAAAACCTCTTACTAGGGTTCATGTCTCCGTGTACAAACTCACCCGTGTATGGGTCACTTTTTGATATAAATAAATTCCATCTTTTGAATTCAGATTTACTTTTACCCTATTTACATAAGCGAAACGTCCATTGGTTGTGTTTGAATGTATGTATGCTTTTGAATATGATTGATGTTTACCAAAAATGCATGTATGCTTTTAATATGATTAATGTTTACCAGAAATGCATGAAAATGCAGTAATAGTATTTACTAAGGACGAACTAGGGAAGGATTTCAATGAAGCTTCGCCGATTCACCTTTACAAGACAGTTATAAACCCTCAGTAGGACTAATCCATCTTCGTAAAGTCTTATTTCCCCTGGAATTTATATCCATCTCTTTTATCCTCATACGGATATTCGGGAAATTACTTTCCAATAAGGGTACGACGAACGAAGACGGGATGTTATACTTATCCTACTATCAAACGAAGACGAAGGTTATCTATACCCTACTATCCCCAACAACGGGAGGTTATATATACCTTGCCATCCCCACCAACGGGAGGTTATATATACCTTGCCATCCCCACCAACGGGAGGTTATCTATACCCTGTTATCCCCAGCAGACGGAGGGTTATATATTCTTCAACAACGAATCGGGATTTATTTTCCCTGGCCAGCAGTTGTTATACGAAGATATCCAGACGCTTCCGGCATTATCATATCATACATACATCATATACATCATACCATAGCATACATATCCATAGACATATAGAACATTACCTAAGTGCATCATATCATACATGCACACATAAAGCATAAACTAATGTTATTATACAAAAGCTACCTTGTTTCAGGTTAATTATCCAACAAACAAACTTATGGTCTCCAGGACTGCTTTATTGTAACCTCAGGGTCACTTTATCCTCCTGATGAGCTTCTTATTACTTTGGGACTGCTTTATTGTAACCACAGGGTTACTTTATCCTCCTGATAACTTCTCATGACTTCAAGACTGCTTTAGAGCTATCTGAAATTCTGTAATGAGATGTCCTAAGAGATGTTTCAACACTTAATAGGACATTTGACAAATTTAACCAAAACTTTAAACAGCAGGAAAAATAAACAACACAGAAGTTTGTTAACCCAGTTCAGTGTATAACCACACCTACATCTGGAGGCTACCAAGCCAGGAGGAAATCCACTATTAGTAATATTAATTCTAGACTTAAACCACCCTGTTTAATCTATCACTTAATACTTACCCAATGCAATTTCTACCTAAGACTCACTTAGATAAGAGTACCCTACTCACTCCCCCTCAATCACCCAGTGATCAAGTTTACAAGTTTACAAAAGTTGAAGACATCCTTCAAACAATAACAGCTTGATCTTACTTCACAGTTTCAATCAAGTCACAAATGCACTTTTGCTTAAAAGCTCATAAAGTGGTACATAAAAACAACCTGCTATTAAAACACTAGACACCCTATTTGGTCTTTTGAAATTCGTACTCAATTCTATGAGTTTCTGTTGTTTAAATAGGTATCTGAATTTTGGGCTTTCTGTAGAATGATCCAGCCCTAATGTGCAGCAACTGTCACCTTGAATTTAGGGTTTGTTACCTCCTATATTCTAGGTGCATTAGGTCTTCTGTTTTAATCTGAATCTTCAATTTAAAACTCCCTACAGATGCGCCTTGTTCTGTTTTTATCCAGCATTAATTAATTCCAGATAGTTCTCCTTAAATATCTCTGATCTGTTAATCAATAATTAATTCTGGTAGCAGGTCTGAGATGTCTCAACATCTGTTGGGACATCCTGAAAAACTGAACTTAATTTATTCACACAATGTCCCAACATCTGATGAGACATCCTGAAATAAATTCACATACTCTGTTTGATAATGTCCCAACATCTGATAGGACATTCTGAACTGAATTTAACATTTCTTGTTTGGTCAAAAATTCTGCCAATTCTTAAACATCTACAAACTCCCCCTTTGGCTAATTTTTGGCTAACATCTTTTCTGGTTTTCAGAGTGCAGCAGAAGTTCTTTTTATCAGAGTATATCATTACTTTTCTGTTGATTCATATTTGAGTTTTACTCCCCCTCAAACATATATGAGTCCAGTCTTGTTTCAACAGAAATATTCACACTTATTCAGTTCAGGCAGAAACAAACAGATCTTTCATTCATTTAAACAGCAATTACATTTGATGTTGTTCTCCCCCTTGGTAGGCACAAAATTACATTTCAGTCATTACATTGCTGTCATTACATTTGCCTCACATACATTTGATCACTCAGAATCATCACTCTCAGTTCCCTCCTCAACTTCTGTCTCTTCATCAGCTTCTGTTTCTTCATCAGCAGCACTGTCTTCATTAGAGTTTGCTTTCAGATCTTCTTCATTCTCCAACCTTTGAATTATTTCCTCAAGCTTCTGCTTTCTAGCTTCAAGCTCTTTGCAGGTGCACTTTAGCTCAGCAATCAAGGCCCTCTTAGAGATTGGATTCTTAGCAGTGGAGGGACCAGCAGATGTCCCAGAAGGTGCTTCAACATCTGCAGCATGGTGACTTAGGAATAATTTGTAATGAAAAGCCAGGGGGCTCTCTCTCTTGCAGACAATGTCCTTCTCAGTTAAAATTCCAGGGTATTGACTTAGAACAATACCACTCAGCAATGATCGAAAAGCTATTGGTAGCTTTGTTGCAGTAGAGATGGCATGCTTCATAGTCTGATCAAAAATATATTCTCCATAATCCATCTTTGTTTGAGTTCCCACAGCAAAGATGAATCTGGCCAGACCAGTTGAGATTGATGAAGTGTGGTTGGTAGGCACCCAGTTTGCAGTTCCAATCCTGTTAAGCATGGCATACTTTCTAGTAAGCATGCTCACAGAGAGCTTTCCCTTCACAGGCCAAGCTTTGACCTGATTTGCAGTGATCACCTTACAGATTTGATTATCTGTTTTCCCTAGCTCATTGGGTCCATCTGTGTCCCTTCCTAGATACTGATTAATGATTTGGGGAGAGAACTCAACACACTTACCTCTTACAAATACCTTTCTGAACTCTGAGGACTTACCATTTGAGCAATCCTCCTGAAGATTCACAATGAACTCTTTGACAAGAAGTTCATAGCAGGGAGAGAACTCTGAGACTGTCTTGAATAGTCCTGCAGCAGAGATTAGGTCAATGAGTTCTGTGCACTCAAGTGCATTGCTGCTCAGTTCTCTTTCCAGGGCAACCCTTCTTTGGAACACATACTTCCATCTGTTGACACTAGATACACGATGAAATGATATGTTGTCCAATGGAGCTTCTGGAACAGCAGTTGAAGCTCTTGCTGATGTTGGTCTTTTCTTGGGAGGAGATGTTGGGACATCTGATTCAACATCTGAATCTGATGGTGTGACAGCTTTTCTCTTCTGAGATTGGACTTTGCTCCAGGGTTTTGTTGGACCAAAGGTAGCTTTAGCTTTGCCTTTCTTTGGACTAGCCTTCTTAGTCTCAGGGATGACAGGTTCAGCTCGTATCTTTCCTTTCCTGGACCTTAGTCTTTTAGCAATGCTGGGTTTCACAGATGATATGATCTCTGCATCAGAATCCTGTTCCAGATTGACTATTGGAGGGGATTGAGCAGTCTCCTCATCAGCTTGTTGATCAGTAGAAGATTGATCTTCATTTGAGTCTTTAGCCTGTTCCATAGAAACTTCTTTATCACTTTCACTTGAGACCTCTTTCTTGTCCTCAGTCTGTTCAATATCAGCATCAGATGAGTTTGCTTTCTCATCTGCATATGTTCCAACATCCGTTGGGACATCTTGTTCTGCAGCAGTGTTCTTTGTATCTTGAGCAGGTTCTTCTTGAGGTGCAGGAATGGTGTTCAAGGGAACAGAGATTCCTTTCACTACTCTTTGTTCAGAGAAAACTTGGTTGACAATCTCCTTGATGGAATCATCAACATATTTGGAGTATTTAACATGTGAAGGAATTTCTTTAGCTTTGCTTCTGATTTGATCTTTACCTCTTTTTGGTGTTCTTGCCTTCTTAGTGTGAGAGGCATTTCCCCTGAGCTCGTCTAATGGTGTTGATTGCATTGGCACCATAGAAATAGGAGTGGCATGAACCACGTCTTCCTGGTTGAGAACTTCTTCAGCTGTTTTAGGGTTTTGAGACATTGTTGAGGAAGATGAATGTGCAGCTTTAGGGTTTAAGATTTCTGAAGGATTACTAGTTAATGTGATTCGCTTGTGATGATGTGATGAGACTCTTGATAGCTGCTTATAAGGAATTACTAAATAAGTAGCCGTTACAGTCCAAATGATTAGGAATGAAATTCCCAAGAATCTAGTCCAGACTAGCTTTGCCATCTGGAACTTATGCCATGCAATGTCATATGACATGTTGGCACATCTCATTAACTGCTAGATATCACATACACTGATTCCAAGTTTGCCCCTTAAGTTCTCAAATTGTGTAGCATCCAATGCTTTGGTAAAGATATCAGCTAATTGCAGATCTGTAGCAACATGCTCCAATGAAATCACCTTCTCTTCTACAAGATCTCTGATGAAATGATGTCTGATATCAATATGCTTTGTCCTGCTATGTTGAATGGGATTCTTTGATATGTTGATTGCACTTAAGTTGTCACAGTACAATGTCATGACATCCTGTGGGACATTGTACTCAGTGAGCATCTGCTTCATCCAAACCAACTGAGAACAACTGCTACCTGCTGCTATATACTCAGCTTCAGCTGTAGATAATGACACACAATTCTGTTTCTTACTGAACCAAGAAATCAGATTGTTTCCTCGAAAGAAGCATCCTCCTGAAGTGCTTTTTCTGTCATCAGCACTTCCTGCCCAATCAGCATCACAGAAGCCAGAGAGAATTGGTTTGCAACCATGAAAGTACATTATGCCATAGTCACAAGTACCATTAACATATTTAAGGATTATCTTGACTTGATTAAGATGACTGACTTTTGGATCAGCTTGATATCTTGCACACACTCCTACTGCAAATGCTATGTCTGGTCTGCTTGCAGTTAAGTATAACAAGCTTCCAATCATGCTTCTATATAAACTTTGATCTACATTCTCACCCTTTTCATCTTTAGTCAGCTTTAAATGTGTAGGAGCAGGAGTTCTTTTATGAGAAGCATTTTCCATTCCAAATTTCTTCACTATGTTCTTGGAGTACTTGCTTTGTGAGATGAATATTGAGTCTTCCATTTGCTTAACTTGCAGACCAAGAAAATAGGTTAATTCACCTACTAGACTCATTTCAAATTCAGATTCCATCTGCTTGACAAAATGTTTGACCATCTTATCAGACATCCCGCCAAACACAATGTCATCAACATATATTTGTGCAATCATGACATTTCCTTCTTCATCTTTAACAAACAGGGTTTTATCAATCCCACCTTTTCTGTATCCTTGCTTGATAAGAAATGTGGTAAGTCTTTCATACCATGCCCTTGGAGCTTGCTTCAGACCATAAAGTGCTTTCTTGAGTTTGTATACATGATTTGGACAGCTTGGATCAACAAATCCTTTAGGCTGTTCTACATATACCTCTTCATTAAGATAACCATTAAGAAAGGCACTTTTCACATCCATTTGAAATAGCTTGAACTTTAAGATACAAGCAATTCCCAATAGTAGTCTTATTGATTCAAGCCTTGCTACTGGTGCAAAGGTTTCATCAAAGTCTATTCCTTCAATTTGAGTGTATCCTTGAGCCACAAGTCTAGCTTTGTTCTTTGTAACAATTCCTTGTTCATTTGACTTGTTCTTATACACCCATTTTGTACCAATCACATTTATGTCATCAAGTCTAGGTACAAGATTCCACACTTCATTCCTTGTGAATTGACCTAATTCCTCTTGCATAGCACAAATCCAGTATTCATCAGTGAAAGCTTCCTTGACATTTTTAGGTTCTATTTTGGAAACAAAACAAGAACCTGAAATCACTTCTCTTGATCTAGTGCTCACACCTCTGTTGGGATCACCAATTATTAAATCTTTGGGATGATCCTTCTGTATTCTGATGGAGGGAGGTTTGCTTGAATCTTCTGACCTTGTATCATTTTGAGTGAAGTTATATTGATCCTTCTTTTCTTCAGCTTCAACCTTGATATCAGCAGATGTTCCAACATCTTCTGGGACATCTGTAGGAGCATCATCAATTATCACATTTATGGACTCCATGATAACATTTGTTCTGTAGTTAAATACTCTATATGCTCTGCTGTTTATAGAGTATCCAAGGAAAATTCCTTCATCACTTTTAGGATCCATTTTTCTCCTTTGCTCCCTATCTGCCAGAATATAGCATTTACTTCCAAATACATGAAAATACTTAACAGTGGGTTTTCTGCCCTTCCAGACTTCATATATTGTGGACAAAGTTCCTTTTCTCAAGGTAACTCTGTTATGGATATAGCAAGCAGTGTTCATGGCTTCAGCCCAGAAATACAGAGGTAGCTTTTTAGCATGTATCATAGCTCTTGCTGATTCTTGAATGGTTCTATTCTTCCTTTCAACAATCCCATTCTGTTGAGGAGTGATAGGTGAAGAATACTCATGATTGATTCCTTCTGAAGAGCAGAAATCTAAGAACTTTTGATTCTCAAATTCTTTTCCATGATCACTTCTTATTCTGATCACACAGCTGGATTTTTCCCTTTGCAATCTTTGACATAATTCTTTGAATACATCAAATACATCTGACTTTTCTTTGATGAAGTTTATCCATGTATATCTTGAAAAATCATCAACCACAACATAGGCATACCTCTTACCACCAAGACTTTCAACCTGCATAGGTCCCATAAGATCCATATGTAGAAGTTCCAAAACTTTGGAAGTTGTCAGATGTTGAAGCTTTGGATGGGACATCTTGGTTTGCTTGCCTATTTGACATTCACCACATATTTTGCCATCATCAATCTTCAGTTTAGGAATACCTCTTACAGCATCCATAGATATGATCTTCTTTATGCCTCTGAAATGAAGATGACCTAGTCTTTGATGCCACAGTTTCACTTCTTCTTCTTTAGCTAGAGAACAGGTTGAAGTGAGACTGAGATTTTGGGATTCCCACATGTAACAGTTGTCTTTAGATCTGGCTCCTTTCATGACAACCTCTTGTTCTTTGTTAGTCACTATACATTCAGATTTGGTAAAGTTTACACTGTACCCTTGATCACATAACTGACTTATACTGATCAGGTTAGCAGTTAAACCTTTAACAAGCAGCACATCATCTAGTCTTGGAACATCTTGACAATCCAAGGTTCCAACTCCCTTGATCTCTCCTTTAGCTCCATCTCCAAAGGTAACATACCTGGATGAATGTGGCTTTAAGTTTACTAGCAAATTCTTCAATCCAGTCATGTGTCTTGAGCATCCACTGTCAAAGTACCAGTCTTCTTTAGCTGATACTTTCAATGATGTATGTGCTATGTATGCAGTACTTTTCTTTGACCAGATGAGTTGAGATTTCTTTTGATGCCTCTGCTCTGAGTGTTGTTCAGCTGATCTCCAAGCTTGATTGTTGATCTTGTTCTTGTGTATGTGACTTTGATCAGTCTGAATGTCAGCTTTTGGTCTCCAAACTGTCTTGATTACTTCTGTCTTTTGCTTAGGAGGTTGCTGATTTCTATGCAGCACTTTCTTGGTACCTTCTACTTTCTGCTTGGAAGGTTGCTGACACATCTGATTTGGATATCCATGTAGCTTATAACAGTGAGGTTTGATATGCCCAAATCTTCCACAGTGATGGCATCTCCATCTTTGATATTTTTTCTTCATTTTGTTCTTTCCAGAATGTTGAGACATCTGTTGGAACATTATGTTTGTCTTTGTGTTCTGATGTTGGAGCATCTGTTGAGACATATTGTTTGACTGTATAGTTTTTGAAGTAGTTTTGCTAGAGCTTGCTTCATCTCTGTTATATCCCAGTCCACTTTTGTCCCCTGAATGTTTATTATTGCAGAGAATAGCATCCAGTGTATTTGAGCTGCTGTTCATCATTCTAACAGATTTGGACATATGTTCCAGCTTAGAATTGAGAAGAGTTACTTCACTTTTTAAGGTATCAATGATTACTTGATCACTTGCTTTTTCTTCTTCTAGTACTTCATTCTGCTTCTTTAGCTTTATGACCTCACTGCATACTTCAGTACTTCTCTTGTACAGATCCTTGAAGGCTTGCTCAAGATCTGCATAAGTAAGCTCTTCACAGCTGGAATCACTGTCATATTCACACAGTCCAGCTAAAGCAGCAATGTGCTTAGCTGATTCTTCTTCTGAATCTCCTGAGTCTTCATCAAACCAGGTCACAGAGAGTCCTTTCTTTTGCCTCTTTAAGTAGGTAGGACATTCAAACTTGATATGTCCATATCCTTCACATTCATGGCATTTGACTCCTTTATCTTGACTGGTCTTTTCAGCATACTTTACTCTTTTGTTAGCATCATAAGGTCTTCTGTTCTCAGAGTTTGTGTTTCTTCCACTAGATTTGGATTTTCCTTCCATTCCTCTGAGAATCTGTTTGAATTGTCTTCCAATCAATGCAAGGTTTTCTGATAAGCTTTTATCATTTGCTGGTTCATCATCTTCTTCATCATCTGTATTTGAAACCAAGGCAATGCTTTTGTTCTTTTTAGCATGTGTGTCATTCATTCCCATCTCAAAAGTTTGAAGGGAACCAATGAGTTCTTCAGCTTTCATGGAGCATATGTCTTGTGCCTCTTCTATTGCTGTGACTTTCATGTCAAATCTTTTTGGCAAAGATCTGAGAATCTTCCTTACAAGCTTTTCATCAGTCATCTTTTCTCCCAAGGCTCCAGAAGTATTGGCTATATCCAAGATGTTCATGTAGAACTCATGAATTGATTCATCTTCCTTCATTCTCAAGTTTTCAAACTTGGTGGTGAGAAGTTGAAGTCTTGACATTTTTACTTTTGATGTTCCTTCATGAGTTGTCTTGAGGGTATCCCACACATCTTTGGCCAGCTCACAATGATGCACCAGTCTGAAAATATTTCTATCAATGCCATTGAATAAAGCATTTAGGGCTTTTGAGTTGCCTAGTTCTGAATCTTCTTCCTCTTTACTCCATTCCTCTTCAGGTTTCAGAACTTTTGATCCATCTTTGGTGTCTTGGACAGGATGTTTCCATCCAACATTTACTGCTCTCCATGCCCTGTTGTCAAGTGATTTTAAGAATGCAATCATTCTTGGCTTCCAGTAGTCATAATTAGATCCATCCAGAATAGGTGGTCTATTTACTGACCCTATATCTCTGTCCATGTTACAGAATTTGTTTTCCCTAGATCTCACCCAGTATAAACAGGCAGGGTGCCTGCTCTGATGCCAATTGAAATTCTGTAATGAGATGTCCTAAGAGATGTTTCAACACTTAATAGGACATTTGACAAATTTAACCAAAACTTTAAACAGCAGGAAAAATAAACAACACAGAAGTTTGTTAACCCAGTTCAGTGTATAACCACACCTACATCTGGAGGCTACCAAGCCAGGAGGAAATCCACTATTAGTAATATTAATTCTAGACTTAAACCACCCTGTTTAATCTATCACTTAATACTTACCCAATGCAATTTCTACCTAAGACTCACTTAGATAAGAGTACCCTACTCACTCCCCCTCAATCACCCAGTGATCAAGTTTACAAGTTTACAAAAGTTGAAGACATCCTTCAAACAATAACAGCTTGATCTTACTTCACAGTTTCAATCAAGTCACAAATGCACTTTTGCTTAAAAGCTCATAAAGTGGTACATAAAAACAACCTGCTATTAAAACACTAGACACCCTATTTGGTCTTTTGAAATTCGTACTCAATTCTATGAGTTTCTGTTGTTTAAATAGGTATCTGAATTTTGGGCTTTCTGTAGAATGATCCAGCCCTAATGTGCAGCAACTGTCACCTTGAATTTAGGGTTTGTTACCTCCTATATTCTAGGTGCATTAGGTCTTCTGTTTTAATCTGAATCTTCAATTTAAAACTCCCTACAGATGCGCCTTGTTCTGTTTTTATCCAGCATTAATTAATTCCAGATAGTTCTCCTTAAATATCTCTGATCTGTTAATCAATAATTAATTCTGGTAGCAGGTCTGAGATGTCTCAACATCTGTTGGGACATCCTGAAAAACTGAACTTAATTTATTCACACAATGTCCCAACATCTGATGAGACATCCTGAAATAAATTCACATACTCTGTTTGATAATGTCCCAACATCTGATAGGACATTCTGAACTGAATTTAACATTTCTTGTTTGGTCAAAAATTCTGCCAATTCTTAAACATCTACACTATCCATTGCTCTATCCTCCTGGAGTCATATCATTACTTCAAGACTGCTTTAGAGCTATCCATTGCTCTATCCTCCTGGAGTCATATCATTACTTCAAGACTGCTTTAGAGCTATCCATTGCTCTATCCTCCTGGAGTCATATCATTACTTCAAGACTGCTTTAGAGTTATCATTACTCTATCCTCCTGGAGTCATATCATTATTTCAAGACTGCTTTAGAGCTATCCATTGCTCTATCCTCCTGAATCATAGTTTCAAGACTGCTTTAGAGTTATCATTATTGATTGCTCTATCCTCCTGAAATCATATTATTTCTTCAAGACTGCTTTAGGGTTATCATTATTGATTGCTCTATCCTCACAAAGACATGCTGTTACATCAGTATTACTCCAGACTCCTGACAACTCTCATTATACTACTGAAGAACTTTCCCCTAGTGGCATCTTTAAGCCCACTCAATCATGTTCAACCAACCATCAATATCACTCTATGCACTGGTGAGTGCAAATTTTTGGGCTTTTGTGTTCAATCCCCTTCAACCTTCCAGGTTACGACTGGCAAATATACCAATCTAACCCCTCAGGTTTCAGAAAATTGAACAGGGGCAGCTGTTGCACCCCAAAATTTGCCCTCACAATACAAGACTTTGTGTTCTAAGAAGGTTCACAAGGTTCACAAGTTCTCCAACACTTGCATAACCTTTCATGAGGTTCATGAAGTCTACAAGTTACTTTATGAAGGTTCACAAGGTTCACAAGTTTCTCAACATTTACAAGACCTTCCATGAAGTTCATGAAGTTTACAAGTCACTTCTTGAAGGTTCACAAGGTTCACAAGATTCACAATGAATATAAAGCTTTCCTGAGGTTCATGATGTCTACAAAGCCACTTCATGAGGTTCAAAAGGTTCACAAGCTTCACAATACCTCCTATGAGTATCACAAGACATTTTATGAAGATTCACAAGGTTCACATAGTTCACAATTGGTCAAAGAAGTTGACAATTCCTTCAGACAATGCACCTCCTCAGCAGTGTATCCAAAACTAGGGTTTTGACTTTAATCAGGCTAAATGGACTTCCAATACCTCAAGTGAGTTTAATAACATCTTATATGTGTATAAGAACCCCCATGACAAGTTTCAAGACTTTTCTCAAAAGTTTGCTCAGTCAGATGATCAGATAAGTCAAAATCAGTCAATGCAGTTAAAAAGTCAAACTGAGGTCAACTGTGGTCAAACCAAAGTCAAACTTCATGATTTTTTGCCAACATCAAGTATATGAAGTAAAATTCATCATTTGATCAAGGGTTGATCATGATTCATCAAGGAGATTCCAAATCATCAATAATCAGGAGTTTCTAAATTAGGGTTTCCTCAGTAAAAGTCAACCGAACTTTGACCAGGCATAACTTTCACATACTTCATCACCAAGTCTCCATCCAAAGCTCATTTTGAAGGAAATTGAATTCCCTACAACTTTGATGTTGAAAGTTAAGCTCAAAAATGCTTCATTTGAAAGATATGATCTAAGACATTATAGGTCATTTCAAAAGTCAACAAAAAGTCAACAACTTCAAAAGGGCATAACTTGAGATTGGTAAATGATATGGACCTGAAACCAATGGGGTTGTTTAGAGGACTCTTCAAGCTTTCCAAAAAGTCCAAGAACACCCTCATACCTTTAAAATTAAGGGATATGTGCCCTTGCAAAGTTAGGCAATTTTGTGATGGTTTATGTTGAAAATGGAGGCTTAGAAGTATTTCTTTCCAAATGGGCTGCCTAATTTATGACCCAATCCATCTCATAACATGGTGCACGACCCAATTGACCAAAATTCAGTATTTTTATTATTTTTTATTTATTTATTATTGATTTAATTCATAAAAATCATTTTAAATAAATATAAAATATGAAAATCTATTTTTGGGTGAAGATATTGCTTCTAGAAATTCTTAAATGATGATTGAATTAGAAGGAGAAGGAAATCATGTGAATCATCCCAAAATAGCAAGCATTCATAAGCAAATATTTGACTTTTACAACTTGATCTTTCTCAATCTTTTTTGATCCAAATCTTCACACAACCAAGTGATATTTCTGACCTAATTCACTCACATATATATAACAAACATAAACCCTAGCCTCAGGGACGAATTGGCAGCCTTGTAGTGTAAGTTCAAATTCTCAAAAAATCCTTTAAAAACTCATATTCGGTTTTCAAATTGCAGGGCTTTTAAAGGTAAAATAAGGATGTAGCAAGCTTCCTTGGACTTCACTGAAGCATTATCATTATTCATATGCATCCATACCATGCTCTAAATGCCCTACCCGAACTCACTTTATGCTTGAAAAATTTCTTTTCGATTCCATTAATGTGTTATGTTTCAATGACTTTTGCTTACATAATCGTGTTTGTTGATGATCATAGATGAAATCTGGACAGTTTGGTGGAGTTTTATAGCCTGAAGCATGATTCACCATTTTTAGGGTTTATAGCTTCGATTAGGGTTTTGTAATCCAGCCCATATAAATGGATTCTAAGAACGTGGAGTGATTGAAAAACTCGTTAGAAACTTAATGAACTGATTAATTTTGTGAAACCATGCTGTTTTGCCATTGTTTGGTTTTCGTAGGTTTTTGCTGGGAATGTTTTTCGCAGGAAAATTTGCAGCTCAGGAGGTTGAAGATGAGGTCTCCCGCGCGTTCAAGGAATTCAAATTTTCTTAATATATTTTATATTGTTTTGTTGTTTCGTTAGCACACACATGTGTGTGTCCTGGTGGTAAGCTCTGCCTGTGTATGTTGAAAGGTGCTTGGTTCGATTCCTGGCCAAGTGCATTTGTTTTGTTTTATTTTGCAGGATAAAAAGAGATTTCATATATTATTATTTGTAGCCATTCAATAACCAGGAAGGCTCTCCCAGCCAGGTGGATGTGCGCGCATGTTGGTAATCTGAAGGTCCTGGGTACGATTCTCACCCCAGGCCTTTTTGTTCGTTTATTTTTCTGGATTTTTAAAGGCAAGGAACAAAAGCAATTTGACCTATTCTGCTTACACCAACGCATGCATGGCCCAGTGGATGGAAACAAGGCTTGGGAGTGAAAGGACCAGGGTTCAAACCCTGCCCTCAGCTTTTTTTGGTATTTTTGCAATTTATTTCTTTATTTAACTTATTTTATTATATTAATTCAGTTTTGTTTAAATTAATAAAATATAAATTATAGTTTCTAAATACAATTAAAACACTTTTCTTCATATTATTAAAATATCATAAGTTATTTCATGTTTATGTATATATGTATAATCATTATATTTTTATGAATAAATTGTTTTACTTAGTAAATACAAACCCTAATTTTTTTTTAAAAACCCTAAAAAATATTTTCTAACATAAAACCTAATTCTAATTTTTATGTATATATTTATTATAACTCTTATAAATTTTGTAAATATACTTGTAATTCAAATTAATTTTCTTTTAATATTTAGAAACAATTTAATTCATAATAGTTATATTTTTGTATATGATTAAAAATAATTTGTAAATATAATAATTAATAGGATTAAATTTTGTAAACATGATTAATATTGTAAATATGATATTTAAATTTATTTTTTTTATAACCTGTATATATTGTTAAAAGAAAATAAATGTTAATGTATGTTTATAATAATTAAATTTGATATTTATAATATATTTAAAAAATAATAATTTAATAATTTGCAAATTAAAAAAATAATTGTTTGGTTATGTTTTTTTTATTATTATAGTTAACCTCTTATTCTTATATTTCGATTTAAGTTTTGTTTATTATTGTTATCACTAATCATATAATTTATTTTGCTTTATTAATTTTATTTAATTTTTATTATTCACTAACCACTCTCATTTGATTTTGCTTATTATTTAATATTATTATTTATCACTAACCCCCCTATTTTTCTTTATTACTATTTATTGCTTATTTATTTATATTTTATTTATTTTTGCTATTTAATTATTTTGTTTAATATTATTATAATTTCTTGTAATTGTTTCCCGGATGTAATCTTGTAATTATTTTAATTATTTTTGCTATGGTTAGTAATTAGGGAGTGCTAATATGTATGTTATATTAAAATAAATTTAGATAATTTTAATCATAAGATAATTAAAATAAACACTCACACACACGTAAGTCGATTTTAATCGCCGTCTCACTTTCTAAGGTTATCCCTCAAGTTGCCTACGAATAATGGTCAAGTAGGGTGTATAAAGCAAGTCCCTTAAAAGAAAATCATCAAGTCCCTCATGGTTGCCTATACGAATCGAGTCCCTTCGAAAAATGATGATAGTCCCTTATATGTGCTTAATACACCCCACAGTTGCCTTCACAAAATAAGATGTCCCTCTCATGTCCCTTAACATCCAAGGTAAAGACTACCTACTCCTTAATAGTAGGGATAGTCTTACCAAGGAAAGGAAAAAGAACAAGAAAGACTTTAAACATTAGGGTAGGTTCCTCTTATGTACTTGCTCACTTCAAAATTTTTTCAAACTTAAACAAATTTCAAACAAATTTTCAAACAAGTTTCTTACACATCCGTACATGGATTATTATTAAACTATTCTGAAAATTTTTCTATTCACACACTACATTTTCAAAAAACAATTTAGAGTGAGCTTAAGTACCTAAGAGCCCATGGATAACCATGGATGAAAAGGGTGCTAACACCTTCCCTTTTCATAACTTACCCCCCGGACCCAAAAAATATCTCTAAGGTCTTTCCTGTTCTTTTATAACCTTTCCTTATGGATAAAATAAAAGTCGGTGGTGACTCTTGCTATCCGCAACATTACTTAAAGTCAGTTCTCCCACCGTGTTACACACAGGATCATCACGGAAGCAGCCCATCGGACAGTGACAAGTGTCACCGCCGGTGTGGTGGAGAATCTAAACAAACCCCCAATCCTTATCTCTAACGGATCTTTCTTTTCTATCCTTATAATTTTTCTCACATTTTATAAGAAAACTCTCAAAAACTTAAAACGCAGAACCCTAAATTCCTCTTTCACCTCTCTTCACCGCCACCTCTTTCCTTTGACCCCCAGCGCCGCCGCGAATCAGTCATCAGGGAAGATGATGACCACCACAAAAATCGCCCCTTCATCTATGAAATTAACCTCCACCTTCTTCCCTACGCCACTATGCTTAACTTCTACCAAACTAGAGTCGCCACGAAAACACCGTCGGAGAAGATGAAGGCCACGGCGGATCCTCCCTCTCCACGACTGATAACACTAAATTTCACCGTATTTCTGACTCCGATTTCGCATGCATTCTTAGTTTTTATTGTTATTTTGTTATGTTATTACTTTGTTTTTCTTTATTTTCAGGTTTTTTTTATGTAATCGGGGCCTAAATCAAGAAAAGGAGCGAAAAAGGAGTTGAAACAGACGAAAACCAAGAAATTCAGCTTTTTACACTTACGGCATCCACCATGGCTGGCGCCATGGGGTCAGCCATGACGTGGCCACATCTCAAGATCACTCCACAACTGCCAAAGCCCATGATCCCCACTTTCTCCACCATTTTGTACTCATGGCGGGCGCCATGGCCTTGTGGCGGGCGCCACAAGGCAAAAATATTTCCCTCCACTTTTTAGTGGAGGGGGGCATCCTGATCTTTTCTCACTTAATGTTTGCCTATAAATAGGACTTTAGAATTTCTTTTTTATCATCCAAACTTAGAATCTCTTAGGCATATATCAGTTTTAAAGTAGTAATCACTTCACATCGGGGTGTTACTACAATCGAGTGATCGAGTCTGTATACGTCTGTGTGATCGAGTTTTGGAGCACTATGGGAGGAAGTTAATCCTGCCACCATTTTAATTCCAGTTCGTATTTTATTTTTTCCACATTGCTTTACTTTTATTTATTTTCCACATTGCTTTACTTTTATTTATTTCCCGCACTCGCTTTACTTTATTTATTTCTCGCACTCGCTTTAAATACCTTTATTTCCCGCACTCGCACTACTTTTATTTACTTTCCGCACTCGCACTACTTTTATTTACTTTCCGCACTCGCACTAAATACTTTTATGAAAAATAATAAAAAGAACTTTTACTTTACTATGTCTAACTAAATCCATAAAGGTTAGAATGTAAGGATCGTAATTGAACCAGTAATCCGTACAATTGTTTGTAGAAACACTTAAGGGCTATTTTAACTTTCAATATAAGTTTAATTGTTTTTAATTATTTCAAAAATAGCCAAAAGCGTTTTGTCTAGTTCATTAGGAGTTTTTAGATTAAAAAGAAAAGGGATTTTAAAACAATTTTCGGACGCGTTAAGAAGTTTAGAGTCTGGTTCGTGAGAACCTCTTTTTGCTAAGAAATCCAGGTTAAAGTACTTTTCAACTTAGTTAAGATACTATATTTCTTAAATATAGGTTTACTACTCTAACGCAGTACATGCCTTTTTATCCGTGACAATAGGAGGGGTTGATTAGAGAGTACAACTCGGTTCTGAATACGCGAAAGCGACAGTTCCTGTTAAATTAGTTCTTTTCAAAGTAGAAAACATTGCCCATAAGTAGTTCTATTAACAAGTACCAGATTATCTATTGATTACGTGAATTACATTCGAGCTTGTCTTTATTAATTGTTTAAAATTATTATTTTATTTACCATTGCGCACTCCTTAAAACCATTATATTCAGTTGCCTTAGATACACACCATAACAACAGGTACGATAGATTGACACTTGGTCTCTGTGGATTCGATAATCTTTTATATTACTCTGACGTGTTCGTACACTTTTGAAAAACACGCATCAAGTTTTTGGCGCCGTTGCCGGGGACCAATTTCGTCAAATTTCATATCCTGTAGTTATACCATTTAGACTAAGGTTGTTACCTACCGGTCAATGCGAAAGACTCGCAGTGCTGGAAGCTTAGTACACCCTCTAGCTGAACCTGAACGTTACGCTCGCACACGTTTATTTTTCCATAGGAATAGGAGGGCTATGGCCGAAGATCAAAACCGAAGACCTCTTAAGGACTTCGCCCAACCATCAAACGAGGAACCTAGTTCTAGTATAGTAAACCCTATTATCCTAGCCAATAATTTTGAACTTAAACCATCCCTGCTGCAATTAGTGCAACAGAGACAATTCGCAGGTCTTACTACCGAGAACCCGAACCAACATTTAAAAAACTTTCTCCAGTTAGCAGACACCTTTAAAACCAATGGAGCTCCTCCTGATGCGATACGCTTAAGATTATTTCCTTTTTCCCTCAGAGATAAAGCTCTATCATGGTTAGATTCCCTTCCACCCAATTCCATAACAACTTGGGAAGACCTTAGAAAAGTTTTCCTTGCTAGATATTTTCCCCCAAGCAAGACCGCTCTTCTTCGAAACCAAATAACCAGATTTACCCAACACCAAGGAGAATCGTTGTTCGAAGCCTGGGAGAGATATAAAGAGCTATTAAGAGCATGCCCATATCATGGTTTACAGAACTGGCTAATCATTCAAACCTTCTATAATGGAATTCATTATAACACTAAGATGACCATCGACGCTGCCGCTGGTGGCGCACTGATGAACAAACCTTACCCTGAAGCTAGTGCCCTTATCAAAGATATGGCCCAAAACCATCAATCATGGGGAGTAAAAAGAGCAACATTCGAAAAGAAGGAAGCCCAAGGAGGAATACATGAGCTAAGCTCTATGGACATGATGCAAGCTAAAATGGACGCGTTGGCCCTTAGAGTCGAACATATTGTAACACGGTGGGAGAACTGACTTTAGTTATGTTGCGGATAGCAAGAGTCGCCACCGACTTTTATTTTATCCAAAGGAAAGGCATAAAAGAACAGGAAAGACCTTTTAAAAGATTTTTGGGTCCGGGGGGTAGGTTATGTAAAGGGAAGGTGTTAGCACCCTTTACATCCATGGTTATCCATGGACTCTTAGTTACTTAGCTCACTTTAAAATGTTTTTGAAATGTGAAGTGTGTGAATAAAAAAATTTCTTAAGAGTTTTTATAATGATCCATGTACGAATGCGTATAAAACCTTTGTTTTGAAAATTGTTTGAAAATGTGTGAAGTGTTTGAAAAGTTTTGAAGAGTGAGCAAGTAACTATGAGGAACCTACCCTAAGTTTAAGTCTTTTCTGTTCTTGAATCCTTTAAATGGTAAGATTATCCCTATTATTAAGGAATAGGTGGTCATTACCTTGGATGTGAGGGACAAGTAAGGGTCATCTGTTAATGTAGGCAACTGTGGGGTGTATTCAGCAATTTTGGAGGGACTGTCATCTTTATTCGAAAGGGACAAGATCATTACGAAGGCAACATTCGAAAAGGGACTTGATCTTTTATTGTTAAGGGACTAGATGACTTTATTTTGAGGGACTTTTGCTTTATACACCCCACTTGACCTTTTGAATAAGCAACATGAGAGGTATCCCTAAGGAAGTGAGATGGAGATCCAAGATCGACTTACGTGTGTGAGTGTACAATTTTAATATTTATCTTTAAATTAAGTGATCTAAATTAATTTTAAATAAACATACATGTTACACTCCCTATTTACTAACCATAGCATAAAATAAATAATAAACATTATAATATATTACATCCAGGAGCAATTACATAATAATGATAAAACAATTTAAATAAATAAGCGAAATATTAATAAGCAAAATAAATAAGCAATTATAATTGGGTTAGTAAAAATAATAATAATAACAATTTTAAAGATAAATGGGGTTAGTATCAAATAAATATCATAAGAACATAATTAAAAATAATAATGAAATAAGCAAAAATAATATAATAATTAAAAGATTAAATTTTGATGTAAATGATTATTTAAAGTTAATAAGAAAATATGAACAATTAATTATTAAATTATTTACAAATTATAAAAAAAATTAAATTAATAAATTATGGTTACAAAATTAAATTAGCAATTATTTTTAAACATATAATAAAATTATTCACATGCAAAAAATTAAATTCTAAACAAATTATAGCATATTATCATATTAAGAATTCTAATTTTTTAAACATATATAAAAAAAATGTAAATTATAAACAATTTATACAATAATAAAAATTAAATTAAGAATTATAATTAAATTATGAAGATAATATATACAAATAATAATATTAAATAAATAGGAGAAGAAAAAATTAGGGTTTTGAAAATTATTAAGATTAATTAGGGTTTAATAAGAATTAGGGTTTTATATACAAAAAATGTTAAATATTAAATATTAATCTAATTATATAAATAAATTACATATATACATATTAATAATAAAAAAACAATTTGTTTTAGAAAATATTATTAGAATTTATATTTATGAAAATATATTAAGATTTTATTAAATTAAGATTTTAATTAATTAATATTGATAATAAGTAAAACAAATAAGAAAACAAAAAGAAAAAGGAAACTTACCTGGCTGGGAATTGAACCCAGCACCTCTGGCTTGCAAACACTCAGGCCAGCAACACCTCCCACCAGGCCAACGCGCGCGCAGGTACCAAAGGAGAGGTTGAATTGCTTTTGTTGTGTTATTCCTGAAAAATCATAAAAAAGAAAACAAAGCAAAAGGCCTGGGGGGATCGAACCCAGGACCTTCAAGCAATCACAGAAACACGTTAACCATTCCAGCTGGGAGAGCGCACCTGATATTAATCTCACCACAATACATAATATATAATGTTTAACAATTAAAATGGAAAAACAATAAAAACTGGTTGGAGCCAGGATTCGAACACCAGCCCTTAAGGAATACACGCGCATACACAACCAACTGAGCCAGCCAACCAACTGTGAAACAAAACAGCAACTAATTCATAAAATAATATACACAATATTTGAATTCTGGAAAACGCGCGCAGAACATCATCTTCTTCCTTGGTTCATACAAAATTTCCTGCGAAATTATATACAAATTTTCCTGCGAAATTCAATCTGCAGCAAAACCTATGAAACCTAACTATCATCAAAACAATGAAATCTCATCAAATTAAAAGCACAGACAGAATCTAAAGATCAATTTGAATCAATCTGTGGTTTTAGAATTCGTTTATACTGGATAAATTGGAAAACCCTAAAGCTCATCCGAAACCCTAAACATGGTGGATTTCGTTCTAGTTGATAGAACTTCACAAAACCTGCCCAGAAACAATCTATAACACATCACAAACACAAAGCATTAGTCAAAATTCATTAAGAACCAGTCATTGTTTAGAATCGAAAATCAAAAAATCCATGAATGTGATGAATCGGATTATGCATATGAGGGTGATTTCGATGCTTTTGATGGCTGGGATTGGTTTATGGATGTCTAAGGAGTCATTCCATGTCTTAAAATTACCTTCAAATGCCTTGTGGAGTTGAAACCGAATTTGAGTTTGGAGAGTTTTTTTGAAAATGCAAACTTACACTTTGGAGGCTGGAATTCGTGAATAGTGAGTAGGGTTAAGTCTCATACTTATAGAGTGATGAATTAGGTCAGAAAAAATTGATGTTTGTGTGGAAGATTTGATCCAAAAAGATTCAAAAAGATAAGCTTTGAAATTCAAATATTTTTGCATCAACACTTTCTATTTCAAGCCAATCAATATTATCTTTGTATCAATTTGATCCATGCTGAATTCATGACCTTCTAGAATCAAAAATAAATTTAAATTTTCATGTTTAATATTTTATTTAAATTTAAAATGATTTTTAGTATAAAAAATCATAATAAATTAATTAAATAAAATAAAAATTATGAAAATATCAAAGAATTTTCGTGCATGATGTCATGGATTGCTTTGGGTCATTAAAAGTTCAGCCCACTTAGCAACATTTGGTTTTAAACCTCCATTTGCTTCATAAACTTCCCTAAAATTTCCCAACTTTGCAAGGGCACACATCCTTCAATTTTAATGCTATGAGGGTGTTATTGGACATTTTGGAAATCTTGAAGAGTCCTCTAACCAACCCCACTGGTTTCATGTCCATATCATTTACCATTCTCAAGTTATGCCCTTTTGAAGCTGTTGACTTTTTGTTGACTTTCAAAAGGACCTATAATGTCTTAGCTCATACCTTCCAAATGAAGCATTTTTGGGCTTGGCTTGTGAGACACAAAGTTGTAGAGAATTCAATTTCCTTTAAAATGAGCTTTGGATGGAAACTTGGTGATGAAGTATGTGAAAGTTATGGCTGGTCAAAGTTCAGTTGACTTTTCCTGAGGAAACCCTAATTTAGAAACTCCTGATTCTTGATGATCTGAAATCTCTTTGATGAATCATGATCAACCCTTGATCAAATGATGAATTTTACTTCATATACTTGATGTTGGCAAAAAATCATGAAGTTTGACTTTGGTTTGACCACAGTTGACCTCAGTTTGACTTTTTAACTGCTTTGACTGATTTTGACTTATCTGATCATCTGATTGAGCAAACTTTTGAGAAAAGTCTTGAAACTTTTCATGGGGGTTCTTTCAGACATATAATATGTTATGAAGCTCACTCGAAGTCTTGGAAGTCCATTTAGCCTGATTAAAGTCAAAACCCTAGTTTTGGATGCACTGCTTAGGATGTGCATTGTCTGAGGGAATTGTCAAATCTTCTGACTATTTGTGAACTTTGTGAACCTTGTGAACCATCATAAGATGTCTTGTGAACCTTGTGAACCTCATGGGAGGTCTTGTGAACCTTGTGAACCTCATAAAGTGTCTTGTAGACTTCATGAACCTCATGAAAGGTCTTGTAAGTATTGTGAATCTTGTGAACCTTGTGAACCTCATAAAGTATCTTGTAGACTTCATGAACCTCATGAAAGGTCTTGTAAGTATTGTGAATCTTGTGAACCTTGTGAACCTCATAAAGTATCTTGTAGACTTCATGAACCTCATGAAAGGTCTTGTGAACCTTGTGAACCTTCTTAGCACACAAAGTCCTGTATTGTGAGGGCAAATTTTGGGGTGCAACAGCTGCCCCTGTTCAATTTTCTGAAACTTGAGGGGTTAGATTGGTATATGTGCCAGTCGTAACCTGGAAGGTTGAAGGGGATTGAACACAAAAGCCCAAAAATTTGCACTCACCGGTGCGTAGAGTGATACTGATGACTAGTTGACTATGCTTGAGTGGGCTTAAAGATGCCACTTGGAGAGAAATTATTCAGGTACATTTCTTGGAGGATAAAGCAGTCCAAAATATGAAGGTATAATGATAGCTTTCAGGAAGATAAACAACGTCCCGAGGTAATAATATGCTTTCAGGAGGATAAAGCAGTCCTGAGGTAATAGTATGCTTTCAGGAAAATAACAACATCCTGAGGGAGTGATATGCTTTCAGAAAGATAAACAACGTTCTGAGGTAATAATATGCTTTCAGGAGGATAACAACGTCCTGAGGGAGTGATGATAGCTTTCAGGAAGATAAACAACGTCCCGAGGAGATAATATGCTTTCAGGAGGATAACAACGTCCTGAGGTATAAGAAGCTTTCAGGAGGATAAAGCAGTCCTGAGGGAATGATATGCTTTCAGGAGGATAACAACGTCCTAAGGAGATAATATGCTTTCAGGAGGATAACAACGTCCTGAGGAGGTGATAACTTTTGGGAAGATAAACAACGGCCCAATAGTCACAATTTGTTAATGAAGTCTGTATGCTGGAGAATTAACCTGAAAACAAGGTAGCATTCTGTATGGTAATATTAGTTTATGCATTATGTATGTATGTATAATATGATGCACTTAAGTAATGTATTATGTATCTATGGATATGTATGTTATGGTATGATGTAAATGATGTATGTATGATATGACACTGCCTGAAGCGTCTGGATGTCTTCGTATAACAACTGTTGTCCAGGGAACATAAATCCCGGTTTGTTGCTGAAGAGTATGGGGAATTCGTTCCCGTCTTGTGTGATAAGAAGGTATACATAACCTCCTGTCTGCTGGGGATAGCAAGGTATATATAACCTCCCGTCTGCTGGGGAGAGTAAGGTATACATAACCTTCCATCTTCGTTTGATAGTAGGGTATACATAACCTCCCGTCTTCGTTCGATAGTAGGGTATACATAACCTCCTGTCTTCGTTCGTCGTACTCTTATTGGAAAGTAAATTCCCTAATATCCGTATGAGGATAAAAGAGATGGATATAAATTCCAGGGGAGATGTGACTTTATGAAGATGGATTTGCCCTACTGAAGGTTTGTAGCTGTTTTGTAGAGATGAACCGGCGAAGCTTCGTTGAAATCCTTCCCTCGTTCGTCTTTAGTAAATACTATTACTGCATTTTTATGCATTTCTGGTAAACATCAATCATATTAAGCATACATGCATTTCTGGTAAACATCAATCATATTCAAAAACATACATACATTCAAACACAACCAATGGACGTTTCGCTTATGTAAATAGGGTAAAAGTAAATCTGGATTCAAAGATGGAATTTTATTCATATCAAAAAGTGACCCATACATGGGTAAGTTTGTACAATGAGACATAAATCCCAGTAAGAGGACCTTGTCATCAGCTATGTGGAAAATAATCCTATTGAGTTTCAATTCTACTATTGCCATTATCTTCAAGTATCTCATCTTCTGCTGTTGAGACGGAAACGATTGGATTGAGCTTTATCTGTTTGAGCTTGAGTAAGTAACACAACTGGTTGCAGTTTCATGGGTGATCCAAACGAGACATAGTCATACGCTTTAATCCCTAACTTTTGCCTGGATTGCCCTTTCAGGTTTTCAATCCACCGGGATACCCTTTTTTGCCCAAGCCGCCTTTTCAGGTTTTCGACTTGCCAGGTGTACATCTTTTTATATATATCCCTAATTTTTGCCCAAACCCTTTTGGTTTGCCGGGATGCCCTTATTTTTGCCTAGGCCAATCAACCTAGCGGGTCTCTTTTTATGCGTAGTATTTTTTAACTATGTCTGCGTTTACAGGATGTGGGAAGTCTTCACCATCCATGGTAGTAAGTATCATGGCACCTCCTGAAAATACTGTTTTGACTACAAATGGTCCTTCATATGTAGGAGTCCACTTGCCCCTAGGATCACCCTGTGGTAATATGATACACTTGATTACCAAGTCACCAGCCTGATATACCTTTGGCTTAACCTTCTTGTTAAAATCTTTGATCATTCGTTTCTGGTACATCTGGCCATGACAAACTGCTGCTAACCTCTTCTCATCAATCAAATTTATCTGGTCAAGTCGAGTCTGAATCCATTCATCTTCATCCAGGCCTGCATCCTTCATAATTCTTAAGGAGGGAATCTGAACTTCAATGGGCAGAACTGCTTCCATACCATAGACTAAGGAGAATGGGGTTGCCCCTGTTGAAGTACGTATTGTAGTACGATAACCATGAAGAGCAAATGGTAACATCTCACGCCAATCCTTATAAGTAACAATCATCTTCTGTACAATCTTCTTAATGTTCTTATTAGTAGCTTCAACTGCCCCATTCATCTTTGGACGATACGGAGAAGAGTTGTGATGCTTAATCTTGAACTGCGTGTAGAGATCAGTAATCATAGTGTTGTTCAGATTAGAGCCATTGTCAGTAATAATCCTTTCAGGGATGCCATACCTACATATGAGATTATTCTTAATGAATCGAGCCACAACATTCTTAGTAACAGATGCAAATGAAGCTGCCTCCACCCACTTCGTGAAGTAATCAATAGCAACCAAGATGAAACGATGCCCATTAGAAGCAGTAGGCTTGATCTCACCAATCATATCAATCCCCCACATGGCAAAGGGCCAAGGAGCAGTCAACACATTCAATGGTGATGGAGGTATGTGTACTTTATCAGCATAAATTTGACATTTGTGACACGTTCTGGAGTGTTGATAGCAATCAGCTTCCATGGTAGACCAATAGTAACCTGCTCTCAATATCTTCTTTGCCATGGTATGTCCACTAGAATGAGTGCCAAAGATCCCATCATGCATGTCTTCCATAATCTCTGTTGCTTCTTTCTTATCCACACAACGAAGCATAGTTGAATCATGATTGCGCTTGTACAAAATACCATTACTCAAAAAGAACTTAGCAGAAAACCTTCTCAGAAACTTCCTATCTTTGACAGATGCCCCTTCAGGGAACTCCTGAGCTTCAAGATATCTTTTTACTTCATAAAACCAAGGCTTCTCTTCTGCCCCTTCTGTGTCAATCTCATTGCAGTATGCAGGCTTTTCAAATCTATCAATAGTAATTTTGGGAGCTTCATCATCCCAGCTGATCTCAAACATGGATGCCATGGTGGCTAAGGCATCTGCCAACTGATTCTCTCTTCGTGGAATGTGTCCAAAGGTAACTTCTTTGAAATGTGGGATCAAAGACAACACATACTCTCTGTAAGGAATGAGGTTATCATGCTTGGTATCCCAATCTCCTTTAATCTGACTTACTACCAAGGCTGAATCTCCATACACATCAAGGAACTGAATCTTCATATCAATAGCAGCTTTAATACCCAGGATACATGCCTCATACTCAGCCATGTTATTGGTACAATAGAAACAAAGTCTGGCAGTAATTGGGGTATGACAACCTTCAGGGGAACTAATCACAACACCAACACCATTACCAAGTGCATTAGAGGCACCATCAAAAACCATAGTCCATCGGGATCCTTGTTCAGGTCCGTCATATTGTCCAGGTTCTTTGGTAATAATCATAATGTCTTCATCAGGAAACTCAAAACTCATTGAATGGTAATCATCCACTGCTTGATGAGCCAAATGATCAGCTAGAACACTTAATTTAATGGCCTTCTGAGTAGTATACTGTATGTCATATTCTGTCAAGATCATTTGCCATCTTGCAATTCTTCCGGAGAGAGCAGGTTTCTCAAATATGTACTTGATAGGATCCATCTTCGAAATCAATAAGGTAGTATGGGTCAACATATACTGTCTTAGTCGGCGAGCAGCCCATGCCAAAGCGCAGCAAGTTTTCTCGAGCAGTGAGTATCTTGTTTCACAGTCGGTAAACTTTTTGCTAAGGTAGTATATTGCCTGCTCCTTTCGACCAGACTCGTCATGTTGCCCCAACACACACCCCATTGAGTTGTCTAACACTGTTAAGTACATAATCAAGGGTCTTCCATCAACTGGTGGCATCAAAATTGTAGGTTCTAGCAGATATCTCTTGATTTCATCAAAGGCAGTCTGGCACTTATCATTCCATTCCATCACCTGATCTTTCTTTAACAACTTGAAGATTGGCTCACAGATGGCAGTTAATTGGGAAATAAATCTTGCAATGTAGTTCAATCGTCCCAAGAAACCTCTGACCTCCTTCTCAGTACGGGGAGCTGGCATCTCTCGTATAGCTTTCACTTTTGCAGGATCCACTTCAATACCTTTTCCACTGACAATGAAACCCAGGAGCTTACCAGACCTAACTCCAAAAGTACACTTGTTTGGATTTAATCTCAACTTGTATTTCTTCAACCTCTCAAACAATTTGTGCAGATGATCAAGATGTTGTTCTTCATTCTGGGACCTGGCTATCATATCATCCACATATACCTCTATCTCATGATGAATCATATCATGAAACAAAGCCACCATAGCACGCTGATATGTTGCCCCTGCATTCTTCAAACCAAATGGCATTACTTTATAGCAAAAAGTGCCCCACTGTGTAACAAATGTTGTCTTCTCCATATCTTCAGGAGCCATCTTGATGTGATTGTAACCAGAGAAACCATCCATAAAAGAGAATACTTTGTGCTGAGCAGTGTTGTCTACCAGAACATCAATATGAGGAAGTGGAAAGTCATCTTTGGGGCTGGCCTTGTTCAAATCTCTGTAGTCTACACACATACGTACCTTACCATCTTTCTTAGGTACTGGTACCACATTTGCAACCCACTAAGGATAAGAAGTCACAGCTAAGAACCCTGCATTGAACTGTTTCATTACCTCGTCTTTGATCTTCTCTGACATTTCAGGACGCATACGACGAACCTTATGCTTCTTTGGACGACAATCTTCTTTTACTGGTAAACGGTGAACTACAATGTTTGTATCCAACCCTGGCATATCTTCATAGGACCAAGCAAAGATCTCTACATAGTCACGTAACATCTGAATCAATCTGCTCTTGACACTATCCTCTAAATCAGCCCCTATCTTGACTTCCTTCCTGTTTTCTTCAGTTCCCAGATTCACAACTTCGACTGGCTCTTCATGTGGCTGTATAGCTTTCTCTTCTTGTTGTAACAACCTAACAAGCTCTACAGGTACTTCACAATCGTCCTCATTTTCGTCTTCAGTTTGATAGATAGGATTCTCGAAATTATAATTGGCAATAGTAGAACTGTTATCAACAGGATCCAGAGTGGATGAGGATCTGCATTTTAGTGATGTGGGTGTGTGTAAGAACACATAGCTGATAAAACAAAAAATAAAATAAAAGAAAGACAGGGAACACAATATTTACGAAAACGAAACGTCCATTGATTTTTATTGAATGAAGTATGCAAATGAAATGACATCCCGTAACAAGCACACCATTGTGCCCCGGGTAAGGCACAAGGCTTAAGAGTTCAAATGTTCAAGAAATTACAAACTTAAAAAGTAACAACACAGTAATAGTATTTACTCCTGACTAAAGGAGATAGGGATAACATCTTCAGCTTTCCAATTATTGAGCCCAACACCCACAGTAGGAAAAATCCAAGCATCCAAGTTGTAGTCTTCATCATAGTCTCCCACAGCATTGATCTGATCTTTCATAACCCCTTGATTGGTGATACGAACAGCACGAGCACGACGAACAGCCTTCTGGGACTCTGTAGTGAAACCCAAACCAAATTTGTCAGACTTGTATGGGATATCAGGAAGCTGACCCCAAATAGTACAACCACCTTCATCCACTACAGCTCTAGCATCTTTGAGGGAAGCCATTGTTGGAGGTACTCTGGTGACCACATGAACTTTCTTGACAACAGGAGGAGCTTCATAATCATTAACAATCCAAGGAACCACTTCAAACGTCTGACACGGAGTTTCAACGTATTCACCTTCCACTTCCAGATACTTGAAGGTGTTCACATGACTAACAAAATACTCTTCCTCTCCATAGACAGTAACAACTTTTCCTTCCACCGGATATCTTAGCTTCTGATGTAATGTAGAAGTTACAGCACCTGCCCCATGGATCCAGGGACGACCAAGCAGACAAGAGTACGAAGGACGAATATCCATCACATAAAATGTAGCATTAAAAATCTGAGAACCAACTTTGATGGGCATGTCAATTTCTCCATGCACCACTCTCCTCGAACCATCAAAAGCCTTCACCACTATACTACTGGGCTTCAGCACAGCATCTTCAGGACTCAGCTTATTCAGGACTTCTTTGGGCAACACATTCAGAGAGGAACCATTGTCTATCAATACATGTGACAGGGTAGTGCCCCTGCATTCAATTGAGATATGCAGGGCCCTGTTATGATCCCTCTTGGCAGGAGTCAAATCAGCATCAGAAAACCCTAACCCATTATCATAGGTCAGATGGGCAACACAATTCTCAAACTGGTCAACAGAAATTGCATTGGGTACATGAGCAGTCTTCAGAAACTTGATCAAAGCTTTGGCATGAGCCTCAGAACATAACAACAAAGACAGCATAGAAATCTTGGAGGGAGTATGCCCCAACTGATCAACAATGTCATAATCACTCTTGCGAATGATTTTCAATACTTCTTCCATCTGCTTAGAGAGTTCATCAGCAGCTGGCACATCAGTAGGTACTGGTTCAATAACAGGAATCTTGCCCCGAGCATCAGTGGTGGAAGTAGCAGCAGGAGTAACTGCATTCTTGGAAGTAACTGGAGAAGAGAAAACTCTTCTGCTTCGTGTGATCTTACTAGACCCAGCAATATTATCAATATCAACAGGCACATCAGCTAAGGGTTCCTGCTTAACACCATGGATATAAACATCAGACCCATAGTGCCAAGGCACAGCTTTATCAGACGTATACGGAATAGGACCAGGAGTGGTAATGACCATAGGAGCCACTCTGGCTTCAGCAACAACCTTCACAGGGCCTTCAGCAGTAATCTTAATTGGACCCTTATGAGTGATTTTAACAGGTCCTTTTGAAGTGATCCTTACCGGTACTTTATCAACCATGTCAACCTCTTCAGTCTTCCTACCTTTAGTAATATGATCCACCATACTTTCTACAGACGATGGAGTCCTCTCAAACACTATAGTATACTTATCCATGAGACGTTGAATTCCATCTCTCAATCTCCAGCAACTATCCGGCTTATAGGTACAATACAAACAATCTTCACGACAACCTGGAAAGAACCCAGCTTGTACTAACTTCTTCTTAATAACAGACAATGGTGTGGTCAACTCTACAACTGAATAGATATGTAAATCTTCATCAACGGCATTGACAGTCTTCTCGTGATTTGGCATGGGAGCAGTAATCACATTTGGAGTACCCGGAGGGTCAAACTCAATCTCTCCAGCCTCAATCATATCTTGAATTTTGTTCTTCAAGACCCAGCAGCTATTAGTATCATGTCCCTGACAGTTTGAATGATATGCACATCGTGCATTGGGATTGTACCTGGGAGAGGTAACATTAGGATTCTGAGGAGCCTCTTTCAGAGTAATAAGTTCAGCCTTCAACAAGTGTTGCAATGCCTGAGCCATTGACATGTTGATCTTTGTGAACTGCCTTCTAGCCCTCTGTTGGTTGCCCTGTGGCTGCTCTGGTGTTGTAGGTGTTGGATTTGAAATATGAACTGCACTCACAGACTGATGCCTTCTATTACGATCAGGTTGACCATAAACAGCATTGGATTCTTTCTTCCCAGTGGGAGGCTTCTTTGCAGCACCTGATGAAGAAGTACCCACTTGGATCTTGCCACTCTTTATACCATTTTCCACGCGTTCTCCTGTCATTATCAACTCAGTGAAGCCAGATGATGAGCTTCCAATGAGATGACTGTAAAAAGGACCATTCAGCGTACACATGAACATATCGACCAATTCCCTGTCAGTTAAAGGGGGTTGTACTCTTCCAGCTAAATCTCTCCACTTCTGAGCATACTCCTTGAAACTTTCTTTGGCACCCATAGACATGCTTTGCAGCTGCATGCGAGTGGGAGCTAAATCAGCATTGTATTGATACTGCTTATAGAAAGCTTCAGCAAGATCATTCCAATCCCTGATGTTGACACTCTCCAACTGATAATACCACTCCAATTGAGCTCCAGATAAGCTCTCTTGGAAGAAATGGATCCATAACTTTTTATCAGCAGTGTGAGGTTGGATTCTTCTGACATAAGACCTCAGATGCAACTTGGGACAAGAGACCCCATCATAAACAACAAAGGTAGGAACCTTGAAACCAATGGGTATGACTACCCCAGATATCAGACTCAAATCTTCAAAATCCAGCCCAGAGGATTTCTGCAACTCCATAGCATCCATTCTATCCACCAGCATCTTGAATTTGTCTTCATTAGGCTCATGGTAGTAATTAGCCTCAGAATCAGAGTCCCCCATAGTGTTATGGAGACTGCCTCCCTCTTTTACAGACTCTTCAGACTCATAGTCTTCAACTGGTTCTTTGGTCTTGGCAAGACCTTTGAACCTTCTTCCCATGTTGATCAGGCCACCTGACCTTCTAGTCTTCTTAGTCTTCTTGGCCAGTAGTGTCTTCAATTCATCCTGCCCCTTGGTCAGGTTCAGGATCAGCTCTTGGAACTGTGCATTTTGTGTCTGGAGATCCTTAACTGTTTGTTCAAGAGCCATTGCTGAAATAAACAGCGAGAAGGTGAGAAACCTGTGCACAATTATAAACCTGTAATGCAATGAAATGATATGTGAATGCATATGCAATGTTTTCAAGGACCACAGGATTTAAATTTGCTTAAAACAAACAAGAAGGTAAACTTTTATTAGTAGTAAATTTGTTTTGCCTCTTGGGCTTACAGAAAATGAAATGAAATAAATACAAGGGATGGGGTTTTAAGTCTCCCATGGACGTTTCCTCTTTGTGTTGAGGTATGAGTTGAGATTCCGTTCTTCGTGAAGTTGCTTTGTTAGTTCCAGGATTCTTTCTTGGCTTGCTTTGTAATGAGCCTCAAAAGTATCCCTTTGCTCCTTCAATTGGATCCAGGATCTCTGTAAGTCTTCCATGTCAGTAGGCATGTCTGGGTGAAGGATGGTATAAGCAGTGTCTCCTTCAGCAACAGGTTCCATAGTAACTGGCAGGATAGCAGGATATGGCATCATGAGAGTCTGAGCACGAGATCGCACCCATCTGAGATAAGCTTCCATAGGAATAGTGTACTTAGGCTCCAGAGTCTTGCTGTCAACCTTGTTCACTTTTCCCCAGGCTCGTATGAATCTCTGACGGTAACCTTGAAGATCGTTGTCGTAGTCAAACACAATGCCCTGAATCAACATGTCATGTGGACCATCACTCCAAGCGTAACCAAACTGTCGTAAAGCTAGAGAGGGATTGTAGGTGATGCCTCCTCTTATTCCTAGAAGTGGCACATTAGGAAACTCCCCACAACGGTCAATGATAGTGACATTCTCCATAGATCTGGAGCACCAATGGATATCTGAATGCGAGAGTGACATGATCCTTTTGGACCACCTGAACCCTTGCTCATTCTTCATTACTGAGCGAGGAAGGTGAGAAATAAACCACCTAGATAGCAAAGGTATGCAGCACATCAAAGTTCCTCTTGCCCTTGTAGTACGAGTATGGAGAGAATGTAAGATGTCTCCAAGCAATGTAGGTACTGGATTGTGACTCAGGAATATGTTGATGGCATGAACGTCTATGAACTGATCTGGATTGGGGAACAATACTAAGCCATAAATCAGCAAGGCTAAGATCTCCTCAAAAGCATCATAGCTCATAGCTTTCAAGACCACTTGAGCCTTCTCTATCAATACCTTAATAAGAATACCCTTAACTCCACTTCTCGTTTCTAGAACAATGTCAGATTTCTTCAGATGTAGAGCTGCAGCAATAACCTCTGGTTTAAGATCCTTCTCCAAGCCTGTGAAGGGTCTTTGATCAAGAACAGGTATACCCAGAAGTTTAGAGAACTCTTCCATTGTAGGAACCAGCTGATAGTCAGGGAATGTAAAGCAATGGTGCTTAGGGTCAAAGAACTGAAACAGAACACTCATCATGTCTTCATTGAACCCTGAAGTGACTAGATCCAATAGGTGACCATGTCTCTTGATGAACTGGGAATGATCAGACACTTGAGAAACCAACTCTTTAAGCTTAGCAGGTATGCCCACAAAGTTGATCCTGATGGTGTTTCTACGAGCAGAAGCCATGACCTGCAACAAAGAACAAAGATAAATCCTTTGGTCCTTGAAATGGTTAGTGAAAATGCTATGCTTATGATGCATGATGATGCTATGATGTTATGCTCAATCACAAACATGTGGCACACACAAACAAGTCACACAATAGCCCTAGGTTTGAAGGCTTGCATGAGGTTCAAAGGTAAGTACCCTCCCCTGAAGTTAGTTGGTTCATCCTGTCCTACAAAAGTAACCAGGTTCTAAGGGATCTCAATATCATTGATCCTTCACAAGGGTGGTTGTTCAGTAGGCAACTTACTTGCCAACCAAAACCCTCCAAGTTTAGAACCTCAATGAGCGTAGTATCGAGTATCAACCAACTTCAGTCTGCACCAAAGCCGGTTATCTCACTACTTTTCTAAAGGCCAAGATGGGATTATTAGGGTTCTAAAAGTTAGTTAGTGCATTGACAACATATGGCAGCCTCATATTATCCTCAACTTGACTTAAGGAACATAAGCACCAACCAAGAAGTCACACTAACTATGGCCACCAGATCAACCATATCGGTATACGCCGTACAGTTTCCTTGGTCAATTGCCATTTACCTAAGGTACACTAGATCCGGGTTAGGATCTTTCACACATAAGAGCACCGAACAAGATAAGTATAAAGCAAATAAGGCAAACAATTTAAAGTGATCTAATTCCTAAGGGTACCCCTCTTTAATATTAAATCCCCAGCAGAGTCGCCAGTTCTGTAACACGGTGGGAGAACTGACTTTAGTTATGTTGCGGATAGCAAGAGTCGCCACCGACTTTTATTTTATCCAAAGGAAAGGTATAAAAGAACAGGAAAGACCTTTTAAAAGATTTTTGGGTCTGGGGGGTAGGTTATGTAAAGGGAAGGTGTTAGCACCCTTTACATCCATGGTTATCCATGGGCTCTTAGTTACTTAGCTCACTTTAAAATGTTTTTGAAATGTGAAGTGTGTGAATAAAAAAATTTCTTAAGAGTTTTTATAATGATCCATGTACGGATGCGTATAAAACCTTTGTTTTGAAAATTGTTTGAAAATGTGTGAAGTGTTTGAAAAGTTTTGAAGAGTGAGCAAGTAACTATGAGGAACCTACCCTAAGTTTAAGTCTTTTCTATTCTTGAATCCTTTAAATGGTAAGACTATCCCTATTATTAAGGAATAGGTAGTCATTACCTTGGATGTGAGGGACAAGTAAGGGTCATCTGTTAATGTAGGCAACTGTGGGGTGTATTCAGCAATTTTGGAGGGACTGTCATCTTTATTCGAAAGGGACAAGATCATTACGAAGGCAACATTCGAAAAGGGACTTGATCTTTTATTGTTAAGGGACTAGATGACTTTATTTTGAGGGACTTTTGCTTTATACACCCCACTTGACCTTTTGAATAAGCAACATGAGAGGTATCCCTAAGGAAGTGAGATGGCGATCCAAGATCGACTTACGTGTGTGAGTGTACAATTTTAATATTTATCTTTAAATTAAGTGATCTAAATTAATTTTAAATAAACATACATGTTACACTCCCTATTTACTAACCATAGCATAAAATAAATAATAAACATTATAAAATATTACATCCAGGAGCAATTACATAATAATGATAAAACAATTTAAATAAATAAGCGAAATATTAATAAGCAAAATAAATAAGCAATTATAATTGGGTTAGTAAAAATAATAATAATAACAATTTTAAAGATAAATGGGGTTAGTATCAAATAAATATCATAAGAACATAATTAAAAATAATAATGAAATAAGCAAAAATAATATAATAATTAAAAGATTAAATTTTGATGTAAATGATTATTTAAAGTTAATAAGAAAATATGAACAATTAATTATTAAATTATTTACAAATTATAAAAAAAATTAAATTAATAAATTATGGTTACAAAATTAAATTAGCAATTATTTTTAAACATATAATAAAATTATTCACATGCAAAAAATTAAATTCTAAACAAATTATAGCATATTATCATATTAAGAATTCTAATTTTTTAAACATATATAAAAAAAATGTAAATTATAAACAATTTATACAATAATAAAAATTAAATTAAGAATTATAATTAAATTATGAAGATAATATATACAAATAATAATATTAAATAAATAGGAGAAGAAAAAATTAGGGTTTTGAAAATTATTAAGATTAATTAGGGTTTAATAAGAATTAGGGTTTTATATACAAAAAATGTTAAATATTAAATATTAATCTAATTATATAAATAAATTACATATATACATATTAATAATAAAAAAACAATTTGTTTTAGAAAATATTATTAGAATTTATATTTATGAAAATATATTAAGATTTTATTAAATTAAGATTTTAATTAATTAATATTGATAATAAGTAAAACAAATAAGAAAACAAAAAGAAAAAGGAAACTTACCTGGCTGGGAATTGAACCCAGCACCTCTGGCTTGCAAACACTCAGGCCAGCAACACCTCCCACCAGGCCAACGCGCGCGCAGGTACCAAAGGAGAGGTTGAATTGCTTTTGTTGTGTTATTCCTGAAAAATCATAAAAAAGAAAACAAAGCAAAAGGCCTGGGGGGATCGAACCCAGGACCTTCAAGCAATCACAGAAACACGTTAACCATTCCAGCTGGGAGAGCGCACCTGATATTAATCTCACCACAATACATAATATATAATGTTTAACAATTAAAATGGAAAAACAATAAAAACTGGTTGGAGCCAGGATTCGAACACCAGCCCTTAAGGAATACACGCGCATACACAACCAACTGAGCCAGCCAACCAACTGTGAAACAAAACAGCAACTAATTCATAAAATAATATACACAATATTTGAATTCTGGAAAACGCGCGCAGAACATCATCTTCTTCCTTGGTTCATACAAAATTTCCTGCGAAATTATATACAAATTTTCCTGCGAAATTCAATCTGCAGCAAAACCTATGAAACCTAACTATCATCAAAACAATGAAATCTCATCAAATTAAAAGCACAGACAGAATCTAAAGATCAATTTGAATCAATCTGTGGTTTTAGAATTCGTTTATACTGGATAAATTGGAAAACCCTAAAGCTCATCCGAAACCCTAAACATGGTGGATTTCGTTCTAGTTGATAGAACTTCACAAAACCTGCCCAGAAACAATCTATAACACATCACAAACACAAAGCATTAGTCAAAATTCATTAAGAACCAGTCATTGTTTAGAATCGAAAATCAAAAAATCCATGAGTGTGATGAATCGGATTATGCATATGAGGGTGATTTCGATGCTTTTGATGGCTGGGATTGGTTTATGGATGTCTAAGGAGTCATTCCATGTCTTAAAATTACCTTCAAATGCCTTGTGGAGTTGAAACCGAATTTGAGTTTGGAGAGTTTTTTTGAAAATGCAAACTTACACTTTGGAGGCTGGAATTCGTGAATAGTGAGTAGGGTTAAGTCTCATACTTATAGAGTGATGAATTAGGTCAGAAAAAATTGATGTTTGTGTGGAAGATTTGATCCAAAAAGATTCAAAAAGATAAGCTTTGAAATTCAAATATTTTTGCATCAACACTTTCTATTTCAAGCCAATCAATATTATCTTTGTATCAATTTGATCCATGCTGAATTCATGACCTTCTAGAATCAAAAATAAATTTAAATTTTCATGTTTAATATTTTATTTAAATTTAAAATGATTTTTAGTATAAAAAATCATAATAAATTAATTAAATAAAATAAAAATTATGAAAATATCAAAGAATTTTCGTGCATGATGTCATGGATTGCTTTGGGTCATTAAAAGTTCAGCCCACTTAGCAACATTTGGTTTTAAACCTCCATTTGCTTCATAAACTTCCCTAAAATTTCCCAACTTTGCAAGGGCACACATCCTTCAATTTTAATGCTATGAGGGTGTTCTTGGACATTTTGGAAAGCTTGAAGAGTCCTCTAACCAACCCCACTGGTTTCATGTCCATATCATTTACCATTCTCAAGTTATGCCCTTTTGAAGCTGTTGACTTTTTGTTGACTTTCAAAAGGACCTATAATGTCTTAGCTCATACCTTCCAAATGAAGCATTTTTGGGCTTGGCTTGTGAGACACAAAGTTGTAGAGAATTCAATTTCCTTTAAAATGAGCTTTGGATGGAAACTTGGTGATGAAGTATGTGAAAGTTATGGCTGGTCAAAGTTTAGTTGACTTTTCCTGAGGAAACCCTAATTTAGAAACTCCTGATTCTTGATGATTTGAAATCTCTTTGATGAATCATGATCAACCCTTGATCAAATGATGAATTTTACTTCATATACTTGATGTTGGCAAAAAATCATGAAGTTTGACTTTGGTTTGACCACAGTTGACCTCAGTTTGACTTTTTAACTGCTTTGATTGATTTTGACTTATCTGATCATCTGATTGAGCAAACTTTTGAGAAAAGTCTTGAAACTTGTTATGGGGGTTCTTTCACACATATAATATGTTATGAAGCTCACTCGAAGTCTTGGAAGTCCATTTAGCCTGATTAAAGTCAAAACCCTAGTTTTGGATGCACTGCTTAGGATGTGCATTGTCTGAGGGAGTTGTCAAATCTTCTGACTATTTGTGAACTTTGTGAACCTTGTGAACCATCATAAGATGTCTTGTGAACCTTGTGAACCTCATGGGAGGTCTTGTGAACCTTGTGAACCTCATAAAGTGTCTTGTAGACTTCATGAACCTCATGAAAGGTCTTGTAAGTATTGTGAATCTTGTGAACCTTGTGAACCTCATAAAGTATCTTGTAGACTTCATGAACCTCATGAAAGGTCTTGTAAGTATTGTGAATCTTGTGAACCTTGTGAACCTCATAAAGTATCTTGTAGACTTCATGAACCTCATGAAAGGTCTTGTGAACCTTGTGAACCTTCTTAGCACACAAAGTCCTGTATTGTGAGGGCAAATTTTGGGGTGCAACACATATGTGTACAACTCCGAATACTATAGCTGCAGTTTCGCCGAATTGTGAGATATGTGGGACGTAAGGACACCAATCCGCCGAATGCAATTTGTTAAATGAGACCAGCCCTGAGCAAGTGAACTGCACCCAAGGGAACCCATTTTCAAACACATACAACCCTAGATGGAGGAATCACCCAAACTTCTCCTACAAAAATAATAACCCTATCCAAAATACTGCACCTCCGAGACAACAAGGTTACCAAGCCCCGAGAACAAATCAACCTATGCAACCTGTACCACCAAATCCTAACCTTGAGAAAATTGTGGAAAATTTTATCACCGCTCAAACACAACAAAACAAAGAGTTCATGAACCAAAACGTCCATGTTAACGAACTAATTACCCAGTTAGGAACCAAGGTTGACCAAATTATTACTCATAACAAGATGCTTGAAATCTCTCAGGTAGCTTTAAACCAAGCCCCTCAGACTACACCTGGAGGACAGTTCCCTGGACAACCTCAACAAAACCCGAAAGGGCAAGCAAATGCCATTACTCTACAAAGTGGGACCGCTTATAAGGAACCTTCTAACCCTAGATTAAGTGATCCCGAAACTTGTGAGAGAAATGAAGAGAAGGAACCAAAGGAATCTTAAAACCCGGAAAGTCAAGAAAAAGGAGAAGAACCTAAAAACAAAACCTATGTACCACCACCACCATACAAACCACCAATACCATACCCTCAAAGACTAAAGAAAACCCAAATCGATAATCAGTATCAAAAATTCGTTAAGGTTATAGAAAAACTTCACGTAGAAATCCCCTTTACAGAAGCCATCACCCAAATACATTCTTACGCAAAGTTTCTCAAAGATATGCTTACAAATAAACGTAAACTTGAAGATCCGAAACCCGTGGAATGTAATTCTATTTCCGAAAATAGGTTAGCAAAGAAAGATAAAGATCCCGGAAATTTTTCCATTCCTTGTATTTTGGGGAATCATGTCATCGAAAAAGCTTTTCTAGACTTGGGAGCTAGTGTGAGCTTAATGCCTTTAGCAGTTTGTGAAAGGTTAAACTTAGGAGAATTACAACCTACTAAGATGTCACTTCAATTAGCCGATAGATCCGTTAAATACCCTATAGGCATACTTGAAGACGTCCCTGTTAGGATAGGTCAGCTGTTTATACCTACTGATTTTGTTGTCATGGACATTAAATAAGATGATGACATACCAATCCTCCTAGGTAGACCGTTCTTATCAACCGCTGGAGCCATAATAGATGTTAAAAAAGGGAAACTAACCTTTGAGGTAGGTGACGAGAAGATAGAATTTGTACTCTCGAAATTTCTTATGGCACCTGTAATAGGAGATGCTTGTTATGCCTTAGATATCATTGATGAATGCATTAGGGAATTAGAACAAGAAGAAGAAACTGAATCTATAAAATTGCCATCAACCCTTATTTGGGAAGATGACAGTTATAAAAAACCCTACATTGATGATAACCTTCACGAATGTTTGTCTCTTACCCCAGATCATATGCCTTGCCCTATGAAACCAACCGTAAAACTTAAGGAACGGCCTAAGAACCTGAGATATGAATTTCTTGATGAAGAAATGTGTCGCTCCCACCAAATGACACCTCAGGTCAAGAGGGGTACAGACGCGAACGGTCGGCGAAAGAGAAGGGAATGAATAGAGTCGCCAGCTAGGCATTTTTATCCCGAAGGAAAGGTAATGCTGCATAGACCTAGGAAGAGATATGGATAAGACGGTTGCGAACCAGAGAGACTGAGAAAGGGGGTTGGTTACAACCTGGGAAGGTATTAGCACCCAGATTGTCCGCCGTACTCGACGGGATCCACGCTTAAAAGATTTGTGTTTTAAAGGGGTAGTGTCAGTGCAATCTGTGTATAAAAGAGCTGGAAAAGGATGTACAGGTGTCAGTGTAAGAGAAGTGAAGTGTATAAGTGAAGTGTCAGTGTAAGAACAATAATGAAATTCTCAAGATCATGAGGCTAAAAGAATAAAGCTGGAAAGAGGGGGAATATACAGAGACTTTTGTTCGATAACTGTTAAGTTATGCCTATGTATCCTCTCGTGCAATGAGGAAGTCAGAACACCGTAGTTCGACTCAAAGAGACTGAAAGATAAATTGACTTGTGAACTGCTTGCTTGTCTATGCTCAAGTGTATGACCTGTCTGGCTCAGGTGCAAACTGTCTTGCATTAGACGGAAGAAGCAAGTTCTCGTTTGTGAGTGAATGAGATGAGAAAAGAATCCCGAAGGAGACGATTATTGTTTGTTTTTGTGTTTTCAGTCTTTTATTGATTTTTGAAGTTTGTCATAAGTTAATGAGCTTAAGCCTAAACCAATGGGTTAGTAAACTCATCACATCCTCCCTCTGATTAGGGGTAATGAGAATACCTTAAGTGTGAAGTCAGTATCTCACACTTAATCACCATGGTGTAGGATTAAGATCATTAACCTACTTGTGATTAGTTAGATGTTTTTATTGTTTTTGTTTAGTGTTAAGTAATGAGCTTAATCCATAATCAGGGATTAAACAGACTCATTACACCATCCTAATAGAAGGATAACAGATGAGAATGTTTAAGCTGAGGAAGACTCCTAAACTTAATCCATGATTAGGGATTAACCTCATGACAAAACAAAGCCTTTATTAGATGGATTTTAGTTAATTATAAGATGAAGAAGTGAGTTTTATGGTTTGTAAGACAACTTGAGGGGGACTTGTCCATTAACACTAGGGTTAGTCCTTCTTAACCAATTAAGGAAGAATTAGAACCCTAATGCAAGACCCAAGTTACAAGCTTGATGTCTTGATGATTATTATGTGAATTTATTAAAGTATTTAAACAACATTAAGGGTTTAACACTTAGGATTAAAGTTATACACTCCATCCTAATAGAAGGATGCAGGCATAAGCTTAATCACAAAGCCTTAAAGCCTTTAGGGTTTAGTCCTTGGTTATGAGATGAGAAGAGAAGACTCAAAGATGACACAAAGGTAAAAGCTAAGTGGGGGACTAATCAAAACCCTAATTATTATCATGCTTGGTCATTCCTAGGGTTTGTGGGGCTTAAGAAAGAAAGAGATCTTCAAAGGCCACCAAGGAGGAGCAAGATAGAAAAGAGATGAGATAAGAAGAGAAAAGAGGGAAGAGAGGCACAAGTGAGCAAGCTCACTCAAAGACAAGTAAAAATGCAGCAAGGATGTATAATGATAAGGTGAGAAGAGGTAGGAGGTGAAGGCAAATTCACCTCCCAAACAAACTTACCATCAACCTGAAAAGTTAGTACAAGATGCATAAGGGAAGAAATGAGATGAAACAATGCATATGGATGGGCAAAGGCAAAAATCAGAAACATACACATGATGCAAATGATGTCAAGATATGGTGCAAAGATTAGGCAAGACATTAGAATGATCATACAAACCTATGGATGCAAGAGAAGCATGCTTTGAACCATGGATGTTCATGAAAAGTTATGGAATGCAAAAAGACATATAACATGGCAAATGAAAGATGCAATGATAAAACATGATTCTAATATGTCCTAAGATGTGTTATGAATCAAATGAATGCACAAAATGTCATGGAAAGTCATGGTATGCAAGCAAATGGAAGATGGATGCAAAGGAAGGCATGAATTAGGGTTATATGCAACATACAAAGCAAAAATCCAAAACCAGAAGCAAATGACATGATAAAAATTTGAAAGTGCAATCAAAGGAACCCTAAACCTACACAAACTCACTACCCAAAGGAGGGGATCTAACTCTTAACCTAGTGAGAGTTATGAATTTCCCAAGATTGCTAGGGTTTTAAGGTACCTTGACAAGAAAAATGCAAAACAAAATGAAAATGCAAGATCAATTCATGCCAATTTTATCCTATAAACTACATGTCATGCAAGATGCAATGCAAAAAGAATCATCATCCAACTCTCAATGGTTAGGCAGAAATGAATTTTTGAAGTTTGAAACAAAATATTGCCTTGAAATGAAATTAATTCCAAAGAAAATTATCAAAAGGCATCAAGAACAAAAAAGAAATTCTGTTTGAGAGTTGGAAAATGTTTCTAAATGTTTTTAAAGGTTACATGAATTTTTTTGTGATTTTTAAATACCTAAAAGTATTTTTAATTAATTAATTTTCATTAATTAATTAAAAATAATCTTTTAAATGATTTAAAAATAATTTTTAATGCAAAAAATAAAAATAAAAATATTTTTGTGTTCTGAAAAATAATGAAAACCTTGACAAAAATTTTCATAATTTTTAAACATTTTTTGCTATTTTTAATAATTCGTGCAAAATGAATCAAAAGAAAATGAATTAAAAATGATTTTAATGAGAAAATGGGAAAGTCAACCAATCTGATGGCTGAGATTCAAACTCACAGGGGCGGGAATTGACCTGGCGCGCTAATGGACGACCCAAATTCAAATTGGCCTAATTATGATTAAACCCTAATCCAAAACCCTAATTACTTTCAGATGACCGGAACACTGTTCCAGTCATCTTCTCCGGCAAGGTCCTCACTCAATCTCTCTTAATACGCCATGAAACTTCACAAATATCTCCAGAATCAATCATTAGACCACTCTAAACAAGAATCCAGCAATCAAAATCATTTATTTTCACTCAAACTCAAGAATCAAAACAAAAAGCATTTCACGGGCAAAGTTTCAGAAGCATACAACCTCAAAACTCAATCATTTTCAAAAATAAAGGGTTCAGTGAACTCAGGGAAGCATGTAGATCATTTTAGAAACAAGAAATAAGAGTTCTGGAAAACTGAACTTCCATGGCTACCTGAATCGAAGCTTTCAACCCAAGAGCTTTCTGCTTGCCTCTTTGCCTCAAAATGATCCCAATGGTCCTCTTGATGAAGTTATGAAGCTTGGTTGGAGTTTATAATGGTTGGTTTGTGAGTTTGCAGAAGTTCTGTTCAGTGAGGGGTGAGGATCGTGATTCTGATTGAGGAGGTTTCAGGGATGAATAAGGGTATGGAAATGATCAGGGGAGTGTGCTGAGTGATTCTATGGAGTTTGTTTCTATGTTTGATGCTTGTATGATGAGTTTCGAAGGAAGTTGCATAAAAGGTGGAAAATGAGAATGCTGGCTTAGAGAGAGTTTCAGGCTTGTGTGTTATGTGCTTTTGCTTGCATTTGATCCACATAAAGAAGTGTGATAGGTCAGAGAGTGGGTGCTGGCCTATTGTGATTGGTATGGGCAAGTTGCCAAAATGTCAAAAGTTTGTGTACTTGAGGTATGGGTCATGGCAGGCTGGCCTAGGGGCATGGTTGGGTTCAGCTGAGATCGTGGAGTGCTTGTGAATCTGATTTTGTGAACTGAGGCAAGTGGATGAGAAGTTTTGATCTATTTTGCAAATTGGCACAACTTTGCCCCTTTTGGAAATTCTTCAAGTTTAAGGCATGAAATGGAATAATTCAAAGTACCATTCTGCTCCTTAGAGGTCCATTTGACATGTTATGAAGTGTTTGTGTACATTTGAAGCCTTTAGAATGCCTTATCAAACCATTATACAAATTGCCCCTTTGGTACAAAACTTGAATTTATGTGATTTTTCCCAACTTTGACAAGCCATAACTTTTGATCCAAAATGAGTTAGAATGAATTCTTGTACTTTTTGAAAAGGGAATGATCCATTCTACAACTTTCATGACCAAAGTTTTCTCATTTGAAGCATTTTTGAACCAAAAAGCAAGGGTTGAAAAAGTTTCCCAAAATGGCAAGTTTCCATTACAAGTCATTTTCCCAAAAAGTCAACTTTGCAAATGGCTTGAAATTCTTCAATTTTGTGAACTTCTAGCATCTTCTATGATCAAATAAATATCATACACCATCAAAATGATGAAGAACACCCTTTGGTTGGGTCATTGGGGGCCTCAGATGCCCTGATTTTGCACTGACTTGCTCAAAAAGTCAACTCTTGATCAGATGCCTTCCCCATGGAATTTCTTCATGAAAATTGATATGCATGCTCCTTATAACATATAGAGACCAATAGAAACAAGAATGACCAAGAAATTTGGAGTTATGGCCTCTGAAACCAAAACCCTAATTTTAGGTCATCTGTGCAGTCAAACCTGGCTCTGCTTCCATGCCAATCTCAGTTCTTGTGATTTTTTGACTTTCTTGACTTTGTGAGGATACAATATGATGCTTGAACATACATGGACCCCTTTGAAATGATTGAATACCTTTGGAGTGGCTCAAATAGCTCTTGGATTGCTCATATCACAAACCCTAGATGCAGATGACTTAGAATCAATGCAGTGAATCAAAAATGTGATATGAGATGCTATGGTTGAACTTATGCATATGAGAAGATCACAAGCCATGGTGTGAATGGGTGAGGGAAAATTTGGGGTGTTTACAGCTGCCCCTATTCAAGCATGAGTTAGCTGTGTAGAATGTAAGCAACGGCTTAACAGGCAAACAAGATAACTTGTGGTTGAATACCAAAGACAGTCCAAAGTTTGCACTCACAGAATGAAGAAGAAAAGGGATATAGATTGTAAAAGGAAATAAAGTATATTATAAAGTGCGGGCGACGGAGGACGACCGTCGGGCAGAGGACGACTGCTGGGGAAAGAGCAATGACGGGGACGGCCGACATGCTGGGGATATAAGAGATTATGATGGGGACGGCCATCAAAATAAAGTGACAAGGATTCTCTGGGGATTATAGGTAAAAATAAATGATGAGGTACGGTCATCAAAGGTGAAGGACGATCACCTAGCAGGGGACGGCTGCTCTGATGGGGATAAGATGAGGGACGGTCATCTAAGGTGAAGGACGATCACCGGGCAAGGTACGGTTGCCAAAAGCATCGCGACATAGGATGAATGTCGGATAAAAAGGTCGACGATGGGGACGGCCATCGGATAAGCATGATGAAGGACGATCATCAGGAGGTGAAGGACGATCACCTAGCAGGGTATGGCTGCTCAATATCACGACATAGGACGAATGCCAGATAGAAAAGGGTTCCAATAATGGAGACTCCGCTGGGGAAAGGATGAGGGACGGTCATCCAAAGGTGAAGGACGATCATCGGGCAGGGTACGGCTGCCGAAAGGTATCATGACATAGGATGAATGTCAGATAACAAGATCAACGATGGGGACGGCCATCGGATAAAATGATGAAGGACGATCATCATGAGGTGAAGGACGATCACCTAGCAGGGGACGACTGCTAAAAATATCATGACATAGGATGAATGTCGGATAGAAAAGGGGTTCTAATGAAATAGAGACTCCGCTGAGGAAAGGATGAGGGACGGTCATCCAGAGGTGAAGGACGATCACCTGGCAGAGTACGGCTGCCGAAAGGTATCATGACATAGGACGAATGTCGGATAGAAAAGAAGTTCACTGGGATTTGCTGGGACAAGTAAACACGGACGAGTGTCTATATCCAAGAAACGAGAGGTATCAGTGTTTGGGTATGGTGTATAGATTAAAGATGCGGACGAGTATCCTTAAGACCATGATACGGACGAGTATCGGGTAGAAACAAATACTGACACATGTTCAGAGATGATAATACGGACGAGCATCAACTGGTTAACAAGGAACACAGACGAGTGTTGATTCTGTGGGGACTCCTCTGGGGAATAGTAGACACAGACGAGTGTCTAAATTCAAGAAGACATGAGTGTTTGACACGTGTATGGATTAAAGATGCGGACGAGCATCCCTAAGACTATGATACGGACGAGTATCAGGTAGAAACAAACGCTTGGCGCATGTTCTGAGATGATGATACGGACGAGTACCAACTGGTTAACAAAGAACACGGACGAGTGTCAAATCTGAGTATCTGTATGAGTGAAACAGGGGTAATAAGTACGAGTGGTGTTCAGGAGTGTTTAAACTTGCTGGGGAGAGTGACACGGACGAGTTTCGAAAGAGGAAAGTGTAATATAAACAAGTGTATGGTTTACAAAATGTTTCAGGTATCTATGCTGGGGAAGGTGACACGGACGGGTGCCAGGGGATCTGTATAAATGTATCTGTGAGTGCAAAGAGGACGCTTTGGCTTTCTACTGGGGATATGACACGGACGGGTGTCAAGAAGTATCTGTAATATGTAAGTGTCTGTTTGTAAAGAAAACCCGGGCGACTTTACTGGGGAACCATGACACGGACGGGTGCCAAAAGGAGTGTGTATTTGTATTTACAAGTGTAAGGCAAATGCCTTGGCTTCCTGCCGGGGAATCTGGAGAGTTTTCTGTATATCGTTGATGGATTGTCATTATTCACAAGTGTTTGATCCAGTACATGGCTTATGATTATGCAACATGTTTGATTTTTGCCGTAATGCTCCGTATTAGATGGAATGCTACGCTCTGTGGGGAGAATATGATGCGAATGCTATGATTATGCAAAAGACACTGATCCGGGATCCGGGCCCCGTTGCTGCGAAAATCTCCGACTGATCTGCTTGAAGTGGACATCCCAGCTGGGGATGAGATCATTGGTAGATCTGACGTATGGAACTCTGCTTGGAGATATAGATCACTGATAGACCTATCTCAGTAATGAAGGACCCAGCTGGGGTTTGTAGAAGCTTTCTTCACTCTGTTGTGAGATCTCCAGGCGTTGCTCTTCTGGATAGAGGCTGAAGCTCTGTGGGGGATGATTCCCAATCTTTGCACTTGGTTGAGGAGGAATGATGGCAGACAACTCAGCTGGGGAGAAAGCACCTCCAGTGCTAAGATTGAGTAGATAATGGTTTGCCAGCTTGCTGGGATGAAGCTTTCATGCCCCATGCTGTGCTTTGAATACCTGCAATCCTGAAAAGACAGAGGAATGCACAAGTAATCCCGAGGTATCCCTTACCGGATTCCATCATAGGAGTTTAGACACTCCCGGGAGTAAGTATATTTCCTGCACGCACGTATTTTTAGAAGAAAAGCATCTGTATTTGTGCAATCAGTATTTTAAAGACATCGGACATTCTTGTAAATGAAAAAAAATGCACGAGACGAAACATGACTGAAAAATCTGATTTTATTGATTCATGTGCCCTGAATTGGCAAGATACAGTCAAAGAAAAAAATCCCCTAAAATGAAGAGATTGTTACAAATTGAGAAATAACAGGTATTGGTGTTGCACCCCAAAATTTGCCCTCACAATACAAGACTTTGTGTGCTAAGAAGGTTCACAAGGTTCACAAGGTTCACAAGGTTCACAATACTTACAAGACCTTTCATGAGGTTCATGAAGTTTACAAGACACTTTATGAGGTTCACAAGGTTCACAATACTTACAAGACCTTTCATGAGGTTCATGAAGTTTACAAGACACTTTATGAGGTTCACAAGGTTCACAAGATTCACAATACTTACAAGACCTCCCATGAGATTCACAAGACATCTTATGAGGTTCACAAGGTTCACAAAGTTCACAATTGGTCAGAAGATTTGACAATTCCCTCAGACAATGCATCCTCCTAAGCAGTGCTTCCAAAACTAGGGTTTTGACTTTAATCAGGCTAAATGGACTTCCAAGACTTCAAGTGAGCTTCATAACATCTTATATGTGTGTAAGAACCCCCATGACAAGTTTCAAGACTTTTCTCAAAGGTTTGCTCAGTCAGATGATCAGATAAGTCAAAATCAGTTAAAGCAGTTAAAAAGTCAAACTAAGGTCAACTGTGGTCAAACCAAAGTCAAACTTCATGATTTTTTGCCAACATAAAGTATATGAAGTAAAATTCATCATTTTATCAAGGGTTGATCATGATTCATCAAGGAGATTTCAGATCATCAAGAATCAGGAGTTTCTAAATTAGGGTTTCCTCAGGAAAAGTCAAATGAACTTTGACCAGCCATAACTTTCACATACTTCATCACCAATTCTCCATCCAAAGCTCATTTTGAAGGAAATTGAATTCTCTACAACTTTGTATCTCACAAGCCAAGCCCAAAAATGCTTCATTTGGAAGGTATGAGCTAAGACATTATAGGTCCTTTTGAAAGTCAACAAAAAGTCAACAACTTCAAAAGGGCATAACTTGATAATGATAAATGATATGAACATGAAACCAGTGGGATTGGTTAGAGGACTCTTCAAGCTTTCCAAAATGTCCAAGAGCACCCTCATAGCATTAAAATTGAAGGATTTGTGCCCTTGCAAAGTTGGGAAATTTTTGGTTGGTTTATGAAGAAAATGGAGGTTTAAAACCAATTTTTTCTAAATGGGCTTGCCATATAATGATCCAATCCATACCAATACTTCATGCACGACCCAAATCTCTAAAATTCAGATTTTTCATCATTTTATTTTATTTATTTTGATTTAATTCATTTAAAATCATTTTAAATTAGAATAAAATAGAAAAATTAAATATTTAAAAGAGATTGAGCTTCTAGAAAGTCATGAATGCAACTTGGATCAAATTGATACAAAAGTAATGGTGATTGGCTTGAAATAGAAAGGGTTTATGCAAGAATATTTGAATTTTAAAGCTTAATCTTTTTCAATCTTTTTTTAATCAAATCTTTCACACAATGATCCACTTTTCTGACCTAAATCCATTCCACTATAAGTACATAACACAAACCTAATGCATGGACACGATTTTTCTGCCTCAAAGACAACTCTCAAATTTTCAAATTCATCAATATTTTTCAAATTCGGATTTTGACATTTTTGTGACTTTTCAGGTGAAATAAGTGCTTCAATCGTTTCCTTGATCATCACTGAATGCATCCCAATCATTATCACCATCATAAACAGGCCCATATGCATGAACCGAATCATGTTTGTTGTGTGTTTTTGATTTTTTTCGAACTCATAGATTTCTGACCTTTCATTGGATTTTGTTGATTGTATGATGTTTGTTGTGTTCCATACATTGTTTCTGGGCAATTCAATTTGATTTTTGATGCAGGACCAAAGAATCACCATGGCTAGGGTTTCGGCCATGAGATTGGGGCTTTACGTTAAACCTAACATAAATAAGTTCTAAGAACATAGAACAATTCTATGGACCTTGGGGATCACAATGCACCAATTATTTTCAAGAAATTTCACTGTTTTAATGCTCTCCCAATTTCGAAGGTTTCTGGTTTTAAAATTTCGCAGGAAACATTGTAGCAAAATTCATAGGAAATTTCGCAGGTACCAAGGAAGAAGAAGAACCCTGCGCGCGTATTTCATAATTCAAAAATTATCCATATTATTTTTAGAATTGTTTATGGTTTTGTGTTACAGTTGTAGTGGTAGCTCAGTTGGCCAAAGGACGCGCGTGTGATGTCTATGTCCAGGGATCGAATCCTGGCTTCCACAAATTTTTCTTATTTTTTCAGTTTAACTATTAGGTTTAATATATAATGAATTAAAGCTATTATATCAACAGAAGCGCCCTCCCGGCTGGAATGGTATGTGTGTTTGTGTGCAATGTGAAGGTCCTGGGTTCGATCCCCCCAGGCCTTTTGTTTTGTTTCTTTTTTTTACATGATTTTTCAGGTTATGCAATAAAACCAAAGGAGGTTGCTTCTATGTCACACACGCGCCTGTAGCCCAGTGGTAGCTTGCTTCGTCCAGAGTGTGGTAAAGCTTAGGGCATGGGTTCAATCCCTGCCCCAGGTAAGTTTTTAAATTCTGTTTTGTTTATTTGTTTTATTAATTGTTTTATTATTAAATATAATTATGTTTAATATGTAAATAGATTTAAATTAATATGTAAATATTATATGTTCTAAAAAGAATTTCTAAAAAAATAATAATATTTTCTAAAACTAATTTCTTTTATTAATATGTATATATTATTATTATTATATATAACTTATTTGTATAATTGAGTTAATATTTAATATTTAACACTTTTGTATGTAAAACCTAATTTATTTTTATAAACCCTAAAAATATATTTTTCTAAAACCCTAATTTTCTTTTTTACTTAAAATTTAATTTTTAATTTCTTATTTATGAACTTTAATCATGTACATTTTAATATTTGTTTATAATTTAAATTTTGTATATAAATATGTTTAAAATGGAAATTCTTAATTTAATTTTGTTAATATGATAATATAAATTGTTTATAATTTAAATTTTTATAAATAATTTTTAATATATGTTTAAAATTGCTAATTTAATTTTTTTGTAATTATAATTTTATGTTTATAATTAATTTAATTCTTATGATTTGCATATAACTTAAAACTTTATAATAATTAATTGTTCATATTTTCTTAATTAATCTTAAATCATTGTTTATATAAAAATTTGATCTTTTAATATTTTTGTTTATATTATCTATTATGTTTATTTTCTTATTTATTTATTACTAACCCCATTGTGATTTATTATTATTATTATTATTTCACTAACCCAATTAATATTATTATTTATTTTTGCTTATTATATTTAATTTGCTTTAATTATTATGTAATTGCTTCTTGGATGTAATATTTAGTAATAATGTTTTAATATTTATTTTATGCTATGGTTAGTAAAATAGGGAGTGTAACATGTATGTTTATTTAAAATTAATTTAGCTCATTAAATTTAAAAGATAAATATTAAAATTGTACACTCACACACGTAAGTCGATCTTTGATCGCCATCTCACTCCTTAGGGATACCTCTCATGTTGCCTGAAATAAAAGGGTCAAGTAGGGTGTATAAAGCAAAGTCCCTCAAATTCACATCATCTAGTCCCTTAACAGATAAAAGATCAAGTCCCTTTCGAATGTTGCTTTCATAATGATCTTGTCCCTTTCGAATAAAGATGATAGTCCCTTCGAATTGCTTATACACCCCACAGTTGCCTAAATAACAGATGACCCTTTACATTGTCCCTCACATCCAAGGTAATGACTACCTATTCCTTAATAATAGGGATAGTCTTACCACTTAAAGGATTCAAGAACAGAAAAGACTTAAACTTAGGGTAGGTTCCTCTTAGATAATTGCTCACTCTTCAAAACAATTTCAAACACTTCACACATTTCAAACAATTTTCAAAACAAAGGTTTTATACGCATCCGTACATGGATCATTATAAAAAACTTAAGAAAATTTTTATTCACACACTTCACATTTCAAAAACATTTTAAAGTGAGCTAAGTAACTAAGAGCCCATGGATAACCATGGATGTAAAGGGTGCTAACACCTTCCCTTTACATAACCTACCCCCTGGACCCAAAAATCTTTTAAAAGGTCTTTCCTGTTCTTTAATGCCTTTCCTTTGTATAAAATAAAAGTCGGTGGCGACTCTTGCTATCCGCAACATAACTAAAGTCAGTTCTCCCACCGTGTTACAGAACTGGCGACTCTGCTGGGGACTTAATAAAAGAGGGGTACCCTTAGGAATTAGATCATTTTAACTTTGTTTGCCTTGTTTGCTTTATACTTACTTGTTGGGCTCTTATGTGTGAAAGGTCCTAACCTGGATCTAGTGTACCTTAGGTAAATGGCAATAGACCAAGGAAACTGTACGGCGTATACCGATATAGTTGATCTGGTGTCAATGCACTAACTAACTTTTAGAACCCAAGTTATCCCATCTTGGCCTTTAGAAAAGTAGTGAGATAACCGGCTTTGGTGCAGACTGAAGTTGGTTGATACTCGATGCTACGCTCATTGAGATTCTAAACTTGGAGGGTTTTGGTTGGCAAGTAAGTTACCTACTGAACAACCACCCTTGTGAAGGATCAATGATATTGAGATCCCTTAGAACCTGGTTACTTTATAGGACAGGATGAACCAACTAACTTCAGGGGAGGGTACTTACCTTTGAACCTCATGCAAGCCTTTAAACCTAGGGCTATTGTGTGACTTGTTTGTGTGTGCCACATGTTTGTGATTGAGCATAACATCATGACATCATCATGCATCATAAGCATAGCATTTTCACTAACAATTTCAAGGACCAAAGGATTTATCTTTGTTCTTTATTGCAGGTTATGGCTTCTGCTCGTAGGAACACTATCAGGATCAACTTTGTAGGGATACCTGCTAAGCTTAAAGAGTTGGTTTCTCAAGTGTCTGATCATTCCCAGTTTATCAAGAGACATGGTCACCTATTGGATCTAGTCACCTCAGGGTTCAATGAAGACATGATGAGTGTCCTATTTCAGTTCTTTGACCCTAAGCATCATTGCTTTACATTCCCTGACTATCAGCTGGTTCCTACAATGGAAGAGTTCTCTAAACTTCTGGGTATACCTGTTCTTGATCAAAGACCCTTCACAGGCTTGGAAAAAGAGCCTAAACCTGAGGTTATTGCTGCAGCCTTACATTTGAAGAAATCTGACATTGTTCTAGAAACGAGAAGCGGAGTTAAAGGTATTCTTGCTAAGGTATTAATGGATAAGGCTCAAGTGTTCTTGAAGGCCATGAGCTATGATGCTTTTGAGGAGATCTTAGCCTTGCTAATTTATGGCTTAGTATTGTTCCCCAATCCAGACCAGTTCATAGACGTTCATGCCATCAACATATTCCTGAGTCACAATCCAGTGCCTACTTTACTTGGAGACATCCTGCATTCTCTTCACACCCGTACTACAAGGGCAAGAGGAACTTTGATGTGCTGCATACCTTTGCTATCTAGGTGGTTTATTTCTCACCTTCCTCGCTCAGTGATGAAGAATGAGCAAGGATTCAGGTGGTCCAAAAGGATCATGTCACTCTCGCATTCAGATATCCATTGGTGCTCCAGATCTATGGAGAATGTTACTATCATTGACCGTTGTGGGGAATTTCCTAATGTGCCACTTCTAGGCATAAGAGGAGGCATTACTTACAACCCCTCTCTAGCTTTACGACAGTTTGGTTACGCTCGGAGTGATGGTCCACATGACATGTTGATTCAGGGTATTGTGTTTGATTACGACAATGATCTGCAAGGTTACCGTCAGAGATTCATACGAGCATGGGGAAAAGTGAACAAAGTTGACAGCAAGACTCTGGAGCCTAAGTACACTATTCCTATGGAGGCTTATCTCAGATGGGTGCGATCTCGTGCTCAGACTCTCATAATGCCATATCCTGCTATCCTGCCAGTTACCATGGAACCTGTTGCTGAAGGAGATACTGCTTATACCATCCTTCACCCAGACATGCCTACTGACATGGAAGATTTACAGAGGTCCTGGATCCAGTTGAAGGAGCAAAGGGATACTTTCGAGGCTCATTACAAAGCAAGCCAAGAAAGAATCCTAGAACTAATAAAGCAACTTCATGAGGAACAAAATCTCAACTCATACCTCAACACAAAGAGGAAGCGTCCATGGGAGACTTAAAACCCCATCTCTTGTATTTCATTTCATTTTCTGTAAGCCCAAGAGGCAAAACAAATTTATTACTAATAAAAGTTTACCTTCTTGTTTGTTTAAGCAAATTTAAATCCTGCGGTCCTTGAAAACATTGCATACGCATTCACATATCATATCATTGCATCACAGGTTTATAATTGTGCACAGGTTTCTTATCTTCTCGCTGTTTATTTCAGCGATGGCTCTTGAACAAACAGTTAAGGATCTCCAGGCACAAAATGCACAGTTCCAAGAGCTGATCCTGAACCTGTCCAAGGGGCAGGATGAATTGAAGACACTGCTGGCCAAGAAGACTAAAAAGACTAGAAGGTCAGGTGGCCTGATCAACATGGGAAGAAGGTTCAAAGGTCTTGCCAAGACCAAAGAACCAGTTGAAGATTATGAGTCTGAAGAGTCTGAAAAAGAGGGAGGCAGTCTCCACAACACTATGGGGGACTCTGATTCTGAGGCTAATTACTACCATGAGCCTAATGAAGACAAATTCAAGATGCTGGTGGATAGAATGGATGCTATGGAGTTGCAGAAGTCTTCTGGGCTGGATTTTGAAGATTTGAGTCTGATATCTGGGGTAGTCATACCCATTGGTTTCAAGGTTCCTACTTTTGTTGTTTATGATGGGGTCTCTTGTCCCAAGCTGCATCTGAGGTCTTATGTCAGAAGAATCCAACCTCACACTGCTGATAAGAAGTTGTGGATCCATTTCTTCCAAGAGAGCTTATCTGGAGCTCAATTGGAGTGGTACTATCAGTTGGAGAGTGTCAACATCCGGGATTGGAATGATCTTGCTGAAGCCTTCTATAAGCAGTATCAATACAATGCTGATTTAGCTCCCACTCGCATGCAGCTGCAAAGCATGTCTATGGGTGCTAAAGAAAGTTTCAAGGAGTATGCTCAGAAGTGGAGAGATTTAGCTGGAAGAGTACAACCCCCTTTAACTGACAGGGAGTTGGTTGATATGTTCATGTGTACGTTGAATGGTACTTTTTACAGTCATCTCATTGGAAGCTCATCATCTGGCTTCACTGAGTTGATAATGACAGGAGAGCGCGTGGAAAATGGTATAAAGAGTGGCAAGATTCAAGTGGGTACTTCTTCATCAGGTGCTGCAAAGAAGCCTCCCAGTGGGAAGAAAGAATCAAATGCTGTTTATGGTCAACCTGATCGTAACAGAAGGCATCAGTCTGTGAGCGCAGTTCATATCTCAAATCCAACTCCTGCAACAACAGAGCAGCCACTTGGCAACCAACAGAGGGCTAGAAGGCAGTTCACTAAGATCAACATGTCAATGGCTCAGGCATTGCAACACTTGTTGAAGGCTGAACTTATTACTCTGAAAGAGGCTCCTCAGAATCCCAATGTTACCTCTCCTAGGTACAATCCCAATGCACGATGTGCATATCATTCGAACTATCAGGGACATGATACTAATAGTTACTGGGTCTTGAAAAACAAAATTCAAGATATGATTGAGGCTGGAGAAATTGAGTTTGACCCTTCGGGTACTCCAAACGTGATTACTGCTCCCATGCCAAATCACGAGAAGACTGTCAATGCAATTGATGAAGATTCACATATCTATTCAGTTGCAGAGTTGACCACACCATTGTCTGTCATTAAGAAGAAACTAGTACAAGCTGGGTTTTTTCCAGGTTGTCGTGAAAATTGTCTGTATTGTACCTATAAGCCGGATAGTTGTTGGAGATTGAGAGATGGAATTCAACGTCTCATGGACAAATATACCATAGTATTTGAGAGGACTCCATCTTCTGTAGAGAGTATGGTGGATCACATTACTAAAGGTAGGAAGATTGAAGAGGTGGATATGGTTGATAAAGTACCAGTAAGAATTACTTCAAAGGGACCTGTTAAAATCACTCATAAGGGTCCAATCAAGATTACTGCTGAAGGCCCTGTGAAGATTGTTGCTGAAGCTAGAGTGGCTCCTATGGTCATTACCACTCCTGGTCCTATTCCGTATACGTCTGACAAAGCTGTGCCTTGGCATTATGGGTCTGATGTTTATATCCATGGTGTTAAGCAGGAACCCTTAGCTGATATGCCTGTTGATGTTGACAATATTGCTGGATCTAGTAAGATCACACGAAGCGGAAGAGTTTTCTCTCCTCCAGTTACCTCCAAAAATGTAGTTACTCCAGCTGCTACCTCCACCACTGATGCGCGGGGCAAAGGTCCTGTTATTGAACCTATACCTATTGATGTGCCAGCTGCTGATGATCTCTCTAAGCAGATGGAAGAAGTATTGAAAATCATTCGCAAGAGTGATTATGACATTGTTGATCAGTTGGGGCATACTCCCTCCAAGATTTCTATGTTGTCTTTGTTGTTATGTTCTGAGGCTCATGCCAAGGCTTTGATCAAATTTCTAAAGACTGCTCATGTACCCAATGAAATTTCTATTGACCAGTTTGAGAATTGTGTTGCACACTTGACCTATGATAAAGGGTTAGGTTTCTCTGATGCTGATTTGACTCCTGCCAAGAGGAATCATAACAGGGCTCTGCATATCTCAATTGAATGCAGGGGCACTACCCTGTCACATGTATTGATAGACAATGGTTCCTCTCTGAATGTGTTGCCCAAAGAAGTCCTGAATAAGCTTAGTCCAGAAGATGCTGTATTGAAACCCAGTAACATAGTGGTGAAGGCTTTTGATGGTTCGAGAAGAGTGGTGCATGGAGAAATTAATCTCCCAATCAAAGTTGGTTCTCAGGTTTTCAATGCTACCTTTTATGTCATGGATATTCGTCCGTCGTATTCTTGTTTGCTTGGGCGTCCCTGGATCCATGGGGCAGGTGCTTTAACCTCTACATTACACCAGAAGCTGAGATATCCGGTAGAAGGGAAGGTTGTCACTGTTTATGGAGAAGAAGGATATGTTGTTAGCCATGTGAACACCTTCAAGTATCTGGAAGTGGAAGGTGAATACGTTGAAACTCCGTGTCAGACATTTGAAGTGGTTCCTTGGATTGTTAATGATTATGAAGCTCCTCCGGTTGTCAAGAAAGTTCCTGTGGTTACCAGAGTACCTCCTATAATGGCCTCCCTCAAAGATGCTAGAGCTGTGGTGGATGAAGGTGGTTGTACTATTTGGGGTCAGCTTCCTGATATCCCTTACAAGTCTGACAAATTTGGTTTGGGTTTCACTGCAGAGTCCCAGAAGGCTGTTCGTCGTGCTCGTGTTGTTCGTATCACCAATCAAGGGGTTATGAAGAACCAGATCAATGTTGTGGGTGACTATGATGAAGACTACAACTTGGATGCTTGGATTTTTCCTACTGTGGGTGTTGGACTCAATAATTGGAAAGCTGAAGATGTTCTTCCTATCTCCTTTAGTCAGGAGTAAATACTATTACTGTGTTGTTGTTTTTTAAGTTTGTAATTTCTTGAACAATTGAAATCTTAAGCCTTGTGCCTTACCCGGGGCACAATGGTGTGCTTGTTACGGGATGTCATTTCATTTGCATACTTCATTCAATAAAAATCAGTGGACGTTTCTTTTTCATAAATATTGTGTTCCTTGTCTTTCTTTTATTTTATTTTTGTTTTATCAGCTATGTGTTCTTACACACACCCACATCACTAAAATGCAGATCCTCATCCACTCTGGATCCTGTTGATAACAGTTCTACTATTGCCAATTATAATTTCGAGAATCCGATCTATCAAGCTGAAGACGGAAATGAGGACGATTGTGAAGTACCTGTAGAGCTTGCTAGGTTGTTACAACAAGAAGAGAAAGCTATACAGCCACATGAAGAGCCAGTCGAAGTTGTGAATCTGGGAACTGAAGAAAACAAGAAAGAGGTCAAGATAGGGGTTGAATTAGAGGATAGTGTCAAGAGCAGATTGATTCAGATGCTACGTGACTATTTGGAGATCTTTGCTTGGTCTTATGAAGATATGCCAGGGTTGGATACAGACATTGTGGTTCACCGTTTACCAGTAAAAGAAGATTGTCGTCCAAAGAAGCAGAAGGTTCGTCACATGCGTCCTAAAATGTCAGAAAAGATCAAAGCAGAGGTAATGAAACAGTTTGATGCAGGGTTCCTAGCTGTGACTTCTTATCCTCAGTGGGTTGCAAATGTGGTACCGGTACCTAAGAAAGATGGTAAGGTACGTATGTGTGTAGACTACAGGGATTTGAACAAGGCCAGCCCCAAAGATGACTTTCCACTTCCTCATATTGATGTTATGGTTGACAACACTGCTCAGCATAAGTTATTCTCTTTTATGGATGGTTTCTCTGGTTACAATCAAATCAAGATGGCTCCTGAAGATATGGAGAAGACAACATTTGTTACACAATGGGGCACTTTTTGTTATAAGGTGATGCCATTTGGCTTGAAGAATGCAGGGGAAACATATCAGCGTGCTATGGTGGCTTTGTTTCATGATATGATCCATCATGAGATAGAGGTATATGTGGATGATATGATAGCCAGGTCTCAGAATGAAGAACAACATCTTGATCATCTGCATAAGTTGTTTGAAAGATTGAAGAAATACAAGTTGAGATTGAACCCAAACAAGTGTACCTTTGGAGTTAGATCTGGTAAACTCCTGGGTTTCATCGTCAGTGGAAAAGGTATTGAAGTGGATCCTGCAAAAGTGAAAGCTATACGAGAGATGCCAGCTCCCCGTACTGAGAAGGAGGTTAGAGGTTTCTTGGGACGATTGAATTACATTGCAAGATTTATTTCCCAATTAACTACCATCTGTGAGCCAATCTTCAAGTTGTTAAAGAAAGACCAGGTGATGGAATGGAATGATGAGTGCCAGATTGCCTTTGATGAAATCAAGAAATATCTGCTAGAACCTCCAATTTTGATGCCACCAGTTGATGGAAGACCCTTGATTATGTACTTAACAGTGTTAGACAACTCAATGGTGTGTGTGTTGGGGCAACATGACGAGTCTGGTCGAAAAGAGCAGGCAATATACTACCTTAGCAAAAAGTTTACCGACTGTGAAACAAGATACTCACTGCTCGAGAAAACTTGCTGCGCTTTGGCATGGGCTGCTCGCCGACTAAGACAGTATATGTTGACCCATACTACCTTGTTGATTTTGAAGATGGATCCAATCAAGTACATATTTGAGAAACCTGCTCTCTCCGGAAGAATAGCAAGATGGCAAATGATCTTGACAGAATATGACATACAGTATACTACTCAGAAGGCTATTAAAGGAAGTGTTGTGGCTGATCATTTGGCTCACCAAGCAGTAGATGATTACCAGTCAATAAGTTTTGAGTTCCCTGATGAAGACATTATGATTATTACCAAAGAACCTGGACAATATGACGGACCTGAACAAGGATCCCGATGGACTATGGTTTTTGATGGTGCCTCTAATGCACTTGGTAATGGTGTTGGTGTTGTGATTAGTTCCCCTGAAGGTTGTCATACCCCGATTACTGCCAGACTTTGTTTCTATTGTACCAATAACATGGCTGAGTATGAGGCATGTATCCTGGGTATTAAAGCTTCTATTGATATGAAGATTCAGTTCCTAGACGTGTATGGAGATTCAGCCCTGGTAGTAAGTCAGATCAATGGAGATTGGGATACCAAACATGATAATCTCATTCCTTACAGAGAGTATGTGTTGTCCTTGATCCCACATTTTAAAGAGATTACCTTTGGACATATCCCACGAAGAGAGAATCGGTTGGCAGATGCACTAGCCACCATGGCATCAATGTTTGAGATCAGCTGGGATGATAAAGCTCCCAAGATTACTATTGATAGATTTGAAAAGCCTGCATACTGCAATGAGATTGACACTGAAGAGGCAGCGGAGAAACCTTGGTTCTATGAAGTGAAAAGATATCTTGAAGCTCAGGAGTTCCCTGAAGGGGCATCTGTCAAAGATAGGAAGTTTCTGAGAAGGTTTTCTGCTAAGTTCTTTTTGAGTAATGGGATTTTGTACAAGCGCAATCATGATTCGACTTTGCTTCGTTGTGTGGATAAGAAGGAAGCAACAGAGATTATGGAAGATATGCATGATGGAATCTTTGGCACTCATTCTATTGGTCATACTATGGCAAAGAAGATTTTGAGAGCAGGTTATTATTGGTCTACCATGGAAGCTAACTGCTATCAACACTCCAGAACATGTCACAAGTGTGAAATCTATGCTGATAAAGTCCATATACCCCCATCACCATTAAATGTGTTGACTGCTCCTTGGCCTTTTGCCATGTGGGGCATTGATATGATTAGTGAGATCAAACCTACTGCTTCTAATGGGCATCGTTTCATCCTGGTTGCTATTGATTACTTCACAAAGTGGATGGAGGCAGCTTCATTTGCATCTGTTACTAAGAATGTGGTGGCTCGATTCATCAAGAATAATCTCATATGTAGGTATGGCATCCCTGAAAGGATTATCACTGACAATGGCTCTAATCTGAACAACACTATGATTACTGATCTCTGCACGCAGTTCAAGATTAAGCATCACAACTCTTCTCCGTATCGCCCAAAGATGAATGGGGCAGTTGAAGCTGCTAATAAGAACATTAAGAAGATTATACAGAAGATGACTGTTACTTACAAGGATTGGCATGAAATGTTACCATTTTCTCTTCATGGTTATCGTACTACAATACGTACTTCAACAGGGGCAACTCCATTCTCCTTAGTCTATGGTATGGAAGAAGTTCTGCCCATTGAAGTTCAGATTCCCTCCTTAAGAATTATGAAGGATGCAGGCTTGGATGAAGATGAGTGGATTCAGACTCGACTTGACCAGATAAATTTGATTGATGAGAAAAGGATAGCAGCAGTTTGTCATGGCCAGATGTACCAAAAACGAATGATCAAAGCTTTTAACAAGAAGGTTAAGCCAAAGGTATATCAGGCTGGTGATTTGGTAATCAAGCGTATCATATTACCACAGGGTGATCCTAGAGGCAAATGGACTCCTACATATGAAGGACCATTTGTAGTCAAGACAGTATTTTCAGGAGGTGCCATGATACTTACTACTATGGATGGTGAAGACTTCCCACAGACTGTAAACGCAGACATAGTTAAAAAATACTACGCATAAAAAGAGACCCGCTAGGTTGACTGGCCTAGGCAAAAATAAGGGCATCCCGGTAAACCAAAAGGGTTTGGGCAAAAATTAGGGATATATATAAAAAGATGTACACCCGGCAAGTCGAAAACCTGAAAAGGCGGCTTGGGCAAAAAAAGGTATCCCGGTGGATTGAAAACCTGAAAGGGCAATCCAGGCAAAAGTTAGGGATTAAAGCGTATGACTATGTCTCGTTTGGATCACCCATGAAACTGCAACCAGTTGTGTTACTTACTCAAGTTTGAACAGATAAAGCTCAATCCAATCGTTTCCGTCTCAATAGCAGAAGATGAGATACTTGAAGATAATGGCAATAGTAGAATTGAAACTCAATAGGATTATTTCCCACATAGCTGATTCTCCTTGTTTTGTAAAAACTTTATGACAAAGTCCTCTTACTAGGATTTATGTCTCCTTGTACAAACTTACCCATGTATGGGTCACTTTTTGATATAAATAAAATTCCATCTTTGAATTCAGATTTACTTGTACCCTATTTACATAAGCGAAACGTCCATTGGTTGTGTTTGAATGTATGTATGCTTTTGAATATGATTGATGTTTACCAGAAATGCATGTATGCTTAATATGATTGATGTTTACCAGAAATGCATGAAAATGCAGTAATAGTATTTACTAAGGACGAATGAGGGAAGGATTCCAACGAAGCTTCACCGGTTCATCCCTACAAGACAGTTACAAATCCCCAGTAGGGCAAATCCATCTTCATAAGTACTTCAAGTCACATCTCCCTTGGAATTTATATCCATCTCTTTTATCCTCATACGGATATTCGGGAATTTACTTTCCAATAAGAGTACGACGAACGAAGACGGGAGGTTATGTATACCTTACTATCCCCAGCAGACGGGAGGTTATGAATACCTTACTATCGAACGAAGATGGGAGGTTACGTATACCCTACTATCAAACGAAGACGGGAGGTTATATATACTATATTATCAAACAAGACGGGAACGAGTTCCTCATATTCTTCAGCAATGAATCGGGATTTATTTTCCCTGGCCAGCAGTTGTTATACGAAGATATCCAGACGCTTCGGGCTGCATGATGCATACATACATCATTTACATCATATCATACATATACCTAGATACATAATACATTACTTAAGTGCATCATATTATACATGCATACATAATGCATAAACTAATATTATCATACAGAATGTTATAATCTTGTTTTTCAGATTAATTCTCCAGCAGACAAACTTCATTAACAACTTGTGACTATTGGGCCGTTGTTTATCTTCCCAAAAGTTATCATTACCTCAGGACGTTGTTTATCCTCCTGAAAGCATATTATCTCCTCAGGACGTTGTTTATCCTCCTGAAAGCATATTATTACCTTGGGCCGTTGTTTATCTTCCCAAAGGTTACATTATTCCCTCAGGACGTTGTTATCCTCCTGAAAGCATATCATGACTATCGGGACGTTGTTTATCCTCCCAAAAGTTATACTTATACCTCAGAACGTTGTTTATCCTTCTGAAAGCATATTACTTCCTCAGGACGTTGTTTATCCTCCTGAAAGCATATTACTACCTCAGGACGTTGTTTATCCTCCTAAAATCATATTATTACCTTGGGCCGTTGTTTATCTTCCCAAAGGTTACACCATTTCCTCAGAACGTTGTTTATCCTTCTGAAAGCATATCATTTCCTCAGGACGTTGTTTATCTTCCTGAAAGCTATTACCACTACCTCAGGACGTTGTTTATCCTCCTGAAAGCATATTATTACCTCAGAACGTTGTTTATCCTTCTGAAAGCATATCATTTCCTCAGGACGTTGTTTATCTTCCTGAAAGCTATCATTATACCTTCATATTTTGGACTGCTTTATCCTCCAAGAAATGTACCTGAAAAAACCTTTCTCCAAGTGGCATCTTCAAGCCCACTCAAGCATATACAACAAGTCATCAGTATCACTCTACGCACCGGTGAGTGCAAATTTTTGGGCTTTTGTGTTCAATCCCCTTCAACCTTCCAAGTTATGACTGTCACATATACCAATCTCACCCCTTAGGTTTCAGAAAATTGAACAGGGGAAGCTGTTGCACCCCAAAATTTGCCCTCACAATACAAGACTTTGTGTGCTAAGAAGGTTCACAAGGTTCACAATATTTACAAGACCTTTCATGAGGTTCATGAAGTTTACAAGACACTTTATGAGGTTCACAAGGTTCACAAGGTTCACAATACTTACAAGACCTTTCATGAGGTTCATGAAGTTTACAAGACACTTTATGAGGTTCACAAGGTTCAAAATATTCACAATACTTACAAGACCTCCCATGAGATTCACAAGACATCTTATGAGGTTCACAAGGTTCACAAAGTTCACAATTGGTCAGAAGATTTGACAATTCCCTCAGACAATGCATCCTCCTAAGCAGTGCATCCAAAACTAGGGTTTTGACTTTAATCAGGCTAAATGGAATTCCAAGACTTCAAGTGAGCTTCATAACATCTTATATGTGTGTAAGAACCCACATGACAAGTTTCAAGACTTTTCTCAAAGGTTTGCTCAGTTAGATGATCAGATAAGTCAAAATCAGTTAAAGTAGTTAAAAAGTCAAACTAAGGTCAACTGTGGTCAAACCAAAGTCAAACTTCATGATTTTTTGCCAACATCAAGTATATGAAGTAAAATTCATCATTTGATAAAGGGTTGATCATGATTCATCAAGGAGATTTCAGATCATCAAGAATCAGGAGTTTCTAAATTAGGGTTTCCTCAGGAAAAGTCAACTGAACTTTGACCAGCCATAACTTTCACATACTTCATCACCAATTCTCCATCCAAAGCTCATTTTGAAGGAAATTGAATTCTCTACAACTTTTTGTCTCACAAGCCAAGCCCAAAAATGCTTCATTTGGAAGGTATGAGCTAAGACATTATAGGTCCTTTTGAAAGTCAACAAAAAGTCAACAACTTCAAAAGGGCATAACTTGAGAATGGTAAATGATATGAACATGAAACCAGTGGGGTTGGTTAGAGGACTCTTCAAGCTTTCCAAAATGTCCAAGAAAACCCTCATAGCATTAAAATTGAAGGATTTGTGCCCTTGCAAAGTTGGGAAATTTTTGGTTGGTTTATGAAGAAAATGGAGGTTTAAAACCATTTTTTTCTAAATGGGCTTGCCATATAATGATCCAATCCATACCAATACTTCATGCACGACCCAAATCTCTAAAATTCAGATTTTTCATCATTTTATTTTATTTATTTTGATTTAATTCATTTAAAATCATTTTAAATTAGAATAAAATAGAAAAATTAAATATTTAAAAGAGATTGAGCTTCTAGAAAGTCATGAATGCAACTTGGATCAAATTGATACAAAAGTAATGGTGATTGGCTTGAAATAGAAAGGGTTTATGCAAGAATATTTGAATTTTAAAGCTTAATCTTTTTCAATCTTTTTTTAATCAAATCTTTCACACAATGATCCACTTTTCTGACCTAAATCCATTCCACTATAAGTACATAACACAAACCTAATGCATGGACACGATTTTTCTGCCTCAAAGACAACTCTCAAATTTTCAAATTCATCAATATTTTTCAAATTCGGATTTTGACATTTTGTAACTTTTCAGGTGAAATAAGTGCTTCAATCGTTTCCTTGATCATCACTGAATGCATCCCAATCATTATCACCATCATAAACAGGCCCATATGCATGAACCGAATCATGTTTGTTGTGTGTTTTTGATTTTTTTCGAACTCATAGATTTCTGACCTTTCATTGGATTTTGTTGATTGTATGATGTTTGTTGTGTTCCATACATTGTTTCTGGGCAATTCAATTCGATTTTTGATGCAGGACCAAAGAATCACCATGGCTAGGGTTTCGGCCATGAGATTGGGGCTTTACGTTAAACCTAACATAAATAAGTTCTAAGAACATAGAACAATTCTATGGACCTTGGGGATCACAATGCACCAATTATTTTCAAGAAATTTCACTGTTTTAATGCTCTCCCAATTTCGTAGGTTTCTGGTTTTAAAATTTCGCAGGAAACATTGTAGCAAAATTCATAGGAAATTTCGCAGGTACCAAGGAAGAAGAAGAACCATGCGCGCGTATTTCATAATTCAAAAATTATCCATATTATTTTTAGAATTGTTTATGGTTTTGTGTTACAGTTGTAGTGGTGGCTCAGTTGGCCAAAGGACGCGCGTGTGATGTCTATGTCCAGGGATCGAATCCTGGCTTCCACAAATTTTTCTTATTTTTTCAGTTTAACTATTAGGTTTAATATATAATGAATTAAAGCTATTATATCAACAGAAGCGCCCTCCCGGCTGGAATGGTATGTGTGTTTGTGTGCAATGTGAAGGTCCTGGGTTCGATCCCCCCAGGCCTTTTGTTTTGTTTCTTTTTTTTACATGATTTTTCAGGTTATGCAATAAAACCAAAGGAGGTTGCTTCTATGTCACACACGCGCCTGTAGCCCAGTGGTAGCTTGCTTCGTCCAGAGTGTGGTAAAGCTTAGGGCATAGGTTCAATCCCTGCCCCAGGTAAGTTTTTAAATTCTGTTTTGTTTATTTGTTTTATTAATTGTTTTATTATTAAATATAATTATGTTTAATATGTAAATAGATTTAAATTAATATGTAAATATTATATGTTCTAAAAAGAATTTCTAAAAAAATAATAATATTTTCTAAAACTAATTTCTTTTATTAATATGTATATATTATTATTATATATAACTTATTTGTATAATTGAGTTAATATTTAATATTTAACACTTTTGTATGTAAAACCTAATTTATTTTTATAAACCCTAAAAAATATATTTTTCTAAAACCCTAATTTTCTTTTTTACTTAGAATTTAATTTTTAATTTCTTATTTATGAACTTTAATCATGTACATTTTAATATTTGTTTATAATTTAAATTTTGTATATAAATATGTTTAAAATGGAAATTCTTAATTTAATTTTGTTAATATGATAATATAAATTGTTTATAATTTAAATTTTTATAAATAATTTTTAATATATGTTTAAAATTGCTAATTTAATTTTTTTGTAATTATAATTTTATGTTTATAATTAATTTAATTCTTATGATTTGCATATAACTTAAAACTTTATAATAATTAATTGTTCATATTTTCTTAATTAATCTTAAATCATTGTTTATATAAAAATTTGATCTTTTAATATTTTTGTTTATATTATCTATTATGTTTATTTTCTTATTTATTTATTACTAACCCCATTGTGATTTATTATTATTATTATTATTTCACTAACCCAATTAATATTATTATTTATTTTTGCTTATTATATTTAATTTGCTTTAATTATTATGTAATTGCTTCTTGGATGTAATATTTAGTAATAATGTTTTAATATTTATTTTATGCTATGGTTAGTAAAATAGGGAGTGTAACATGTATGTTTATTTAAAATTAATTTAGCTCATTAAATTTAAAAGATAAATATTAAAATTGTACACTCACACACGTAAGTCGATCTTTGATCGCCATCTCACTCCTTAGGGATACCTCTCATGTTGCCTGAAATAAAAGGGTCAAGCAGGGTGTATAAAGCAAAGTCCCTCAAATTCACATCATCTAGTCCCTTAACAGATAAAAGATCAAGTCCCTTTCGAATGTTGCTTTCATAATGATCTTGTCCCTTTCGAATAAAGATGATAGTCCCTTCGAATTGCTTATACACCCCACAGTTGCCTAAATAACAGATGACCCTTTACATTGTCCCTCACATCCAAGGTAATGACTACCTATTCCTCAATAATAGGGATAGTCTTACCACTTAAAGGATTCAAGAACAGAAAAGACTTAAACTTAGGGTAGGTTCCTCTTAGATACTTGCTCACTCTTCAAAACAATTTCAAACACTTCACACATTTCAAACAATTTTCAAAACAAAGGTTTTATACGCATCCGTACATGGATCATTATAAAACACTTAAGAAAATTTTTATTCACACACTTCACATTTCAAAAACATTTTAAAGTGAGCTAAGTAACTAAGAGCCCATGGATAACCATGGATGTAAAGGGTGCTAACACCTTCCCTTTACATAACCTACCCCCCGGACCCAAAAATCTTTTAAAAGGTCTTTCCTGTTCTTTTATGCCTTTCCTTTGGATAAAATAAAAGTCGGTGGCGACTCTTGCTATCCGCAACGTAACTAAAGTCAGTTCTCCCACCGTGTTACAATTGGCAATGTTGATGACGCTTCAGGGAGCTTCCCTTTGCTATGACTTGTATGACATTCGACGTTCTTCTCGTCTTGCTTTCTGAAGAAGGTTGATTCTGAAAGAAGCTTGATCCTTTTGAAGCTTACCAAGTTGTAAGTGATACAGACGAATTCAGAATGCAGTTGTTCGCTTATTCCCTTATTTTGCATGGATCGCCCTTTCGGGTTTTCAATCCATCGGGATACCCTTTTTTGCTTGAGTTGTCCAATGCGACTTTTCAACTCAGCGGGTGTACATTTTTTCATTTATTTTCCCTTATTTTTGCCCGAGTCTTTTATTCTGTTTTTGACTCGTCGGGATGCCCTATTTTTGCCTGGACTTACATTTTGTTTTTATGTCCAGCGGGTCATTTTATGCGAAGTATTTTTTAACTGCATCTGAATTCACAGGGGATGGGAAGTCTTCACCATCCATAGTACTGAGCATGAGTGCCCCACCGGAGAAAACTTTCTTTACTACGAATGGTCCTTCATAGTTCGGAGTCCATTTGCCCCTGTGGTCTGTATGAGGAGGGAGGAGTCTCTTCAGCACAAGATCTCCTACTTGGTACTCTCAGAGCCTGACTTTCTGATCGAAGGCTTTCTTCATTCTTTTCTGATATAACTGCCCATGACAGATTGCAGTTAATCTTTTCTCTTCAATCAGACTCAGTTGTTCGTATCGGGATCGGACCCATTCTGCTTCACTCAGCTTAACATCCATCAGTACCCGCAAGGAGGGTAATTCAACTTCAACAGGTAGGACTGCCTCCATACCATAAACAAGCTAATACGGTGTTGCCCCAGTGGATGTTCTGATTGACGTACGGTACCCATGCAAGGCGAATGGTAGCATTTCATGCCAGTCTTTATAGGTAACCACCATCTTTTGCACAATCTTCTTGATATTCTTATTAGCTGCCTCAACAGCGCCATTCATCTTTGGCCTGTAAGGAGAAGAATTGTGGTGTTGGATCTTGAAGTCCCGACATAGTTCTGCCATCATTTTATTGTTCAAGTTGGAACCATTATCAGTAATGATTCGCTCGGGAACTCCGTACCGACAAATGATATCTCTCTTCAGGAATCGGGCTACCACTTGCCTTGTAACGTTTGCATATGAAGCTGCTTCAACCCACTAGGTAAAATAGTCAATGGCTACCAGGATGAATCTGTGGCCATTTGAAGCAGTCGGTTCAATCTTGCCAATCATATCAATGCCCCACATGGCAAAGGGCCAGGGTGAATACATTACATTCAAAGGATTGGGAGGCACATGCACCTTATCCGCATAGATCTGGCATTTATGACATTTTCTGGCGTAAGCGCAACAGTCCACGTCCATTGTGATCCAGTAATAGCCTGATCTTAGCAACTTCTTAGCCATTGCATGTCCTCCTGCATGGGTACCAAAGGATCCTTCGTGCACCTCGTGCATCAACAAGTCTGCTTCTGCCCTATCAATGCATCTGAGGAGTACCATATCGAAGTTCCTCTTGTACAGGGAACCGTCAGTATTCAGGAAGAAACTGCCAGCAAGCCTTCTCAATGTCTTCTTATCATTGGAAGATGCCCCAGGTGGGTATGTTTGATCCTCCAAGAAGCATTTGATATCATGGAACCAAGGCTTATCATCTTTGGCAACATCTGCTGCAAATACATATGCTGGTCTGTCGAGTCTGGATACTGAGATCCGAGGCACAAAGTTGGCAGCTTGAACTTTGATCATTGATGAAATGGTAGCCAGAGCATCTGCAAACTGATTCTCATCTCGAGGGATATACTCAAGCTTGACTGTTGTGAAGAAAGTCAATAACCTTCTTGTATAATCCCTGTAAGGTATCAGATGATCTTGGTGGGTGTACCATTTGTCGTTGGTTTGATTAATTACCAGAGCTGAATCTCCGAATACAGTCAAAGTCTTGATCCTGAGGTCAATGGCTTCCTCAAGACCCATAATACAAGCTTCGTATTCAGCTTCGTTGTTAGTGCAGTTGAAGGTGAGCTTTGCCGAGAAAGGCATGTGAACTCCTTTAGGTGTAATGAGTACTGCACCAACACCACGTCCATTCATGTTAACGGCCCCATCAAACATCATAGTCCATTCTTCTTCTGGGTCAGGCCCTTCAGTGTGAATAGGGTCTTCATGATCTTTTGCTTTTATGAACATGATGTCTTCATCAGGGAAGTCAAATATCATAGGCTGGTAATCATCAATGGGTTGCTCAGCAAGATAATCAGACAATACACTGCCCTTGATGGCTTTCTGAGATGTGTACTGGATGTCATATTCTGTGAGGATCATTTTCCATCTTGCAACCCGTCCGGTAAGCGCTGGCTTCTCAAAAATGTACTTAACTGGGTCCATCTTTGAGATCAATAAGGTAGTGTTGGTCAACATATACTGCCTTAGTCGGCGAGCAGCCCACGCTAAAGCACAGCAAGTTTTCTCGAGCAGTGAATAACGTTGTTCACAGTCGGTAAACTTTTTGCTTAGGTAGTATATTGCATACTCTTTTCGACCAGACTCGTCATGCTGGCCCAGCACACACCCCATTGACTCTTCTAATACTGTCAAGTACATTATCAGAGGTCTTCCTTCAACTGGAGGCATAAGTATTGGAGGCTCTTGTAAGTATTCCTTGATCTTGTCAAAAGCCCTCTGGCAGTCTTCGTTCCACCTGACTGTTTGTTCCTTTCTTAACAGCTTGAACAAAGGTTCACAGGTTGCTGTAAGGTGAGATATGAACCTTGAAATGTAGTTCAATCTACCTAGAAAACCTCGAACTTCTTTCTCAGTATTCGGTGCAGGCATTTCTTGAATGGCTTTAACTTTGTCAGGGTCAACTTCAATCCCTTTCTCACTTACAATAAATCCCAGCAGCTTACCAGACCGTACCCCGAATGTACACTTGTTGGGGTTTAACTTCAGTTGGTATTTCCTCAGACGCTTGAATAACTTCAACAGATTTACCAGGTGGTCTTCTTCTGTGAGGGACTTGGCAATCATGTCATCCACATAACACTCAATTTCTTTATGGATCATGTCATGGAATAATGTTACCATAGCCCGTTGATACGTTGCACCAGCATTCTTCAGTCCGAACGGCGTCACCTTATAACAGAACGTGCCCCAGGGTGTGATGAAGGTTGTCTTCTCCATGTCTTCAGGTGACATCTTGATCTGATTGTATCCTGAAAATCCGTCCATGAAGGAGAACACCGAGAACTGAGCCGTATTATCAACCAATACATCAATGTGAGGTAAATGGAAGTCATCTTTCGGGCTGGCTCTGTTCAGATCCCGGTAGTCCACACACATTCTTACCTTGCCGTCTTTCTTAGGCACAGGTACAATATTAGCAACCCACGGCGGATAGCTAGTTACAGCAAGGAACCCGGCGTCCCACTGCTTTTGTACCTCTTCTTTAATCTTCATTGCCATATCTGGGCGAGTACGGCGCAGTTTCTGTTTAACCGGTGGGCAATCTTCTCTTAAAGGCAGCTTGTGCATAACAATATCGATGTCCAACCCTGGTATGTCCTGATAAGACCAAGCAAACACATCCACATATTCACGAAGCAGGTCAATCAGTTGTTCTTTCACTGAGTCTTGTAAGCAGGCCCCGATCTTAACCTCTTTCACATCTTCATCCGTACCAAGATTAATCGCTTCGACCTCCTCCTGATGAGGAGTGATAACCTTCTCCTCTTGCCTTAACAACCTAACTAGCTCTTCAGGAAGTTCATAATCTTCTTCAACCCCTTCATCAACTTGATTGATTGGATTGTCAAAGTCATACAGAGTCATAGCTGTGTTGTTGTCGGTGCAGTCTGAAAGGCACTCTCTGCAAGGGTTTAGATTGTTCATTTTAGTGATCGATTTTAATCTTGTTTAGAAAAAGTGAAATGAAGTTATCATTTTGGAAAACATTGCCATTTTATTTTTGTACAAAAATAAAAATGAAAAACAGTGAGCGGAAAAGAAAAAAAAGACTCATTTGCAAAAGATGTCCGATATTCATTGATTGATCTGTTTGCACAAAATTACAAGATGGCCCGATTACAAAATGAGTCTTGACATCTTGGGCAAGATGCAAGACTTGATGCATGCTTAAAAATATAGGAAATAATAATTACTCTGCAGGAGTAACCCTTATAATTTCCTGGGAAGACCAGTTTGAGATATGGCTCCCCGGGATCCTTGGACGTATCCAGCTCTCCAGGTTGCGCTCATCTTCAAACTCATCTTCCAAGTTGTTCACTGCATCCGGGGTGAGCATCCCCCCGCTGACAAAGTTGGGCTTCTTAGCAGCCTCTGATTGATCTTGTTAAGTTGGTTTGTAACCCAACCCAAATCTGTCCTCCTTCTTCTCCACAGGCAACAGCTTGCCCCAGCCTTGGGCAGTCCCCTCTTGAACAACCTGCCTGGCTTGCTGATAAGACGTCATGGAGGTTCCCAGTACAGCAGATGCTTCATTTATGTTCAGGGCCTCAAATCCCTGGCTCATAGTTTCATGGATTTCTCCATCCATCTCAATATACTTGTACGTAGCTAGATGGCTAACAAAGATATCTTCTTCCCTACAGATGGTGATGATCTGGCCTTCCCACTCGAATTTCAGCTTCTGGTGAAGGGTAGACGTAACAGCGCCAGCGGCATGGATCCAGGGTCTACCCAACAAACAGCTGTAGGCCGGCTGAATGTCCATCACATAGAAGGTAATTTTGAAGGTCTGCGGGCCAATCATCACAGGCAGATTAATCTCCCCAAGCACTGATCTTTTAGAGCCATCAAATGCTCTCACCACCAAATTACTTGGACGCAGTGCCAAACCATCGTACTCTAGCTTCACCAAGGCTTTCTTCGATAGAACATTGAGTGAAGACCCAGTGTCCACCAGTACATGGGATAGAACAACACCCTTGCATTCTAGAGTGATGTGTAAAGCCTTGTTGTGGTTACGTCCCTCTGTTGTTAAGTCAGCATTGGTGAAGCCCAGTCCATGACTGGTGTTGACATTTGCCACCACAGTTTCTAGCTGATTAACAGTGATCTCCTCTGGCGCGTATGCTGCGTGCAAGACTTTCAGTAATGCATTCCTGTGAGCTTCAGAATACATCAATAGGGATAGTATGAAGATCTTTGAGGGAGTTTTGTGGAGCTGATCCACCACCTTGTAGTCACTTCTCTTTATGATTCTCATAAACTCGTCTACATCTTGCTCAAAGGATGTCTTCTGAGTTTCTTTGATGATTGGTTCTTCAAATACCACACTCTTTCCTTTTGCTTTGGTAGCAGCTTCTGCTTCGGCATTAGGTATTTGCAATTGTGAGGCAAAAAGGCGTCCGCTTCTGGTGAAGCCTCCGCCTCCCCCAACATTATCAATCTGTGGAGAAAAGGTTGCAGAATCCCAAGTGATTTTCTCCCCGTTGCAGTAGAGGTCAGAGCCATAATGCCAATGTATGGCATTACTGCTTTCATATGGAACTGGTCCAGGCACCGTGATGGTAACTGGACTGACTGGTGCAGAGGAAGGTACTGAAATGGTGTGCGGATCGTAGTAAACGGTGACTGGTGACCTGGCAGGAGGTGCCACTGTTTGTTGTTGAAAGTTGTTGTTTGGAGGGACATTTGATGGATCATAGTAAATGGTGACTGCTGAGATATCTTCATTAATTTCTGTTGGCGTTGTAGAAGATTCTGCCGAATAAAGGGGTGCTGATGTTGTAGAAGAAATGGTTGTTGACATCTGATTTGTTGAAGTGATGGATGGAGCCATTGTTGATGATATCGATGAGTTGGTTGGAATGATTGTTGTTGCAGTTGTAGAAGAGTCAGGAATTGTTGTTAAGGGGATTGCTGGATTTGTAGGTGCTGATGTTGTGATCTGAAGTATACCACTTTTGATAAGACCATATATGCCGCTTCTCAAATTATCACACCCGTTGACCAAAATGTTGCAATAACCACAACCGAGCTCACACCCAGGGAACATCTGGCATTCTAGGAGCTGAGCTTTAATTTCTACCAGAGGTGTCCGAATCTACCCAACACTGGTGATTAAGAAAGATGGCTTGTCTTCCTCAATGGCATTAATTCTTGGCCCTCCATGATTGGGCATGGGATTCTTGTTGACATTTGGAGGGGGTGCAAAGTTGAGGGCTTTAGAATCTACCAGATCTTGTACCTTCATTTGTAAAGCCCTGCATTTCTCTGTATTGTGGCCAGGTGCATTGGAATGAAAAGCACACCGGGCGTTGACATCATAATTTCTTGGAAGATTGGAAGGATCAGGAGGTGCCAATGTCCTTAACTCAACCAAGTTGAGTTTCAGGAGTTGTGGCAATAAAGCGGCATAAGGCATAAGGATAGGGTCAATCACCCTATTTGCCTGTGATGGTCTTTGCTGAAAAGGTCTCTGCTGTTGATTGCTGTTGTTGTTGTTGTAGTTTCTCTGTGGCGGATACTGAACTTGCTGTTGATAGTGTGGTTGTTGTGGTGGTTGATAAGTTGGTTGCTGAGGAATCGGAGCTGGAATAGTGACAGCTGCTACTGATCTGTGGACGTACTGAGGTCTGCCCCTGGTGGCATGAATGGAATTTGTCTCGCCGGTTCTTCTAGGTCCCACAAAAGGCTTCCTGGGATAGCTTGACGAACTTGCACCATTATCAGAAATCTTACCCATCTTCAGAAGGTTTTCAATTCTTTCTCCAGCTATGACTACGTCAGCGAAGTTGGTGGAAGAAAAGGCAGCTAGCCTGTCAATATATGTCCCTTGCAGGGTATTCATAAACATTTCAGCCATTTCTCTTTCCGACATGGGTGGCTGGACAGCAGCAGCAAGCTGTCTCCACCTCTGGGCATATTCCCTGAAGCTTTCTCTGGAGGATTGAGACATTCCCATCAGAAGGGTTCTGTTAGGAGCCATGTCTAGGTTGTATTGGTATTGTCTGATGAAAGCTTCAGCTAAGTCCTTCCAGCACCTGATAGTAGCTCTGGTCAAGTGAGAGTACCATTCCCTTGAAGCCCCAGTCAAACTATCTTCAAAATAGAACATCCACAGTTTCTCATCCATGGTGTATGCCTTAAGTCTCCCCAGAAAGGACTGCAAGTGAGTTCGTGGACAGGAAGTTCCGTTGTACTTCTCGAAGCACGGGGGTTTAAACTTATGGGGAATCCTTACCCCATCCACTAACCCCATATCCATGACATCAAAACCCAAGGAGTTTTGAGACTCCAGAGATCTCAATTTCTCAGCAATTTCATCAAACCTCCTATCATAAACTTCATCCCCAGCTCCCATCACAGTGAACTGTTCTTCCTGGGGGTCTTCCTGTAGGAGCCTTCCTCCAGTAGTATTTCCTTGCACATTACTCGGGATGTTGACTTCCGGATGCAGATGAGGCCCATATACTGGTGGGTTAACATGAGGCTGACCCCTCTCATTGTTGCTTGTTCCTCCAGTTCCCAGAGGAGGTTCTTCTGGGGTTTGTCTTTCTACCAATGCCCTTAATCTTTCTTGACTTTGAGCCAAGCCATTCATTACTTCCATGAATTGGGTCATTTGGTTTCTCATCTCCAGCCTTTCGTTAACCATCTGGGTTCTGACCTCTGTCAGCTCTTGCTGTACTTGATCCATCTGGATACCAGGAAGATTGTTGCGAGTAGGATACCTGTGCGGACGGTTGAGAGGGAACACCCGACGGCGAGCAATAATTCCTGAACCACAACAGAGTTAGTAACAACCAAAACAAAAACCTACAAAACAAAACAAAAGTTAGTATGCAATGCAGTATGCTTATTTGTTTCTAAGGTATCCGGCTTGGCACTTGGTTTTGACCTTTCCAGACCCTGAGGAAGATACTTTGATGTTGCTTGAGGGAAAGAAAACTTAGTAAAACAAACTAACAGATATATTACAAATGGTGAATAATACATAGTCTGTTTCTACAACACATGCCCCTGAAGGGTCAAAATACAACATAAAAATCAAATGGAAATAACAACAAGAAAAGTAATCAAACACCTAAGCCAAACTCATCCTCCTTAATCTCCTTCAAAAGTGCTTCAGTTACAGGACCAGCCGTATGCTCTATAATGTTCCTGATAAGGAGGTTTCTGGTGGCAATAGCAGTGGTCAGCTTCTTGTGCCTGTCCTGGTCCTTTGACCTCTTCACACCAGCCCTAAGCTTCAATTCTGAAATTTCCTTTTGGGCTGCCAGCAAAGCCTCCTGTTGCTTCTTTTCATTGGCTTCCAACTGCTCAATCCTGTCTTGAGTTCTCTTATCTTCTTGAGTACGAGCTTCAGTGATCCTGACCCACCTAGCTTGACTTTCTTTCAGATAGAGATCAGTCCTAGCCTTCTGAAACTGGGCCTCTTTACAGGCATTCTTCAAAATCTGCTCTCCAGCTCTTGATTTCTTGATGTAGTCCTCTGATTTCTCAATCCTGGCTAGATGCTCCACTTTAAGCTTCTCTAATCTCTCAATGTCTAGACGACCATCACTCCTCTCCCAGTGGGTCTTCTTTAGAGCTTGAGACAGATTCTCATTCCTCTCCTTCAGTTTCTCAAATTCCTCCAGGCTGACAGTGGCTGGAGGTGGTACTGTGGATGGTCCAGGTGCATCCTCAATGGTGAAAGGCATCCCAGAAATCTGAGCCCTAGCATGAGACCATTCATAATACTGAGATGAGGCCACATTATTGCATCTCCCAAGAATGGCCATCCCTTTGGTCTGGATGTTGTCCCAAGCCCAAGATGCTTGTCTGACAACAACTAGATTAGGCTTTATCTCACAATACAAGGTTTCAGCCAAGTCTTGCACTCTAGGAGGGTGAACCAAAGCATAGCCCAATTGTCTCTTGAACAGCAAAGGATTGTAGTTGATGCAACCCTTCACTCCTACCATAGGTACATTGGGGAACTGCCCACAACTAGTAATTATGTCCCTGCCTTTGGTGCTCTGAGTGCACCATCTGATGTCATCTGAAGTTGAAGCAATAAGTCTCCTAGCCCAATTCTTCTGTTGGTGAGGGTTCAAGAAAGCATCAGTTTTTGGCAAGTGTTTCAGCAGCCAGGTATGAAATAAAGGAGCACAACATCTCACCAATCTCCCTCTCTGCTTCTCATTTCTTTGGTGAACAGAATAATAGAAATCTCCCAGCAAGGTGGGCACTGGGTTCCTCAAAAGGAAGAGATGAATAACATTCCTGCTGATAAACTTGGGCTCATCTACAAAAAGTATAACCCCATATATACTGAGGGCTAACAATGCACAAACTGCCTCCCATTTTCCCAAGGAGGCCTTCAGGATGGCCTGAGAAGTTAGAAAGTCCAAGTGTAGACCAGGGACTCCAGCCTTTGTAGTCATGTTCTGCTCAATCATAATAGGTTCCAGGTGTAGTGCTTTTGCCACTTCTTCATTGCTGGGAGAAGTCATTTCAGGGTTGAAGGGGATACCACCCCTGACAGGTACTCCAATCAATGATGAAAACTCCTCCAACAGAGGTCCCAACTGAAAATTCTGGAAAGTGAAACATCTCAAAGGAAGATCATAAAACTGTAGGCAAGTGTGGATCAAAATCCTCTGAGAAGGGTCTAAGTCCATAACCATATCAAGGATGCCTCCATAATGCTCCCTGAATAATGGGATGTAGTCTGGAGTGATAAGTGCCTGAACCTGCCTGATGCCAGCTAGCACAGGCTCAAAGAAATGGTATGAAATGTTGCTCTTCTTGGGTGCCATGACTGCTGATGAAGAGCTGAGAACAGATGCTGACGATGAAGACTGATACTGGAGATGAGCCACTGATATGCTGAGGCTGATGATGGGAGTAGCTGAAGCAGGCAACTGATGAAAATAGTTGAAGCAGATAATTGATGAACAGGGGTCTATGCAGATGAAGGGGTCAAAACCAAGCCAGATGTAATATGGATACCTTGAAAAACAAATAAACAAATGTTAAATGATGCGATGATGAGTATGCAAATGATATGCAAGGGTTTGTGATCAAGCTGGATCTGATTACTGCCTTGATATAAAGTCCATGTATGTTTAAGAAGTCCAGATGGAGGTTCAAAAGTCCAGTAACCAAGGTGGGGGACTCAAATAAATAGTCACATGTCCTGGGTTAAATCACAAGAACTGTCCAAAGTGAAACATTCTTAAACAAAACAAGCATCGGGGTATGATGTGGCCAAGGGTTCCTGCAAATCTGTAAACAGCCCAACCCCCTCACTGGTGGTGTTCTAAAACAAGGATCCTCAGACTTGGATCGGTTATGAGAAGTGTAAACACTCCTAACCCGGAGGTACAGTGTTTACAATAACCATAAAGGATCCTCCTCTAATTCACCTCAGTTTATGAAGGTCAATAATAAAGGTCATCCAGACTTAGCAGGCTTCCCAGATAGCCCTAGCACTACAGGAAATCTGTAGCACAGAGTTCTCAAGAAGAAACCCACATCTGAACCGTGTTTCATATTCCCGCACCAGACCGAAATGGAATGGGAAAGAATATGAACCACTCTAGCCTAGGTGTCACTCAGGTCCCAGGTATAGGACCTTAAACTCTCAATGAACCCCACCCACCAAAACAATAAACCAGATCCAGCCAGATAACAGTATGACAATATGATATATAAAGCTGTAAAGAAAGCAATAAATACTGTACACAAAGCAAATAACAAAATAAATATACAAACACAAATAGCACATAACACCCCAGTAAACACAAATCAAACAAGCGCTAGGAGGAACCCACAAAAAGAACCAGAAGCCCTGGTTACAGTATAAGGGTCCCCAGCAGAGTCGCCAAGCTGTCGCTCCCACCAAATGACACCTCAGGTCAAGAGGGGTACAGACGCGAACGGTCGACGAAAGAGAAGGGAATGAATAGTGTCGCCAGCTAGGCATTTTTATCCCGAAGGAAAGGTAATGCTGCATAGACCTAGGAAGAGATATGGATAAGACGGTTGCGAACCAGAGAGACTGAGAAAGGGGGTTGGTTACAACCTGGGAAGGTATTAGCACCCAGATTGTCCGCCGTACTCGACGGGATCCACGCTTAAAAGATTTGTGTTTTAAAGGGGTAGTGTCAGTGCAATCTGTGTATAAAAGAGATGGAAAAGGATGTACAGGTGTCAGTGTAAGAGAAGTGAAGTGTATAAGTGAAGTGTCAGTGTAAGAACAAGAATGAAATGCTCAAGATCATGAGGCTAAAAGAATAAAGCTGGAAAGAGGGGGAATATACAGAGAATTTTGTTCGATAACTGTTAAGTTATGCCTACGTATCCTCTTGTGCAATGAGGAAGTCAGAACACCGTAGTTCGACTCAAAGAGACTGAAAGATAAATTGATTTGTGAACTGCTTGCTTGTCTATGCTCAAGTGTATGACCTGTCTGGCTCAGGTGCAAACTGTCTTGCATTAGACGGAAGAAGCAAGTTCTCGTTTGTGAGTGAATGAGATGAGAAAAGAATCCTGGAGGAGACGATTATTGTTTGTTTTTGTGTTTTCAGTCTTTTATTGATTTTTGAAGTTTGTCATAAGTTAATGAGCTTAAGCCTAAACCAATGGGTTAGTAAACTCATCACATCCTCCCTCTGATTAGGGGTAATGAGAATACCTTAAGTGTGAAGTCAGTATCTCACACTTAATCACCATGGTGTAGGATTAAGATCATTAACCTACTTGTGATTAGTTAGATGTTTTTATTGTTTTTGTTTAGTGTTAAGTAATGAGCTTAAGCCATAATCAGGGATTAAACAAACTCATTACACCATCCTAATAGAAGGATAACAGATGAGAATGTTTAAGCTGAGGAAGACTCCTCAACTTAATCCATGATTAGGGATTAACCTCATGACAAAACAAAGCCTTTATTAGATGGATTTTAGTTAATGATAAGATGAAGAAGTGAGTTTTATGGTTTGTAAGACAACTTGAGGGGGACTTGTCCATTAACACTAGGGTTAGTCCTTCTTAACCAATTAAGGAAGAATTAGAACCCTAATGCAAGGCCCAAGTTACAATCTTGATGTCTTGATGATTATTATGTGAATTGATTAAAGGATTTAAACAACATTAAGGGTTTAACACTTAGGATTAAAGTTATACACTCCATCCTAATAGAAGGATGCAGGAATAAGCTTAATCACAAAGCCTTAAAGCCTTTAGGGTTTAGTCCTTGGTTATGAGATGAGAAGAGAAGACTCAAAGATGACACAAAGGTAAAATCTAAGTGGGGGACTAATCAAAACCCTAATTATTATCATGCTTGGTCATTCCTAGGGTTTGTGGGGCTTAAGAAAGAAAGAGATCTTCAAAGGCCACCAAGGAGGAGCAAGATAGAAAAGAGATGAGATAAGAAGAGAAAAGAGGGAAGAGAGGCACAAGTGAGCAAGCTCACTCAAAGACAAGTAAAAATGAAGCAAGGATGTAGAATGATAAGGTGATAAGAGGTAGGAGGTGAAGGCAAATTCACCTCCCAAACAAACTTACCATCAACCTGAAAAGTTAGTACAAGATGCATAAGGGAAGAAATGAGATGAAACAATGCATATGGATGGGCAAAGGCCAAAATCAGAAACATACACATGATGCAAATGATGTCAAGAGATGGTGCAAAGATGAGGCAAGACATTAGAATGATCATACAAACCTATGGATGCAAGAGAAGCATGCTTTGAACCATGGATGTTCATGAAAAGTTATGGAATGCAAAAGACATATAACATGGCAAATGAAAGATGAAATGATAAAACATGTTTCTAATATGTCCTAATATGTGTTATGAATCAAATGAATGCACAAAATGTCATGGCAAGTCATGGTATGCAAGCAAATGGAAGATGGATGCAAAGGAAGGCATGAATTAGGGTTATATGCAACATACAAAGCAAAAATCCAAAACCAGAAGCAAATGACATGATAAAAATTTGAAAGTGCAATCAAAGGAACCCTAAACCTACACAAACTCACTACCCAAAGGAGGGGATCTAACTCTTAACCTAGTGAGAGTTATGAATTTCCCAAGATTGCTAGGGTTTTAAGGTACCTTGACAAGAAAAATGCAAAACAAAATGAAAATGCAAGATCAATTCATGCCAATTTTATCCTATAAACTACATGTCATGAAAGATGCAATGCAAAAAGAATCATCATCCAACTCTCAATGGTTAGGCAGAAATGAATTTTTGAAGTTTGAAACAAAATATTGCCTTGAAATGAAATTAATTCCAAAGAAAATTATCAAAAGGCATCAAGAACAAAAAATAAATTTGGTTTGAGAGTTGGAAAATGTTTCTAAATGTTTTTAAAGGTTACATGAATTTTTTTGTGATTTTTAAATACCTAAAAGTATTTTTAATTAATTAATTTTCATTAATTAATTAAAAATAATCTTTTAAATGATTTAAAAATAATTTTTAATGCAAAAAATAAAAATAAAAATATTTTTGTGTTCTGAAAAATAATGAAAACCTTGACAAAAAATTTCATAATTTTTAAACATTTTTTGCTATTTTTAATAATTCGTGCAAAATAAATCAAAAGAAAATGAATTAAAAATGATTTTAATGAGAAAATGGGAAAGTCAGCCAATCTGATGGTTGAGATTTAAACTCACAGGGGCGAGAATTGACCTGGCGCGCTAATGGACGGCCCAAATTCAAATTGGCCTAATTATGATTAAACCCTAATTACTTTCAGATGACCGGAACAGTGTTTCGGTCATCTTCTCCGGCAAGGTCCTCACTCAATCTCTCTTAATACGCCATGAAACTTCACAAATCTCTCCAGAATCAATCATTAGACCACTCTAAACAAGAATCCAGCAATCAAAATCATTTATTTTCACTCAAACTCAAGAATCAAAACAAAAAGCATTTCACGGGCAAAGTTTCAGAACAAGCATACAACCTCAAAACTCAATCATTTTCAAAAATAAAGGGTTCAGTGAACTCAGGGAAGCATGTAGATCATTTTAGAAACAAGAAATAAGAGTTCTGGAAAAATGAACTTCCATGGCTACCTGAATCGAAGCTTTCAACCCAAGAGCTTTCTGCTTGCCTCTTTGCCTCAAAATGATCCCAATGGTCCTCTTGATGAAGTTATGAAGCTTGGTTGGAGTTTATAATGGTTGGTTTGTGAGTTTGCAGAAGTTCTGTTCAGTTAGGGGTGAGGATCGTGTTTCTGATTGAGGAGGTTTCAGGGATGAATGAGGGTATGGAAATGATCAGGGGAGTGTGCTGAGTGATTCTATGGAGTTTGTTTCTATGTTTGATGCTTGTATGATGAGTTTCGAAGGAAGTTGCATAAGAGGTGGAAAATGAGAATGCTGGCTTAGAGAGAGTTTCAGGCTTGTGTGTTATGTGCTTTTGCTTGCATTTGATCCACATAAAGAAGTGTGATAGGTCAGAGAGTGGGTGCTGGCCTATTGTGATTGGTATGGGCAAGTTGCCAAAATGTCAAAAGTTGGTGTACTTGAGGTATGGGTCATGGCAGGCTGGCCTAGGGGCATGGTTGGGTTCAGCTGAGATCATGGAGTGCTTGTGAATCTGATTTTGTGAACTGAGGCAAGTGGATGAGAAGTTTTGATCTATTTTGCAAATTGGCATAACTTTGCCCCTTTTGGAAATTCTTCAAGTTTAAGGCATGAAATGGAATAATTCAAAGTACCATTCTGATCCTTAGAGGTCCATTTGACATGTTATGAAGTGTTTGTGTACATTTGAAGCCTTTAGAATGCCTTATCAAACCATTATGCAAATTGCCCCTTTGGTACAAAACTTGAATTTATGTGATTTTTCCCAACTTTGACAAGCCATAACTTTTGATCCAAAATGAGTTAGAATGAATTCTTGTACTTTTTGAAAAGGGAATGATCCATTCTACAACTTTCATGACCAAAGTTTTCTCATTTGAAGCATTTTTGAACCAAAAAGCAAGGGTTGAAAAAGTTTCCCAAAATGGCAAGTTTCCATTACAAGTCATTTTCCCAAAAAGTCAACTTTGCAAATGGCTTGAAATTCTTCAATTTTGTGAACTTCTAGCATCTTCTATGATCAAATAAAGATCATAAACCATCAAAATGATGAAGAACACCCTTTGGTTGGGTCATTGGGGGCCTCAGATGCCCTGATTTTGCACTGACTTGCTCAAAAAGTCAACTCTTGATCAGATGCCTTCCCCATGGAATTTCTTCATGAAAATTGATATGCATGCTCCTTATAACATATAGAGACCAGTAGAAACAAGAATGACCAAGAAATTTGGAGTTATGGCCTCTGAAACCAAAACCCTAATTTTAGGTCATCTGTGCAGTCAAACCTGACTCTGCTTCCATGCCAATCTCAGTTCTTATGATTTTTTGACTTTCTTGACTTTGTGAGGATACAATATGATGCTTGAACATACATGGACCCCTTTGAAATGATTGAAGACCTTTGGAGTGGCTCAAATAGCTCTTGGATTGCTCAGATCACAAACCCTAGATGCAGATGACTTAGAATCAATGCAGTGAATCAAAAATGTGATATGAGATGCTATGGTTGAACTTATGCATATGAGAAGATCACAAGCCATGGTGTGAATGGGTGAGGGAAAATTTGGGGTGTTTACAAAATGGACCGTCCAGTTATAGTCAGTGCTACCTTGGACCAAGAGGAAACAAACCAGTTGTAAGATGTTTTACGAAGGTACCCCTCAGCCTTAGGATATAAAATCTCAGATCTAAAAGGAATAAGCCCATCCGTATGCATGCATCGGATTTTGCTTGAAGAAGATTCAAAACCCTCCAGAGAACACCAATGAAGAATAAATCCTATGATGAGTGAAGTAGTTAAGACTGAAGTTCTTAAGTTACTAGAGGCAGGTATAATATATCAGATCTCGGATAGTAAATGGGTGAGTCCTGTGCATGTAGTACCTAAAAAGGGAGGCATCACAGTCGTGCAAAACGAGAAGGGTGAACCTGTAGCAAAAAGAACTAATGGAGGTTGGCGTATGTGCATAGACTATAGAAAATTAAATAAAGCAACTAGGAAGGACCATTTCCCATTACCATTCATAGACCAAATGTTGGAGCGCCTAGCCATACACTCTTACTTTTGTTACCTATATGGATATTCAGGATTCTTCTAAATACCTATTCACCCCGAAGATCAAGAAAAAACTACCTTTACATGCCCTGTTGGAACTTTTGCCTACAGAAGAATACCTTTTGGACTCTGTAATTCCCCTTCCACTTTCCAACGCTGCATGATGTCTATCTTTGCAGACTATTTAGATGGAATCAGGGAAGTATTTATGGACGATTTCTCAGTTTGTGGATCTGATTTCAAAAATTGTCTTATCAACCTTGAGAAAATCCTGGAAAGATGTGTGGAGGTAAACCTTGTGCTAAATTGGGAAAAGTGTCACTTCATGGTCACCAAAGGGATTGTTTTAGTACATATAGTTTCCGAAAAAGGTATAGAGGTAGACAAAGCTAAAATAGAAGTCATAGAGAATCTAAAACCGCCGAAGACTATCAGGGAGATAAGAAGTTTTCTTGGACATGCCGGATTTTACCGACGTTTTATCAAGGACTTCTCCAAAATAACAAAGCCCTTAACTGGTCTTTTAATGAAAGATGCTGAATTCATCTTTGATGAAAAATGTACTGAAGCATTTAATCTATTGAAGCAAACTCTGATTTCAGCACCTATAATGAAACCCCCTGATTGGTCAGAACCGTTTGAGATAATGTGTGACTCTAGTGACTATGTTGTTGGAGTCGTTCTAGGTCAGAGAAAAGATAAAAAGTTACACGTAATTTATTATGCCAGTAGAACCCTAGACGCTGTACAGCTCAACTACGCAACAACCAAAAAAGAGCTCCTAGCTATAGTTTTCGCCATAGACAAATTTAGATCTTATCTAGTAGGAGCCAAAATTATAGTTTACACCGACCATGCTGCCATTCGTTACTTACTAAGTAAAAAGGATGCCAAACCTAGGTTACTTCGATGGATTATATTACTACAAGAGTTTGATTTAGATATCCGTGATAAGAAAGGCACAAATAATGTAGTAGTTGATCACCTTTCTAGGCTAGAATACCTGAAACCTGACTCAGTGCCCATAAATGACGATTTTGCCTATGATAGACTGATAGCCCAACTAGAAACTATTGAAGATGGCAACCCAGACCCACATGAGCATTCTCATAAATCTTTAGCTATAAGTAATGTACCTTGGTATACAGACTTTGTTAATTACCTAGCCGCTGACATCATACCCCCCGATCTAAATTACCACCGGAAGAAGAAGTTCTACAGTGATGTGAGAAACTTCTATTGGGATGAACCATTTCTTTTCAAGAGAGGTAAAGATGGCATTTTTCGTCGTTGCGTTCCAGAATAAGAGGTACATAATATAATTGAGCATTGTCACTCTGCATCCTATGGTGGACATGCAAGCACATCTAAGACCTACGCCAAGATTCTTCAAGCTGACCTATTCTGGCCTACTATGTGGCGTGATGTCCATGCTTTCATTGTCAAATGTGACATATGCCAACGTACATGGAATATTTCAAGACATAATGAAATGCCTCTAAGAAATATCCAAGAAGTAGAACTCTTCGACGTATGGGGTATAGACTTTATGGGACCGTTCCCACCATCTTTAGGAAATTAGTATATCTTAGTAGTTGTTGACTACGTGTCTAAATGGATTGAAGTTATCTCCGCACCCACGAATGACACCAGAGTAGTCATCAAATTATTCAAAAACTATATATTTCCCAGGTTTGGAACCCCCCGTTTAGTCATAAGTGATGGAGGATCACACTTCATATCGAGAATATTTGATAAACTTTTAAGCAAGTATGGAGTTAAGCATAAAGTAGCAACACCATACCACCCACAGACTAATGGACAAGTGGAAGTATCTAATAGGGAGATCAAACAAATTCTTGAGAAGACTGTCTCTATATCTAGAAAAGATTGGTCGCAGAAACTTCAAGAAGCGTTATGGGCCTATAGAACCGCTTTCAAAACCCATATAGGAACAACCCCTTATCAACTAGTTTATGGAAAATCATGTCACTTACCTTTTGAGTTGGAGCATAAGGCCTATTGGGCCATCAAAACTTTGAATTTGGATTACTTAACTGCTGGTGAAAAACATATCCTTGATATCCACAAATTAGAAGAGCTCAGACAATCTACCTACGAAAATGCCATCATATACAAAGAAAGAACAAAAGCTTGGCATGACAAAAGAATCATAAGAAAAGACTTCAAAATAGGCGATCATGTTCATCTGTTCGATTCTAGGTTACGACTTTTTCTAGGGAAGCTTCGTTCGAGATGGACTGGCCCTTTCGAAGTATCTAAGATTCTAAGATCTGATGCTATTGAGATCAAGAACCAAACATGTAAATCATTCATCGTCAATGGACAGAGGCTGAAGCCCTACGAAGGAGTTGACATCCCAATAACATACTCCTGCCATACTCTAAGTGATCCACCAAATCCTTCGAATGATGTATAAAATTCGGTCGTCGAGCTAATGACGTTAAACAAGCGCTGCATGGGAGGCAACCCATAGTTTTCTTATCTTACGTACTTTTTATTTATTTTTACTTTATTTTAATTTGTTTACTTTGTTATTCTGTCAGGACTAACGATTGAATGTTTTATGTGATTTCAGGACTTGTTTGCTAACCTTGTGCATAATGCAGAACCCCGATGACATGCACGTGGCCTTCAGAGACGACGCACAGAGAGAGCGTTAATATGTCCACAGGAGATGCCCTATGGCACCTACCAGGTACCCAGACCAAGATTGCATGGATGCCTTGGGGATAGAGCCAAGCGTCAGATTCTTATGCCACCAACTCCAGTGGGACCAGTTCGACGATATGAACAACACTTACAAGAACTTGACTCTAGAGTTCCTCAGCTCGTTTGACTATGATCTTTGGGCTGGACCCGATGGACATGTTGTTTTCAGGTTGTTCGGGACTGACTACTCCTTCTCTCACAAAGAGTTTGGTGATTTACTAGGTTTTCAGACTACTCCTGATGCTATTCCAGAGACACCGATGGGGTATTTTATGAGCAAAGAAGTGGAAAAGTTTTTGTCTAACATCTCAGGTGGAGGGAGCCAAGATCCTTCCACTCAGTTTTCTCAGGTAATCCACAACCCTGCATTAAGGTACTTCCAGATGATTCTAGCACACTCTTTCCTCGGTTTACCAGATACAGATACTCTGCTGAGTGAAAAGGAGATTTTCCTACTGTTTTGTGCGACTCAGTCATGCCCAGTTGCTTGTGGCAACTTTATGTTGAAGGGCCTTGCCAGTGTCGCCAGGTCATCTGTAGGCATTATACATGTCGGTGGGATTGTTACACAGATTGCTACTGCATTGGGTTTGTCTCGCAAATTATTGCATCTCAGGACCTTCTGCTGCTACACCACCCTGGATGATGACTTTTGTCTTGACAGAGGATTGATGAGGAGGGCCTCTTTTGAGCCCAACACGTTTAGATTACTGATCGACGACAAAGTGATACATTACTTTACACTACCAGACCCGCTGATAACCAGTGTCCACGACCCTGCTAATTGGGATTGTCCTACACCTCTTTCTCCCCGAATCACTATTATGTCTAACAATATGTCTTTGCAGCCGCCTGATCTACAAACCCAGATTTATGAGCTCCGCAAGTAGACTGCCCTGCTCAAGCAGGAAGTAGCGGACTTGGCATTACAGATCGAGATATCTGATCTCACTCATGCCTCATAGGCCGATGCTCTATATCAGGAGATTGAAGAGCTTCAGAGGGAGATAATTGAGATTCGTGGATTGAACCAGGAAGAGAGGCCTACCACATGATCATTATACACTGACATTATTACTCTAGTATTTAATTTTTCATGCTTTATTTTATTTCTCGCATCTCCAGACATATTTTATATTATCGCATATATTACATTTTTTTCATATACTTTGATTTTATCTTATATATTATTTCATGCACTAATCTCATTTTTCTCTTTTGTTTTGTTTTATTTTATTTTATTTTATGTCGAATAAAGAAAAAAAATATAAAGACAAAAATATTTTCATTTTTTGTCTTCATAAAAAAATATGCAAGCTTCATGCCTTAAAAGAAAGAAGAAAACGCTATCTGGACCCCCCCCCCCCCAAAGACCGAAGGTACGCAAGGCCCAAAAGAAGAATTGAAAATTTTATGGCCCAAAGGCAAAATAGCCTTATGGCGGGCGCCATAAACCCATGGCGGGCGCCACACCGTCCTACCCTATTTTCGGGGCTAATTCTTCTCCCCCACCATTTTCACACCTTCAAACTTCCAAAACCCATTTCTAAAGCTCCCACATTAAAGCTCCCACATTTCTAAAACATTCACCATCTATAAAACCTATCCAAAATCCATTTTTATTTTCATCCACCACAAACCATAAAAATCCAACCTTAACCATTTCTCATATAAACCATTCTTCACCACTTTTCACTTCTCAAGGAGCAACAACAATGGAGTTCAATGGATATCTTCTTCGCGATGGAAGACTGGGAGATAGGCAATGGAAAATTATTCAAAGGCTTCAGAGTCGAGAAATTCTCTCGACTAGGTACGTCGATGATAACTGTCTTTACTCTTTGGGTCTATATCATAATGTTTTTCATTTATTAGATTTTCTAGGCTTGCATAATATTTTTGTTAATCAGGAACCTACCTATGAGAGGCTGACAGTTGAGTTCTTAAGTTCATTGATATACATTGTCAATCCTAACACAGCTAGCACAGTCGGTACTGTTAATTTTAGATTGTTTGGAATTGAATACAGATACAGTACCGACGAACTAACAGGCTTGTTAGGAATCCCTCATAGGGAAGGTGCTATATGTGAGGCACCTTTGGATTCGGAATGGTCGGACGAAGTATTTTCCTTATGGCAGAGGCTGTCAAGTACTTCAATAAATTCTTTTGAAGGAATACTTGCATCGACCATCCATAACCCGACCATAAGAGTTTTCAGATATCTTTTGGCATGTACTATTTTTGGCCGGGAGAGTCCAAATAAGGTAAATGATAAAGAGCTCCTATTTTTGCAGGGATGCCTCACTAATACTCATATCAATCTGGTCCCGTTTATGCTTGCACACATGGATTTAACTATTAATAAAACAGGACCGATTGTTATTGGAGGGCTTGTTACGTCTTTTGCTCGGGCTCTTGACCTGAACAATGAGATAACTACACTTGAACCACTACCTCCTCGCACAATTAATTTAAAATTTCTAAAAGACATGAAATTGTGCCGAACAAGGAGAGCAGGTGGTTATGATTTGATGGTTCATGGGGTAGCTATCCCATCTGTTGCTTTACCTTGCAGTAGACATAACGATGTACGTAATGAAAGGAACTGGACCTATGATCTGAATGCTCCACCTGTTTTGGGTCCACTTCCTCCTAATATTCCTGATGGGGAGGCATATGACACTGATGAAGAATATGATCGGAGAGAACATTCTCCCGTACCTCACATGTCCCCCCATCATCCTTCACAGTCACACACCGCACCATCTTCCTCTAACCCTGTTACAGGTGCTACTCCTGGATTCTATGTCACTGAGGAGATGTGGCGTGATATGACGGCTAGAGAGGAAAGGCGAGACAGCCTACTCTCTACTATTTCACAACAACTGACGGATAATATGAGCTTCATGCAACAATCACGATTGGTTTCGGATCGTGCCTACAGTAACTTTTGTCGTGCCTTGACCGACATCACATCAGAGCAGGCCCGTCAGCGAGAAGTCAACCGCCGGCACCACCAACTTATGGAGGCCACTCAGGGTTCCATCCTAGGTAACCTTCGAGATGTCCGGGGTGCCCAGGCTGCCTTATCAGCACGACTTGACCGGAGAGACCAGCAACGCAGTAGATCCTGTTGTTCCAGACCATCACAGCAGGACGGCGAGGGCACCAGTGCTCCTCCGTAGTAGTTTTCCAAGTTACTCTCCTCATCTTATTTCGAAACATTGGGGACAATGTTCGATTTAAGTTTGTGAGGGGATTTCATTGCTTTTTGTTATTTCCCTTCTTAGTTATTTATTTGCTTTCTGTTATTTTCCTTTTCAGTTAGTTATTTAGTTTAAGTTTTCTTAGATAATGCATGAGTCTGACGAGTCACCAGTATAGTGTATCTTTAGTACATCCTCATTTTTCCCATTTCCTTAGCCTTACCAAATTTTTTTAAAAAAGAAAACAATGTTGTTTCACATGTTTTTTGGGCTTTGAGACAAGTTTGGATTAGGATGTGGTGACTTGGGTAAACTTTTTGAAACATCAGTACCATTCTAGCACCATAGACTTCTTGAATATAGGAGTCACTCCTAAACCCCGCACACCATGGCCTTTATTATTATTCAAAAAATTGTCCTAAGTAGTTTATTCTAGCAGTCAGCTCCGGCCTAAGCATGCTCTGCATAGAGGGCCGATGAACATAAGTGAATGATCCAGTGCTAATAAAAAAGAAAAAGGCAAACTCTAGGATAGGTGACCCTCACAAAGTCATTTAAACTGAAAAAAGAGAAGAAAATTTCTTTTGCCACATAAATAAAAAAATTGCAGTCACCTATTGTTAGTTGCTTCAGAGGTATCTGGCACTAAACTTGGTAGGGCGGACTACGATCCGATCCCCCGCAGCTACATTTAGGTCAAATAAAACGAGTTTACACATGCTTATGTGCCATAAACCCTATGTTTTGGATCAGAATCACTAACCAGCCACTCTACTATGAAGCATGTACGGATAACGGGCTTAATGTGATTACGCCTGAATGAAAAGGACCTAAAAAGAGATGAGAAGATAGGCCTATGTATTGTGGGATGACATGGGGTGGTTAATATATGATTGAAGTTTGTGTTTGTGTTATTATGGTACCCTTGGCTCACTTAGTTAGTACCTGTCACTGCATCCTGACTTGAACTTAGAATCCCTCTTAGCCCAAATCACGTGTTGACACCAATTTTCTTCATTTTTGAGCTTTAAATGTTTGAGGACAAGCAAAGGTCTAAGTGTGGGAGGATTTGATAACACTAAATTTCACCGTATTTCTGACTCCGATTTCGCATGCATTCTTAGTTTTTATTGTTATTTTGTTATGTTATTACTTTGTTTTTCTTTATTTTCAGGTTTTTTATGTAATCGAGGCCTAAATCAAGAAAAGGAGCGAAAAAGGAGTTGAAACGGACGAAAACCAAGAAATTCAGCTTTTTACACTTACGGCATCCACCATGGCTGGCGCCATGGGGTCAGCCATGACGTGGCCATGTCTCAAGATCACTCCACAACTGCCAAAGCCCATGATCCCCACTTTCTCCACCATTTTGTACTCATGGCGGGCGCCACAAGGCAAAAATGTTTCCCTCTACTTTTTAGTGGAGGGGGGCATCCTGGTCTTTTCTCACTTAATGTTTGCCTATAAATAGGACTTTAGAATTTCGTTTTTATCATCCAAACTTAGAATCTTTTAGGCATATATCAATTTTAAAGTAGTAATCACTTCACATCGGGGTGTTACTACAATCGAGTGATCGAGTCTGTATACATCTGTGTGATCGAGTTTTGGAGCACTCTGGGAGGAAGTTAATCCTGCCGCCATTTTAATTCCAGTTCGTATTTTATTTTTCCGCATTGCTTTACTTTTATTTATTTCCCGCACTCGCTTTACTTTATTTATTTCTCGCACTCGCTTTAAATACCTTTATTTCCCGCACTCGCACTACTTTTATTTACTTTCCGCACTCGCACTACTTTTATTTACTTTCCGCACTCGCACTAAATACTTTTATGAAAAATAATAAAAAGAACTTTTACTTTACTATGTCTAACTAAATCCATAAAGGTTAGAATGTAAGGATCATAATTGAACCAGTAATCCGTACAATTGTTTGTAGAAACACTTAAGGGATATTTTAACTTTCAATATAAGTTTAATTGTTTTTAACTATTTCAAAAACAGCCAAAAGCGCTTTGTCTAGTTCATTAGGAGTTTTTAGATTAAAAAGAAAATGGATTTTAAAACGATTTTCGGACGCGTTAAGAAGTTTAGAGTCTGGTTCGTGAGAACCTCTTTTTGCTAAGAAATCCAGGTTAAAGTACTTTTCAACTTAGTTAAGATACTATATTTCTTAAAAATAGGTTTACTACTCTAACGCAGTATGTACCTTTTTATTCGTGACAATAGGAGGGGTTAATTAGAGAGTACAACTCGGTTCTGAATACGTGAAAGCGACAGTTCCTGTTAAATTAGTTCTTTTCAAAGTAGAAAACATTGCCAATAAGTAGTTCTATTAACAAGTACCAAATTATCTATTGATTACGTGAATTACATTCGAGCCTGTCTTTATTAATTGTTTAAAATTATTATTTTATTTACCATTGCGCACTCCTTAAAACCATTATATTCAATTGCCTTAGATACACACCATAACAACAGGTACGATAGATTGACACTTGGTCTCTGTGGATTCGACAATCTTTTATATTACTCTGACGTGTTCGTACACTTGCGAAAAACACGCATCAACGACCTCAAAATAAAACCTAGCCTAAACTAGTATCCTTATCACAAACAGGATCATAAAACTCACCTATCCTAAATTGAAATCGTAAATCTCCGAGAACAAACACAAACGAAATCAAGAATGACCGGTAGCGTAGCAACAATCTTCATACAAGAACGATGTGAATTCGTACCTTGTTATTTGATCGTGTCGAAGATGTCAACGAAGAAACTGCATCCGTTGTTTCGGTGCCGCCGCGATGTTGATTGCGCTTCAGATTGATGAACAAGGATGCGACGAAGAAGATTCTGATGTTTCGATGTCGCTGCAATGCGAAGTTTAGGTATGTGCTTCAATTTCACTTCTCCTTCTTCCTCTGCTTCTAGTGTGCGAATCTGAGCCGATTCTGAATCGTTGTGTGATGTTTAATTTACAGGTGAAATCCAAGCTTCGGTTTATTGCATAGAAAGCGTTCAATCATATCCAAGTTCTTGTTGCTACTGACTTGATATGTTGAACTCGTCTCAGACCGTGATGATTAATTGAAGGTGATGAAGAGTGTTGGGAATTGAAGCCGCAGAGAAGTAGATGAATTTTGTTCTTGCGAGTTGATCAAGATGCAGTTTCGAGTTTGACAAATGGCATAGAGAAAAGTAAAGGTGCTAATTGAATGAAGATTGTCGAGCGGTTTCTGAGAGGTTGTTGCAGATTGATGATCAATTTTGCAGAGAGTGATGAAGTTTTGTGATTGTCAGGATTACGATGATGGTTCCGATTGAATATTCAAGAGTGAAATTGGAGAGTTTCTTGGAGGTTTTCCAGATTTTTTTTTTTATTGATGATGTGGAATGGTCGTTGTTGCAGATCGACGATGATGATAAAGCGATGTTGGTTGTTGAACCTTTGTCGCGAATTTATGAACTCTTGTGTTCTTGTGAATGGTTACGTGTTGATGTGAAATCTGAACTTTGCAGGTTAAGGCTATGGTGTTGAAGGTTGAAATTAGAAGATTGGTGTAGAGATTCTGAAGATTTTGTGATGTAGAGAGGTGATTTAAGAGAGATTTCAGAGATTTTTTTGAAGATCGAAGATGGATGGTTGAATCATGAAGATGAAGTTGGAGTTAAGAGATGAAGAAGATGAACAACTTGCAGAAAGATGAATGAATATGAAGAATGAGAAAGGTTGAAGAAGGTGATCAATCTGAAAAAATGGTCAAGCCGAAGATGTAGATGAAAGCTCTGATTTATAGCAGAGGACTTGAAGGTTATTTTGGTGGTTTCAATGGAGATTCTGTTAGAGAATTAGTTGAAATTCTGTCAGGGATTGTATAACTGTTTTGTATTTTACTTTTTCTTCTGGATTTTTCTGGTTTTTGTTATTTGAATGAGATTTCCTTCTGGATTTTTTTCAATGAAAACAATATTGTTCAATTCTTATTATTCTTCTTTGCTACATTTTGATTCCAGAAAACTTTAAAGTCATATGCATTTTTTCACTTTATGTTTTGAAAGCTCCCTCCAAACTTGCCGGTACGCAGCGTTTTGGCTGTTTGTTGCTGCTGGCGGGAGAGAAAAAACCTTATGTCCCTAATACTTTATCACCTTTTTTCCTCTTTTCTCTTTCTATAATTAATTAATTAATTAATTTGGTTTATAAAAAAAATTATGAGATGTGGGCCTCAACATAGATGGGCTTGTGTAGTTTTCTCTTTGTTCACATTCAATGAAGAAGGTGGACAAGAATGAGAATAAAAGGAAAATAAAAATGAAAGTGGATTATGGAAAGATGGTTCTTGATTGATTTTTCTTTTTTATAAACTCGGACATATCGATGATAATGAACTATGGATTTTAAGGTTTGGAACAGAAAATGGTACAAAATGGATATTACACATTTGAGCGATGATTTGAATTTGAACATGGGGTATTGGGTTTATGGTTTTAGAAGGAAGAAGAATTCAGAAAAGAATTTGGTGACTTAATTTGATTTAAAAATATGAGGTTAAAGATTTTGAAATGGTAACAGGAATTGGATTTGAGAAAAATGGTTTATCATGAAGTGGATTGATTCGAAAAAAGGCCGAGGAAACGATGACGACTTGTAGTTGAAATGAATATCGATGAATGACACCTTCCAAATAACCATAACCATTCACTTTTCCCTCTTAATTCAAATCATGTTATTTGAGTGCACTCCTCGAATAACTGATGATGAAAGTCCATTCAAAAAATCATCTAAAAATTAGCTTCTATAAAACTTTTCAAAATGCAAGTTTTGTACAAAAAATCATAGTATATTTTACACTAGTTTATACTAGTTTCGGTCAAAATATCAAATCAAAACGAGGACAACTCGATATAATACGAAACTTTTCAGATTATTTATATATTTTAAGAGGGAAGGTTATGATGAAAGTCCATGCAAAAAAATCATCTAAAATTTAGATTCTATGAAACTTTACGAAATGCAAGTTTCGGTCAAAAAATCATAAATATTATACACTAGTTTATACTAGTTTTGGCCAAAAAGTCAAATTAAATCGAGGATTGTTCCAAATGATACAAAACTTTTAAGATCATTTATACATGTTACAAGAAAAGGTTATGATGGAAGTCCATTCAAAAAATCATCTGATTATTAGCTTCTCTAAAACTTTTCAAAATGCAAGTTTTGTACAAAAAATCATAGTATATTTTACACTAGTTTATACTGGTTTCGGTCAAAATATCAAATTAAATCGAGGACTGCTCGATATGATACGAAACTTTTTAGATTATTTATATATTTTAAGAGGGAAGGTTATGAAGGAAGTCCTTGCAAAAAATCATCTGAAAATTAGCTTCTTTTAAACTTTTCAAAATACAAGTTTCGGTTAAAAAACATAGTATATTATACACTAGTTTCTACAAGTTTCGGTCAAAAAATCAATTTAAATTGAGGACTGGTCGAAATGATATGAAACTTTTCAGATTATTTATATATTTTACGAGGGAAGGCTATGATGGAAGTCCATGCAAAAAATCATCTGAAAATTAGGTTCTATGAAACATTTTGTATTGCAAGTTTCGGTCAAAAATTCATAGTATATTATACACTAATTTAAACTACTTTCGGTAAAAAAAAAAAGAAATTAAATCGATGACTGCTCGAAATGATATGAAACATTTTAGATCATTTATATATTTTACGAGGGAAAGTTATGATGGAAGTCCATGCAAAAAATCATCTAAAAAATAGATTCTATGAAACTTTACGAAATGGAAGTTTCGGTCAAAAAATCATAGTATATTATACACTAGTTTATATTAGTTTCAGTAAAAAAAAATCTAATTAAATCTAGGACTGCTCGAAATGATACGAAACTTTTCAGATCATTTATTTATTTTACGAGGGAAGGTTATGAAGGAAGTCCGTGCAAAAAATCATCTAAAAATAAGATTATATGAAACTTTAAGAAATGCAAGTTTCGGTCAAAAAATCATAAATATTATACACTAGTTTATACTAGTTTTGGTCAAAAAGTCAAATTAAATCAAAGATTGTTCCAAATAATACGAAACTTTTCAAATCATTTATATATGTTACAAGAAAATGTTATGATGGAAGTCCATGCAAAAAATCATCAGAAAATCGCTTCTATAAAACTTTTCAAAATGCAAGTTTTCGTCAAAAAATCATAGTATATTATACACTAGTTTATACTAGTTTCGGTCAAAATATCAAATTAAATCGAGGATTGCTCGATATGATACAAAACTTTTTAGATTATTTATATATTTTAAGAGGGAAGTTTATGATGGAAGCCCATTCAAAAAATAATCTGAAAATTAGCTTCTATTAAACTTTTCAAAATGCAAGTTTCGGTCAAAATATATAGTATATTATACACTAGTTTCTACTAGTTTCGAGCAAAAAATCAAATTAAATTGAGGACTGGTCGAAATGATATGAAACTTTTAAGATTATTTATATATTTTACGAGGGAAGGCTATGATGGAAGTCCATGCAAAAAATCATCTAAAAATTAGGTTCTATGAAACATTTTGAAATGCAAGTTTCGGTAAAAAAATTCATAGTAAATTATACACTAGTTTATACTAGTTTCGATCAAAAAATCAAATTAAATCGAGGGTTGCTCGAAATGATACGAAACTTTTCAGATCATTTATATATTTTATGAGGGAAATTTATAATGGAAGTCCATGCAAAAAATCATCTAAAAATTAGATTCTATAAAACTTTTCGAAATGCAAGTTTCGGTCAAAAAATCATAGTATATTATACACTAGTTTATATTAGTTTCGGTCAAAAATATCAAATTAAATCGAGGACAGCTCGAAATGATACGAAACTTTGCAAATCATTTATATATTTTACGGGGGAAGGTTATGATGGAAGTCCATGAAAAAAATAATCTAAAAATTAGATTCTATAAACTTTATGAAATACAAGTTTCGGTCAAAAAATCATAAATATTATATACTAGTTTATACTAGTTTTGGTCAAAAATTCAATTAAATCGAGGATTGTTCCAAATGATACGATACTTTTCAGATCATTTATATATGTTACAAGAAAAGGTTATGATGGAAGTTCATGCAAAAAATCATATGAAAATTAGCTTCTATAAAACTTTTCAAAATGCATGTTTTGGTAAAAAAATCATAGTATACTATACACTAGTTTCAGTCAAAATATCAAATTAAATCGAGAACTACTCGATATGATACGAAACTTTTTAGATTATTTATATATTTTAAGAGGGAAGATTATGAAGGAAGTCCATGCAAAAAAATCATCTGAAAATTATCTTCTTTTAAACTTTTCAAAATGTAAGTTTCGGTCAAAAAAATATAGTATATTATACACTAATTTCTAATAGTTTCGGTCAAAAAATCAAATTAAATTTAGGACTGGTCGAAATGATATGAAACTTTTCAGATTATTTAAATATTTTACTAGGGAAGGCTATGATGGAAGTCCATGCAAAAAATAATCCGAAAATTAGGTTCTATGACACATTTTGAAATGGAAGTTTCGGTAAAAAAATCATAGTATATTATACACTAGTTTATACTAGTTTCGGTCAAAAAATCAAATTAAATCGAGGACTGCTCGAAATGATATGGAACTTTTCATATCATTTATATATTTTACGAGGGAAGGCTATGATGGATGTAAATGCAAAAAATCATCTAAAAAATAGATTCTATGAAAGTTTACAAAATGCAAGTTTCGGTTAAAAAATCATAGTATATTATACACTAGTTTATACTAGTTTCGGTCAAAAAATTCAAATTAAATCGAGTACTACTCGAAATGATACGATAATTTTCAGATCAATTATATATTTTACGAGGCAAGATTATGATGGAAGTCCATGCAAAAAATCATCTAAAAATTAGATTCTATGAAACTTTACGAAATGCAAGTTTCGGTTAAAAAATCATAAATATTATACACTGGTTTATACTAGTTTTGGTCAAAAAGTCAAATTAAATTGAGGATTGTTCCAAATGATACGAAACTTTTCAGATCATTTATATATGTTACAAGAAAAGGTTATGATGGAAGTCCATGCAAAAAATCATCTGAAAATTCGCTTCTATAAACTTTTAAAAATGCAAGTTTCGGTCAAAAAATCATAGTATATTATACACTAGTTTATACTAGTTTCAGTCAAAATATCAAATTAAATCGAGAACTGCTCGATATGATACGAAACTTTTTAGATTATTTATATATTTTAAGAAGGAAGGTTAGGAAGGAAGTCCGTGCAAAAAAATCATCTGAAAATTATCTTCTTTTAAACTTTTCAAAATGCAAGTTTCGGTCAAAAAAACATAGTATATTATACACTAATTTCTACTAGTTTCGGTCAAAAAATTAAATTAAATTTAGGATTGGTCGAAATAATATGAAACTTTTCAGATTATTTATATATTTTACGAGGGAAGGCTATGATGGATGTACATGCAAAAAATAATCTGAAAATTAGGTTCTATGACACATTTTGAAATGCAAGTTTCGGTAAAAAAATCATAGTATATTATACACTAGTTTATACTAGTTTCAGTCAAAAAATCAAATTAAATCAGGACTGCTCGAAATGATACGAAACTTTTCATATCATTTATATATTTTACGAGGGAAGATTATGATGAAAGTCCATGCAAAAAATCATCTAAAAAAAAGATTCTATGAAACTTTACAAAATGTAAGTTTCGGTTTAAAAACTATAGTATATTATACACTAGTTTATACTAGTTTCGGTCAAAAAAATCAAATTAAATCGCGGACTACTCGAAATGATACGAAAATTTTCAGATCAATTATATATTTTACGAGGGAAGGTAATGATGGAAGTCCATGCAAAAAATCATCTAAAAATTAGATTCTATGAAACTTTACGAAATGCAAGTTTAGTTCAAAAAATCATAAATATTATACACTGGTTTATACTAGTTTTGGTCAAAAAGTCAAATTAAATTGAGGATTGTTCCAATGATACGAAACTTTTCAGATCATTTATATATGTTACAAGAAAAGGTTGTGATGGAAGTCCATGCAAAAAATCATCTGAAAATTCGCTTTTATAAACTTTTCAAAATGCAAGTTTTGGTCAAAAAATCAAAGTATATTATACACTAGTTTATACTAGTTTCAATCAAAATATCAAATTAAATAGTGAACTGCTCGATATGATACGAAACTTTTTAGATTATTTATATATTTTAAGAGGGAAGGTTATGAAAGAAGTTCATGCAAAAAAATATCATCTGAAAATTATCTTCTTTTAAATTTTTCAAAATGCAAATTTCGGTCAAAAAAACATAGTATATTATACACTAGTTTATGTCAAAAAATCAAATTAAATCGAGGACTACTCGAAATGATACGAAACTTTTCATATCATTTATATATTTTACGAGGGAAGATTATGATGGAAGTCCATGTAAAAAATCATCTAAAAAATAGATTCTATGAAATTTTACAAAATGCAAGTTTCGGTTAAAAAATCATAGTATATTATACACTAGTTTATACTAGTTTCGGACAAAAAAATCAAATTAAATCGAGTACTATTCGAAATGATACGAAAATTTTCAGATCAATTATATATTTTACGAGGGAAGGTTATGATGGAAGTCCATACAAAAAATCATCTAAAAATTAGATTCTATGAAACTTTACGAAATGCAAGTTTCGGTCAAAAAATCATAAATATTATACACTGGTTTATACTAGTTTTGGTCAAAAAGTCAAATTAGATTGAGGATTGTTCCAAATGATACGAAACTTTTCAGATCATTTATATATGTTACAAGAAAAGGTTATGATGGAAGTCCATGCAAAAAATCATCTGAAAATTCGCTTCTATAAAATTTTAAAAATGCAAGTTTCGGTCAAAAAATCATAGTATATTATACACTAGTTTATACAAGTTTCGGTCAAAATATCAAATTAAATCGAGGACTGCTTGATATGATACGAAACTTTTCAGATCATTTATATATTTTACGAGGAAAGGTTATGATGGAAGTCCATGCAAAAAATCATCTGAAAATTAGCTTCTATTAAACTTTTCAAAGTGCAAGTATCGGTCAAAAAACATATTATATTATACACTAGTTTCTAATAGTTTCAGGCAAAAAATCAAATTAAATTGGGGACTGGTCGAAATGATAAGAAACGTTTCAGATTATTTATATATTTTACGAGGGAATGCTATAATGGAAGTCCATGCAAAAAAATCATCTTAAAATTAGGTTCTATGAAACATTTTGAAATGCATTTTCGGTCAAAAAATCATAGTATATTATACACTAGTTTATACTAGTTTCGGTCAAAAAATGAAATTAAATCGAGCACTGCTCGAAATGATATGAAACTTTTCAGATCATTTATATATTTTACGAGTGAAAGTTATAATGAAAGTCCTTGCAAAAAATAATCTAAAAACTAGATTCTATACAACTTTTCGAAATGCAAGTTTCGGACAAAAAATAATATTATACACTAGTTTATACTAGTTTCGATTAAAAAAATCAAATAAAATTGAGGACTGCTCGAAATGATACGAAACTATTTAGATTATTTATAGATTTTACGAGGGAAGGTTATGATGGAAGTGTATGCAAAAAATCTTCTAAAAATTAGATTCTTTGAAACTTTACGAAATGCAAGTTCGGTCAAAAAATCATAAATATTATACACTAGTTTACAATAGTTTTGGTCAAAAAGTCAAATTAAATCGAGGATTGTTCCAAATGATACGAAACTTTTCAGATCATTTATATATGTTACAAGAAAATGTTACGATGGAAGTCCATGTAAAAAATCATCTGAAAATTCGCTTCTAAAAACTTTTCAAAATGCAAGTTTTGGTCAAAAAATCATAGTATTTTATACACTAGTTTATACTAGTTTCGGTCAAAATATCAATATAAATCGAGGACTGCTCGATATGATATGAAACTTTTTAGATTATTTATATATTTTAAGAGGGAAGGTTATGATGGAAGTCCATGCAAAAAAATCATTTGAAAATTCGCTTCTATAAACTTTTCAAAATGCAAGTTTCGGTCAAAAAATCATAGTATATTATACACTAGTTTATACTAGTTTCGGTCAAAATATCAAATTAAATCTAGGACTGCTCGATATGATACGAAACTTTTCAGATCATTTATATATTTTACGAGGGAAGGTTATGATGGAAGTCCATGCAAAAAATCATCTGAAAATTAGCTTCTATTATAGTTTTCAAAGTGCAAGTATCGGTTAAAAAACATAGTATATTATACACTAGTTTCTACTAGTTACGGGAAAAAAATTAAATTAAATTGAGGACTGGTCGAAATAATAAGAAAATTTTCAGATTATTTATATATTTTACGAGGGAATGTTATGATGGAAGTCCATGCAAAAAAATCATTTGAATATTAGGTTTTATGAAACATTTTGAAATGCATGTTTCGGTCAAAAAATCACAGTATATTATACACTAGTTTATACTAGTTTCGGTCAAAAAATGAAATTAAATCGAGGACTGCTCGAAATGATACGAAACTTTTCAGATCATTTATATATTTTACGAGTGAAAGTTATAATGGAAGTCCTTGCAAAAAATAATCTAAAAATTAGATTCTATAAAACTTTTCGAAATGCAAGTTTCGGTCAAAAAATAATATTATACATTAGTTTATACTACTTTCAATTTAAAAAATCAAATTAAATCAAGGACTGCTCGAAATGATACGAAACTATTCAGATCATTTATATATTTTACGAGGGAAGGTTATGATGGAAGTTCATGCAAAAAATCATCTGAAAATTAGCTTCTATTATAGTTTTCAAAGTGCAAGTATCGGTTAAAAAACATAGTATATTATACACTAGTTTCTACTAGTTACGGGAAAAAAATAAAATTAAATTGAGGACTGGTCGAAATAATAAGAAAATTTTCAGATTATTTATATATTTTACGAGGGAATGCTATGATGGAAGTCCATGCAAAAAAATCATTTGAATATTAGGTTCTATGAAACATTTTGAAATGCATGTTTCGGTCAAAAAATCACAGTATATTATACACTAGTTTATACTAGTTTCGGTCAAAAAATGAAATTAAATCGAGGACTGCTCGAAATGATACGAAACTTTTCAGATCATTTATATATTTTACGAGTGAAAGTTATAATGGAAGTCCTTGCAAAAAATAATCTAAAAATTAGATTCTATAAAACTTTTCGAAATGAAAGTTTCGGTCAAAAAATAATATTATACATTAGTTTATACTACTTTCGATTTAAAAAATCAAATTAAATCAAGGACTGCTTGAAATGATACGAAACTATTCAGATCATTTATATATTTTACGAGGGAAGGTTATGATGGAAGTGTATGCAAAAATTCTTCTAAAAATTAGATTCTATGAAACTTTACGAAATGCAAGTTTCGGTCAAAAAAACATAAATATCATACACTAGTTTATACTAGTTTTGGTCAAAAAGTCAAATTAAATCGAGGATTATTCCAAATGATACGAAACTTTTCAGATCATTTATATATGTTACAAGAAAAGGTTACGATGGAAGTCAATGCAGAAAATCATCTGAAAATTCGCTTCTATAAAACTTTTCAAAATGCAAGGTTTGGTCTAAAAATCATAGTATATTATACACTAGTTTATACTAGTTTCGGTCAAAATATCAAAATAAATCGAGGATTGCTCGATATGATACGAAACTTCTTAAATTATTTATATATTTTAAGAGGGAAGGTTATGATGGAAGTCCATGCAAAAAATCATCTGAAAATTAGCTTATATTAAACTTTTCAAAATGCAAGTTTCGGTCAAAAAAACATAGTATATTATACACTAGTTTCTACTAGTTTCGGAAAAAAAATCAAATTAAATTGAGGACTGGTCGAAATGATATGAAACTTTTCAGATGATTTATATATTTTACGAGGGAAGACTGTGATGGAAGTCCATGCAAAAAATTATTTGAAAATTAGGTTCTATGAAACATTTTGAAATGCAAGTTTCGGTCAAAAAATCATAGTATATTATACACTAGTTTATACCAGTTTGAGTCAAAAAATCCAATTAAATCGAGGACTGCTCGAAATGATACGAAACTTTTCATATCATTTATATATTTTACAAGGGAAAGTTATAATGGAAGTTCATGCAAATAATAATCTAAAAATTAGATTCTATAAAGCTTTTCGAAATGCAAGTCTCGGTCAAAAAATCATAGTATATTATACACTGGTTTATACTAGTTTCGATCAAAAAAATCAAATTAAATCAAAGACTACTCGAAATGATACGAAACTATTCAGATCATTTATATATTTTACGAGGGAAGGTTATGATGGAAGTCCAGGCAAAAAATCTTCTAAAAATTAGATTCTATGAAACTTTACGAAATGCAAGTTTCAGTCAAAAAATCATAAATATTATACACTAGTTTATACTAGTTTTGGTCAAAAAGTCAAATTAAATCGAGGATTGTTCCAAATGATACGAAACTTTTCAAATCATTTATATATGTTACAAGAAAAGGTTACGATGGAAGTCCATGCAAAAAATCATCTGAAAATTAGCTTCTATAAAAATTTTCAAACTGCAAGTTTCAGTCAAAAAATCATAGTATATTATACACTACTTTCTACTAGTTTCGGGAAAAAAAATCAAATTAAATTGAGGACTGGTCAAAATGATATGAAACTTTTCAAATTATTTATATATTTTACGAGGGAAGGCTATGATGGAAGTCCATGCAAAAAATTATCTGAAAATTAGGTTCTATGAAACATTTTGAAATGCAAGTTTCGGTCAAAAAATCATAGTATATTATAAACTAGTTTATACCAGTTTCGTTCAAAAAATCAAATTAAATCGAGGACTGCTCGAAATGATACGAAAGTTTTTAGATCATTTATATATTTTACGAGGGAAAGTTATAATGGAAGTCCATGTAAAAAATCATCTAAAAATTAGATTCTATAAAACTTTTCGAAATTTAAGTTTCGGTCAAAAAATCATAGAATATTATACACTAGTTTATACTAGTTTCGGTCAAAAAAATCAAATTAAATTGCGGACTGTTTGAAATGTTACGAAACTTATCAGATCATTTCTATATTTTATGAGTGAAGCTTATGATGGAAGTCCATGCAAAAAATCATCTGAAAAATTAGATTCTATGAATCTTTTCGAAATGTAATTTCGGTCAAAAAATCATACTATATTACACACTAGTTTATACTAGTTTCGGGTAAAAAGTCAAATTAAAATCAAGGAATATTTTAAATGATTCGAAAATTTTCATATCATTTATATATTTAAGAGGGAAGGTTATGATGGAAGTCCATGCAAAAAATCATTTGAAAATTAAAATCTCTTCAAATGAATTTTTGCATGGACTTCCATCATAATCTTCCCTCGTAAAATATAGAAATGATCTGAAATTTTTTGTATCATTTCGAGCAATCCTCAATTTAATTTGACTTTTTAACCGGAACTAGTATAAATTAGTGTATAATATACTATGATTTTTTGACCAAAACTTGCATTTCAAAAAGTTTAATAAAACCTAATTTTTATATGGTCAAAAAATCATAGTATATTATACACTAGTTTATACTAGTTTAGGTCAAAAAAATTAAATTAAATCGAGGACTGGTCGAAATGATACGGAACTTTTCAGATCTTTTATATATTTTACGAGGGAAGGTTATGGTGGAAGTCCATGCAAAAAATCATCTAAAAGTTAGATTCTATGAAACTTTACGAAATGCAAGTTTCAGTCAAAAAATCATAAATATTATACACTAGTTTATATGAGTTTTGGTCAAAAAGTCAAATTAAATCGATGATTGTTCCAGATGATACGAAACTTTTCAGATCATTTATATATGTTACAAGAAAAGATTATGATGAAAGTTCATGCAAAAAAATCATCTGAAAATTAGCTTATATAAAACTTTTCAAAATGCAAGTTTTGGTCAAAAAATTATAGTATTATACACTAGTTTATACTAGTTTCGGTCAAAATATCAAATTAAATTGAGGACTGTTCGATATGATACGAAACTTTTTAGATTATTTATATATTTTAAGAGGGAAGGTTATGATGGAAGTCCATGCAAAAAATCATCTGAAAATTAGCTTCTATTAAACATTTCAAAATGCATGTTTCGGTCAAAAAACATAGTATATTATACACTAGTTTCTACTAGTTTTGGTCAAAAAATCAAATTAAATCGAAGATTGCTCGAAATGATACGAAACATTTCAGATCATTTATATATTTTACGAGAGAAGGTTATGATGGAAGTTCATGCAAAAAATCATCTAAAAATTAGATTCTATGAAACTTTTCAAAATGCAAGTTTCGGTCAAAAAATCATAATATATTATACACTAGTTTATATTAGTTTCGGTCAAAAAAATCAAATTAAATCGATGACTGCTCGAAATGATATGAAACTTTTCAGATCATTTATATATTTTACGAGGAAAGGTTATGATGGAAGTCTATGCAAAAAAATCATCTAAAAATTAGATTCTATGAAAATTTACGAAATACAAGTTTCGGCCAAAAAATCATAGTATATTATACACTAGTTTTTACTAGTTTCGGTCAAAAAAGTTAAATTAATCGAGGACTGTTCGAAATTAGATGAAGACACATCTCTTAGTTGCAATTTGATAAGAAGGCAAAGATGATTTTCAAGATTAAAGCATCACGTTCAAGACTTAGATTTCAAGAAGATGTTTCATGAAGGTATATTAACAATTATACACAAACATTAAAGTCTTAGATGCTCAATCAAGAACTAACATCATTGCATAAGTTTTTCTTAACCTTGGCATGTTTCAAATTTGCATTTTTCAAATTTAAGGATATGTAAATTGATTTACATTCATATGCAATCGATTTACATCTGCTGTTTTAAATCTTTTTTCACTTTTTAACTAGGTGCAATCGATTTACATCATGATGCAATCGATTGCATGCTGCAAAATTTTGAAAAATTGGTTAACGTTGGCATGTGCAATCGATTTGCATTATAGTGCAATCGATTACAACCTGTACAGATTTGAAAAACCATTATTTTTCATAACACCTCTTCATTATCTTTTCATGGAACCTTTTCACGATGCATTGACATTTGTTCATAAAATTTTTGCTGTTATTACATTGTTTCATAAGGGTGTTATGTGCATATAAATTCTAAACTTTTTCAAATCATTTTTCATCTCTTTCAAAAATATTTTCATAGTAAAAAATTCACAAAAACTCTTAAACTTTCATAACAAGAATTTGTCTGCATTACTTCATATCATATAATCAGAAAATTCTTGAGCTATCTAATACTTTATGTCATTGTGAATTATTGTTGGTGAAAGAGAAGATCAATTGTTATATTGATAAAGAATCAAAGCTTCAACTTTCTATCTTATAAAACTTCAGAATTATTGTTTTTCTTGTTATTCGGATTGTGGATATAAGAAGTCTTTTATTGAGAGGATTATTCTCAATAGGACTTAGTGGAAAATTCCAAGAGGATTGATCTTGGTGAGTATAGTTTAGTGACTTGTATAGAAAGACTAGGAAGAGTCTTGTATTGTCCAAAACTATAGTAAATTCTCTTTCGTGTTGAAAGGGGAGTGAAGTACTCTCGGATTGTGAGGGGAACCACTATATATCGCCGTGTCCATTTTACTTTTCCGTTTTACCGCCTTTTAACTTAGAACAATAATAAAAAATTATTCAACCATCGATAAAATTCCGAAAAAATATCTAAGAACCTAATTCACCCCCTCTTAGGCGCACTCGTATACTTACAGGAAGGTTGTGATGGAAGTCCATGCAAAAAATCATCTAAAAATTAGATTCTATAAAACTTTTCGAAATCCAAGTTTTGGTCAAAAAACATAGTATATTATACACTAGTTTATACTAGTTTTGGTCAAACCATTTGGCGAATGAAAACAAATTGTTTTTTTAAGGTGTACACGCTTTCGCCAATTGAGATGGCGAATGAGCGTGTTTTTAATTTTTTTTATTTACTTTGCATGCATTCGCCAATTGAGTTGACGAATGAGTGTGATATATTTTTTATTTACTTGCATACATTTGCCTATAGAGTTGGCTAATTAATACATTTTTTATTTTATTTTGCATGCATTCGCCATATGAATTGGCGAATCAATGCTTTTGGGAAAAAAAATTGAATTGCACCCTTTCACCATATGAATTGACTAATCTTAAGAAATTTTACATGCATTCGTCATTCCAATTAACAAATGCAATTCAAATTACATTATTTTAGTAATTATACAAAATACTAAATTATTTCGGTATTATTATTAATAAACTACGTTATTTTAAAAAAAAAAATCTCAGAACTCCTCTTCTTAACATTTGTTTCAATCTATTCTCCAATGTTTACCCTTTTGAATCAAAAGAAAATGGCATCTTATTTAAAAGAAAAACATATTATACCACTCTTATAAACATAAAAACTTGCACACCTTCCTATCTTAGAACTAGAACCTCTCTTCCACCGCACCACTACCCTCACTACTTCCCATACCTTCTTTCTCCCTCCATCATTAATCTAATGTGGAGTAACAAATCAAGAACAATGCATCATCAGCAGCATCCACTATGCACACGCACGCACCAGATCGGCTCCTTGCTCCTAGTTGCCGCCACCTTCTTCCTCACAAGACTCTTGGACGCTCCTTGCAACCTCTCCTCCACCGCGTCGCAACAGAAAATCCTCGGCCTCCACCAGTTACTGGAAGCGCAAGAAATTTCGCTCAAGATCTATGTCTATGATGTCAATGAAATCGATGGATTGAACGAACTTTTGCAAGGAAGAGACGGTAAGATCACGCCGGAAGCTTGCTTGAAAGGACAGTGGGGTAGTCAGGTATTTCACCCGCACCAAACCTCCATAAACATAGAACACAAGACGCATAGACATCGGTTATAATTTGTGAAAATGACAGTGATTGAATCTAACTGCATTTGAATATAATTGTGAATGCGTCATGTTAATTTCAATATTTTGCGAATGCTATATAGGTTGCAACCATTGTTATTGGGAAAATAGCTGTCAAATGTAGTTGATACAGTCTGTTGGATGTAGTCTGAATTGTGATTGCAGTTGTGGAGATATAGGTTGATGTTGTATTTTGGGATGATTTTTGAAATTTTGCTAATTAGTACTTTTGTAGGTGAAAATACACAAGTTACTTTTAGAATCAAAATTCAGGACAAAAAAGAAGGAGGAAGCGGATTTGTTTTTTGTTCCATCGTATGTGAAATGTGCGCGGATGATGGGTGGACTTAACGACAAAGAAATTAATCTAACTTATGTTAAAGTAAGAAGTTTTTTTGTTTCTTCTATTGGAATTGGGTTGATATTGATTATGTTTTAAATGAATCTTAGGAATTACTTAGCTGGAATTCTCTGTCTGTGTTGATATTAGGTTATTAGCCAAATGCCCTATTTTCGGTTATCTGGAGGCAGGAATCATATATTTGTTTTCCCGAGGTAATAATGTTGGTAATGATTTTATTTTTGTATTGTGAGTAGCTTGTGGCCGTCGTGTTTAATAGGTTAATACAGATATGAATGTTCATGTTTTTTTTCAGTGGAGCTGGAGCTCACTTGTTCAAGTCTTGGGCAACATATTTAAATCGCTCCATTATTCTTACCCCTGAGGTGAACTTTTACTTTTCATCATACTGTTATAAGTTTTATCAAAGGTTATGGTTGCTGGCTTGATGAAAAACATGGAAAGTGGCTAGTTATGCTGTAATCATAGTTGTCGATATCAGAAATCTAGTTGTTCTGGTTGCAATTCTGGTTTTGGACCACAGTTTAAATTGTTGGTTTTGTGTGTTTACCAGAAACACTGAAATGGAAATTGTAAACCAACTCCGTGTTAACGTCTTTAATAATTTAGGAGATGGAATTATGTAAGATTTGAAACAAGCTGAAGAAAAAGTATCTGATGGAATGCATGTGAAACAGACGGATATAACAATGAGGGAATAGTTTAAAATACCTTAAACTTCATTTTCACAATGTTGATTTTCATTTAGATTTGTCCTTCCTTTTCATTGCACTAGGGAAAAAAGTTAAAAAGTTTCCATTAACTCAGTACTCTTTTGATTTAATGACTATAACATTCATCTGTCCTGGCTTCGGAATCAAGTTGGAATGCCGTGTTAGTTATTACAGTAGTCATTGGTATTTAGTTAAGATAGGGCCTTGTAAAAAAAAGCTGATGCAATAGCTCTGTTGTCAATAGCGGTCTGTAGCGCCACTATAGCGGTGGAGCAGATCAGATGATGTCTGCCACCATACGCCTTGTAGCGTCGAAGGTGGGTTTAAAATCAAGGCATAGAAGCCAGAGGGAGTTAGATGATTGATAAGTTAGTTCAAATCAAGGCATACACCTTGTAAGCCAAGTTCTTTGATCCTAGGAAGACACTGTTTCTCATTCTTGCTCTTAATCATGAATTCCCATTGTTCAAAACTTGGATACACAGTACAATTTCTTTATATTTCTTTGTAATTCATATCTATATTCTGAACTACAATATCACCGATATTAGAGCTCCCCAAATACCCAGAGCTGTTTGTTGTCTGTTCAAGAAAGGAGAAGGAAATGCTTTAAGACTTATTGAGAGTGCTAGCCAGCTTAAGTTGGGTTCAAGGAGGAACATACAGAGATTCTTGTATTTGAAGGAGATCTTAGGGAGGATGATGGAGGATTTGCAATCATGGAAGGTTACTGTTATCCAATTCCCATCATATAGATTATTTGCTGCTTGAGTGAACTACTACTACCCCAAGTTGGCAACCAGCTCACAAGCCTTTTATAAGGAATTAAATAGTGAAAGGGCCAACAGGCAGGGAGCTAATCTTTCTATTGTTTTCGGAGTGGAGAAGGGACCCAAAAGGATCCATCACATTTATGGATAGGCAAAATATTAACTTGTTGTATTGGATGCTGGTCTATTTCCCAGCATAAGAGTTCATAAATATAAGATGTGGAATGATGTAACTGTTCAGGCCAGTAGCTGTTGCTGGACTGAAAAATGGATGCAGGGTATTATTTCACATTGAATAGCCAAAGCCCCTGAAGGATTCACCTTTATGTATGAGAGTAGTCAGGGAAAGACTTGTTTATTCAACAAGGGAGGGCTTTTGCCTGGTAGAGTTAAGCTCTGTTCCATCATAATCAAGCAATTTAAGACAATGGTTGAGATATTGAATGCAGAAATGGATGAATTTTAGCAAAATTGTGAGGTAAAATGATGGACAACAACATCAAACTAAATATAACTCAACTGCTCAACAAATTAATGTTTACACTTCAAGCATAGATTGGTGTTTACACTTCTAACAACAGGACCCAGGTGGGAGTTTTATGGCCATGCCAGTTTTGGATTTTTGTGCAAAACCTATAGGCTCTTTAGTTCTTGGACAAGATACCAATGTGTCTCATTTTTACTCTTTTCACCCGGAATACCCATTGATTTGGAGATGGAGAAGTATATTCAACAGAATTTTCTTATTCTCTTTCTCATTATAAGCTGATCGCTATATTCTGAACAAGCTGATCTACCGATGTAGTACTTACTAGGTTGTTTTATCAATGGGCCAACAGTTGATTTTGGTTTCCTAGGTGGCCAGATGCGTCCTTAGAAATGACTCATACTTCTCTCTTATCTGCTATAGCATTGCATTAAAACACAGTCCTCTGTACTTGCGGAGGCTATTAGTGTTTGAGAATGAAGAGAAACTGGAAGGACTTTAAACTGTTTCTTAGTTTGAGTTATTAGAGAATCCACATATAATACAAGATTTGTAGAGACTCTGACTGAAGCCTAAGCTGTAACTTACTCCTAATAGCTTTTAACAGAACAGATGCTACAACCAAAGACTGCATAAACTCTATCGATCTACAGAAACTAAACACTAGTTCATACTTATACATATAAAACTAGATTCGTTGCTTAAAAATTGATGTTCCGTACTAATATGAGAAAATGATCCTCTTAAGTGAAAAATTGGTATGCAGAATGAACAGTAATGTTGGTATAACTGTTCTGGTGAATTATAAAAACTTGATATTCCCAAAACCTTTATTCTTGGCTAAAATCTAAATTATGCTTTTAGTCGTTATCTTTATTTTAAGTTTCAATTTGGTCTCCTTTTTCTTTTCTTTTCTGAAATGGTCCTTTGTTTTGCAAAGGTGTACCGATGTGGTCCTTTCCATTTAAATTGTGGTATGATGAGGACCGCTTTGGTATAACACTTACTAAATAAAGGGCCGTGTTGCAGCAGGAAAAAAAATCATATTGGTATAACACTTTGTAAATTAGAGGCTGTATTGGTGTAACTTTGAAAAAAAGACACTGTTTCTGAATAAAAATAAAAGAGGAAAACTTGAAACCTAAAATGAAGATAAGGGATCAAAAGTACACGTTTATTGTTTTATTCCTCCAAACTGTTCCTTCATATTTTTTAGTTGAAAAATCTCTATATTCTTATAGCTTAAAAATATTGGAGCTCGGGTCATCCAAGAACATAATGGTTAAATGCATGAGGTTGTCATGAAAGGTTATCTGTTCTTAAAGTTTGTTTGTTGGCTATTTAATGTAGGGGGACCGCACTGATAAGAGAGATACTAGTGCCTTTAATACATGGAAAGATATAATCATTCCAGGTAATGTCGAAGATGGTATGACCAAGGCTGGGTCTACCATAGTCCAGCCTTTGCCTCTGTCTAAGCGGAAATACTTGGCAAATTATTTAGGACGTGCTCAAGGAAAAGCTGGGCGTCTTCAGCTAATAGAACTTTCAAAACAATTTCCAGAGAAGGTATGTCATCTTCAATAGTGACTGGTTGGTTCTATGAGTGAAATTTTCTTATCAGTAGAATACTGTCTTTCAGGATTGTTTTAATTTGAGTTCTACAAAATGAAAATTTCACGTACATTCAGAACGTAAAAATCAATCAATCTGATAGCTGATAGATAGTCATCTTCATTTACTTGGTCATAGTTTAGTTCAGAAGTGAAAATGGAACTGAACCAGAAACCAGTTTGGTCAAACTGAACTGTTTCTGATACACCCCCGAACCGTTCACACTGGAACTTTAGTTCAGTGGACCTGTTTTTAAATTGTTGAGCCAAACTGTTTTATGAAATGATTTTCCAAACTGCTCTGAACTGATTTTATGAAGTGGTTAAAACTAGTTCAAAGACTGTTTTTATCAACTAGCCTCTACAGCATATATATCAATTAAAAGTTGACAAATCATATCACAATTCAATATCAAAATAAATTTATATGAATATTTGAAATTCAGAAGACTAGCACCAGTGTTATCGAATATCAGCCATAGCGGATATCAGTGGTGGTTTTTAGGTCGTCGCAATGGTAAATATTGGCCGATATTGTGGGTGTTTCTGCCATAATCCGCTATGATGGTGTGGATTTTGGCTCTCCACCATCTGCCATCGACAACACTGACTAGAACTTGATTCTGTTCAAATGAAATTGCTATCAGCCAACATAAAGTGTAGTCCTCAGAAAATATTATTTTAATTGCATGAAATTGTTTAGATTGGGATAATATATAAAAAATGAACAAAACCTGTCGTAGCTTAATCCGGTTCTGTTCTGTCCGTATTACTGGTCAATAAGCATTATGCTCACCAAGACACACTATTTATAAAATGCAAACAGGATGCTGAAGATAACAATACCAACATATAGCAAAAAATAAATAAATATTATTACAGGGCACCCCAGGACACAAGGCTTCAACTTGTGGTAACAATATTTCAGTTAGTTGAATTCAAATTTATGAGTTAAAGGATCATTCATGATAAAAAGGGAGGCTCTGCAAAAGGACCATATAAAAATAAAGATATCCTATAAGCTATGCAAAAACTTCCCAATCCTTTTTCATAAATCCGAGATGATTTATTCTACATGCCCCAACTACAATTATATTATCAGGACTTCCCATCATCCTGAATCTTGTAAAAGTAGTCTGATTTATCAAATTCCTATTATAACACATAACAAAGTGTGGTGACTAAAGACTATTATGAATTTATGAATACAAAAACAAATTCCAGTGAAATAGAAAAACATCGGTACTGCTATCACTAGCATTAAAGAATGAATGTAGTGCTTAACGTGAAGCATAGACTTACATTGTGCACTGAGTTTCAAAACAATAGAGAGATCCTTACAAGAAATACTTGGTCAAGTACATGACTATGAAAAACAGCTACATATCCATGAGATTATTGTGATTCAACTTTTTTTGACCAATTATTTTGATAGAATTTAAGTTATATAATAAACCTAAATGTTAAATCTATGATTGGCAAGTCTGCGAGAGCTTACTAAATCCAACAAAAACAATGAAGTACAATCTTTGTAACTAGAAAATCAGGAAGCAATGGGAACCCAATTTTGATTATTAAGGATGTAGAAACTTTGGTTTATTTGGATATCTATAGACCTAATTACACGGTCAATCGTTTGGTAATTTGGTTTCCATTAGTTGCAAAATTCTGTACTTTCTTTATATTACATGTTAATGTTAGTAATTTTGTTCAAATATTTCCTCGCAATTTCTTCTGCCATTGTTTTTAAATGGAGTGTTCAGAATATTGTGCTTTTTCAAGCTAGGATTAGTCTTTATGATCATACATTTTTTTATGAAGCATATATTGATGGTATAAACAGTTGGAATGTCCAGATTTGAAATTCAGTGGAGGTGAAAAGCTGGGAAGGAAAGATTATTTTGAACACTTGCGCAATTCCAAGTTTTGCCTCGCCCCGCGTGGGGAGTCATCATGGACCCTTCGATTTTACGAGTCTTTCTTTGTGGTATGTTTATCCCCTCACTCTTTTTTCTTTTCCATATAAACGTGCTTAAACAAGAATAGATAACCATGTATTTCCATTTGAAAGGAATGTGTTCCAGTTATATTATCAGATCAAATAGAATTGCCATTCCAGAATGTCATCGATTACAGTCAGATCTCAATAAAGTGGCCATCCAGTCGAATAGGTCCTGAACTATTGCAATATTTGGAATCCATTCCAGGTCATTATTCTCGACAATTTACCTCTCAGTTTCACTAACCATACCCCTCTTCCTCTTTTTAACCTTTGAATATATTTTCATTTATCTGTGCAGATGAAGACATAGAAGCAATAATAGCTCGCGGTCGACAAGTTAGGTGCATGTGGGTCTACGCTTCCGATTCAGAACCCTGTTCTGCAATGCGTGGAATCATGTGGGAACTGCAGAGGAAAGTAAGACAGTTTCACCAATCAGCTGAAACATTTTGGTTGCATAATGGATCGATTGTAAACAGAAACTTGGTTGAATTTTCTAAATGGAAACTCCCTGTACCTTTGCCTTGATAAGCTTGGCATATAGTTTTACTTGTATAAAGTATTTTTGTTTTGTTGCTATTATTTCTAGTCTTGATTCTTTACAGGAATATCTTAGTTCATCATTGTCGTTTAGTAATCTGTCTATATAGTATATATAAAACAGAATACCTTTTCATTGATTAATATGCATATCATCTCAAGTCTTTACAAAGATTTGTTTGTTTTTTCTCTGCTGAATAATTTTCCCCAACATGTTGCTCTAAGTTGAAAGTTTAATTTCTCTTGCCTGTTGGCAGGGATATCATAGATTATTGAACACAACCAAGTACACCATCCAAGTCTCACGTTATATTTATTAATCTGATATATTTTTAAATATTTTATCGAACTAATAAACAAATGCAATTAGATTTTATTTTGAAATAACAATTATAAATTTTCGTTGTCTATGGTGATAATCCTACTAATATTATTGCACGTGAATTCAACATGAAAAACAGATACTTATTTTGGTGCATAAGAATCTTCCCATTTTTGTTCATAAATTCCACCAGGTGAAAAAACTAGGGCTAGACAACCGGTCGGGCCGGTTCGGTTTCGGGCCTAAAACCACAAACCGGCCCAACCCTCGGTTCAGAAATATAGACCCAATTTCGGCCGGTTCCACTATCGGTTTTCTCGGTTTCGATTATTTTAGGATTTGTTTTTAAAACTCGGTTTTTTTCAATTTTGGAAATTCATTCAATTTTTTTCACATTTAGCTAATTTCGTTCCAGTTTTAAAAATGATTGAATAGTGATACTTCTTTTTCTATAAAAATATAGTATTTAAACTATGTTAATAACAATGAATCAAAAATTCAACACTGAAACTAAAATTATAAATTTAAACTATGTTAATAACAATGAATCAAAAATTCAACACTGAAACTAAAATTATAAATTTAAACTATGTTAATAACAATGAATAAAAAATTCAACACTGAAACTAAAATTATAAAGCCAGATCTACAAATATATCCAAACATCAAAGTAATATTACATATAGAAATATGTAGGAGTATACAATAAGAGCCGGATCTTAAAAAATAAAGAATCTCATCAAGAAAATAAAGCAAAGTTTGTGAATGCTTGAGCTTCAACTTCAAATGCTTGAGCTTCAACTTTGTACACTAGAAGTTTGTGAATTGTGGTTGAATTTGTGAAGTTTCTGAGAGAGAAAGTAAAGAGGAAAATTAAACATTCTACCCCTACATTTATCTTCATATCCCTGCATAATTTCTAATATTCCAATTTTACCATTTTAATATTTATTTAATTATTCTTAACTTTTACCGCGAAGTCAGATTAAAAAAGAAAATTGTATCTCATACCTCTGTATTTATTCTCATACCCCTACGAATTAATTTTTCGGACAAAAATATCTCTGTATAAATATTAATAATTTCGTTAAAAAAAAATTGAAACTATATTTTGCTTCCAAAGAACCCAAACACAAGACATCCGGTTTGTAATTTAAAGCACATAAAAGCACCGGATAATACTGTCACAAGTGATTCGGTTTAAATTTTTTATAGCACCGAAAAACATGTGACAAAGTATTCCGATGTAACAAATGAACTCAGATACGTTTCATTTTTTTAATTATCTTATTTTACATAACAAAATTAATGTAATTATATATTTAATATAACTAAAAAAGATGCAATGAACTAAATATATAAAAAAAACTTTAATCAAAAAATAAATAAATTATAAAAAAAATTAATTTGTTTTATTTCTAAAAATAATTTATAAAAAAAATTATTCATTAATCACATAATAAGATTTTATTAAACAAAATCTCTATTTTGAAAACATATCTCATTATATTGTAATAAAATCTTTAATTCTTATTTTCTTTTAGTTTTTTATGCAGTTTTTTAATATTTTTTTCATATAAAAAAGATATTATAAACATTAATAATAAATTTTAATTAATAAAAAAATTAATTAATGAAAACAAACAGGATAATATGACAATAAGATTTTGGGATTTTGGTACATGAGAAGAACCGTATAACATGGAAATAAGTTATCCGGTGTGTAAATCACTTAAAAATACAAACCGGAACACTTATTCAATAGTTATCCGGCGTGTAAAATTGCGAACCAGATGTCTTGTGCTTGAGTTCTCCGAAAGCAAAAAGTAATTTCAATTTTTTTAACGAAATTATTGATATTTATGCGAGGATATTTTTGTCCGAAAAATTAATTCACAGGGATATGAGAATAAATGCAGGGGTATAGGATAAAATTTTCAGCAAAGAGTTTTTTACTTCCATTTGTGTTTGGTTTATATAGTATAAAAAGTGATCCTTTGGGCTTCAGAAACAAGACAGTGCAAGCACAATACAAATATTAGATAAAATAATTAAAATAATACTTCTAATACGGTCGAGTTTGGTTTTTTTAGGGATCAATTTCATCAACCGAACTGCCACTATCTACCATAAACTGGATGATTCACCCGTTTGACCCGAAGATCCGACTTTGACCCGACCGAACGAGTTCATATTGCATGGGTCGGTCGGATAATCACAAACGGTGGATTTTTGTCCACCCTTAGAAAAAACTAGTGACTGCAGCTAGCTGAAAAAATGTACTTGTTGGTTAGAGGGAAATAAGATAAAAACTGGGGGAGTACTCTCTACATCACATGGGATATCCCACCACCACATAGAAAAGTCACAACTCCTCTTATAATTCGAAGATATATCTTCAGACGTATTTTTTTAATATATTTTTCAGTGTAAATTGGTGTGTCATTCTTATTTTATCAAAATTAAATTCGGAGATACATCTCACTATCAATATTAGGATGAGTCTGGAGATACATGTTCGTAGAAACCCTTAATTCAAAATTCATCGAGTTTTACAAAGATACATCTCCGGACGCGCTTAATTCATATACCCGCGCGAGACTCTTCACATTTCTTCTTCATTAGATGCAAACTCACTAAACCCCATTTGAGCTCGTGAGCAAGTTTCTTCAAGTCTATTTTTAATGGTTCAACACTATTACTGCTTCATTACATTCATTCCCAAGTCATTTCATTCACTCCATTGAAGTTTTTCATCCAAAAGTCTCATTCGATAAATTTCTCATTTCATTTCTTTTTTTGAAATATGATGAATGTATTATTAGCTAAAATATGTTGTTTGAATGCATTAGGTAGTAGTTACATCGAAATAGGTAGTTGGTATATACATGCATTCCCATTTGGTTGGATTTTATGACATCAATATAGTTTGTCATTTCTGTAACTTGTGAGTTTATCGGGAGATGCATCTCTGAATTTTGTCTGAACTGATTTACGAAGATGTATCTTCGGATTTAGCCTGACTACATTTTGATGTGATTTTCTTGTTTTATTACAAGTACAATGGTTGAAAATAACTAGGACAAACTAAGGCATGATTGTGTGTCCTAACACGCCTTTTGTACGATGTGATAAGGTCAGGTCTATGAGGCCATGAGTCGATGCTACCTTGTTTGATGGTTCACAAGGTCGATGTTCACAACCATCTGCTTCTACTTTCCGAAGTCTCTTGTCTCTTGCATTTACTTGACCAGACCATGTGTCCATTGCTTATGTAGCCCCTAAAGTCCTTGAAGCCCTTGAAGCATACGAAGGCAATTAGGAGAAACCCAATGTTAATGTGAATACTCATGTAGGTAGTTATCAAGGCGGACCATTTGACACCTTCTTCCTTAATCTCTATGGAGACCATGTAACAAGACATGTTTGAGAAAGAGAGGTATAGTTATTTAATTTTGCATCATATATGTTTTATATTGATTTAATCGCAATTGATGATGATATATTTATATTTACAAGAGCATTCATGTTTCAAATCATGATCGAGCCAGTGAGATGATGGTTACTTATTTGGGAGTTGATCCAACTAAGGCTTAGAATGAGGTACAAGACACCAGATGTGCTCATGTTATATTTAAGTTCTTGGAAGACCTTTATAAATATCACATGCAGGTGGTTGTGGATGTCGAAGGTGATGATATACAAACTGAGTACCACATGCAGTTTGAAGTGTTACCTCTTGTTTCTTATTGACATGTCCATGTTTGTGGACTAAAGTGAAACCTACGTTGAAGTGGTCTACCTTAAATACTTCATCGACTTAACGACAGTTCACGAATATAACTATGGGGCGTATGTTTGGAAGGTGGATGGAGTTTGTCTTTGGAAAACAAAACAAATGGCAGGAAGCAACACGCTGCTACAGTAGTTTACTATTATAATATTTTCATAACTCTTATGTTACATTTGTTACTAATATTTTATTTAAACCATTTTTCGGTGTGGATCATATCTCACTTTCCTTGCATATTCGGGTGGGAACCCGAGCCTGACTACACTGAATACTATCAATATGCTTGCGCTTTTGTGTTGTATAGATGGAATTAGGCGATCAAGCCCTTCCGGTGTATCTTGATCATCGTGTAGCAGATGGCATTTCCTTTTGTCCATACGGCGGTCACCGCCAGACGCATCAGATGGACGTCATTTTGTTATACTCTAGATGGGTGGCTTGTGGGCCATGTATGATGCATTCATATATGTCCGAGAGAGTGATGTGCCAATTTGGTTATTTGAAGGTTATTCAGAGACACACCTCAGAGTATGCCCATGCCACCGTCCACTACAGAGATCTTAATGCCATACTTGAGGATTTCGATAGTCATATGGTACCAGAGAACTATCACAGGGTTCCGTCACATGGTTCTATAGGGTGTCCCATCCTATCATGACACTAGATGCTCATGGAAGATCACATATGCCATCTAATCAAAAGATAATAGAGGCTAGGGTTGACCACACCTAAGAAGTGTTGTCGATTTGTCAGTGTATTGTGAATATGGAGAGATCTAACATAAAAGTTGGACTTTTTTAGGAAGGTAGTCCCCATTTGTAGGGGTGGACAAATTTGAACTGGCTGATTGAAACTGACCGACCTGTTGTAGTTTTTGTGCAAATAGATTGGGTCAGGTAGGTGTCAGGTTGATTCAGTTATTTAATTTGGATAGTATAAGATTGCTTCAGTGGGTTTGGATGCTTATTTTAGACCCGATGAAAACTGAAACTGACAATCTTAATTAATATATTTTATTTTTTTATTACTATGTGTAACACGGTGGGAGAACTGACTTTTAGTTATGTTGCGGATAGCAAGAGTCGCCACCGACTTTTATTTTATCCAAAGGAAAGGCATAAAAGAACAGGAAAGACCTTATAAAAGATTTTTGGGTCCGGGGGGTAGGTTATGTAAAGGGAAGGTGTTAGCACCCTTTACATCCATGGTTATCCATGGGCTCTTAGTTACTTAGCTCACTTTGAATTGTTTTTTTGAAAATGTGAAGTGTGTGAATAGAAATTTTCATAAGAGTTTAATAATGATCCATGTACGGATGCGTAAAAAACTTGTGTTTGAAAATTGTTTGAAATTTGTGAAGTATTTGAATTTGTTTTGAAATAGTGAGCAAGTAACTATGAGGAACCTACCCTAAAGTTCAAGTCTTTCTGTTCTTTATCCTTTAAATGGTAAGATTATCCCTATTATTAAGGAATAGGTAGTCATTACCTTGGATGTAAAGGACATATGAGGGACATCTGTTTAATGAAGGCAACTGTGGGGTGTATTAAGCATTTTAGGAGGGACTGTCATCACTATTCGAAAGGGACTTGATCTTTATGAAAGGCAACCATTAGGGACTTGATGACTTTTCTTTTAAGGGACTTGCTTTATACACCCCACTTGACCTTATGATTAGGCAACATGGAGAGGCAACCCTAGAAAGTGAGATGGCGATTTAAAAATCGACTTACGTGTGTGAGTGTTTAATTTAATTTATCTTATAATTAAAGTGATCTAAATTTTATTTTAAATACAATACATGTTTACACTCCCTATTTTACTAACCATAGCAAGCAAATTAAATAATTTAAATATTTACAAAAATTTACATCCAGGAGCAGTTACAATAATTATAATAAACAATTAAAATAAATAGCAAATAAATAAATATAAATAATAAGCAAAAATAAATAAATAGGCAATAATAAATATAATAGGGGTTAGTAATAATAATAATAAAATAAGATTAGTGAAATAATAATAATAAGCATAATTAAAAAATAAATGGATTAGTAATAATATGATTAGTAATAATAACAATAATTAAAATAAATGGAATTAGCAAAAATATTATAAGAACATAATGAAAATAATAAACAAAAGATTAGATTTTTAATATAGACAATTATTTAGAAATAAGAGGAAATATGGACAATTAAATAATTACTATAACATTTTAATTTATGTACAAATTATTAAATTATTTTTAAACATATTACAAAATTAAATTATCATAGGTTCAATTATTTCTAAACACATATTAAAAATTATTTATATAATTTAGATCACAAACAAATTTTAAAAAATATTTACATAAGTTATAATTATATTTACAAAACTTAATTATATTAAATAAATATGTACATAATAATTATATTTATAAAATTTAATTATACTAAATATTATATTAAAAAAAAAACAAAATTAGGTTTTTAATAATTGTTTAGAGAAAAATAAATTAGGGTTTTATAAAGTTAGGGTTTGCTTAGAAAATATTTTTTAGGGTTTTATAATATAATATACAAAATTATTTTAGTAAATATATATATATATATTATAATTTAGATACATAACAAAATAAAATAATTTTTAAGTTTATGAAATAGATTTTTATAATTTTGAAAAGAATACATAATACATATACAATTATTTAGATATATAAAATATATACAAAACTAATATAATTTAGTAATAAAATATTTAAAACAATCAAAATACAAGAAAAAGAATGAAAACTTACTTGGCTGGGGTTTGAACCCAGGACGTTTTGCCTGCCAGCACCAAAACCCACCACCAGGCCAACCAAGCGCAGGTGATAATGGAATGAGTTGAATCAGTTTTATGCAATGCCTGGAAAAAATCAGAAAAATAATAGAAGCAAAAAGGCCTGGGGGAGGATTGAACCCAGGACCTTTCAACCAAACGCATGTGCACATTACCAACCAAGCTAGATGAGCGAACCTGTTAGTTATCCCACAACAATTGATAATATAATATAACTGCTAATTATATGGAAAAAATAAGAAAAAGGATGGCGCTGCCAAGTATCGAACACAGGCCATCAAGTTACAAACAAACGCCACTTTCCACTGGGACACATGCTCCTGTGTGACAAACAATCAGGATGAATACATAATATTTTAAATCAGAATTTCAAATATGAAATTCGCGCCAGAACGCCTTCATCTTCAACCTCAAATTCGTAGGGTTTCCTGCGAATTTTTCTGGGAAAATTCCTACGAATTTTCATGCAACTCAAACCTGCGAATCACATACATCCTCATACGAGTAAAATTTCTTCAAATTGAACCTGCAAACATGATCTATACAACAATTACAGTCCAAATATGAGTCCATTATCAATTTATATTAGGTATTCCATGAATCCCCAATTTTGAAGCTCTAACCCTAACAATGGCCGATTGCTATTTAGGTCACGAAACTCCAACTTCTTTGTCCAGAAACCTTCACAAGCTCAATACAAACATCATAAACCAAACAAAATTCATTGAGATACATTGAATTAGTGAAACCGAAAAAAATATGTTCAAGAACAAATAGAATTCGGATTATGCATTATGGAGTGATTTTGATGCATATGAGTGTTGGTTTTGCTTCAAGAAGGTCCAAGGAACATTGCTATGTTCTTATTTTACCTTAAAACACCTTGTATGGATGAATCCGAATATGAGGTTTTGGAGGATTTTTTAATTTGTGAAACTTACTTTTGGAGGCAGCCAATTCGTCCTTTTGTGATGGCAATGAGTTTAATACTTATAGGTGATTGATTTTAGGTCAAAAAATTGATTGGTTATGTGAAGAATTTGATATGAAAAGATCCATAATGATCATGCCTTAAAAATCAAATATTCATGTGTGAATGCTTGCTTTTTTTGGCCAAATCTCATGATTTCTTTCCTCTTCAATTCAAATCAATATTTAAGACTTTCTAGAAGCTTAATCTCAATCAAATCTTACATTTTCATATTTTATTTTTATTTAAAATGATTTTTAATGAATTAAATCAAAATAAATAAAAATAAAATAATAAAAATTCTGATTTTTAATGGTTTGGGTCGTGCATGAAGTCAATGTATGGATTGGGTCATCATTTGGCAAGCCCATTTAGAAGAAATTGGTTTTAGACCTCCTTTTTCATCATAAACCAACTCAAAATTTCCCAACTTTGCAAGGGCACATATCCTTAAATTTTAATGCTATGAGGGTGTTCTTGGACATTTTGGAAAGCTTGAAGAGTCCTCTAACCAACCCCACTGGTTTCATGTCCATATCATTTACCAATCTCAAGTTATGCCCTTTTGAAGTTGTTGACTTTTTGTTGACTTTCAAAAGGACCTATAATGTCTTAGCTCATACCTTCCAAATGAAGCATTTTTGGGCTTGGCTTGTGAGACACAAAGTTGTAGAGAATTCAATTTCATTAAAAATGAGATTTGGATGGAGACTTGGTGATGAAGTATGTGAAAGTTATGGCTAGTCAAAGTTCAGTTGACTTTTACTGATGAAACCCTAATTTAGAAACTCCTGATTCTTGATGATCTGGAATCTCCTTGATGAATCATGATCAACCCTTGATCAAATGATGAAATTTACTTCATATACTTGATGTTGGCAAAAAATCATGAAGTTTGACTTTGGTTTGACCACAGTTGACCTCAGTTTGACTTTTTAACTGCTTTGACTGATTTTGACTTATCTGATCATCTGACTGAGCAAACTTTTGAGAAAAGTCTTGAAACTTGTCATGGGGGTTTTTAAACACATATAAGATGTTATGAAGCTCACTTGAAGTCTTGGAAATCCATTTAGCCTGATTAAAGTCAAAACCCTAGTTTTGGATGCACTGCTTAGGAGGTGCATTGTCTGAGGGAATTGTCAACTCTTCTGACCAATTGTGAACTTTGTGAACCTTGTGAACCATCATAAAATGTCTTGTGGACCTCATGGGAGGTATTGTGAACCTTGTGAACCTTGTGAACCTCATAAAGTGACTTGTAGACTTCCTGAACCTCATGGAAGGTCTTGAAAGCATTGTGAATCTTGTGAACCTTCATGAAGTAACTTGTAGACTTAAGGAACCTCATGAAAGGTCTTGGAAGCATTGGGAGGCTTGTGAACCTTGTGAACCTTCATGAAGTGACTTGTAGACTTCATGAACCTCATGAAAGGTATTGAAAGCATTGTGAATCTTGTGAACCTTGTGAACCTTCTTAGAACACAAAGTCTTGTATTGTGAGGGCAAATTTTGGGGTGCAACAGCTGCCCCTGTTCAATTTTCTGAAACCTGAGGGGTTAGATTGGTATATTTTCCAGTCGTGACCTGGAAGGTTGAAGGGGATTGAACACAAAAGCCCAAAAATTTGCACTCACCAGTGCAGAGAGTGATATTGATGGTTGATTGTATATACTTGAGTGGGCTTAAAGATGCCACTTGAAAGAACTGGAGATGGGCTTAGAGATGCCATCTAAAGAACTGGATGTGATGATAGCTTTGTGTTGATACTGGATCTCAGTACTAGGTCTTCGTATAGGCCGTCTCTGAATCGCTTATAATTTGAATTTGTTGAATAGACCAGTAGAAATAAATCTTTCGTGACGATTATCTCTTCTGGAAATATCTTGGATTAGGGAATAGATCTTTTTACAGACCGTTTGCCTACTCTCCAAGGTCAAAAGAACGTCAGGATTTGTTCTTCTGAAAAATATCTTGAACCAGGGAATGGATCTTTGTATAGACCGTTTTCCTGCTATTTAAGGGCTAATAGATTAAATCTTCTGAAAATATCTTGAACCAGGGAATGGATCTTTGTACAGACCGTTTGCCTGCTATTCAAAACCAGATAGATGAAATCTTCTGGAAATATCCTGGATTAGGGAATGGATCTTTGTACAGACCGTTTGCCTACTCTCCGAGGACAAAAGAGTGTCAGGATCAAGTCTCCTGAAAATATCCTGGATTAGGGAATGGATCTTTGTACAGACCGTTTGCCTACTCTCCGAGGAAATAGATTAAATCTTCTGAAAATATCTTGAACCAGGGAATGGATCTTTGTACAGACCGTTTGCCTGCTATTCAAGACCAGATAGATGAAATCTTCTGGAAATATCCTGGATTAGGGAATGGATCTTCTTACAGACCGTTTGCCTACTCTCCGAGGACATCTTGAGTGATGTATGGATCATCTCTGACCCGTTGTTAATTGTTGATATTGTTTTATCTGCATATAACTATCCTGCAAGGAGAATGTTAGTTTATGCAATATGTATGCATGCATAGTATGATGCACCTAAGTAAATGTATTATGTATCTACGGATATGCATGTTATGGTATGATGTAAATGATGTATGTAGGATATGATGCTGCCTGAAACGCCTGGATATCTTCGTATAACAACTGCTGGCCTGGGAAAATAAATCCCGATTCATTGTTGAAGAATATATTATACATAACCTTCCATATGCTGGGGATGGTAAGGTATAAATAACCTCCCGTCTGTTGGGGATAACAAGGTATAGATAACCTCCCGTACTTTGGGGATAGTAAGGTATAGATAACCTTCGTCTTCGTTTGATAGTAGGGCAGATATAACCTCCCGTCTTCGTTCGTCGTACCCTGATTGGAAAGTAAATTCCCGTATATCCGTATGAGGATAAAAGAGATGGATATAAGTTCCAGGGGAGATGAGACTTTATGAAGATGGATTCGTCCTACTGAGAGTTTGTAGCTGTTTTGTAGAGATGAACCGGCGAAGCTTCGTTGAAATCCTTCCCTAGTTCGTCCTTAATAAATACTATTACTGCATTTTCATGCATTTCTGGTAAACATCAATCATATTAAGCATACATGCATTTCTGGTAAACATCAATCATATTCAAAAGCATACATACATTCAAACACAACCAATGGACGTTTCGCTTATGTAAATAGGGTAAAAGTAAATCAGGATTCAAAATGGAATTTTATTTATATCAAAGAGTGACCTATACCTAGGTAAGTTTGTACAAGGAGACATAAACCCTAGTAAGAGGATTTTGTCATGAAGTTTTACAAAACAAAGAAAATCAGCTATGTGGGAAATAATCCTATTGAGTTTCAATTCTACTATTGCCATTATCTTCAAGTATCTCATCTTCTGCTGTCGAGACGGAAACGATTGGATTGAGCTTTATCTGTTCGAGCTTGAGTAAGTAGTACAACTGTTTGCAGTTTCACGGGTGATCCAAACGAGACATAGTCATACGCTTTAATCCCTAACTTTTGCCTGGATTGCCCTTTCAGGTTTTCAATCCACCGGGATACCCTTTTTTGCCCAAGCCGCCTTTTCAGGTTTTCGACTTGCCGGGTGTACATCTTTTTATATATATCCCTAATTTTTGCCCAAACCCTTTTGGTTTGCCGGGATGCCCTTATTTTTGCCTAGGCCAGTCAACCTAGCGGGTCTCTTTTCATGCGTAGTATTTTTTAACTATGTCTGCGTTTACAGGCTGTGGGAAGTCTTCACCATCCATAGTAGTGAGTATCATGGCACCTCCTGAGAACACTGTCTTGACTACAAATGGTCCTTCATATGTCGGAGTCCACTTGCCCCTAGGATCACCCTGTGGTAATATGATACGCTTGATTACCAAGTCACCAGCCTGATATACCTTTTGCTTAACCTTCTTATTAAAAGCTTTGATCATCCGTTTCTGGTACATCTGGCCATGACAAACTGCTGCTAACCTCTTCTCATCAATCAAATTTAACTGGTCCAGTCGAGTCTGAATCCACTCATCTTCATCCAAGCCTGCATCCTTCATAATTCTTAAGGAGGGAATCTGAACTTCAATGGGTAGAACTGCTTCCATACCATAGACTAAGGAGAATGGGTTGCCCCTGTTGAAGTACGTATTGTGGTACGATAACCATGAAGAGCAAATGGTAACATCTCATGCCAATCCTTGTAAGTAACCGTCATCTTCTGTACAATCTTCTTAATGTTCTTATTAGCAGCTTCAACTGCCCCATTCATCTTTGGACGATACGGAGAAGAGTTGTGATGCTTAATCTTGAACTGCGTGCAGAGATCAGTAATCATGGTGTTGTTCAGATTAGAGCCATTATCAGTAATAATCCTTTCGGGGATGCCATACCTACATATGAGATTATTCTTAATGAATCGAGCCACAACATTCTTGGTAACAGATGCAAATGAAGCTGCCTCCACCCACTTCGTGAAGTAATCAATAGCAACCAGGATGAAACGATGCCCATTAGAAGCAGTAGGTTTGATCTCACCAATCATATCAATTCCCCACATGGCAAAAGGCCAAGGAGCAGTCAACACATTCAATGGTGATGGAGGTACATGGACTTTATCAGCATAGATTTGACACTTGTGACATGTTCTGGAGTGTTGATAGCAATCAGCTTCCATAGTAGACCAATAGTAACCTGCTCTCAATATCTTCTTTGCCATAGTATGTCCACTAGAGTGAGTACCAAAGATTCCATCATGCATATCTTCCATAATCTCAGTTGCTTCCTTCTTGTCCACACAACGAAGCAAAGTTGAATCATGATTGCGCTTATACAAAATGCCATTACTCAAAAAGAACTTAGCAGAAAACCTTCTCAGAAACTTCCTATCTTTGACAGATGCCCCTTCAGGGAACTCCTGAGCTTCAAGATATCTTTTCACTTCATAGAACCAAGGTTTCTCCTCTTCCCCTTCTGTGTCAATCTTATTGCAGTATGCAGGCTTTTCAAATCTATCAATAGTAATCTTGGGAGCTTCATCATCCCAGCTGATCTCAAACATGGATGCCATGGTGGCTAATGCATCTGCCAACTGATTCTCTCTTCGAGGAATATGTCCAAAGGTAATCTCTTTGAAATGTGGGATCAAAGACAACACATGCTCTCTGTAAGGAATGAGGTTATCATGCTTGGTATCCCAATCTCCTTTGATCTGACTAATTACCAGAGCTGAATCTCCATACACATCAAGGAACTGAATCTTCATATCAATAACAGCTTTAATACCCAGGATACATGCCTCATACTCAGCCATGTTATTGGTACAATAGAAACAAAGTCTGGCAGTAATCGGGGTATGACAGCCTTCAGGGGAACTAATCACAACACCAACACCATTACCAAGTGCATTGGAGGCACCATAAAAAACCATAGTCCATCGGGATCCTTGTTCAGGTCCGTCATATTGTCCAGTTTCTTTGGTAATAATCATAATGTCTTCATCAGGGAATTCAAAACTCATTCACTGGTAATCATCCATTGCTTGATGAGCCAAATGATCAGCAACAACACTTCCTTTGATGGCCTTCTGAGTAGTATACTGTATGTCATATTCTGTCAAGATCATTTGCCATCTTGCAATTCTTCCGGAGAGAGCAGGTTTCTCAAATATGTACTTGATTGAATCCATCTTTGAAATCAACAAGGTAGTATGGGTCAACATATACTGTCTTAGTCGGCGAGCAGCCCATGCCAAAGCGCAGCAAGTTTTCTCGAGCAGTGAGTATCTTGTTTCACAGTCGGTAAACTTTTTGCTAAGGTAGTATATTGCCTGCTCTTTTCGACCAGACTCGTCATGTTGCCCCAATACACACCCCATTGAGTTGTCTAACACAGTTAAGTACATAATCAAGGGTCTTCCATCAACTGGTGGCATCAAAATTGGGACTCATCATTCCATTCCATCACCTGATCTTTCTTCAATAACTTGAAGATTGGCTCACAGATGGCAGTTAATTGGGAAATAAATCTTGCAATGTAGTTCAATCGTCCCAAGAAACCTCTAACTTCCTTCTCAGTACGGGGAGCTGGCATCTCTCGTATAGCTTTCACTTTTGCAGGATCTACTTCAATACCTTTTCCACTGACAATAAAACCCAGGAGCTTTCCAGATCTAACTCCAAAAGTACACTTGTTTGGGTTCAGTCTCAACTTGTATTTCTTCAATCTCTCAAACAACTTATGTAGATGATCAAGATGTTGCTCTTCATTCTGGGATCTGGCTATCATATCATCCACATATACCTCTATCTCATGGTGAATCATATCATGAAACAAAGCCACCATAGCACGCTGATATGTTGCCCCTGCATTCTTCAAACCAAATGGCATCACCTTATAACAGAAGGTGCCCCACTGTGTAACAAATGTTGTCTTCTCCATATCTTCAGGTGCCATCTTGATTTGATTGTAACCAGAGAAACCATCCATAAAAGAGAATACCTTATGCTGAGCAGTATTGTCTACCAGAACATCAATATGAGGAAGTGGGAAGTCATCTTTGGGGCTAGCCTTGTTCAAATCCCTGTAGTCTACACACATACGTACCTTACCATCTTTCTTAGGAACTGGTACCACATTTGCAACCCACTGAGGATAAGAAGTTACTGCTAAGAACCCTGCATCAAACTGTTTCATTACCTCTGCTTTGATCTTTTCTGACATTTCAGGACGCATACGACGAACCTTCTGCTTCTTTGGACGACAATCTTCTTTTACTGGTAAACGGTGAACCACAATGTTTGTATCCAACCCTGGCATATCTTCGTAAGACCAAGCAAAGATCTCTATATAGTCACGTAACATCTGAATCAACCTGCTCTTGACACTATCCTCTAAATCAGCCCCTATCTTGACCTCTTTCCTGTTTTCTTCAGTTCCCAAATTCACAACTTCGACTGGCTCTTCATGTGGCTGTATGGCTTTCTCTTCTTGTTGTAATAACCTAGCAAGCTCTACAGGTACTTCACAATCGTCCTCATTTTCGTCTTCAGTTTGATAGATCGGATTCTCGAAATTATAATTGGCAATAGTAGAACTGTTATCAACAGGATCCAGAGTGGATGAGGATCTGCATTTTAGTGATGTGGGTGTGTGTAAGAACACATAGCTGATAAAACAAAAATAAAAGAAGACAAGGAACGCAATATTTACAAAAACGAAACGTCCACTGATTTTATTGAATGAAGTATGCAAATGAAATGACAGCCCGTAACAAGCACACCATTGTGCCCCGGGTAAGGCACAAGGCTTAAGAGTTTTATTGTTCAAGAAATTACAAATTTAAAAGCAACAACACAGTAATAGTATTTACTCCTGACTAAAGGAGATAGGGATAACATCTTCAGCTTTCCAATTATTGAGTCCAGCACCCACAGTAGGAAAAATCCAAGCATCCAGATTGTAGCCTTCATCATAGTCTCCCACAGCATTGATCTGATCTTTCATAACCCCTTGATTGGTGATACGAACAGCACGAGCACGACGAACAACCTTCTGGGACTCTGCAGTGAAACCCAAACCAAATTTGTCAGACTTGTATGGGATATCAGGAAGCTGACCCCAAATAGTACAACCACCTTCATCCACCACAGCTCTAGCGTCATTGAGGGAGGCCATTGCCATTGTTGGAGGTACTTTGGTGATTACAGGAACTTTCTTGGCAACCGGAGGAGCTACATAATCATTAACAATCCAAGGAACCACTTCAAACGTCTGACACGGAGTTTCAATGTATTCACCTTCCATTTCCAGATACTTGAAGGTATTCACATGGCTGACAAAGTATTCTTCTTCTCCATAGACAGTAACAACCTTTCCTTCCACCGGATATCTCAACTTCTGATGTAATGTAGAGGTTACAGCACCTGCCCCATGGATCCAGGGACGACCAAGCAGACAAGAGTACGAAGGACGAATATCCATTACATAAAATGTAGCATTAAAAACCTGAGACCCAACTTTAATTGGGAGATCAATTTCCCCATGCACTACTCTTCTAGAACCATCAAAAGCCTTCACCACTATATTACTGGGCTTCAGCACAGCATCTTCGGGACTCAGCTTATTCAGGACTTCCTTGGGCAACACATTTAGAGAGGAACCATTGTCTATCAATACATGTGACAGGGTAGTGCCCCTGCATTCAATTGAAATATGCAAGGCCCTGTTATGATCCCTCTTGGCAGGGGTCAAATCAGCATCAGAAAATCCTAACCCATTATCATAGGTCAGGTGGGCAACACAATTCTCAAATTGGTCAACAGAAATTGCATTGGGTACATGAGCAGTCTTCAGAAACTTGATCAAGGCTTTTGCATGAGCTTCAGAACATAACAACAAGGATAACATGGAAATCTTTGAGGGAGTATGCCCCAACTGATCAACAATGTCATAATCACTCTTGCGAATGATTTTCAATACTTCTTCCATCTGCTTAGAGAGATCATCAGCAGCTGGCACATTAGTAGGTATAGGCTCAATAACAGGACCTTTGCCCCGAGTATCAGTGGTGGAAGTAGCAGCAGGAGTAACTGCGTTCTTGGAAGTAACTGGAGGAGAGAAAACTCTTCCACTACGTGTGATCTTACTGGATCCAGCAATATTGTCAACATCAACAGGCACATCAGCTAAGGGCTCTTGCTTAACACCATGGATGTAGACATCAGATCCATAATGCCAAGGCACAACTTTATCAGACGTATACGGAATAGGGCCAGGAGTAGTAATAACCACAGGAGCCACTCTGGCTTCAGCAACAACTTTCACAGGACCTTCAGCAGTAATTTTGATTGGACCCTGATGAGTGATTTTAATAGGACCTTGGGAAGTGATTCTTACTGGTACTCTGTCAACCATGTCAACCTCTTCAATCTTCTTACCTTGCGTAATATGATCCACCATACTCTCCACAGAAGGTGGTCTTCTTTCAAACACTATAGTATACTTATCCATGAGACGCTGAATTCCATCTCTCAATCTCCAGCAACTATCCGGCTTATAGGTACAATACAAACAATCTTCACGACAACCTGGAAAGAGCCCAGCCTGTACTAACTTTTTCTTGATAACAGACAATGGTGTGGTCAACTCCGCAACTGAATGGATATGCAGATCTTCCTCAATGGCATTGACAGTCTTCTCGTGGTTTGGCATTGGAGCAGTAATCACATTTGGAATACCCGGAGGATCAAACTCAATCTCTCCAACGTCAATCATATCTTGAATTTTGTTCTTCAAGACCCAGCAGTTATTAGTATCATGTCCCTGACAGTTTGAATGATATGCACACCGTGCATTGGGATTGTACCTGGGAGAGGTAACATTGGGATTCTGAGGAGCCTCTTTCAAAGTAATAAGTTCAGCCTTCAACAAGTGTTGCAATGCCTGAGCCATTGACATGTTGATCTTCGTGAACTGCCTTCTAGCCCTCTGTTGGTTGCCCTGTGGCTGCTCTGTTGTTGCAGGAGTTGGATTTGAAATATGAACTGCACTAACAGACTGATGCCTTCTGTTACGATCAGGCTGACCATAAACAGCATTGGATTCTTTCTTCCCAGTGGGAGGCTTCTTTACAGCACCTGATGAGGAAGTACCCACTTGGATCTTACCATTCTTTATACCATTTTCTACTCGCTCTCCTGTTATTATCAACTCAGTGAAGCCAAATGATGAGCTCCCAATGAGATGACTGTAAAACGGACCATTCAGCGTGCACATGAACATATCAACCAATTCCCTGTCAGTTAAAGGGGGTTGAACTCTTCCAGCTAGGTCTCTCCACTTCTGCGCATACTCTTTAAAACTTTCTTTGGCACCCATAGACATGCTCTGAAGCTGCATGCGAGTGGGGGCTAAGTCAGCATTGTATTGGTACTGCTTATAGAAAGCTTCAGCAAGATCATTCCAGTCCCTGATGTTGACACTCTCCAATTGATAATACCACTCCAACTGAGCTCCAGATAAGCTCTCTTGAAAAAAATGGATCCACAATTTCTTATCAGCAGTGTGAGGTTGAATTCTTCTGACATAAGACCTCAAATGCAGCTTGGGACAAGAGACCCCATCATAAACAACAAAGGTAGGAACCTTGAAACCAATGGGTATGACTACCCCAGATATCAGACTCAAATCTTCAAAATCCAGCCCGGAAGACTTCTGCAACTCCATAGCATCCATTCTATCCACCAGCATCTTGAATTTGTCTTCATTAGGATCATGATAGTAATTGGCCTCAGAATCAGAGTCCCCCATGGTGTGGTGGAGACTGCCTATCTCTTTTTCAGATTCTTCAGATTCATAGTCTTCAACCTGTTCTTTAGTCTTGACAGGACCTCTGAACCTTCTTCCCATGTTGATCAGGCCACCTGACCTTCTGGTCTTCTTAGTCTTCTTGGCCAGCTGTCGCTCCCGGGATTTTCATCCTAGTACAAACGCGAAAGTGGCGCGGAAAGGTAGAGTCGCCAGCCAGACATTTTTATCCCGAAAGAATGGGAAAGGTAATGTTGCACAAACCTGAGGAAGAAGGAAAGGACGAGGCCTTGCGAACCAAAGATCTGAGTTCGGGAGTCGGTTACGACCTGAGAAGGTATTAGCACCCCAGATCGTCCGTCGTACCCGACGGGATCCACGCTTGCTTGCTTGTTTCAAAGGGTGAGAAATAAAGAATGCTGCCGAATAAAACTGCTACTGGAACTGGAATGAGAAATGAGAAAGGGAATTGGAAAAGATAAAGAACAGAAGGGGGAAAATGTAGGGAAAATAAAGAATGTGCTCGAACGGGCCCTACCCCGCTGCCTACGTACCTCATCGGGATAATGAGGATCAGAGTCGACGTAGTTCGCCTAACTAGGGGTAACAAAGGGAAATTGCTTGTGAATTAAGGCTTGAACTGCCTATGCCATTGCTCAGGTGTTGCAGACTCGGACGACGAGTGCGTAACCGTCTTGCAAAATGACAAGTAGGAGCAAGTTCGCGTACGGAGCGAAGGAGATGAGAAAAGGATTCCCGAAGGAAAGACGCTTATTGTTTGTTTGGTGTTTTTTAGAAACTTTTATAAGTGAAAGTTTGCATAGGTAAGTGTACCTAAGTCTTACTCAATAGGATGTGTACATCTCACATCATCCCGAAATGGAATGCGCAAGAGGCACACCTATCTATGGAGGAAATCCCCAAAGCTAGTCCCACAAGTGAAGGCTCAAGCACACTAACCTATTATCATTATTAAGTGTTTTTGTGGTTTTTTGGTTAAGAAGTGTTTTTTGGCTTTTCTTTGTAAGGTACTCATGCTAAGACCTATCCACCACGAGTGATGACTCACACCTCACCCCGAAATGGAACACGTGCAAGCATCTCATAGCAAGGTCTCATGTCACATGAAAGTACTCAACCTTTATTAAGTGAATTAGAATTAAGTTTGAAGATGAGAAGAGAGAGAGAGCGCCAAAGGATCTCAAAGGAAAAATTCTAAAGGGGACTAAAAATAATCCTAAGTGTTAACATGCGTGGATATCCTAAGGGTTAGTGAGGTTTCTATCCTAATGAAGAAAAGGAAAAGAAGAAAAAAGAATTAGAAACTAACTTACTTCCTAAGGAAGTTAAGTTGGTTCTAAAGAACAAAAAGGGAACCTATGAACAAAGCACAAAGTGCTAAGGCAAAGACAATTAAAATGCATAAGAGATAGGAATGAAGTAATGCTTACCTCAATCTTCCCCCTACAAAACAAAAGTTAGCATGACAATGCATATTGAAAGTAAAATCAAAGCATGAAAGCGATTAAGTACCATAAACGTCCTAGAATGGAACTAGGGTTAAAAATAAGACCTAAGTCTAAAGGTGAAGGTACCTAAAGGTTACATGACTTCTAAAGTCAGTAGCTACATGATATAGGTCCCTAAGGATGCTAGGATACCTCACAAGATCAAACTATGTCAAACTATGTACAAAAAGTTCACCTAAGTTCACCTAAATGCAAGTTAGGGTTTATGGATGAAGTATGAATGCATATGGCTTACAAGCATGAATTAATGCATAAAATGAACATCAAAGTCAGTAGTGAATGCTTATGAAGATGGATGAATGAATATACAATCATGGATGCAATGGATTAGGCATATGGAGCAATGAGAAAAAGATATGAGAAGAAACAAACAAAAATCGCATAAGATCGCACATGATGAAAGTTAAGGAAGAATGGCATGTGAATATGAATGAAATGATTATGGATCAGTAGCATACAAGGTATGAGATGCAATTAGAATGCATGAATAGGCATTAATGATTTGCACATAATTCAAGTTAACAATTAGAGGAGAAGAGAAGCTAGTTTATGTTAAAGTTAATTCACATAAGTATGCACTTTAAAGCACCAAAACAAACCAAATGAGCATGGTTCAAAAAATGACCTATGACTGGAATTAAAGACATACAAATGACCTATAATCAACTCTTAAAATCTACCAAAAAGTTCCTCAATCAAATGGCATGAATGCCTTCTTAACACTTAGGTTATGCGACACATAAACACATGAATCAACCTAGGATCTAGGTGACATGGAAAAATAGCAAAAAGCCTTTAAAAATTATGAAATTAAATCCCTGGAATGATATAGTCATTATCTTACATTGTACAAAAGGATTCTACAAAATTATACACCAAAGTGCCAAAACAATTCCTTGACTAGCAAGGTAACAAATCACGATCATCGAAAAACAACTCCACAAAGTGGATCAAAAAGGGCATCTAAAATTATGAAAAAAATGCCTAAGGAGCATCAAAATGTCACAAATTACAGTGATTAATCACACACAAAAAATAGGTTTCACACCTATGGGGAAAAATTGGTTTTGGTCCCTTATGCCAAAACATTCCTTTTTAGGACAGCTTATGATCTAAAATCCAAATAAAATATTAAAACCAACCAAATCTGGAAACAAAAAATATGACAAACTAATTAAGAGGATGAGGATCACTCATAAATTTTTCCAGAATTTTATCCCACCTAAAACTATTTTTAAAAAATGCGACGAAACGGGCAAAAAAGTGGATTTTAAGGGGAAGTGAAAAGAATTGATCCTAATGGTTCGTAACCTAATCCCTAAGTTCCGAAATCGATACATATCATCAAAAATCACAAATAAATCCAATGCCTCAGGTGGGAGGGCTCAATATGCACCTTAAGTTATATGATCCTAAGTCGCATACAACTAGAATGATGCATTAAAGTAGAGAATCGAGATTACTTACTTGGTCGAAGTGCCGATTCTTTCACATAAAAGAAATCCAAAAAAAACTTCAAGCCAAGCCTTGTAATCTCCCATGAGCAAAATAAATGTTCATCTTCCATAATTGCTTTGTGAAGATCCCCCATAATCGAAACAAAAACAACGACACAAAATATCATTTGAATCCAAAGGTATCCCACAAATAAAGTGGAATACCAACCAAACAACCGTCGTTAAGATCTTTGCGAGAACCTTGTATGAACTCAACAAACGCATTAGAAACCAAAAAGAGGTGCAACCGGAAGTTGCACCTATGCCTCACAACTCCAAATCAAGTAGAAATATGAATATACGAGTCATGGACATGCATTGAAATTTACGTTTCAAAACGGGGCAGCACTTATGCTCTAACATAAACAACATGCAAACTCAAACCGGAATCAAACAAATTTACATGCAATGAATGGCAAATGATCAACAAACATATATACAAGTCAAAACAAGATCAATGCATCAAAATCGCACCAAACCAAACTTAAAAAGCCTTAAAACGAAAAAACGCGTCAAAAATCACCGACTCGGAATTGAACGGAAATCGCATGGTAACTTGCAAACGTGCCAACGGATTCAAATATGCAATCGGATTTTGAAAATTCCGCTCGGAAGTGATACTTTTTGGCCAATTTCGTCGGCTGGCAGTAGTGAAATAGTCGAAAAAAATTGTCCGAAATCGACTAAAAAGTTCACCAATGGCTCCGAAATAATCAACAAAGTCAATTTACACTATTCACATTCGCAAAAACGCGCTACGGTTAGGAAGTTATGACCAAAACATATTCTCGACACGCGACACATGAACAACATCAACAATTAAGTCTCAACCTATCCTATTTCAAATTTGCACATTGAAACAAGCATGAATTTAAAAGTCAAGCACTTCAATCAATATCAAGTTACAATAATTAACTCTCTTAAGAATTTTATCAAACATCTAACATACATCGATTATTCTATGTCAATTTTAACAATCATTTCCAATTATGCACACCAACAATTATTAGGATCAATTAATCAAGCATCAATCAACAACCACATCAAGAATCAATACACATAATCTCTACAATATTAATTCAACATCAAAATTCAATTCAAGAAACAATTCAATAATTATTCATGAATTAAAGTTTAAGAAGCTTACCGAATGAAGAATCGACGAAGAAATTGCGAATCCGAAGGAAGTGAGACGCGATCATGAACGGAGGAGAGGAGGAGAGGCCGCGCGGCTGCCGGGGGCGGAAGATGGTGGTCTTACGGTGGTGAAGTTGACCGGAGGTGGTGGTTCGTGGCGGCTCGGCTACCGGAAGCTTGATCGGAATTGTTGTGTTCTTGAGTTCTTGATGAAGTTGTTGTTGTGTTCTTGAGAAAGAATTGAGAGAATGAACTTTGATCCATTAGAGAGAGTTTGTGAGAGTTTTTTTGTGTTTGTAAATTATGATTCAAGTTATGAGACAAATTGTGGGTCAAAAGAATATATAGTGGAGTGTAAAATGAAAGGCAAAAGGTAGAATTTCGGCTTAAGTGAAAATAACAATATCTTCGGCAAGAAATTTCGACTCTGAACCTTCCACAACATCGTCCGCCTCTGAATCACGGTTGCAATGCAAAAATAACGAACGTCATACGATCAAAATCGAGTGCGATCGATACGTTTAAGCTGCAAGACGTCACTGAATAAGTTGTTTTTTCGGCTTATTTGGTGTCCGCTACTCGAAAATGTGACGAGGTCAACCTCTTCGGAGCACAATCTCGACTCGACTTTGTCAGCAAAGTTGTAGATCTATGAGTCAGTGACCTGGTGTTAAAATCTAAGCTCAACCGGACAAACGACGAAGGATATATGAATTTTCTCGTGAAACCACTTTCAGCCTTTTTCTTCGGTTCAGCACTTCAGTTTTGTGAAATAAACCAAAACGATAATCTTTGGAGCACCGTTCAAACTCGCATTTGTCTTTGAACTTGAAGAGGATAAAATTTGTGAACCAACGCTTCAAGAACGGGTGATATCCGATGAAAATTGACCGAGTTATGAATTTTACAAAATCTGACAGACAGTGCACTGTATCAAAGAACCTTACTGGTAATTCGCATTTTCGAGATCCTTCCGCTCGGACCTAACCCAAACTGAATTCACATAATGAAGACAACATCTAAACGGAATTTTAGGCACCGAAACAACATCAATTCGATGAACGAGCCAAGAGTTATGAATTTTTTAGTGTTCAAAACTCACCGGTTCAGCACTGTTTTTCACTATGTCGACTCTAAAGACTCGCACATTCTGAGATCTTCTTCAAAGAATTAGTTCTCGGCCAAAACCCAAAAGTTGGAAAGGATATCAAGATGGAACTTTTGGCATATGAATCTCTCAGACATGTTGACCCAATAAGAAGTTACAAACTCTTGAATACCGCTAGCACAGTTAATCGGCGAAACCGAAATTTCAGAAACAAATAAATCCCGCCATTTTCCTTGATGAATTGGCCTCCGAGCCGAACACAAAAGTTGTAGAGAATAATGAAATGGTCTAAACTATTCAGTTTCAAGCCAAAATGAGTTTCCGAGCATAAGTTACAACTTTTGCAAACTGCACCATAAAACTGATATTCTGCTTAAACTCCTTTGAATCAACCGAGAACTTTTGGTTTCTTCTAAGATTCTTGTGCACGTTCCGCATGAAAAAATAAAGGCCAGTCGCAACCTGTGAAAGCTCAAATGGAGATGTATATTCATGTATGTTTATGATGCAATTGTGATCTAAATGCAATGCAATGTATGAAAGGATATGCTAAATGGCATGAAAATGAGAGGGCAAATTTTGAGGTATTACAGCTGCCCCTATTTAATCATCTGTTAATCTGAAAAGGACGGTAGCACGAGCTATCGACCATTCAAGATAAACTGTGATTGAATACCAAGAAGACCAGAAATTTGCACTCTGACGAAGAATGCAACACCGGGAAATAAACCCGACCAAATGACGCTTTGGTGACTGAAGGGGAGAAAAAGCATACGAGCTTCTTCCAAGTTGAAACTGATATCTGGAATAAGAGTGCTAAGACAGACGAGTCTTCAAACAATCCTGTGACGCCAGGTGTCGGACAAACGAGTCCTCAGACATTGCAAGAACTTGTAACTGAGACAGACGAGCTTTCAAAAAAATCATGTGACGCCAAGAGCTGGACAGACGAGTCCTTAAACACTTCAAGCACATAAACTGAGACAGACGAGTCTTCAAAAAAAAATCTTGTGACGCCAGGAGCTGGACAGACGAGTCCTTAAACACTTCAAGCATATAAACTGAGACAGACGAGTCTTCAAAAAAAATCTTGTGACGCCAGGAGCTGGACAGACGAGTCCTTAAACACTTCAAGCATATAAACTGAGACAGACGAGTCTTCAAAAAAAATCTTGTGACGCCAGGAGCTGGACAGACGAGTCCTTAAACACTTCAAGCATATAAACTGAGACAGACGAGTCTTCAAAAAAAATCTTGTGACGCCAGGAGCTGGACAGACGAGTCCTTAAACACTTCAAGCATATAAACTGAGACAGACGAGTCTTCAAAAAAAATCCTGTGACGCCAGGAGCTGGACAGACGAGTCCTTAACACATGAGACAGACGAGTCTCCCTCGGATTTACCTGTTACGCCAGGACCGGAAATGCATTTAAGTCTGTGGGATAGACATGCAATCAAGGTAGACGAACCTTCTTCATATATTATCCGCGGATATATGGTATAAGACAGACGAGTCTTCTTAACAAACCTGTTACGCCAGGTGCAGCAACAACAATAATTGGTGCCTGAGACAGACGAGCCTCCTTCGGATTTACCTGTTACGCCAGGACCGGTAACCATTTCGACATTTAATTCCCACTGTCAGGATTCGAAACCTCTTCAATACATACGAGTATTGGATGATCATCAAGATAACACAGACGGGTATTATAGGTCAATGATACAGACGAGTATCAGACGATGATCTGAGAAACACAGACGAGTGTCTCAGGCAATGATACAGACGAGTATCAACCACTGGTATAGACGAATACCAGAAATTCAAACACAGACGAGCATTTGAAGTAGCAATACAGAAATACCAGAGTAAATAGCAAATCCTCACATATAGGTGTGAGCTAGCACAGACGAGTGTTGGGGATGATACAGACGAGTATCCAAGCAAAGCAAACGAGCTTCAGAACACAAACGACTTCTGGGGAATAAAAGCAGACGAGCTTCAAATAAACACGGACGAGTGATGGACAGTTGCAGACGAGCAACAACAGAGAATACATATCAAGGCACAAACGAGTGCAGCGAAGGATCCAATACCAAACACAGACGAGTGTTGGGGAGGTTGCAGACGAGCAACAACAAATATCATATCAGAACACGGACGAGTGTTGAGGAATTGAGGACGAGCAACAACAACCAAACACAGACGAGTGTTAGAAAATTGTAGACGAACAATATCAAGGTAATCATAAGCCAATGTTGGGGGAAGGCAGACGAGCAATACCACAGAACCAACACAGACGGGTGTTGAAAGATGCAGACGAGCAACAATAAAGCAGTAATACCAACGCTGGGGAGAACTCCGTTTAGGGATAACACAAACGAGTGTTGACAAACGCAGACGAGCGGTAGACAAATGCCTGATTGGCAGCAAGAGATACAACTCTGCAGGGGAAGACAAGTCAGGAGGTTTGGACACTAAACTCTGACTGAGGTGATGAATATCTGGCTGTATCATCAAATACCTAAAAGTATGGCAACTTGGCTGGGAAATATTTCACGGACGGAGGTGAAAATCAAATATGAACTCTGTGGGGACAGGATCATCTTCGGACTTGGCTGGGGAATCAAAGGCATGGCACCGCTGAGGGAGCAAACTGCTGGGGAGGAATGACACCCCTTATACTGCTGAGAATTGCCCCTGTCTGAAGGAAAACTTCTGCTTGGGGATGATACCCACCTTCTGCTACCTTGCTGGGAGAAATTTCAGCTTCCACTTTACTGAGGATGATAGATAATGTCAATGATAAAGCTTCCCGCTGAAGATAAGAGCTCAAGTTGCTACTTGCTGGGATAAGAGATAAATCCTCTCATGTTGGGAATGAGAGATGTAAGGCGTCTCATGCTGGGGATGAGAGACGATGATATCTTTCTGCTCAAGAAGTAACCTTCCATTTGTCGCACTACTGGAGAAGGAATTGTCTAATGAGACTTGCTATGGAATTCTGATCAATGAAGTCCGCCGACGAAACAACTCTTGAAGTACTGTGCCGACAATGGCTTTGCCCCCCAGCCCTGGGTGGATAGGTCGCCAACTAATCATGAGTGAACAATGATTCTTTGCAATTTTCAACTCGCCTCAGATTAAGGTCCATCGGAAGAAAATGTCTCAAGAGGATTTTACAGAAAACTGGCATACGAAATGCCTCAGTGTCTTCAAACTCTTGGAGAGATTCGTCGGATCTCGAAATAACTGCCCCAGACTGCATGGTCTATGAAAGAAATTTGCCTCACGAGGATTAATGAAAAACCTCATGTCACCGTGAAATATTATTCCCCAGTATTTTGACCTTTGGATAGGTGCTTTGGATTTACCGTCTTCGGGAGAAAGTACTTCTCATGCTCTTAGGATGGCCTTCCCCGGTACAAGTCTTGAAGTGATCACCCCTGAATGACTGTGTTTTAAAGAAAACACCCATGCCAATTGTTCTTTGAGAGATTGGATCTCGAAGTAATTGCCCCAGTTTGGTTGAAATTTGAATACATGCCTCAGACTAATGGCTCTTTGAGAGATTTGAATCTCGAAGTGATTGCCCCAGCTTGGTTGAACTTTGAAGAGATTGCTCGACATGATTTCCCCAGATTAGTTGTCTCATACCACGACTGTTGGGAAAGTCCTTACTCAATGGAGTTTTCTTGAAAAGTGCACCTCGATAGATTGTCCTTCGGAAGTTTCAGACTTCTCAACTTGGCAAGATTAAGCTTCTGGACTGAAGTTTCGTATGTGGATTTTTATGATGCCCAACAAATATATGCAAGCAGAAAATGTTTATTCTAAGAATGAAAATTCTAATGCAACACACATGTTAATCTTGAAGTTTTACTGAAAAAGATGTCGAAAACCTTTGTGAGCGAATCATTGGTTAAGATTCGACATTAATTTTTTTGAATAATAGAAAGCATGCACATGCAACACCAATAAATATCTTTTAGCACAACTCGTATGAGTCAGGAACGCGATCTTGTGGTAGTACGCTCTCGAAATAACCCTGTTTCAGTTAGGACTTTTGAGGGTTGTATCGTGGCCTGGTTCACGGTTATAGAAACAAATGATATAGGCTCAAAATTTATTTGTGCCCACCCATCTTCGTGATGTTCTCCATTCCTATGTTCAGCTAGCTTGGCGCAAGCGCTCACCTATCAAAAAGGGTTTTGTGATGGTTGAGGAACCAATTACACTAACGGTTTAAGTACCAATCAAGTTGTCATTTGGAGTCAGTCACCCCTCTTATCTTTGGTGTCTGTGCCACACGACTTTGTTCTTGTTCAAGGATCTTTCTTGTGAAATCCTTTTCGTCTTTCGCTTTTGTATTATTTTTCTTATCCCTAACTTTTGCCTGGACTGATTCTTGTGAATCTTTGATTGTGAAGTCCAGAGGGATGCCCTAACTTTTGCCTAAGTCGCTTGTTTTCAAGTTTCGACTTAGCGGGCTTCTTCTTTTCTTTTTTCTCAATTCTTCTTTTTTTTGAACAAATCGCGTGACACTGTTTATCTTGATTACTTTGAAAGGATCGTGACTGTCTCACTTCTTGGTTGTTGGGGGATAACCATTGTGGTCTCTGGTCTTTGGACCTCTTGATTGGGATAACCATTGTGGTTTCCGGTCATTGGACCTCTTGATTTGGTACAACGAAAGGTAATGGATCCTCAGATTTGCACTCCTTTTCGAAATTTGAACGATCGGTCCAGCTAGCTGACACCTACCCTGCCCCTGGGTTAAATGCAAGGGCTTTTTCATACTAAAAGAAACTCCTACTTCAAGGCTCAAATGGGTTGGCGAAGGTCTATCTCCCTTATATCTCCGGTGTTTAGGATTTGAAAAAATGCCTGTACATCGTCAACAGGGTCTTTCTCAAAAGCGAACAATTAGAGTTTTTGCGTTTTCATTTCGTCATCCTCCCTGATAGAGTTTAAGCACAACAGTTGGTATTGCAATGCACATACATAAAATCACGAGTGAATACGAATGAATTACTTCAAGAAAAACATGTGCATTTTATTATAGTTAACATTCAAAAACAAATAAGTTTCATGCATGCATACAAATGTTTAAACAAACAATATAAACTACAAATGAAAATGCAGTAAAGAAGCTGAACATTGCCGTCATTGAGGAGACTTGACTCCGTCTGGACTTATTGCTTCTGAAGATGTCTTTGCAAATTGGGAGACCCATTTGATGAGGAGACTTCAATATGTGAGCAGACTTTCTGGCATGATGACCTTTGAGTCGATTAAATTCGGGACCTTATCTTCACCTTTACCTCTGAAAGACTTGCAATCTTCAATTAAAAGGCCAGGTGCCCCAGAATGGTAATCATACTTGGCATTGAAACCCCAAAGGAAACTTTGTCGGAGATGATCCTGATGCAGTTAGCTCAACCACTCCGAATTTGCGTAAATGAGGACACTTGTTGCACGTACGTCATCAGAATATGATCAAACTTCTTCTCAAGTTGTTTTGGCCTTTACCCGCATTCTCTGCCCCTAGGATTCTCTTGGGAAGCTCAGGTCGGATGCTGACAAATGACATCTGGAGGGAAGAGGTTGATAAAGTTAATAGATAAGGTTGCTCGGAAAGATCTTGTACGATCTCCTGCCTACGTATCTCCATTGACCAATGGAGAATCAGAGCAGCGTAGTTCCCCTCAATAGGGATGAAAATAGCTTTGTTCACAATTTCCATAACCAAGATCATCTGAGTCTTTATCTGGTTGACTTCCTATTTCCGCAGTTTCTGGTTCTGAAATAAAGCTTATACCTCTACCCTGAATTTCCCCAGTTGGGTCTTCCTTCGATTACCTCCGCCCGGAGTTGCTTCAAATATATACCTTGATGACTGTGATTCAAGTTGTCCATTCTGATGAGAAATCAAGTCAGGAAAAGAATTTGTCTCTGAACACCTGTCAAGAATGCAAGGATGTATGCAAATGCCATGTTCAATTATTTCTGAGGAATCTATCTGCTTTAATTCAAGTTTTGATACAGAAAAATCCAACAACATGATTCAGATATGTGATCCTCGGAAATAACTGAACATGTATGCAGAAATGCTATGATGTCATGTATACAACAGACGTGTGATCAACAATCTGATGTTGGTGTTGAACAGTGAACCAACTGTCTGTATAGAATCACAATAGCGGCACCATCTCTGTATAGAACCCCATAACTGAGAACCCAATAACTGTAAAACTGGATCACATAATAGCATAGTCACTGATGGTGTTGAAGTTGAACAACGAGCCAAGTGTCTGTGGAGAGTCATAATAACAGTCACAATATCAGGGTCACCATGGTAATCACAGTAACAATCTCTCTGAATAGAAATCCCGGATCTCAGAATCAAAGAACCATAGAACACTGAACAATATTGGCAAAGTGGGTATGTTGAAGTTTAGGGTTCCTGCAAACCTGTAAACCCCTCCCAATCTCACGGGTGTACTACTCGGGTCAACATCACGGACTCTCAAAGCCGAATAGCAATAATACGTTCACCATTTCCTAGAAATGGCTCATGACCAAATCAGGGAATCGGTTTGGCATTATGTACTAATCAGGGAGGCCTCAGCTGAGTCCAAGGAAACAAGCATCCCTCATTGGTCCCCAGCTTCAAGCACTGAATCGAGAAACAATAGTACATTCATCCCGAAGGGTACAATACTACCGTCATACGAACAGTTTGCCTTGACTGGATTCCTATGAGAGAACCAGGCCATCCTATGTGAGTTCCCAGTGGACCCTCGGATGCGAGTGGGTTTGCCAACAAATGTGGTCTGCCACTGTCATCACTAGAGAGGGTTGTTTCCACAAAGGTTCTCAATGATCGGTCCCCAGATGCACATAACTATCAAGGTCCTATCCCGAAGTGGAGGAAATCCCCACACAAGATATTTCCAAGACAGTCGCAATCTGGGCGTGAAACACATCGCCACTCATCATGTCACATGCGAGTACAATATGTCCACTCTAATCCTAGGGTGCACTCAAGCCGGGTACTTGGCTTATCTCTCAGAAACAATATCACCCGAACCCACCAAATAGAAAACCAGTCCAGACAGTCCAGTATGATATACATGATGCAGAAAATAAATACTGAAAACTGTAAATAAAGCTGTAAACAAAAGCGGTAAACAAACAACAATACGATATAACAAGCCACAACAAACAAACATCACCCAAAGAAACAGAAACAAACAAGCGCTAGGAGAGACTCACAAGGGAACCAGAGATCATCTGGTGTGCAGTCCCCAGCAGAGTCGCCAGCTGTCGCTCCCGGGATTTTCATCCTAGTACAAACGCGAAAGTGGCGCGGAAAGGTAGAGTCGCCAGCCAGACATTTTTATCCCGAAAGAATGGGAAAGGTAATGTTGCACAAACCTGAGGAAGAAGGAAAGGATGAGGCCTTGCGAACCAAAGATCTGAGTTCGGGAGTCGGTTACGACCTGAGAAGGTATTAGCACCCCAGATCGTCCGTCGTACCCGACGGGATCCACGCTTGCTTGCTTGTTTCAAAGGGTGAGAAATAAAGAATGCTGCCGAATAAAACTGCTACTGGAACTGGAATGAGAAATGAGAAAGGGAATTGGAAAAGATAAAGAACAGAAGGGGGAAAATGTAGGGAAAATAAAGAATGTGCTCGAACGGGCCCTACCCCGCTGCCTACGTACCTCATCGGGATAATGAGGATCAGAGTCGACGTAGTTCGCCTAACTAGGGGTAACAAAGGGAAATTGCTTGTGAATTAAGGCTTGAACTGCCTATGCCATTGCTCAGGTGTTGCAGACTCGGACGACGAGTGCGTAACCGTCTTGCAAAATGACAAGTAGGAGCAAGTTCGCGTACGGAGCGAAGGAGATGAGAAAAGGATTCCCGAAGGAAAGACGCTTATTGTTTGTTTGGTGTTTTTTAGAAACTTTTATAAGTGAAAGTTTGCATAGGTAAGTGTACCTAAGTCTTACTCAATGGGATGTGTACATCTCACATCATCCCGAAATGGAATGCGCAAGAGGCACACCTATCTATGGAGGAAATCCCCAAAGCTAGTCCCACAAGTGAAGGCTCAAGCACACTAACCTATTATCATTATTAAGTGTTTTTGTGGTTTTTTGGTTAAGAAGTGTTTTTTGGCTTTTCTTTGTAAGGTACTCATGCTAAGACCTATCCACCACGAGTGATGACTCACATCTCACCCCGAAATGGAACACGTGCAAGCATCTCATAGCAAGGTCTCATGTCACATGAAAGTACTCAACCTTTATTAAGTGAATTAGAATTAAGTTTGAAGATGAGAAGAGAGAGAGAGCGCCAAAGGATCTCAAAGGAAAAATTCTAAAGGGGACTAAAAATAATCCTAAGTGTTAACATGCGTGGATATCCTAAGGGTTAGTGAGGTTTCTATCCTAATGAAGAAAAGGAAAAGAAGAAAAAAGAATTAGAAACTAACTTACTTCCTAAGGAAGTTAAGTTGGTTCTAAAGAACAAAAAGGGAACCTATGAACAAAGCACAAAGTGCTAAGGAAAAGACAATTAAAATGCATAAGAGATAGGAATGAAGTAATGCTTACCTCAATCTTCCCCCCTACAAAACAAAAGTTAGCATGACAATGCATATTGAAAGTAAAATCAAAGCATGAAAGCGATTAAGTACCATAAACGTCCTAGAATGGAACTAGGGTTAAAAATAAGACCTAAGTCTAAAGGTGAAGGTACCTAAAGGTTACATGACTTCTAAAGTCAGTAGCTACATGATATAGGTCCCTAAGGATGCTAGGATACCTCACAAGATCAAACTATGTCAAACTATGTACAAAAAGTTCACCTAAGTTCACCTAAATGCAAGTTAGGGTTTATGGATGAAGTATGAATGCATATGGCTTACAAGCATGAATTAATGCATAAAATGAACATCAAAGTCAGTAGTGAATGCTTATGAAGATGGATGAATGAATATACAATCATGGATGCAATGGATTAGGCATATGGAGCAATGAGAAAAAGATATGAGAAGAAACAAACAAAAATCGCATAAGATCGCACATGATGAAAGTTAAGGAAGAATGGCATGTGAATATGAATGAAATGATTATGGATCAGTAGCATACAAGGTATGAGATGCAATTAGAATGCATGAATAGGCATTAATGATTTGCACATAATTCAAGTTAACAATTAGAGGAGAAGAGAAACTAGTTTATGTTAAAGTTAATTCACATAAGTATGCACTTTAAAGCACCAAAACAAACCAAATGAGCATGGTTCAAAAAATGACCTATGACTAGAATTAAAGACATACAAATGACCTATAATCAACTCTTAAAAGCTACCAAAAAGTTCCTCAATCAAATGGCATGAATGCCTTCTTAACACTTAGGTTATGCGACACATAAACACATGAATCAACCTAGGATCTAGGTGACATGGAAAAATAGAAAAAAGCCTTTAAAAATTATGAAATTAAATCCCTGTAATGATATAGTCATTATCTTAAATTGTACAAAAGGATTCTATAAAATTATACACCAAAGTGCCAAAACAATTCCTTGACTAGCAAGGTAACAAATCACGATCATCGAAAAACAACTCCACAAAGTGGATCAAAAAGGGCATCTAAAATTATGAAAAAAATGCCTAAGGAGCATCAAAATGTCACAAATTACAGTGATTAATCACACACAAAAAATAGGTTTCACACCTATGGGGAAAAATTGGTTTTGGTCCCTTATGCCAAAACATTCCTTTTTAGGACAGCTTATGATCTAAAATCCAAATAAAATATTAAAACCAACCAAATCTGGAAACAAAAAATATGACAAACTAATTAAGAGGATGAGGATCACTCATAAATTTTTCCAGAATTTTATCCCACCTAAAACTATTTTTAAAAAATGCGACGAAACGGGCAAAAAAGTGGATTTTAAGGGGAAGTGAAAAGAATTGATCCTAATGGTTCGTAACCTAATCCCTAAGTTCCGAAATCGATACATATCATCAAAAATCACAAATAAATCCAATGCCTCAGGTGGGAGGGCTCAATATGCACCTTAAGTTATATGATCCTAAGTCGCATACAACTAGAATGATGCATTAAAGTAGAGAATCGAGATTACTTACTTGGTCGAAGTGCCGATTCTTTCACATAAAAGAAATCCAAAAAAAACTTCAAGCCAAGCCTTGTAATCTCCCATGAGCAAAATAAATGTTCATCTTCCATAATTGCTTTGTGAAGATCCCCCATAATCGAAACAAAAACAACGACACAAAATATCATTTGAATCCAAAGGTATCCCACAAATAAAGTGGAATACCAACCAAACAACCGTCGTTAAGATCTTTGCGAGAACCTTGTATGAACTCAACAAACGCATTAGAAACCAAAAAGAGGTGCAACCGGAAGTTGCACCTATGCCTCACAACTCCAAATCAAGTAGAAATATGAATATACGAGTCATGGACATGCATTGAAATTTACGTTTCAAAACGGGGCAGCACTTATGCTCTAACATAAACAACATGCAAACTCAAACCAGAATCAAACAAATTTACATGCAATGAATGGCAAATGATCAACAAACATATATACAAGTCAAAACAAGATCAATGCATCAAAATCGCACCAAACCGAACTTAAAAAGCCTTAAAACGAAAAAACGCGTCAAAAATCACCGACTCGGAATTGAACGGAAATCGCATGGTAACTTGCAAACGTGCCAACGGATTCAAATATGCAATCGGATTTTGAAAATTCCGCTCGGAAGTGATACTTTTTGGCCAATTTCGTCGGTTGGCAGTAGTGAAATAGTCGAAAAAAATTGTCCGAAATCGACTAAAAAGTTCACCAATGGCTCCGAAATAATCAACAAAGTCAATTTACACTATTCACATTCGCAAAAACGCGCTACGGTTAGGAAGTTATGACCAAAACATATTCTCGACACGCGACACATGAACAACATCAACAATTAAGTCTCAACCTATCCTATTTCAAATTTGCACATTGAAACAAGCATGAATTTAAAAGTCAAGCACTTCAATCAATATCAAGTTACAATAATTAACTCTCTTAAGAATTTTATCAAACATCTAACATACATCGATTATTCTATGTCAATTTTAACAATCATTTCCAATTATGCACACCAACAATTATTAGGATCAATTAATCAAGCATCAATCAACAACCACATCAAGAATCAATACACATAATCTCTACAATATTAATTCAACATCAAAATTCAATTCAAGAAACAATTCAATAATTATTCATGAATTAAAGTTTAAGAAACTTACCGAATGAAGAATCGACGAAGAAATTGCGAATCCGAAGGAAGTGAGACGCGATCATGAACGGAGGAGAGGAGGAGAGGCCGCGCGGCTGCCGGTGGCGGAAGATGGTGGTCTTACGGTGGTGAAGTTGACCGGAGGTGGTGGTTCGTGGCGGCTCGGCTACCTGAAGCTTGATCGGAATTGTTGTGTTCTTGAGTTCTTGATGAAGTTGTTGTTGTGTTCTTGAGAAAGAATTGAGAGAATGAACTTTGATCCATTAGAGAGAGTTTGTGAGAGTTTTTTTGTGTTTGTAAATTATGATTCAAGTTATGAGACAAATTGTGGGTCAAAAGAATATATAGTGGAGTGTAAAATGAAAGGCAAAAGGTAGAATTTCGGCTTAAGTGAAAATAACAATATCTTCGGCAAGAAATTTCGACTCTGAACCTTCCACAACATCGTCCGCCTCTGAATCACGGTTGCAATGCAAAAATAACGAACGTCATACGATCAAAATCGAGTGCGATCGATACGTTTAAGCTGCAAGACGTCACTGAATAAGTTGTTTTTTCGGCTTATTTGGTGTCCGCTACTCGAAAATGTGACGAGGTCAACCTCTTCGGAGCACAATCTCGACTCGACTTTGTCAGCAAAGTTGTAGATCTATGAGTCAGTGACCTGGTGTTAAAATCTAAGCTCAACCGGACAAACGACGAAGGAGATATGAATTTTCTCGTGAAACCACTTTCAGCCTTTTTCTTCGGTTCAGCACTTCAGTTTTGTGAAATAAACCAAAACGATAATCTTTGGAGCACCGTTCAAACTCGCATTTGTCTTTGAACTTGAAGAGGATAAAATTTGTGAACCAACGCTTCAAGAACGGGTGATATCCGATGAAAATTGACCGAGTTATGAATTTTACAAAATCTGACAGACAGTGCACTGTATCAAAGAACCTTACTGGTAATTCGCATTTTCGAGATCCTTCCGCTCGGACCTAACCCAAACTGAATTCACATAATGAAGACAACATCTAAACGGAATTTTAGGCACCGAAACAACATCAATTCGATGAACGAGCCAAGAGTTATGAATTTTTTAGTGTTCAAAACTCACCGGTTCAGCACTGTTTTTCACTATGTCGACTCTAAAGACTCGCACATTCTGAGATCTTCTTCAAAGAATTAGTTCTCGGCCAAAACCCAAAAGTTGGAAAGGATATCAAGACGGAACTTTTGGCATATGAATCTCTCAGACATGTTGACCCAATAAGAAGTTACAAACTCTTGAATACCGCTAGCACAGTTAATCGGCGAAACCGAAATTTCAGAAACAAATAAATCCCGCCATTTTCCTTGATGAATTGGCCTCCGAGCCGAACACAAAAGTTGTAGAGAATAATGAAATGGTCTAAACTATTCAGTTTCAAGCCAAAATGAGTTTCCGAGCATAAGTTACAACTTTTGCAAACTGCACCATAAAACTGATATTCTGCTTAAACTCCTTTGAATCAACCGAGAACTTTTGGTTTCTTCTAAGATTCTTGTGCACGTTCCGCATGAAAAAATAAAGTCCAGTCGCAACCTGTGAAAGCTCAAATGGAGATGTATATTCATGTATGTTTATGATGCAATTGTGATCTAAATGCAATGCAATGTATGAAAGGATATGCTAAATGGCATGAAAATGAGAGGGCAAATTTTGAGGTATTACACCAGCAGTGCCTTCAATTCATCCTGCCCCTTGGACAGGTTCAAGATCAGCTCTTGGAACTGTGCATTTTGTGCCTGGAGGTCCTTAACTGATTGTTCAAGAGCCATTGCTGAAATAAACAGCGAGAAGATGAGAAACCTGTGCGCAATTATAAACCTGTGATGTAATGAAATGATATGTGAATGCATATGCGATGTTTTCAAGGACCGCAGGATTTAAATTTGCTTAAACAAACACGAAGGTAACTTTTTATTAGTAATAAATTTGTTTTGCCTTTTAGGCTTACAAAAAAAATGAAATGAGTACAAAAGATGGGGTTTTAAGTCTCCCATGGACGTTTCCTCTTTGTGTTGAGGTATGAGTTGAGGTTCCGTTCCTCATGAAGTTGCTTTGTTAGTTCTAGGACTCTTTCTTGGCTTGCTTTGTAATGAGCCTTGAAAGTATCCCTTTGCTCCTTCAGTTGGATCCATGATCTCTGCAAGTCTTCCATATCAGTAGGCATGTCTGGGTGAAGGATGGTATAAGCTGTGTCTCTTTCAGCAACAGGTTCCATGGTAACTGGTAGGACGGCAGGATATGGCATCATGAGAGTCTGAGCACGAGATCGTACCCATCTGAGATAAACTTCCATAGGAATAGTGTACTTAGGCTCCAGTGTCTTGCTGTCAACCCTGTTTACTTTTCCCCATGCTCGTATGAATCTCTGACGGTAACCTTGAAGATCGTTGTCGTAATCAAACACAATGCCTTGAATCATCATGTCATGTGGACCATCACTTCGAGCGTAACCAAACTGTCGTAAAGCTAGAGAGGGGTTGTAGGTGATGCCTCCTCTTATGCCTAGAAGTGGCACATTAGGAAACTCCCCACAACGGTCAATGATAGTGACATTCTCCATAGATCTGGAGCACCAATGGATATCTGAGTGCGAGAGTGACATGATCCTTTTGGACCACCTGAACCCTTGCTCATTCTTCATTACTGAGCGAGGAAGGTGAGAAATAAACCACCTAGAAAGCAAAGGTATGCAACACATCAAAGTTCCTCTTGCCCTTTGAGTACGGGTGTGAAGAGAATGCAGGATGTCTCCAAGCAATGTAGGCACTTGATTATGAGTCAGAAATATGTTGATGGCGTGTATGTCTATGAACTGGTCTGGATTGGGGAACAACACTAAGCCATAAATCAACAAGGCTAAGATCTCCTCAAAAGCATCATAACTCATAGCCTTCAAGAACACTTGAGCCTTCTCTATCAACACCTTAACAAGAATACCCTTAAATACACTCCTGGTTTCTAGGACAATGTCAGACTTCTTCAGATGTAGAGCTGCAGCAATAACCTCTGGTTTAAGCTCTTTCTCCAAGCCTGTGAAGGGTCTTTGATCAAGAACAGGTATACCCAGAAGTTTAGAGAACTCTTCCATGGTTGGAACCAGCTGGTAGTCGGGGAATGTAAAGCAATGGTGCTTAGGGTCAAAGAACTGAAACAGAACACTCATCATGTCTTCATTGAACCCTGAAGTAACTAGATCCAATAGGTGACCATGTCTCTTGATGAACTGGGAATGATCAGACACTTGAGAAACCAACTCTTTAAGCTTAGCAGGTATGCCCACAAAGTTGATCCTGATGGTGTTTCTACGAGCAGTAGCCATGACCTGCAACAAAGAACAAAGATAAATCCTTTGGTCCTTGAAATGGTTAGTGAAAATGCTATGCTTATGATGCATGATGATGTCATGATGTTATGCTCAATCACAAACATGTGGCACACACAAACAAGTCACACCATAGCCCTAGGTGTAAAGGCTTGCATGAGGTTCAAAGGTAAGTACCCTCCCCTGAAGTTAGTTGGTTCATCCTGTCCTACAAAAGTAACCAGGTTCTAAGGGATCTCAATATCATTGATCCTTCACAAGGGTGGTTGTTCAGTAGGCAACTTACTTGCCAACCAAAACCCTCCAAGTTTAGAATCTCAATGAGCGTAGTATCGAGTATCAACCAACTTCAGTCTGCACCAAAGCCGGTTACCTCACTACTTTCTAAAGGCCAAGATGGGATAACTAGGGTTCTAAAAGTTAGTTAGTGCATTGACAACATATGGCAGCCTCATATTATCCTCAACTTGACTTAAGGAACATAAGCACCAACCAAGAAGTCACACTAACTATGGCCACCAGATCAACCATATCGGTATACGCCGTACAGTTTCCTTGGTCTATTGCCATTTACCTAAGGTACACTAGATCCGGGTTAGGATCTTTCACACATAAGAGCACCCAACAGATAAGTATAAAGCAAACAAGGCAAACAATTTTAAAGTGATCTAATTCCTAAGGGTACCCCTCTTTAATATTAAATCCCCAACAGAGTCGCCAGTTCTGTAACACGGTGGGAGAACTGACTTTTAGTTATGATGTGGATAGCAAGAGTCGCCACCGACTTTTATTTTATCCAAAGGAAAGGCATAAAAGAACAGGAAAGACCTTATAAAAGATTTTTGGGTCCGGGGGGTAGGTTATGTAAAGGGAAGGTGTTAGCACCCTTTACATCCATGGTTATCCATGGGCTCTTAGTTACTTAGCTCACTTTGAATTGTTTTTTTGAAAATGTGAAGTGTGTGAATAGAAATTTTCATAAGAGTTTAATAATGATCCATGTACGGATGCGTAAAAAACTTGTGTTTGAAAATTGTTTGAAATTTGTGAAGTATTTGAATTTGTTTTGAAATAGTGAGCAAGTAACTATGAGGAACCTACCCTAAAGTTCAAGTCTTTCTGTTCTTTATCCTTTAAATGGTAAGACTATCCCTATTATTAAGGAATAGGTAGTCATTACCTTGGATGTAAAGGACATATGAGGGACATCTGTTTAATGAAGGCAACTGTGGGGTGTATTAAGCATTTTAGGAGGGACTGTCATCACTATTCGAAAGGGACTTGATCTTTATGAAAGGCAACCATTAGGGACTTGATGACTTTTCTTTTAAGGGACTTGCTTTATACACCCCACTTGACCTTATGATTAGGCAACATGGAGAGGCAACCCTAGAAAGTGAGATGGCGATTTAAAAATCGACTTACGTGTGTGAGTGTTTAATTTAATTTATCTTATAATTAAAGTGATCTAAATTTTATTTTAAATACAATACATGTTTACACTCCCTATTTTACTAACCATAGCAAGCAAATTAAATAATTTAAATATTTACAAAAATTTACATCCAGGAGCAGTTACAATAATTATAATAAACAATTAAAATAAATAGCAAATAAATAAATATAAATAATAAGCAAAAATAAATAAATAGGCAATAATAAATATAATAGGGGTTAGTAATAATAATAATAAAATAAGATTAGTGAAATAATAATAATAAGCATAATTAAAAAATAAATGGATTAGTAATAATATGATTAGTAATAATAACAATAATTAAAATAAATGGAATTAGCAAAAATATTATAAGAACATAATGAAAATAATAAACAAAAGATTAGATTTTTAATATAGACAATTATTTAGAAATAAGAGGAAATATGGACAATTAAATAATTACTATAACATTTTAATTTATGTACAAATTATTAAATTATTTTTAAACATATTACAAAATTAAATTATCATAGGTTCAATTATTTCTAAACACATATTAAAAATTATTTATATAATTTAGATCACAAACAAATTTTAAAAAATATTTACATAAGTTATAATTATATTTACAAAACTTAATTATATTAAATAAATATGTACATAATAATTATATTTATAAAATTTAATTATACTAAATATTATATTTAAAAAAAACAAAATTAGGTTTTTAATAATTGTTTAGAGAAAAATAAATTAGGGTTTTATAAAGTTAGGGTTTGCTTAGAAAATATTTTTTAGGGTTTTATAATATAATATACAAAATTATTTTAGTAAATATATATATATATATATTATAATTTAGATACATAACAAAATAAAATAATTTTTAAGTTTATGAAATAGATTTTTATAATTTTGAAAAGAATACATAATACATATACAATTATTTAGATATATAAAATATATACAAAACTAATATAATTTAGTAATAAAATATTTAAAACAATCAAAATACAAGAAAAAGAATGAAAACTTACCTGGCTGGGGTTTGAACCCAGGACGTTTTGCCTGCCAGCACCAAAACCCACCACCAGGCCAACCAAGCGCAGGTGATAATGGAATGAGTTGAATCAGTTTTATGCAATGCCTGGAAAAAATCAGAAAAATAATAGAAGCAAAAAGGCCTGGGGGAGGATTGAACCCAGGACCTTTCAACCAAACGCATGTGCACATTACCAACCAAGCTAGATGAGCGAACCTGTTAGTTATCCCACAACAATTGATAATATAATATAACTGCTAATTATATGGAAAAAATAAGAAAAAGGATGGCGCTGCCAAGTATCGAACACATGCCATCAAGTTACAAACAAACGCCACTTTCCACTGGGACACATGCTCCTGTGTGACAAACAATCAGGATGAATACATAATATTTTAAATCAGAATTTCAAATATGAAATTCGCGCCAGAACGCCTTCATCTTCAACCTCAAATTCGTAGGGTTTCCTGCGAATTTTTCTGGGAAAATTCCTACGAATTTTCATGCAACTCAAACCTGCGAATCACATACATCCTCATACGAGTAAAATTTCTTCAAATTGAACCTGCAAACATGATCTATACAACAATTACAGTCCAAATATGAGTCCATTATCAATTTATATTAGGTATTCCATGAATCCCCAATTTTGAAGCTCTAACCCTAACAATGGCCGATTGCTATTTAGGTCACGAAACTCCAACTTCTTTGTCCAGAAACCTTCACAAGCTCAATACAAACATCATAAACCAAACAAAATTCATTGAGATACATTGAATTAGTGAAACCGAAAAAAATATGTTCAAGAACAAATAGAATTCGGATTATGCATTATGGAGTGATTTTGATGCATATGAGTGTTGGTTTTGCTTCAAGAAGGTCCAAGGAACATTGCTATGTTCTTATTTTACCTTAAAACACCTTGTATGGATGAATCCGAATATGAGGTTTTGGAGGATTTTTTAATTTGTGAAACTTACTTTTGGAGGCAGCCAATTCGTCCTTTTGTGATGGCAATGAGTTTAATACTTATAGGTGATTGATTTTAGGTCAAAAAATTGATTGGTTATGTGAAGAATTTGATATGAAAAGATCCATAATGATCATGCCTTAAAAATCAAATATTCATGTGTGAATGCTTGCTTTTTTTGGCCAAATCTCATGATTTCTTTCCTCTTCAATTCAAATCAATATTTAAGACTTTCTAGAAGCTTAATCTCAATCAAATCTTACATTTTCATATTTTATTTTTATTTAAAATGATTTTTAATGAATTAAATCAAAATAAATAAAAATAAAATAATAAAAATTCTGATTTTTAATGGTTTGGGTCGTGCATGAAGTCAATGTATGGATTGGGTCATCATTTGGCAAGCCCATTTAGAAGAAATTGGTTTTAGACCTCCTTTTTCATCATAAACCAACTCAAAATTTCCCAACTTTGCAAGGGCACATATCCTTCAATTTTAATGCTATGAGGGTGTTCTTGGACATTTTGGAAATCTTGAAGAGTCCTCTAACCAACCCCACTGGTTTCATGTCCATATCATTTACCAATCTCAAGTTATGCCCTTTTGAAGTTGTTGACTTTTTGTTGACTTTCAAAAGGACCTATAATGTCTTAGCTCATACCTTCCAAATGAAGCATTTTTGGGCTTGGCTTGTGAGACACAAAGTTGTAGAGAATTCAATTTCCTTCAAAATGAGCTTTGGATGGAGACTTGGTGATGAATTATGTGAAAGTTATGGCTAGTCAAAGTTCAGTTGACTTTTACTGATGAAACCCTAATTTAGAAACTCCTGATTCTTGATGATCTGGAATCTCCTTGATGAATCATGATCAACCCTTGATCAAATGATGAAATTTACTTCATATACTTGATGTTGGCAAAAAATCATGAAGTTTGACTTTGGTTTGACCACAGTTGACCTCAGTTTGACTTTTTAACTGCTTTGACTGATTTTGACTTATCTGATCATCTGACTGAGCAAACTTTTGAGAAAAGTCTTGAAACTTGTCATGGGGGTTTTTAAACACATATAAGATGTTATGAAGCTCACTTGAAGTCTTGGAAATCCATTTAGCCTGATTAAAGTCAAAACCCTAGTTTTGGATGCACTGCTTAGGAGGTGCATTGTCTGAGGGAATTGTCAACTCTTCTGACCAATTGTGAACTTTGTGAACCTTGTGAACCATCATAAAATGTCTTGTGGACCTCATGGGAGGTATTGTGAACCTTGTGAACCTTGTGAACCTCATAAAGTGACTTGTAGACTTCCTGAACCTCATGGAAGGTCTTGAAAGCATTGTGAATCTTGTGAACCTTGTGAACCTTCATGAAGTGACTTGTAGACTTAAGGAACCTCATGAAAGGTCTTGGAAGCATTGGGAGGCTTGTGAACCTTGTGAACCTTCATGAAGTGACTTGTAGACTTCATGAACCTCATGAAAGGTATTGAAAGCATTGTGAATCTTGTGAACCTTCTTAGAACACAAAGTCTTGTATTGTGAGGGCAAATTTTGGGGTGCAACACTATGTAACTAACTCTAATGAGATTCATAATGCTGCAGGATATTATCAATTTTATAACTTAATAATGACAGTATGTACTCCCAAAAATACAAGACATGCAATATAAATTTTTTAATATAATTTAATTTAGGGTTGATACCTATTTTCATCCTTACTATATAGGCGTGTTTTGAAAAAACTCCTGCGAAAAAAAAGTTGCAAGACTGTCCTTAACAAATTTTAAAAGTTTTGATTTACACCTTTATCAAACTACATCATCAAAAATATTGATGTGGCATCCATTTTTTTTAATTTTTAATTAGAACATAATGTCACCTCAATTATATATTTATTTTTAATATTTATTTTTTATTATATATTATATATTATATATTTTATTTTTATTTTTTTTAATTCTATTATTTATTTTCATATTATACTATTTTAAATTTATTTTATTTTTTAAATTACTATTTTAAAAATTATTTTAACTGGCCCAAGATGAGACACACAAGTCCATTGTCAACTCACTATGTTTGGCCTATGTAATCTATCATTTACAATCTAATGCACAAATAAGTAATATAAACACTATATCCAATTTTAAACCAACCGATGTGGGACTTGCTGCTAACTGTTCCACTTCCATTTTCACCATATTAAATTCCAAACCTCTCTCCCCTGCTACTTCAATTCCAAACCTCTATCCCATGTTAGCTTCAACCCAACACTTAAACCCTTGTTTATGTTTGTTTGTGCACTGAATCAGAATTTCATTTCCAGTTCCTTTCCTTCACCAAAACCCTAAACCCTATTTGAACTCCATTGCACTTTGCTTCATCTTCCATCTTCTTCCTCGCTTGCTCGTTGGCACCTTCTTCCATTCACCACCGCCTATTTTATATGTTTCATATCGTCCGTACTATGTATTTAGGGCACACTTCTACTTCACTCTTTCCTTTCAAACCTTCTCACCCTTCTTCTTCTTCAACCGCCTTCAACTCCGCCTCACTTTTCAAGCATCAGCACACAAACATGAAGCTAATGCAATTTTTCTAAGGTTCAATTTTGGATTTTTACAATCTTTATGTTACGTGTATGTAGGAATGAAGAATCGGTTGTTCATAGACTTTCTGAAACTATTATTGGAGTTTTAACATTTGAAATTGAACATGTCAATTCCTGATGAAGGTAGGTTGTTGTCTTTGAGTTCTTGAGACATTGCACCGATAACGACACAGAGGTGTTGGTGGTTTTCTTCGGTGGATTCTGCGGAATGAGAGAGAATTGAATTGCATAAATCATCATTGGATTCGTTGAAGTTGGATGTTGATTCTTCAACTTCCATTTATTCGTTGAAGTTTTGTAGAATGGTGGCAGATTTTGTAGAATGGTTGCAAAGCGAATGGTTGCAGATTTTGTAGAAAGAATGAGTCCCACATCGATTGTGGGTTGGAAGGAATTAGTATTTATATATGTTTTTCAAACTAGCTATATTAAATGTGATGTATTGGGCTAGTGCTTGCAATGAGCTGCTCTTGAAAAAGGAACTCAACTTAGGCCCAATTGTAATATTTTGATAATTTTAAATATTAATTCATAAAAACTATTATAATAATACGAAAAAAATAAATAAAGCTTAAAATAAAAAAAATAAAAACCTTAAAAATAAAAGCAATTTTAAAAAAGTAAAAATAAAATAAATAAAATAAAAAGAACAAAATAATTGAAGTGGCATTATGTTTCAATTAAAAATTAAAAAAATGGATGTCACATCAGTATTTTTGATGATGTGGCTTGATAAAGGTGTAAATCAAAACTTATAAACTTGCATGATGACTAACTTATTTGTCAAAAACATTTCCATCTTGTTGAATTTGATGGTTGTGTTAGAGTTTGTTTGAAGTCCAGCATTGCTTAGGTTCTCGGGTTGTTGTGTGTATAAAAATACGTGAAGGAAATCTCACCCTTTGAACCAACTTTTGGGGTTGAGATCCAAACATATATAATATAATATCAGAGTTGGGTTAAGTACTGCAATGCGGTAAATTGACCATGCCCACACTAAGTGTGAGGGTGGGTGTTGAATTTGTATTTGTGTTGTTGAAGTTTGTTTGAAGTCTCACATTGCTTAGGTTCCCGGATTGTTGATTATGTGAGGGTCACCTCAACCTTTGAGTTAGCTTTTGGAGATGAGATCCAAGCATATTTAACATGGTATCAGAGTCAGGTTAAGGATTGCAATATAAGAATTTGACTCAGGACTACACTAGGCATGAGGGTCGGCGTTGAAGTTAATAGTTGTGTTGTTGGAGTTTGTTTGAACTCCCATATTGCTTAGATTCCCGAGTTGTTGACTGTATAAATATGTAAGGGAAACCTCAGCCTTTGAGCTAGTTTTTGGGTTGAGATCCAAGCATATTTAACACACCTCACTATCACAGTCTAGTTAAACTTTATCTTGCTCAAAACACCAAGTTTCTTCATTAACCCTAAAATTCATAAAGTCTCTTTAAAAATCTTAGCTACTGCTATGCGTTATACTCCGTGTTCTACTTCAGTTGTAGACATATCCATTATGGATTAAATTAATTATTTCTAACAAATAGGCACACGTGCAAGAGAAAAAACATATCGTGTTGTAGACTTTCTATCATCTATATCACATGTATAATCTGAATCAACATATCCTACAAGTGAATAATATCCATTTCAACTATAAAACATGATACAATGATATATTGTTCACATCAAGTACTGGAAAATTCATTTGACCTCTTATCAATGATGATTACTTGGTTTGGACATAACCTTGAAATTTTGACTTATAACTTATGCCAAATTTGGTTTAATGGAAATTGTGGCATGCATTAAACAACCGACATTGACATCAAGAACTTTTGCTGTATACTCAATTTTGGCATCTATCTTTGGACACTGATTCAATGAGATCATAAATGGAATATTTACAACTTCAAATTGCTTATGTCAGCTTTGTGTAACAAGTTTTTAACATAACTTTTTGTGATAGAGACATAATTTCCTAGCACTTCTATATTTTTGAATTTCCATCCTTACAATCTTATTAGTACTATCTAAGTCTTTCATGTCAAGTTACTAATAAGATTGTTGTTCACATGTTGCGACTCAAATATCCATAAACTATATTTTGTCCCTACAATCTCTTTAACATGTGGTGGCTTAATTTTCACCACAATACCATTGTATTCAAGGTACTATTAAATTAGTCTTCACGAGTTGTGACTCAATATCCACATGAATCACCTCACAGCTAGAATTCTCCTCTTTAAATGTTGGCACATATATTGTAATAGAGTGTTTTTAGATGAACTACCATAAAAAAAATATTTATGTAGATTACCATCTTTTACCATCTTCTTTGAAGTCAGATCACATAACTTGAACTCTTTCATAACTTTTGTGTAACTGGCAAGTAGATATTTCTTTGATTTTGGATCAAGTTTGGATCAAATATTACTAGAAATATGCACATAAGTCACATGCCTAAAAATCCTTAAAATTGTTATGATCAATTAGGTGACATGTTGATATTATGTTTACAACTTTCTTTCCAATGAAGCGTGTGATAACATGTTAGGAGATAACACACCTTATTAATTGCATCTACTCATAAATTCTGAGAGTCTAACATTTAACCTAGACACATCTTTCTCTTTCGGTAAGAGACATGTTCATTTTTTTTCACACCAATTTCTACTTCAAAAAATATATTTAAGTCTAACGAAAAAAATAATCAGTGAAAGTCACCTATATTTTTTAGTTTTCTTTATCAATCTTTTAATATTTATTTTATCTTGTTTGAAAATATGCATTAATAATATTGTATATTAAAAATAAAAAAATAGATCGCATTAAACGTTTGGATATAATAAAATGGACTAAAATATTTATCGTGGCTTATAAAAAAAGAGGAGGTATAAAATTTAGGAAGTACGAGCATAATAATGTGATTTATTCTTTTAAGTTTATATTTGGTGATTGACAATTGAACGTGTATTAAATTATAAAAATATGACAAATGATTAGAGTAAGATTAAATTTAATTATGTTTAAGATGATGAACTTCTAAGTAAAAAGGAAGTGTCTCACACGAAGTGCCTACTTGAATACAAAATGAACGTCTATGTAAAAAGGTTCTATTTTGGTTTTGTAACATCAACTAATGTTCTTTTTTGTCTCCATATGTTTGACTCATGAAATACTAATAATACTTTAGATATATTATGGCTTTGACTAATGATATCTTTGTGCTTTTGACTTTTTGCTCTCTAAATGTAAGTAGTTATGCTCCTTTTATTCTAAAACAATTTACACAATTCATTGAAATGTATGTTAATAGTAAGTGATTAAACTTATTTTAAAATTGCAGAAAGTAGAAAGTTGGAAAGAAAAAAAAATAGATAAGGTGGGGCGCGAAAGGTCGGTGGAAGAGTCGACACAGAGGTTAGTGATAGAGCTAACACAGTATGTAGATGGCGACAGGGTCAGCACAATGGTGGTAAAGGGTCTGGTCCCCGACAAATTACGGGGTGGTCGTTTGGCATGTGATTATCTGGTCGATTCAGTTTTTGTATGTGATTCGAGTATGTCGGATATTGATATGATCCTAGCAATTTTTTGTGTATTGACCTTATTTGATTTGGTTTATTAATGAATTATGTTTTTTCCATTAAGTATCTGTAAGATTTCATCAGTTATAAATATGTATTTTCGTCATTCATGTCTTGACAACCTTTAGAATTTTGAGAGTTGAAGACAAAGAGACTGATTCTAGAATCATATTGGTAATCTTAGAGAGACAAGGATAAATTCTTAACAGTGTGTTCTTGGAATTTAGAAAACTCTTGGAGATATCCAACGAAGATTGGAAAACACTTCTAAACACCTTGGACTTGTGTGATTTATATATTGAAAATTAGAGATATTGGAAAACACTCTGGTTAAAATATGGTTTGTCCTTGGAAACTTTGAAATTATTTTAAAGTAACTCATTTGTAATCTCTTGTAACAACGTTTGGAAATATAGTGAATCTGAGAGCTGCTCTCTCTCCCAAAGTATATCATTTGATCGAATTGGACAAACAAGTTGTTTTGTTTCTTGTCTTTTATCTTCTTCTGCCAAGTTAAGTTGATGTCGTATTACAAAGTTTTTTTTTGCTGAAGGCCATTTATTTTGGTTGTTGTTATTCTTTGTTTCTACACATCAAATTTCTTGGTGTGACTAAATATTTCAATTTCACAGTAAGTGGCACCTATCGTGGGGCAACTGGATTTTGTTTACAAGTGAACCTCGTGGTTTCAAATGGAAGATTGAAATTTTTTTCGGAGACAACAATTTTGGATTGTGGAAAGTGAATATGCAAGCAATTGAAGCATTAGAGGGTGAGACATCGATGTGTGCATGCCTAACACAAGCAAAGAAGATTGGGATGGTGGATAAAGCCAGGAATATCATTATCGTGTGCCTCAGAGATAAATTTCTAAGGGAAGTCATCAGAGAGAAAACTACGACTATGATGTGGGAAAAACTTGAATCATTGTAATTGAACTAGTCTTTGCCTCATATATTGTGCCTGAAATAACAACTATAATTGTTCCAAATGGTAGAGAACAAATCCACAGTGGGGAAGTTGACAAAACTTGATAAGATCATTGAAGATCTGGAGAATATTAACTAGTTACAAGATGAAATCAACCATCGCTCAAAGGTTGGACGCCCCCATCTCCTTTGCTAAAGTCGTCTATGTGATTTGTGCTTCGTATTCAACCTAGACGTTGAACGCCCTGAATTCAAATTATAATGAATGTTCAATTTGAATACCTCTCAAGCCTTCTAGCACTACTTTGATCCTTATTTCTTTCAGGTTTGATGCTCCATCCATTGATATGATTCATATCTAAGGGGAGTCTTTGCGTATCAACGAGCTTAATTCTGCTAAAAAATCAACTAAAACTTATTATTTGATATTACCTTGGGGTGTGGTTTCTTTAGGACTTGGTAGTTTTTTATATCTTATTTATGTTTTTTTAAAGACCTTTCTCATAAAATATATTGTTTTATTTTGGTATCATTGACCTCTTAAACCAACACAAAGCTCATGGTGTTGTTAGTAACTGACTGATATAAGAAATAGGGAACCTTTTTCCTTTAGGCGAGTTAATGTTAAAAGTGTACCCGTACATGTCTTCAATTTTATAAAGGCTTATTCACATTCTTTTGTCTACTCTAACTTAATTCCCTTTTTCAACTTGGTAGAAAATAAGTTTTGTATCACCTGCATACGATAGGAAACAAGAGAGTGCAACAATTTTCTCGGTTAAAATATGAATTTCCTTGATTATGAACAGACTCCTCATGTGAATTATGGCATATAATTTGTTCGGTTTGGCCTCAATCCCTATCCTAGTTAGCCAAAAAACTAGAAATGTCCTTGTTTAAACCCCAAATGAACATTTGTTTGGGTTATATTTATGACAAAATCACAAAATATCTTCCAGGTCTTTATAGTGACTTTTCTATGCTAGAGTATTAACTAATATTTCTTCTATATAGACTTTTATGCTCTTCTATGTTTTCTATGCAAACATTGTATCCATTAGTCTAAGGTAAGAGGCTCGACGTTTTTTAGACTAAAATGTATGACCTCTTTGTAGTAATTGAAATTGTTGGTCATGAATGTTGTTTTAGGCGCGTCCAAGGAAAGACCTCTTAATACATATTCTCTTGGAAAATCCATCAACAAACCTTTGGATGACTGCAATTTCTCAGAGTCTAGTTGCAATATTTCTTGCAATTGCTTGGAGTCTAGTTGCAATGATTCAAAGGCTTCCGTATAAAGGATTTCAGTTTAGTTGTCAAGATTTATGAGTACTCTCGTAACATCCCAAAAAACCATCTACACATTGATAATCATATGTTCATCTTCATGGGACAATATTTTCAACAAGGTCCTAATATGAGAAAGATACTTCGGAAGTAAAGGTTGATTGAGACTATGGAGGGGTGTTCACGGCATACATAATCGAGAAGACATACCTCTTGTGTAGGGAGTTTGATTCACCTTTGCTAATAATAGTGTTGAACGTATGACAAGCAATGTCGTGTTTTGCTCTTATTTTCTAGTGTATGTTCTCTTCTGGAATGGTGGCGTTTATGTCTATCTCGCCTCAAAGGCCTTAATCTCGATCCTGAGTTGTATAAGGTGCTCTAGATATATATTATAAGGTGAACCTCTTGGGTAAGGCATTTTATCTCATTCTTGAGATGGTGAAAATCACCAGTGTAATGTCCCTTAACTTTTTGGTACTTGAACCATTTATTGGGCTCGTTCCCCTTATTTAGGAGTAAGAGGTTCAAGAATGATTTAATGTGGAACACTTCTCGGCATATTTGTTCTCGCATGGTATTTATTGGGGGTGAAGTTCTCGATGGGCTTTCTAGGCATTTTCAGAGTTCATTTATCATGGATTTCCTGAGAGAAGTTGTTGTTACGGTGGTTGGATGAGTCTTTTCCCCCATTATTTTGTTCTTTGGCATCTTTGGCCCTCTTTTTAGCGTTGAGCTTCTCTCCTTTCACGTAGTATTTGAATCTCTCCAATAGTTTTTCCATTAAGTCTAAGAGTTTATGGGCGAGATATTTGTTGAAGTATCCATCTTTGAGTCCGTTCTGAAAGGCCTCTACAAACATCACCATATGTGTATTGATGGTGGCCATTTGTTCTTAAGGGTCACTATTACCTTCAAACGACACTAGGGAGGGAAGCTTGAAATTATATAGGATTAAGGCGTTACAGATCTTAGTAGAGAGTGATTATATGTCTAAAACCTTTAAGCAATTTTGTGGTTTGTCATTTGCTTGCTAATGCTACTGAATGTCTTGAACGCTTGCATGGAAGGTTTGATTTTGACGACATAGTTCATCCATAGCGACTTGTATCCCCGTTAGGACTCCACGACATAATTGGATATGTCTCTTTTTCCCACCATTCATAAACATTTGTTAACCTAAACGAAGGTTATAAAAAAATAATGTGGTCTTAATCATTTGTATTAAACTTCACGATGGACGTCAACTCTACTTGCAATGAGTATAGTAATAGTTACCTCATATGTGTTATGTTATGTAATACTGCTCTAAATTTCTGATATGTGAATAAGTGTTCCTCTGACCTAGTTTAATGTGTGTTGTGTGTGTGTGTGTGTGTATATATATATATATATATACACCACACACACACACTCACCCCATTATCCCTTCCTTGAGGGATACTGGTATTTTTTTTCTACAAACTCAACCACATGGATTCTTATTTTGAACCATCGAGAAATGTGGTGGATGACTCATCCCATCATTGTAGGGGTGGTTTTGGTCGTCAGAGAAATTTGAGACTATTTAATTATGATAAGGATAGTCATATTAATCGTAGGAACGTGTTTTGTGAGTCATCCCCAATCATATAGAACAACTTGACACGCTCGCTCCCATGCTTGACATTGTTCGACCTCGTCTAAAGATTACTTAGTCATTTTTGTCCTATTTTCATATAGGAGAACTAACCTTCTTTTTCTATACCTTAAAATCGAGAATAAGGTTAGTATTTGCTCCTTGATTGGTCAATCATTTAAGAAACTTTCTCCATATTTAATTTCACAAGTAAGTCCTTTAAAATCAATTTTTTTCTCAAATGACATCATTTTTTTTTATATGGATGTTCTCATTCCCTTTCTCTCATGCTTCCATCGTACTCAAATCTTGACCATTCATTCACCTTATTTATTTGTCTCTTATGAACCATTACCTTACCTTTTGTGTGAATGTAGCAACCATTAAATAACAAAAAGGAGAAATGGCTAAACTATAAAAATTGGAGAGGATCCAAAAGAAATTTTAAACCTCATATTTTCTATGATGAATTTGACTAGCCTAAATTTCCTATCTATTGAAACCTAAATTTCTAAATTTCCAATTAAATGAAACCTATATCTTGTAAGGATTAGAACTCTAGAAGAAGTTGTTATCTCATGTTACCCATTGCTTTGTTGACTACCCAAATTCCATGTGTTATATATACTCTAGTAATTACACCATGTTATTATATTTGAGAAGTTTTTTTGGTGGACCAACCACACTATACATGAATTATTCCCATAATAACTCTAGAATTCTAAATCCTTCTACTAGGTTCAATTTCTAATGAAGTATTTGTTAACTACCTAAAATCCATTTTTTTAAAACCTTGCCCACAATATTGTTGAACTTTTTAAATTTAAAACCACACTATATCAACCTAATCAAAAAGATTACTCAAAACCCTTCTCACAAGTTAGTTACCTTTCAATTCTTCATTTTTTCTACATAAAATAATCTTCCCATTTTTGTTATAAATACTTGCTATTCCAACTGCACATTACCACTCATTACTGTCAGTTTCTCTTCATTCACAAACCACAAACCATTTCTCTCTTTCACCATCTTGCTCTCAACTCTCAAAGGATATTTTCTCTAATATCTTTGAACCTTCATCATCATCATCATCATCATCATCACCATCAACAACAACAAGATCATCATGGATATTGCTCATTTTGTATTTGGAATATTTGGTAGGCTCATAATAAATAACCCTCCTTTGATGTGTTCTTGTTTTTCAGAATTCCTCTGTTTTCTCTGTTTCTCATTTTCTTTCTGTTATGCAGGAAACGCTTTTGGCCTTTTTCTCTTCTTGGCTCCAATGTATGATCCATTTCTTTCAACTTTTCCACTCTCTGAATCATTCTCCAACAACCCTTTTAATCTTTTTGGTTTCTGATTCTCTATCATGCATAAAAATTTGATCTTTCTCGTTTCGTTTCTTTTTGAGTAAAAGTGAAACTTGTACTGATTTTACTTTTGCAGAATCACTTTCAAGAGAATCATTGAGAAGAAATCAACAGAGAAATTCTCTGGAGTTCCATACATTATGACACTTCTCAACTGTCTTCTTTCTGCTTGGTAACTTTCTTTCCTTCTTCTTCTTCTTTCTTGAAAATTTTCTGTCATTTTTTACGGCGGTTATTTCTGTCAGTTTTTTACTTTTTGTGGCGGTTATGAAAATTTTCAGGTATGGTTTACCATTTGTGTCACCACACAACATACTAGTTTCAATAATCAATGGAACAGGAGCAGTGATTGAAATCATATATGTTTTCATCTTCATCACTTATGCATCAAAAAAGGAGAAGCTGAAAATAAGTGGCTTATTTGCTTTTGTGATAACAGTTTTCTCAGCTGTTGTTTTCATTTCACTGTTTGCTTTGCATGGTAATTCAAGGAAAGTGTTTTGTGGTTTTGCTGCTGCTATATTTTCAATCATTATGTATGGTTCACCTCTCTCAATTATGGTAAGTTTTTTTTGTTAATAATTGCTTTTTTTGGTTACAAAGATGATTTTACAAATGTGCCCTTTTGATGTGTGCAGAGATTGGTGGTGAAAACAAAAAGTGTGGAGTTCATGCCATTCTTTCTTTCACTGTTTGTTTTCCTATGTGGTACTTCATGGTTCATCTATGGTGTACTAGGTCGTGATCCATTTGTTGCTGTAAGTATACAATAATCCCTTAGAAAGTCATCTGACACGTGTCAGGATCTGTGTCGATGTGTCAGGATCTGTGTCGTGTGTATGTTATATAGGTTGTGAATGATTGTTGATAAAGTGATGGGGGAAATATGTTATTTGTAGGTACCAAATGGTGTAGGGTCAGCATTGGGGACATTGCAACTAATATTGTATATGATATATCGTGGGAATAAAGGGGGAAATGGAAAAACAACAACAGAAGAAGAATCAATGGAAATGGGCACTGCAAAAGCAATGGGAGAAGAACTCAAAGGGGACACGCCTAAGGATACGTGTTAGTTTAGAACATTGTAGAGAACATTAACCTTGGTTATGTTTGTCTCATACCAATTATGTTTCAGTTTGTTTTGTATTCTATATCAATGGTTTGTTTGTATTTTGTGTTTCACTTTTAAGCCAAGTGTTGTGTTGCATGGAATTTTTTGTCGTCAATGGTTGGAAAAAGTGAATAGTATCCATATATTCCATCCTATCATGTTATGGGTTTTGATTTAGTTACCTTACTCTTAATATTTTTTTAATCCAATTGTATAGAGGTGATATCTATCCAATTGACTCTAGAAATATATCATTGTTGGTATCAAGTGATTGATTATGCAACTTAGTGATGTGAAAGTCTATAGTGTATTTTGGAAAGTTAATCATGTATCTAATATCTAATCCTTCGATTCACTTTCATCTTAAACTACTTTTATCAGATTGATTTATAAAAATTTAATTTTCTTTTTTGTTACTAAATGGGAATAGTCTATATGGCTGAATTAGAATCTAGTAGAGCATCTATAATGTCTAATGGTGCAATTCATTCTTGGGTTCTTTGTAGAATCCATCATGATCTTCAAGCAACTCATTGAATTTTCATTCTAATTGTGCAACTCTAAAGAATCTATATTGGGGTTCACCACTTTATTTAATATAGTATTTATATTAAATTTTATATTATTTAAATTATTTAAATTTTAATTTATATAAATAAATAAAGTTAAAATTAAACATAAAATTTAAAATATTAATTAAAATTAATCTCAAATACATTGTATATAATTAAAAAATAATAAAATAAATATTGTCTTTTAAATTTCATCATCCTCATGTCCAAAACGTTCTCAAATATGTTCGACTAGATCTCCTTGAAGTTGGCGATGAACTTGTTTTTCACGAAGACTTGCTCTTCTTTGTAGTCTTGTTGCAAGATTCGGATGAGGACCGTTAAATGTTTCATTCGTTTAGTTGTTGTCATCTACATTATCATAAGAGTAATCAAAATCACCTCCATATGAGTGTCGTTCATCTTTAACAATCATATTGTGTAATATGATACAAGCATATATGGTATGTTTGAGAGTTTTCATGTGCCAAGAACGCGCTGGATCGCGTATAATTGCAAATTGAGATTGTAGCACTCCAAATGCTCGTTCCACATCCTTTCTAGTTGATTCTTAATATTTTGCAAATAGTTTTCTTTTTTCCCCTTGAGGCATTGGGATGGTCTTAACAAATGTAACTCACTCAGGATATGTACCATTCGTTAAATAATACCCCATGTTATATGGAGTCTCATTGATTGTATATTGCACAGTAGCAACATGTCCTTCCAAAATATTGTTAAACACATTGGATTGGTTTAGCACATTAATGTCATTGTTTGAGTCTACAATACCAAAAAATGCATGTCAACTCCATAAGTCTTGTGATGCCACTGCTTCAAGCATGATCGTGGGTTTACCATGATCACCTCGACAAAATTGTCATTTCCATGCAACAAGACAATTCTTCCATTCCCAATACATACAATCAATAGAACCTAGCATTCTTGGAAATCCACGCGACTCCCCCATTTGTAAAATATGTTCAACATCATTGTTATTAGGCCTTCTTAAATACTCGGCCCCGAATACCTCATTCACGCCTCTTACGAATCTCTCTAAGCACTCAATTGTAGTGTTTTCACCAATTCGAACATACTCGTCTACAATGTCAGCAGAAGATCCATATGCCAACATACGAATAGCAGAAGTACACTTCTACAATGGTGAAAGACTTATTTTTCCAGTTGCATCGACCCTAACTTGAAAATATTTGTCATGATTTCCAAAGGTTTCCACAATTCGAAGAAAGACATGCCTATGCATTCTGAACCGTCTACGAAATTGGGCATCCGTGTATACTGGATTTTCTGAGAAGTAGTCATTGAATAATCGTCTATGACCTTCTTCACGATTTCGATCTATCACTGATCTTCTTTTTCGCCTTGATGAACTTCCAGATTGGCGTTCTTTCTTGAGCATTGACAACAATAATTCTTCATTTGTGTTATCCATAATTTCTTCTTCAATCACATCCCAAAAAAGTTTGTTGAGGTTGCTTGAATTGTTTGAATCCATTAGAGTGAGAGAATAATGATAGAAAGATGATAGGAAAATGGGAGAATAATGAGATAAGGGTGGTAGAAAAGTGAGAGAAGTATGAAAGTATATATAAGGTTAGTTTGAATAACGGATAGTTTGAATAACGGCTAGTTTGAACATAATAATACTTGAAACATAATATTACTTGAAAAATACATAATATTTGAACATAATAATACTTGAACATCACATAGTACTTAAATAAAATAAGATTTGAAAATTGCATATTATTACCATCCATACTTTTCTTTTAGCTTAATACATTGTTTTTCATGAAATTCACGTTGACTATCATTCCTTAGAAGTGTATGACGTGATGAATTGCATTGCTTCAAACTCCATTTTTTTCCTTGACTAATTTGTTTTCTTCCTCCTTAAGGCGTGCTAGATTTTCCATTACTGACATTCTTTTATTCATTGTATCTTGCATGACACTAGAAGGATGTTCAGTTGCATTGGCATTTTCCTTTGCCTTTCCTTTTCGTTTTGCCGCATTTTGTCTCATTGGACGCTCCATTGGAGATAATGAGTTATACTCATAACTAGTAGGTGCCTCTGAGATTGTCGATGACATGTATGCACCACTAGTAGAATTCTTTGTTCTCTTTGAAGAATTTCCGGTGGATGCTCCCATCCATTTAGGTCCATCTTTTAAAAGCCGCCATGCATACTCAAGATTGAATGGTGCACCTTCATCTTGAGCAAAAAAAACATGTGCAATGACTAAGATATCTTTCTCTGATGCCCCACTTTTTTTCCATTAACAGCCTATCTGTAACACCCATCAAATTTTTGAACAAGGTTATTTATTCGATGCCATCGAGATTTTAATTGGCCATGTAGATTTTCTCGTGACTGCCCACAGTATTGATTATAATTATCGGTGATTCTTAACCAAAAGCTATCAATTTTTTTGATAAATTCCAACAATTGGATCCTTTGAAACATTGAATCATGATTTCATTAGAAGTGTATCCTCTTCCCTTGTGAATACCTCTCGGGTTTTTTTAACAGAACGTCTTTGTTCCATTTCAATTGTAATATTTTCAAGACCAACTTGAGTTGAAAATTGTGGAACTTGACGTTCGGGCATAAACCCATTCGGTGTTTCAGGTTCATGATGAGAAAATTTCATACCATGAGTATTTATTTGAGGTATAAAATACATATTTGGGTTGTTTGGTGATGGAAAACATATGGAAGAATTTGTTCGAGGTGGGGGAAATTGAGATCTTTGAGCATTAGGATTTTGAAAATTTTGTATGAGATGGAGCATAGATTGTTGAGAATTATATTGATTAGGGTCCATTTGACCTTAACAATAATAATTTGAAGTAAGAAGATGAAAAATTAGGTAAAATATATGATCAATTTAAAATACTATGACTAAAATGATAAAATTGTGAGAAAGAAATAAATTTATGCAATAAAATTTGAATATTATTTGCTTCTATTTATAACCAAATAAACAATTTAAATAAAAAAAGAGTTGTTGGCAACGACTATATTTATTAAATAAATAAATAAATAAAAGAGAAAGAGTCGTTGAAATGGAAAATGTTGCAGCATTATATTAATTTTTTATTAAATCAACTGTTGCAATGCAATGCAAAAAGTTATGTGTTGGCGGACTCCTTTTTCCATTTTTCTCGTGACACACTGGCGGATACATAAAGAAACCATCCACTAGAGATGGTCTTAATAAATTATAGTAGTTGATTTGATGTCTAGATGTTATTGTCAAGTAGTATATGTAAGAATTATTTAAATCTATGGAGAATTTCGAATCAATCTTAATGAACAAGAAGAATCAATCACATCAATCGATTTTTTCTTTTATTTTTCACTCTACACTCAAGTGAATCAACTACACATTGATTATAAGATGATTATAATGCACAAAGATTATTGAAGAGGAAAATAAAAGATTAATTATGGAAGAAAAGAGAAATTAGAGTTCGAGAGAAATAGGGAAGAAGGAGAATATTTTTGTTGATTTTTTCTCTCAGCTTTCAAACTAAAATATTCAACTTTTCTCTATACGACATTATTACAATGATACGGTACCTCCCTATTTATAGATTGAGATTTCTTGCACACCAAGTAATTTTCAACTAACCTAACTAACTCAGCTAAAACAAACAAATAAAGCTTAGTCAAAATTTTGTCGAGATACACTTCTTTGACATTCTGACAATACTAACAAACATTTCGACAACTCCTTGTTTTTGTCAAGCAACATGCTTTGACACCAGAAATTACATTCTCAACACACCACCTAATTTATTGTGTCTAAGTTATCTACATTAATCACAAATCTTAATTTCTGGAACACTTTGACCTACATTGTTTTCGTCATGATGTCTTCAATTTGGTTTTCATTTCTTCCAAGTTCAACTTCCCTTTTCCATTTGTTATTGAAAATAATGGAACCTTATTTCGATGTTTTTTCTTCTTCCATGTACTATTGAATTCTTCTGCAGATTGATAGCAGTCATGCTTTTGATCTTCATGGTAATTGCTCCATGATTCTTCCATGTAATTTCATCGACCAAATTCACTATCAATGTTGTTTGACATGCACAAAGAGAAGCAACTATGCACTCTGATTCACACGACGACGGTGCCACTACTAATTCTTTTCTTGAGTTCCAAGTAACTGGTGCACCGCCTAGCATAAACATATAACCAAATTTAGATTTTTTATCCTTAGCATCACTACACCAACTTGAGTCGGTGTAAACCACTAGTTTACATTATTTTCCTTCATCAGTTATAGGAAACAAAATGTCATAGTCGAAAGTTCAATTCAGATACCTTAGTATCGTCTTCATCATTGTTGGATGTGATACCATTAGCTTTTGCATGAATCTACTCACCATACCTATATTGTATGCTAGACCATGCCTTGAAAGACAAAGGTATCATAATGACCTAACAAGTTTTATGTACTGTGTTGGGTAGACATCATATTTATCTGAGTTTTTAGACAGTTGCAGTCTTGGTTCAGCAGACATCGAAGTCGAATTGCAGTCTTCCATCTCAAATCTCTTGAGTATCTCGCTTGCATATCTTCTTTAACACATCATCAAGCCTCTACTACTCTTGTAGAATTCGATGCCTTTTGTTGCGGTGAGAATCGGATACCAAGCTATTGATTAAGCTTGAATCGCAAAACATTTATGTTCACCACCGACTTTAATTTAATCCAAAGGGAAAAGGGAAAAAGATCGTAAAAACCCTAAATAAGGAGAAACTAGGTTCGGGGGTTGATTATACCTAGGGAAGGTGTTAGCATCCTAAGCATCCGCAGTATCCTACGGGAACCTCTTATTAATATTTGTGTTATTGTTATTTATTGCTTGCTAAAATTATGGGAACCTAAGGTTTTATTTCTAATGGTGCTCGCACAACATCGCATCGATGCCTACGTATCGGGTATAGAATCAGAGCACTCGTAGTTCTCCTAAGGATTAACGAACACTTGGTTACGCTCAAGGTTCGCGGGGGAAAGTAAGTGTTATGGAAAACACTCACGTGACTTAACAAAGTCACAAAAAGTTATAAAATAAAACACTAAGGACCTAATGGCTAAGGACCTAAGGATGAGGGACCTAATTGCTAAGGTCAAAGAAAAAAAGAGGGACCTAATTGCTAAGGTCAAAATGGTAACTAGGGGTGGCTAAACTTCCTATGACATTGAGTCAACTGCAGGAGTTCTTTCCCTTTTGGATTGAAATGATAAAAGCATAAAGAAAAAAAGGGTGTGCAAGCTCCTAAGACTAGGCAAAGGTTGCTACTTGCAAAAATGGACTGAATAAAGTAAATAGAAATGCAAGGTAAAAAGCTTAGTAACCGGGCTATGACTCGATATGTGGATCGAGAATGCGGGGGTGGAAGACAAACGTGGTGCGTCAATTTGCTTAAGTTGGAAAGTTGTGAAGTGTAAGGATTGTGCAGATGGCGATCGTAGAACGACCGACTTACGTGTGTGAGTGAGGTGTATGTGAACTCAACTTGGCGTTGGACCAAGGGATTTAGCTATCTTTGAATATTAAACTCTCAAATGTGCGCGCTTTCAAATTTTATCTTAGCATTTTATGGTCTTAGTGCAGAATTAAAATCAAACAATACATACAACCAAAATAATGCAAAATTAAATCATGCACATATTCACACAAAAGAGAAATAAACCTAAATTTAATCTCTCACACTAAAGGGATACACCTAAAGAAGTCAAACCTAAACTACCCCACAACTAATTAAAAACGAAAAAAGGACATTATTTTTATTTTTTTATTATTTTTAGATTTTTCAAAGAAAAAAGATAAATTGAAAATAAATTCTAAAAACCTTAAGTTTTAAATAAGATAAAATTGACCTTGAAAATAATTAGATAAAATAGAAGAAAATATTTTTTATTTTTTTAAGTATACTTAAAGAAAGTAATAAATTAAAATTAAAATGATAATAATAACAAATTTTGTTTGATAACAAAAGTTTAATAAAGATAATGAAATGTTTGTTTTTAATAAACAAAAAAAGAAAATTAAGAAATAAATAAGAAAAGGTTTTTATTTTTTAATTTTTTAGATATATTAAGTGAAAATTAAATAAATTATAAATATTTTTTGGTTTTCTATAACAGTATATGAAAATAAAGTAAGGTGAAAGCTAAAACTTGTTTCTTTGATTTTTCTAACAAATATTTAAGAATAATAAAATGCGATAAATGACAACTTTTTTTATTTGATTTTTTTTAATAATATCTAATAATAATAAAAGGAGATATATGTTATAAATTTTTGATTTTTTTTAATAAGACCTAAAAATAAGGAATGAGAATAAAATGTTAACTTTTTTATTTTTGTATAACAATATCTAAAATTAAGGAAATGAAGATAAGTGCTAATATATTTTTGTTGGATTTTTATAATGACACCTAAAGAAAAAAGGAATGAGAAAAAATTATATTGATTTTTTTGATTTTTTTTAAACACATAATTTACATAATAATGAAAGTACAATAAATGTGATTTTTTATAATTATAATAATATCTAAAAAAGGTAAATGAGAATTTTTTTTTATTTGTTTTTAACAATATACGAAAATAAAATAAGGTAAAAGCTAAAACTTGTTATTTGAAATTTTTTCTTAATTAAAAAAAATAACTAATTAAATAAAATTAAAATATAAATGGATTAATCAATATTAAATAAGGAGACTTAGCAAAATTAATAGAAATGACTAAGACAAAATTTTGTTTGAAGTTTTTTTAGTTTAAAAGAAAGAATAGATTAAAAATATTTAATAAAATAACAAATATGTATATTAAAGAGAGAAATAAAAAATAGTGGGAGGCGTTGCTACCAACATGGCTCCCTTATCTTCCTTTTTTTTTATTTTAAAAAAATAAATATATATATTAAAGAAGTGACATGTGGCATGTAATAAAAATAAAAATACCAACAATTTCCTCTTGCTATTACTTGGTCTAAACTGCACCATTATTATTTATTACTGATACTTTTAATTGAGGAGAGAAAATAGGAACTTTGGGCAGTAAACAAATATAAAAAAGAATAATAATAAAAAGTCATTAATTGCTACCCATTAAAGAAAAAATATTAAAACTAAAACAATCTAATAATCAAAGCAAAAAGACCAAACCGTGCAAACCAACAACTATTAATTGCCATTTATTAAAATAATAATAATAATAATAATAATAATAAACAAAATAAAACCAAAAACTCAACAAAAAGTAAAACTATAAAAATCTAGGCAAAATGAACGATGCACATTTTTCTCTTACCACACGCCTCTTTGACTGACACAATTAAATAAAAATGAAAAATAATTACTTTGTGCCACCTCCCAAAGAAAAGACAAAAAATAAATAAGTAAATAAAATTTTAAGAAAAAAACTAGTTCCAATCCCATATTTAAACCTAATAATTGTTAAAAAAACGAAATTATTTATTAAAAAAAAAAACCAAAACAAATTGTCCTCAATAACCCCCTGTTCCAAAGCAACGAGTATTTTCTCTCCCACTACTCTCTTTCTCAACCCAAACTCCCTATTTTCTTCTTCTGAAACTACAACCCTCACTCTGTCTAAAAAAACAATGAACCCTAATTTGAGATCAGATTACCACCGCGCCGAAATCAACAAGTAATTAATCACACAAACATCATATCAACCAAAAGCAAACAAAATATGGAGAAAAAGATTAGAAGCAAACATCACTCATGAGAACGAAAAAAAAGCTCAGTTCGAAAAGATGCGGAGTTTAAGGGATACCTCTTGAAGAATTTTTTCAAACGGACCTCTGATTGTGAATCTCCTGGTAATATTGCTTTGGTTCTCCCTTCTCTTGACCTCTCCTTCTGTTGTCTGTCTCCGAACAAATGTTGTTGTTGATGTGAATTGGATTAGAATGATGCTATGACTTGAATATATTTGAATGAAATTACTTGATTATATGTATGATGTTTGAGTGAAATTTCTATGAATTTAATTATGATGAATATGATCATGTATGAATATGGATGGATTGAAACTTGGATGTTTATGTTGGAAATATTTGAATACTAATGCTTGTTCTTTATCATTTCATGTGCATGAGGGAAAGAGTGGTAAGCCATGGCAAGTCCATTTGGAACCTTGGTGGTAGAACTTTGGAACGACGAAAACTATCGGCTAGCTTGGTGAAGTAGGATAGTGAAAGTTTGGTATGAAACTAGGTTCTTGATAGGCCTAGAACTCTTGCCTCGTGTAATTAAAATAGCTTGTAATGACAATGCTCCTTAGATGTAACAATGGCTCTTTTGAAAAAATTGTAAATTCCTAATTATGTATGTAACTTTGAATGCATATGAATGATATGTGTATTGGAATAAAAATTGAATGAATGTAATTTAATGAATAAACTTCATGTAGTAACATGTAATTTAAAAAAAAAAGAAATGCATGATAACTAAATATGAATTGCTTGAAAAGAAAATAGACAAGGTTTGAAAAAAAAATATGAACAAGTTGAGAATGGACACAATATGAATGCAAAATGAATTTGGACATGAAACAACATTGGATTTTAAATTTGGAATGAGTTCGGGAAATGTGAAATAGAACTTGGATTTGAATGAAGTTGGAATTGAGACTTGAAACTTTTGACATGGCTGGAATTTTTTTAATTGAATCTTGAAAAGTGTTTGAGTTTAGTACTTGAATGAGAATTGAAATGGAATGAACTTGGAAGAAATTTGAAAAGTGTTTATGATTTTAGTACTTGAACGAGAATTGAAATGAAATGAATTTGTAAATTTAAGATTGAAATTTGCATAGGAATTGAAACTTGAATGGAAAATGGAAATTATTCTTGAACATGAATTGGAAATGAACTTGTAAATTGAATTGGAACCTTGAAATTGGAAGTGAAAATTTGGACTAGAAATTTAGAATAAAACTTAGGAGTTGAATTGAAAACTTGAAATGGAATTTGTGATTGGTAACATGAAATAGGCTTGAGACTTAGAACTTGAATTTGGAAACAAGAATTTGAATTAAACTTGAATTTGAAACTTGGAATTGAATTTTTTGAAATGAAAATAGAATGAAATTGGAATTTGAATCTTATGAATAGAAATCAAAATTGAATTCAGAACTTGAATTAGACTTGGAAGTTGGAAACGAAATTGAACTTGAAATTAAAATAGGAAGCTCGAAGTAGATTTTTTTATAAAAATGGAATGGAAATTTAAACTCGCAATTTGCATTTGAAATGTGACTAGAATTTGAAATTAACACTTGAGCTTTTGAAAATGACTCAGAAACTTGAAATTGAATTTAAAATTGAAATTAAAAAAATGGAAAAGAAATGGAATTTAGAATAAATGGTATTTGAATTTGCAATGTCAATTGATGACTTGAAATAGGAATTGGAAACAAAATTGAAATATAAACTTGAAAATTTAAAATGGAATAAAATTGGTAAATTGCTTGACAAAATGAATTGAAAGGTTGAAGTGAAAATTTTGTAATTAGATTAACAACACCCGAAAAGAGGAAACTCGGGTCACACGATTCATGAGACCACTAAAAAACTTGTTGCAAATCCAAAAAAATAACTAGTATGCTCAATGATACGCTAAGACAAATGCGTGAATGAAACTTAGGGGTAAAATTTAGGGTGTGACAGTTGCCCCTATTTAAATAACTTCACCAGATGGCGTGAGTGATGGTAATCCTCATGGAATCAGTGTGAAAGGTATTTAAATATAGAAATAACCGGAAATTTTGCCCCTAGATGCAATGACATGCTAGACTACAAACTAACTGATCTTTTTTGCGATGAATGATGATTATGATATGAGCGATAAAAATGAGATATATCGACGACCACAAGCTAAGACTCACTGGGGATGACAAACACTGGGGATACAGAAACGAAACCGGGAAGTATTCAAAGTGATAAATCAACAGGTTCAAGTGTAACTGTTGACACTAAGAATAACAAAAGACGGGAACAAAAGGAAATCCAAAGCGTTGGATCAACGAACACAGATAAAACAAAATACAATTCAAAGTGACTGCACAGTGGCTCGATGCGACCAACTGACACCAAGAATACAAACAAGACAAGGAAATAAATCGAAGTGGTTGACCAATGGCTCTATGCGACCAAATGACTGAGAAATAAAAGCAGCAACATATTCAAAGTGAATGCGCAGCGGTTCGATGCGACCAACTGACACTAAGAATACAACAAAATAAACAATCAAAGGGAAAGTGCAGTGGCTCGATGCGACCAACTGTCACTGGAAATGATAACATAATATTCAAAGTGAATGCGCAGCGGCTCGATGCGACCAACTGACACTGAGAATAATCAACAAAAATATCCAAATAGAATGTGCAGTGGCTCGATGCGACCAGCTAGCATTGGGAATGACAAACAGCTTATTCAAGGTGAATGCACAGCGGCTCGATGCGACCAACTGACACCAAGAATAACAACCAAGATAAACATTCAAAGAGAAATGTGCAGTGGCTCAACGCGACCAACTGTCACCGGAAATGATAATCATAATATTCAAAGTGAATGCGCAGCGGCTCGATGCGACCAACTGTCACTGGAAAAAAGAAACGACACAATATTCAAAGTGAATGCGCAGCGGCTCGATGCGACCAACTGACACTAAGAATAACAAAAGGCTTATTCAAGGTGAATGCGCAGCGGCTCGATGCGACCAACTGACACCAAGAATAATCAACAAAAATAAACATTCAAAGTGAATGCACAGCGGCGGGTTGCGACCAACTGTCACTGAGAATGACAAAAGGCTTGTTCAAGGTGAATGCGCAGCGGCTCGATGCGACCAACTGACACCATGAATAACAACAAAAATATTCGAAGTGAATGCGCAGCGGCTCGATGCGACCAACTGACACTAAGAATACAAACAAAATAACAATCAAAGGGAAGCACAATAGGTTCGAAACCTATTGACACTACAGAAGAAAACCAAGATACACTCAAGGTGAATGCGCAACCAGTTAAAAGACCGGTTGACACTAAGAATGATAAAGGTAAAGTAGTCAAAGCATTCAAAAATGGTAAATTAGCAGGTTCAAATGTAACTGCCGACACCAAGGATAAGGAAGGAAATCACAATGATTTAGTAGCGGCTCTATGCGACCAGCTAACATTGGGGATAGAACGGAGATCACCCAAAAATAGATCAACGGCTCTAAGCGACCGGCTAACACAAAAAAGTAACAACAAAACAAGATAAAACATCCAACCTCTGGAAATTCCTTCAGGAACCATCAGGAGAAAGGTACAAGTATGTACAAAATCAAATGGACTTGGATTTAAAACAAAGGTTTCAGGACCTGCTTAAAAGATTTGTGCCAATGACAATTGGACTTCAAGGAGATATGGTGGTCATAAAGACAAAAACTAAACACAAATAGGAGTCCACAGGGGACACCAGCAATTACTGGGGACAATAACAAATAGTAAACCACTTCGGGTTCCAACAACAATGAATTCTCAAATTGAACACTAAAGATATCTGGACCTGGAGTTATACAGATGACAACTGGGGAAAGACAAATGCTAATGTCAAATGCGCATGATTGAGCATGATGCGAATGATCGTGATATGCAAATGTTGACTCTAAAGAGACAAAGAGTTGACAAGACTCAAAAAGGAGTAGGCTCTCAACACCAATACTCAAATGAGCAATATGAAAAACACTGAGGAGATGTCTTCGAACTTGGAAATCATGCTTGGTCCAAGGATCCATCCAAGAGTGTTATCAGTTTTGAACTTCTATGGAAATTTCTGTAATAATAGCATAAAAGTGTTGTTGCAAACCAGGACTTCTTGGGGAAGCAGAAGTTTTTTTTCAATTTTCCAAAGTCAAAGAAACTTAAAAGTTTTCCAGTGTTTTCAAAAAACATTTTCCTTAAAACTTGTCATTTTCAAAGTTAAATTGTAATCAAGTGATGGCATTTTGCATAACAAAAGAAAATAAGAGTTTGAACAACAAAATTCATAGGCAAAGTTTGTATTTTATTCAAGAATGGTAGCTTGCCAATGGCAAAAACTCCATGGAAAATTACAATTTGAAAATGGCAATGGGGAAGGGTCTACATTGAATCCAACGACCACTACAATCCCTAATAACTAAGACTGCCCGACACCTTGCTTCCGACGAGAGCAAATGGATCGATCTTTCAGTATGATTCTTCAGTAATGGTAAACACCATCTGACACAGTCAAACGCCTTTGTCCCTAACTTTTGCCTGGATCGCCCTTTCGGGTTTTCAATCCACCGGGACGCTCTTTTTTGCCTAAGCCGCCCTTTCGGGTTTTCAACTTAGCGAGCTCTTATTTTATTTTTTTTATCCCTAACTTTTGCCTGGATCTCCTTCATAGGTTTTGATCCACCGGGATACCCATTTTTGCATAGGTCGCCATTTCTGGTTTTCGACCTATCGGGTTTTATTTAGGCATAATATTTTTTGACTGCATCAGAATTCACCGGGTGCTTCAGCTGTTCACCATCCATAGTTGTAAGGATTAAGGAACCTCCGGAGAATGCCATCTTCACAACATATGGGCCTTCATAGTTAGGACTCCATTTTCCACGCATGTCTTTGTGGACTGGCAAGATTTTCTTGAGTACAAGATCTCCTTCTTTGAATTCTCGAATGCGGACTTTCTTGTCAAATGCTCTCTTGATGCGCTTCTGGTACATCTGGCCATGGCACATGGCGGTCATTCTCTTCTCATCAATGAGGTTCAGTTGGTCAAACCTGCTTTGGACCCACTCAGCTTCCTCCAGTTCGGTTTCCATCAAGATTCTCAATGATGGTATCTCTACTTCAATAGGGAGAACTGCATCCATCCCATACACCAGAGAGAAAGGGGTTGCCCCTGTTGAAGTGCGGACTGATGTTCTGTATCCGTGTAAAGCATAGGGTAACATCTCGTGCCAATCTTTGTAAGTTTTTACCATCTTCTGCAGAATCTTTTTGATGTTCTTGTTTGCAGCTTCAACAGCTCCATTCATCTTCGGACGATACGGAGAAGAGTTATGATGTTCAATCTTGAATGTCTCACACAGCTCTTTCATTGTTTTGTTGTTCAAATTAGTCCCATTATCTGTTATGATTCGATTTGGGATTCCATAACGGCAGATAATTTGGTTCTTGATGAAGCGGGCAACCACTTGCTTTGTTACATTGGCGTAGGAAGCTGCTTCTACCCATTTGGTGAAGTAATCAATTGCGACCAAGATAAACCGATGACCGTTGGAAGCTTTAGGCTCAATTGCCCCTATCATGTCAATGCCCCACATTGAGAAAGGCCAAGGCGATGACAGAACATTCAAAAGTGTTGGAGGTACGTGCACCTTGTCGGCATAAATCTGGCATTTATGACACTTCCTGGCATACTTGAAACAATCTGATTCCATGGTCAACCAGAAGTATCCAGCTCTCAAAATCTTCCTGGACATGGCATGTCCATTGGCATGTGTTCCAAAAGATCCTTCGTGGATTTCCTTGATCAGTAAGTCTGCTTCGCGCTTGTCCACACATCTGAGCAGAACCATATCATGATTTCTCTTGTAGAGCACATTGTTGCTGAGGAAGAACTTGGATGCCAATCTTCTTAAAGTCTTCTTGTCTAAGTTTGTTGCATCCGCTGGGTACTCCTGATTTTGCAAGTAGTTCTTGATGTCGTAGAACCACGGTTTCTCATCAGTTTCTTCTTCGACCAGTAGACAGTAGGCTGGTGCAGTTCTTCGCTCGATTGTAATGAGTGGAGCTTCATTAAGAAATCTGACTTGAAACATAGATGCCAACATAGCCAAAGCATCTGCAATTTGATTTTCTGCCCTTGGAACATGATGAAAAGTGACTTCATCAAAGTATTTAATTAACTCCACAATGTGGGCCCGATAAGGGATCAACTTCTCGTCATGGGTCTCCCATTCACCTTTGACTTGGTATATTACCAAAGCTGAGTCTCCATATACTTCAAGGATCTTGATTCTAGTATCGATTGCAGCTTCGATACCTAAAACACATGCTTCATACTCAGCGATGTTGTTAGTACACTCGAAACATAATCTGGTTGTGAAAGGAGTATAACCACCATCAGGATTCATCAAAACAACTCCTACACCATGCCCCATGTAGTTAGAGGAACCATCAAACATCATCTTCCAACGAGAACCTGGCTCGGGACCTTCATCTGGACCTGGAACTTCATAGTCCTTTATCAACACAATGTCTTCGTCCGGGAAATCGAATTTCAAAGGTTCATAATCTTCAACAGGATGATCAGCAAGGTATTCAGACAAAACACTGCCCTTGATAGACTTCTGGGTTACATATTGGATGTCGTATTCGGATAACAACATGTGCCAACGGGAGAGTCTTCCAGTCAAAGCAGGCTTCTCAAAGATGTACTTTATTGGATCCATTTTCGAGATCAACAAAGTAGTGTGACAAATCATGTACTGCCTGAGGCGTCTGGCCGCCCATGCCAAGGCACAACAAGTTTTCTCTAAAAGTGAGTATCTGCTCTCACAGTCTGTGAACTTCTTGCTTAAGTAATAGATGGCGTGCTCCTTACGACCAGTTTCGTCTTGTTGGCCTAATACACAACCCATAGATCCCTCGAGCACAGTCAGATACATGAAAAGAGGTTTCCCTGGAGTAGGTGGGACCAAGATAGGAGGTTCTTGTAGATAAACCTTAATCTTTTCAAAAGCCAATTGACAATCAGGACTCCACTCAATTGCTTGATTCTTCCGGAGTAACTTGAATAAAGGCTCACATGTAGCAGTCATGTTGGAGATGAATCTGGAGATGTAGTTCAATCTTCCAAGGAAACCCCTGACTTGCTTTTCTGTTTTGGGAGCTGGCATATCTTGAATTGCTCTGACCTTGTCCGGGTCTACTTCAATACCTTGCTGACTAACAATAAAACCAAGTAACTTTCCTGATCGGACACCAAAAGTACACTTAGCTGGATTCAGGCGCAATTGGAACTTTCTGAGACGCTCAAATAACTTCAAAAGATGATTCAAATGATCCTCCTCACTCTGTGATTTGGCAATCATATCATCCACATAGACTTCTATCTCTTTATGCATCATATCATGGAAAAGGGTGACCATTGCCCTCTGATAAGTGGCTCCTGCATTTCTGAGACCAAATGGCATAACCTTGTAACAATAAGTGCCCCATGGTGTGATGAATGTAGTCTTTTCCATATCGTCAGGATCCATCTTGATCTGGTTGTATCCTGAAAACCCATCCATGAAGGAGAAAACAGCAAATTTAGCAGTGTTGTCGACCAAAGTATCAATATGCGGGAGAGGGAAATCGTCTTTCGGACTGGCTTTGTTCAAATCCCTATAGTCCACACACATTCTGACTTTGCCATCCTTTTTAGGGACTGGCACAATATTAGCTACCCACTCAGGGTACTTTGCAACCGCGAGGAATCCAGCATCAAACTGCCTTTTGACCTCTTCTCGAATTTTCAGAGCCATGTCTGGTCTTGTTCTTCGAAGCTTTTGCTTTACAGGAGGACAATCTGGTCGAAGAGGTAGCTTGTGGACCACTATGTCTGTGTCTAAGTCGGGCATATCCTGATATGACCATGCAAACACATCTACATATTCTTTGAGAAGCTTGACCAATCTTTCCCTGATGTCTGCCCCAAGTGTTGTACCAATCTTGACTTCCTTCTGGTCTTCATCAGTGCCAAGATTGATGGTCTCTACCTGCTCCTTATGTGGATGAAGATCTGTGTGCTCATTCTCAACTAATCTTGCCAGTTCTTCGGGAATATCACAATCTTCCTCACTTTCATCTTCCGCTTGGTAGATGGGCGAATCAAAGTTAGGAGAGAATGTGGAGTCATTGGATTCAACAGGGTTTTCGTTTATTCTGCATATGAATATGATTTGCTTTTATTAAAAGTGGAAAATAGAGAAATGCAAGAGAAAAAGCTTTTTATTGGTTTTGAAAGATTGCCATTTTCTTTTAAAAGTGAAAAGAGAGAAAAACAGTAAATGATCAAAATAAGAGTTTAACAAAATGCCTTCATTGATAATAACTTTAAAAATGAGAAGGGGCCCTACAAAATACTCCCATAGCCTTGGGCAGAGCTAGGGAACTTTGAAAACATTGAAAAAACAACAAATTACTTTGACAATGGAAAAAACTCTGGGATCTCGACTGCCTCCCAATTGTCCAAGGCTTCTTCACACTGATACATCAGATGATTCACATCTTCATCTTCAGAAACTCCATCAATTGCATTGACCTGATAACTAGCACTGGAAAACACCTCTTGAATGGTCTTCATACGTCCTTTAACGGAGGTTGACGCTCCTTCCTTCACATGAGTTGGTTTGTAACCCAACCCGCAACGATCTAGCTTCTGTTTGACCTCGATGACATCACCCCAACCTTCATGGCTTCTTTCTTCAATGGTGGAAATGGTACTCTTCAGCGATGCAAAAGATGGGATACCCTTCCCCTTTGGTTCCTCTACTTCCAAAATGACAGCATTGGCTATCTCAAGAGCTTGGAAAGAAGTTTCCAAAGCATCTTCATCAGCCTCAATATAACTAAAGGAAGAAAGGTTGCTAACCATGAGATCTTCTTCCCCAGACACGGTTACCAGCTTGTTATCAACCACAAACTTCATCTTTTGATGCAGGGTAGAAGTGACTGCCCCAGCCGCATGGATCCAAGGTCTTCCCAGCAAGCAACTGTAGTTAGGATTGATGTCCATAACCTGGAAAGTGATTTTGAAGACCTGTGGCCCGATCAGGATTGGTAGGTCTACTTCTCCAATGACAGTCCTTCTTGACCCATCAAAGGCTTTTACAATCAGTGCACTGGGCCTCATCTCTGCCCCTTGATAAGATAATTTAGCCAGTGTTCTTTTCGGCAGAACGTTCAATGAAGATCCTGTATCCACAAGAACTCTTGCTAAAGTATCCTCTTGACATTTCACTGATATGTGGAGCGCACGGTTGTGGTCCAAGCCCTCCTTTGGAAGATCCTCCATACTGAAACTGAGGTTGTTACACGCAGTGATATTGGCAATGACACCATCAAACTGATTCACTGTTATATCATGTGTAACATGTGCTTGAGCTAGCAACTTCTGAAGCGCACTTCGATGAGCCGGAGAATGCATAAGCAGTGATAGGATAGATATTTTGGAAGGCGTTTGATGTAGCTGATCAATCACCTTATAATCACTCTTCTTTATGATTCTGAGGAACTCTGCATCCTCTTCTCCCAAGACTACCTCTTTATCTTTGTTGACCACAGCTGGTATGACTTCTTTAGGCGGAGCCGTATTGGCTTGCTGGGTATAAACACGACCACTACGGGTCAAACGACCTGCACCCGCTATATCAGTACTTGCAACTTTTGAACCTTCCTTCTGGCTAGCTTTATCAGTCTTCTGATGAACTTTCCCTGTATCGTACCTCCATGGAACTGCTTTAGTGTCTTCATAGCGGGAAGAGTTACTCCTTTGTTCAAATCTTGGCTCAGGTATGTTGAAAATTGGCACCACAGATTCTGGAGTATTGAGGATAGGTTGAACTCCTGAAGATTCAGGCAAGTTGAACACTGGCACCCAGGTAGAATTAGATTCCGGCAAGTTGAAAATGGGTTCAATCACCGCCACCTCATTCCTCTTCATATGACCACTCACTTGTAAGACACCTTCATCAATCAAATCTTGAACATCTTTTAAGACCGATTCACATCCCTTCGGACTATCAACACAACCTTCACAATTCTGATGACAACTCTTTAGTATACCCGCCTCTACTAACTTCGCATGGAAGTCTCTGAGCGGGGTCTTGATCTCGGTGGCATTGAAAATCAAACCTTCTTCGGACTCATCAACAATAGCATTTATAGACCCATGCTTGGGTAAAGGATTATCTTTGACATTCGGACCAGTATTCCCAAATGACAGAATGTTCTTCTCCATCAAATCTTTCACTATGTACTTCAAAGCATAACAACCCTCCAAATCGTGCCCCGGGGCACCTTCATGGAATAAACAGTGAGCATTTGGGTTGTAATTTGGTGGAAGCGGACTTGGTGGAGGACCCAAAGGCCTGGGAGTAACCAAACCCTTCTTCAGCAGTGAAGGATATAACTCAGTATAAGTTATAGGGATTCGAGGATTAGGAGGCCTTCCACCTGGTCTTCTGTTCTGAAAATTGGGATTTGGATGAGGAGCTGGAGTCCTCTGCTGGTAGGCTGAAGCATTGGGTGCTTGTTGATAGCCCGGATTGTTGATCATTGGTTGATAAGGTTGAATCATTGGAGCCGCTTGTTGGTACATCGGTACTGCTTGAGCTGGCCGATACATGGGGACTTGTGGATTAAATGCTGGTTGAACCGCCGCTACATAAGGATGTTGGGCATACTGTTGTTGATGAGCATACTGCTGTTGAGCCATAGGTGAAGGTCTCTGCCAAAGCGGATTTCTTCTTTGACCTGTTATTATGGCATTCGTCTCGCCCTCTTTCTTCTTGTGGAAATTACTGGTAAATTTCTTGACAATATTTCCACTACCATTGCTGGAACTGCTAGATGCACCACTCATCTTTCCACTTTTCAAACCAAGTTCTACCTTTATTCCCACAGCCACTAGATCAGAGAAACTAGCAGTTATGCTCCCCACCATTCTCTCATAGAATTCTGGTCGCACAGTGTCAACAAACCAATCAGCTAATTCTCTTTCAGTCAATGGGGGCTCTACCTGAGAAACGGTCCCTCTCCACCTCTGAGCATATTCTTTAAATGATTCAGAATCTTTCTGTGACATACTCAACAGTTGCCTCCTATCGAGAGCAAGGTCCATATTGTATTTGTACTGCTGGATGAAAGCATCTACCAAGTCTTGGAAACTGCGAATCTTCGACTGGTCTAGCGTTAGATACCATTTGGAGGAGATTCCCTTCAGACTGTCATGGAAGCAGTGGATCATTAATTTATCATTGTCCACCTGCGCAACCATTCTTCGATAGTACATCAAGAGATGGTTCTTAGGACAAGTTGCGCCCTCATACATATCAAAAGTGGGTATCTTGAACTTTGGAGGTATTACCAATCCAGATACCAGACACATCTCTCTAGCAGCGGCCCCAAAGATCTGGTCACCTTCAATTGCTCTTAACCTTTTTTCAAGGGTATCAAAATTCTATTGCATCTTCTCATGTTTCTCATTTCCATTCTCCGACATATCTGGCACGTCATACACCTGAGGGTCATTAAAGTATGGTTGGGCACGGGTGTGCACAATGTCTGGTGTAAAATTAGCAACTGCATGGTTCTCTTCATTAGTCACAGGAATAGTCTGTTGAGCAGCAAATCCTTGAGGAGGAGGCACAAAACCTTGGGAAGGAAATGCAATACCCTGAGAAGGAGGTGCGAAACTTTGAGAATCTAAGCCTTGGGAAGGAGGGAAGAAACCCTGAGCAGCAAGTCCTTGGGAAGAAGGAATAAAACTTTGAGAAGCAATGCCTTGGGAAGGAGGGAAGAAACCCTGAGCAGCAAGTCCTTGGGAAGAAGGAATAAAACTTTGAGAAGCAAAACCTTGAGGAGGAGGGACGAATCCATGAGGAAGCCCAAAAGGAGGCCAGGTCACAGGGGTAGTGACTGATGACGTAGGCTCAGTCGTTGTAGTGACAATTTCTGACACTACAGTCTGTTGGGTATCCATCTTTGCCCGAATGACCTGCAACATTTCCATCATCTGACCCATATCTCCACGAATCTCAGTAAGCTCTTCGTTAACCCTGTCCATCTCTAGGTCTCTTTCAGCCATCATCTTTCTGGCTCGAGCTCGAGTGTAGTATTTGCGTGAGAGCCTCAGTGTGAAAGCTGAATTGAGAGCAGATGACGGGAATGAGTTTTATATGAAAAAAATGCAAATGAAATGCAAATGAAATGCCAAATGTATGAGTGCAATGCAAAAATGAAATTATTCAAGGAACTTAAGAAACAATTTGCAAATACCAAGGAACACATAATAATCAAAAGGGATATGATTTCATTAAATTCAAAAAGTGATACAAAGTCTTGAGTACATCTTCAAAAATCCCAAACAAAGCTTAATAAAAACAAAGACAAAGTCCTAAGGAGATTCTCCTAAAAGCCTCAAGTTGAGCTTCTCGATTTGTGCCTTCATCTGAGCCCTTTCAAGCATAAGTTGATCCACGATCGACTTCCAAGAAGTGTCCCCTTGAGTGCTGGAGGAAAATAAATCCTCTTGCGCTTTCCTTTTCTTGTTGGAAAGCTCTTCTTCTTCCTTCATCTTCAGTTGTCTTCTAAGTTCTTCATTCTCACTATTGATGATCTGATGTCGATTCTTCCATGCATTCTTCTCTCGAAGCTCTTTCTCCAAATCAATCTTCAGCTTCTCTGCATCGTCCATAAAGATTAGAATGGGTTTCTTGAAGGTCATAGGATCCTGGCGAGGGTAAGGCATCTTCATACTGATTGCCCTATCTCGTACCCATTGGAGATAGGGTTCCATAGAAACACAATTCGGCTTTCCCAAGCTACTCCTCCCCTTCCTATGGATGTACTTCCAAGCTTGCATAATCTGTTTCTTGAGCTCTGGTTCTTCGTCATCCTTAAAGAAAATTCCTTCCACTTCAACACTCTTAGGTTTGTCCTTCAACGGATACCCGAGTTGGCGGCGAGCAAAACTGGATTATAGTTGATTCCTCCCTTAGTGCCAAGAAGAGGTACATTAGCAAAATCACCACAGCTATCAATAATTAATGCTCCATCATAAACACGATTGTACCAACTAATGTCAGAGTGGGTAAGAGACATGATCCTTTGTGACCACCACAAACCATCCTTAAGATTCCAAAATGAAGCTGACTTAGGCAAATGCGAAATAAACCACTCGTACAACAATGATGCACAACAAGTAATCATCCCTCCCTTATGGTGATTCCTCAGATGGATGGAATGGTAGGTGTCTCCGAGCAAAGTAGGGACCGGGTTCTTCTTCAGAAATATCTTGATGGCGTTCAGGTCGACAAAGTCTTCAAAGTTTGGGAAAAGCAGCACTCCATATATCAGCAGAATAAAAGTCGCCTCAAAAGCTTTCATATCCTTCACATCAACAAAATTCTTGGCCTTTTCTATCAGAAACTTTGTAGGGAATCCAAAAATCTTTCCTTTATAGGTCATATTTGCCTTGACCTCAGGAACACTCAAATACGTCGCCTTTGCAATCTCCGCTTCTTCAGGGTCCTTCTCTAGAACAGGGAATGGAAACTCATCCTTAACACGTGATCCCACCAAAACTGAATACTCCTCCAAAGTAGGTGCCAATTGGTAATCAGGGAACGTAAAACAGTGGTAGAGAGGATCATAAAACTGGAGCATCACAGAGAGCAACCTTCCATCCCAATCAGTCTTAAGCAAAGCTAAAAGTCTCCTATGCTTCTCCATGAAGGCATCTTGATCCAGAACCAAGTCTCTTAATTTCCTTAGGTCTTCAAGTTTGGGAGTTTTGAAAGTGTACTTGACAGTCTTTCTTCTTCCAAAGTCCATGATGACACCTATGATATTTGCAAAGATAGAGTTTCTGAGTTCCTTGAATAAAAATGGTAAAAATGATGCTTCATGATGCGTGAATGCAACAAACACAAACAAGGCTTAGGTTCAAAGCTTGCATGAGGTCAAAGGTTCTGTAAACACCCCAAATTTGCCCTCACCCATTCACACATGACTTGTGATCATCTCATGTGCATAAACACAATCACATCATCTCATGTCTCATTTGGTTTCACTGGATAGTTTCTAAGGCATCTGCACCTAGGGTTTGTGATCTGAGCAACCTCAGGGCACCTTGAGCCATTCCAAAGGCCACTAATCAACTCAAAGGGGTCCATGTGTGTTCTTATATCATGTTACATCCTCACAAAGTCAAAATTGCAGAGGGATCACAAGAACTAGGGTTTGGTTGGATGCAGAGCCAGGATGAACTGCACAGTTGACTGAAAATTAGGGTTTTGGTTTCAGAGGCCATAACTCCAAATTTTTTGGTCATTCTTGTTTCCATTGGTCTCTATATGGTATAGGGAGTATGCATATCAATTTTCATGAAGAAATTCCATGGGGAAGTCATCTGATCAAGAGTTGACTTTTCAGACAAGTCAGTGCAAAATCAGGGCATCTGGGGCCCCCAATGACCCAACCAATGGGTGATCTTCATCATTTTGAGTGTATATGATCTTTATTTGATCATGGAAGAAGTTGGAAGTTCATAAAAATCAAGAATTTGGAGTTTTTGCAAATGTTGACTTTTTGGGTTTTGTTGACTTTTCAAGAATGCACCATTTTAGGTCAATTTTCAAGCCTTGATTCATGATCCAAAAAGGCTTCAAATGGAAAAACTTTGGTCATGAAAGTTGTAGATCTCATCTTTCCCTTTTCAAAAAGTACAAGAACATGATCTAACTCTTCATGGATCAAAAGTTATGGCCATGCAAAGTTGCCAAAAATCATTGTTTTTCAAGTTATGCACCAAGTGGAAATTTTGCTAAGTCTTGAATCAATGCATGATTGCTGCCTCAAATTCATGACAAACCAGCATGTGAATGTTCTCTAAGTCACAAAAATCAGAAATGGACCAAGTTTGCTCATGGTTTGGTTCATGTAACAAGGCATTTCCATGGAAAACCATAAAGCTAGCCAACTTGCATTTTCACTCATGACTACTTCACCAACTTATGACATTGGCTGCTGACTTTGGGCTAGCCTCTCCCTCACCTTTTGCTGCACCAGAACCCAAGTTGTCCTTGCCTAGTATCATGCCATGCCCTATCTTACACAAAAGTGGATTTTTAGCAAAAGTAGCCTCACCTATCCCTGCAGGCCAGGTCACATCTCACAGCCACTTGCATTTGTTTATTCATTCATTTTGCTGGCCATATCACATAGCAACCAAGGCTGAAACACATCATTCATAACTTACACAAAAATCTCCCAACTTGCAAGTTCATTCGAATTTCATTACACAGCCTGCAAACACCCAAACCTTTGCCTCCATTCATCTCACCTTGATCTATAGAACACAAAGCATCAAGAAACAAAGCCAAAAACACCCTGAATCCCCATCTGCCATAGCTCACCTTCATGCTGCAGATTCTATCGAATCTCTCTCTACAAACCACAAACACATCAACCAACACCACAAGCCTTCTCAACACACCTCATAGGTCATAAACAACCTTTCTTCACAGCCTGAAAGTGCCAAGAACTCATCTGCCATTGTTGACTGAGCAGAAGCAGCTCTCTTCGAAACTCATCATCCAACAAATATAAATTCCATTTGAGCATTCAAGCAACTTTGGGGGACCAAGAGGAGCAGATTGAGCAAGGAGAAGAGGCCTGAAAGTTCCAAAATCAAAGGTTGCAAATCTCAGGTAACTCCAAATTAATTTTTCCAGAAATCAATTTGATTGTTACAAACTTGTTCCTTATGTTCTCCTGATCATGCTGATGCTTTTAGTTTTTGAAATGGATGTGTTTTGAGAATTTAATTGCTGTTTGAAGCTCACGAACCCTAGATTTTGTTTTCTTCGATTCAACTTGTTTAGGTTAGATAAATTTGTTTTGGAAGAGGGGTTTAGTTCGTGAGAGTGTTAGGATCATTTCCCATAGCTTAGTTTTCATTTATGATGCGTTTTGAGAAATCTTGAAGATTTTCAGGTGACCCTCTGGCCGGAGAAGATGACCGGAGGTCTTCTCCGGCCACCTGAATGTAATTAGGGTTTAATCCCATAATTAATGACAGTTTGAATGCTGGCCGTGGATATGCGCTGACTTGTTGACTTCCCTCCAGATTGAGTGGCCCAGATGTGTTTGATTAACCCTAATCCACGTGTTAGGGTTAATTAATCTTAATTTATTTAATTTAGTCAGTTCAAACGTGGACCATTGGATGTGGCGCGTGGTCAATGAGTTTATCCCCAGAATCAATCTCACGCGTCCAATCTGATTACTTCTCTTTTTATTCAATTTTTAATTCATTTATTTTCATTTAATTTGTATCAATTATTTAAAATAGCAAAAAAATCATAAAAATTATGAAACTTTTTCTTTAAGGTTTCATTAATTTTTATGACACAAAAATATTTTTTATTTTATTTTTATCATTAAAAAAGTATTTTTAAATATTTAAAAGATTATTTTTAATTGATTAATGAGAATTAATTAATTAAAAATACTTTTAGGTATTTAAAAATTACAAAAAAAATTCATGAAATGTTCTAAGACATTTAGAAACATTGTCCAACCTTCAAACCAAATTTCTTTTTTGATCTTGATGCATTTTAAGAATTTTTCATTGAATTAAATCATATTTTGTGCATTATTTTGATCACAAGTTTGAAAAATCATTTCTGTCTTTTGGTAAAGGTTGAGACATTGATTCTTTTTGCATTGTTTTCCATTTGACATGTACTTTCAAGGATAAAAAGGCCAAGATTTGATCTTGCATTTTCTAATTGATTGACATTTCTTTTGTTACAAACCCTAAAAAACCCTAATAACTTGTAAAATTCATAACTTGAGTTTGGTTGAGAGTTGAGAGCTCCCCTTTGGGCAGTGGTTCATTATAGGTCTAGGGTTTCTTTAGGTACCATTTTCCATTTTTCATATTAGGGTTTGCTTCTGTTTTTGGTTTGTGTTTGATGTTTGTTTCATGAACCCTAATTTGGGCTTTCATTTGCATCCCTCTTGCATTCTCTTGCATAACATGACTTGTCATTTCACTTTGTGCATTCTTATGATTCACTTGACATCTTAAGACATGTAGAAATCATGTTTGATCATTGCATTACACATTTGCCATGCCATTTGTCTTGTATGATTCATAACATTCCATGCTTGTCCATGCTCCTCAACTTGCATCATTTGCATCCATGACTTTGTATGAACATCTCATTGTCTTGTCTCATGTTCATAGCACTCCATAGCATCATCATCATCATCAACATGCTTCTGGTTTTTGCTTATCATATCATTTCATCTCATTTAGCATTGTATTGCATTTGTTTCTAACATTTCAGGTGGTAAGTAAAACTTGAGAGGTGAATTTGCCTTCACTTCTCATACCTTTTCTTTTCATCTCTCTTGCATCCATTGCTGCATTCTTATTTGTGTTTGAGTTTGAGCTTGCTCATTCTTCCTCCTCCCACTTTCTTTCTTCAAGTGACTTGACTTCTTGAATGAAGCAAGTCACTTTGCTTCTCTTGATCTTGTTCATCTGCTTCCTGGTGGTTCATCTGAAGATTGTTCTTGAAAACCTCACAAACATTAGGACCAACCAAGCATGATAATGAATTAGGGTTTTGATTAGTCTCCCCCATAGTTTTTACCTTTGTGTCTCTCCTTGAGTCATCCCTTCTCATCTCATAATCAGGGACTAAACCCTCAAGGCTTTAAGACTTTGTGATTAAGATCATGCCTGCATCCTTCTTTTAGGATGGAGTGTATAACTTTAATCCTGAGTCTTGGACCCTTAAGGTGTTGAAATCTCTTAATCAATTCATCTAATAATCATCAAGACATCACACTTGTAACTTGGGCCTTGCATTAGGGTTCTAATTCTTCCTTAATTGGTTAAGAAGGACTAACCCTAAAGTTAATGGACAAGTCCCCCTCAAGTTGTCTTACAAATCATAAAAAACACTTCATCATCATATCATTAATAAAATCCACTTAATCAAAGGTTTGTTCTGTCATGGGTTTAATCCCTAATCATGGATTAAGCTGAGGATCCTTCCTCAACTTAAACACCCTCATCTATTATCCTTCTTTTAGGATGGTGTAATGAGTCTGTTAAATCCCTGATTATGGCTTAACCTCATTACTTAACACTAAACAAAAATCACAAAAACATCTAATTAATCACAAGTAGGTTAATGATCTTAACCCTACATCAAAGGTGATTAAGTGTGAGAATCTGACTTCACACTTAAGGTAATTCTCATTACCCCTAATCAGAGGGAAGATGTGATGAGTTTACTAAATCCATTGATTTAGGCTTAAGCTCATTATCTTATGACAAACTCCAAAAAGAAATAAAAGACTGAAAACACTCCAAACAAACAATAATCGTCTCCTTCGGGATTCTTTTCTCATCATCTTCACTCACAAACGAGAACTTGCTTCTTCCGTCTAATGCAAGACAGTTTGCATCTGTGCCAGACAGATCATACACTTGAGCATAGACTGCAAGCAGTTCACCAGTCAATCCTTTCAGTCTCTTTGGGTCGAACTACGGTGTTCTGACTTCCTCATTGCACGAGAGGATACGTAGGCATAACTTAACAGTTATCGAACAAAAGTCTCTGTACATCCCCCCTCCTTCCAGCATTATTCTTTGAGCCTCATTATCATGAGCATCTTATTCTTGTCCTTACACTGACACTTTCATACTTCACATCACTTATACACTTTACACTGACACCTGTACATTCTCTTTCCAGCCATTTTATACACAAATTGCACTGACACTACCCCTTTAAAACACAAATCTTTCAAGCGTGGATCCCGTCGAGTACGACGGACAATCTGGGTGCTAATACCTTCCCAGGTTGTAACCAACCCCCTTTCTCAGTCTCTCTGGTTCGCAACCGTCTTATCCATCTTTTTCTAGGTCTATGCAGCATTACCTTTCCTCCGGGATAAAAATGCCTAGCTGGCGACTCTTTTCATCTCCAGTGAGTTCACGGCTGTGTGTTCTCGCTGTTCCCTTCGCCGACCGTTCGCGTCTGTACCCTCATTTGATCCTGTTTCACTTGTCGGGAGCGACAGCTTGGCGACTCTGCTGGGGATGCCTTATACTGCAACCAGGGCTTCTGGTTCTTTTTGTGGGTTCCTCCTAGCGCTTGTTTGATTTGTGTTTACTGGGGTGTTATGTGCTTGTTTGTGCTTGTATTTATTTTTGTTTATTGCTTTATGTACAGTTACTTTACTGCTTTCTTTACTGCTTTTATATATTATACTGTCATACTGTGCTGGCTGGATCTGGTTTTTTCTTTGGTGGGTGGGTGTTCCATTGAGAGTTAAGGTCCTACACCTGGGACCTGAGTGACACCTAGGCTAGAGTGAATCATATTCTTTCCCATTCCATTTCGGTCTGGTGCGGGAATATGAAACACGGTTCAGATATGGGTTTCTTCTTGAGAACTCTGTGCTACGGATTTCCTGTAGTGCTAGGGGGATCTGGGAAGCCTGCTAAGTCTGGATGACCTTTTAGTATTGACCTTCAGAAATTGAGGTGAATTAGAGGAGGAATTGTTATGGTTATTGTAAACACTGTACCTCCGGGTTAGAAGTGTTTACACTTCTCATAACTGATCCAAGTCTGAGGATCCTTGTTCTAGATCACTACCTGTGAGGGGGTTGGGCTGTTTACAGGTTTGCAGGTACCTTGACCTCAGAATACCCTGTTACTTTGACTTTGTTAAGAATGCTCCATGTTGGATAGTTCTTGTGATTCTAAAACCCTGGACATGTGGCTCTTTATTTGAGTCCCCCACCTTGGTTACTGGATTTATAGACCTCCATCCGGAATTCTTGAACACACATGGATCTATACCAAGGCAGTTTATCCAGATCCAGCTCAGTCACAAACCCTTTGCATATCATTTGCATACATCCTCATTGCATCATATTAACATGTGCTTATTTGTGTTTCAGGGTATCCATTTTTCATCAGGTTTTGGTTTTGACCCCATCTGCAGCTTTGACCCATCTTCACCAGCATCTGCCTCAGTTTAGCTGTCTGCTTCAGCACCAGCCAGTCAGTGGTTTTCTCTACTTCAGCATTGTCATCAGCACTCTACCCAGTCTTCAGCATCATGGCTCCAAAGAAAAGCAATATCACCTATCATTTCTTCCAACCAGACTTGTCAGACATCAGGAGGGTCCAAACCCTGATGACCCCAGATCACATACCTCTGTTCAGAGAGCATTATGGGGATATACTTGACTTGGTTATGGATATGGACCCATCTCAGAGAAGCCTAATCCATACCTGCATTCAGTTCTATGACCCCCCATTGAGGTGTTTCACCTTTAAAGACTTTCAGTTGGGACCTCTCTTAGAAGAATATGCATCTTTGGTTGGTTTGCCTATCAAGAGAGAAATTCCTTTTAACCCTGAAATGGTCTTTCCCAGCAATGGAGAGATAGCAAGAGCTTTGCACCTGGAACCTGCTTTGATTGAGCAGCATATGACCTCTAAAGCTGGGATCCCTGGTTTTCATCTGGACTTCCTGATTTCTCAAGCTAGTTTGAAGGCCTCCCTGGGGGATTGGAAAGCTGTTTGTGCATTGTTGGCCTTGAGTGTATATGGAATTGTGTTGTTTGCAGATGAGCCCAGATTCATCAGCAAGAATGCCATCCACCTGTTCATCCTGAAGAACCCAGTGCCAACCTTGTTGGGTGACCTCTATTACTCAGTACATCAGAGGAATGAGAAACAGAGGGGTAAGCTAGTGAGGTGTTGTGCTCCACTATTCCATGCTTGGCTTCTCAAGCATCTACCCAGGACAGATGCATTCCTGAATCCTCATCAGCAAAGCAACTGGGCTAAGAGGCTCACTACTCTCACTGCAGCAGACATCAGATGGTGCACCCAAGGCACCAAGGGCAGAGATATGATCACAAGCTGTGGGCACTTTCCCAATGTGCCCTTAATAGGAGTTAAGGGAAGTATCAACTACAACCCCCTGCTGTTCAAGAGGCAATTAGGCTATGCACTGGTTCATGCTCCTAGGGAACAAGACCTGGTTGAGACCCTCTACTGTGAGAACAAGATCAGTTTGACTGTTGTTAGGCAGGCTGCCTGGGCCTGGGATCATGTTCAAACCAAGGGAATCACCATTCTGGGGAAGTGCAATAATGTGGCATCAGCCCAATATCATGAGTGGTCCTATGCTAGGGCCCAAATCTCAGGATTGCCCTTCACCATCAAAGACATGCCTGAGTCATCATCAGCACCACCCCCTGCTACTGTCAGTTTGGAAGAGTTTGAAGGCTTGAAAGAAAGAAATGAGAAGCTATCCCAAGCCCTGCAGAAGACCCTCAGGGAGAGGAGTGAAGGTGTAAGGGAGATTGAAAGATTGGAGAAGCTGAGAGTGGAACACTTGACTAAGATTGAGAAGTCTGGAGACTATATCAACAAGTCTAAAGCTGGTGAGCAGATTCTGAAAAATGCTTGTAAAGAAGCCCAGTTCCAAAGAGCAAGGACAGACTTGTACTTAAAAGAGAGTCAGGCCAGGTGGGTCCGGATCACTGAAGCCCGTACTCTAGAAGACAAGAGAGTTCAAGACAAGATGGAGCAGATGGAAAAGGCCCTGGCAGCAGCCCAGGAAGAAATATCAGAGCTGAAAATCAAAGCAGGATTGAAGAAATCCAAAGACCAAAGCCAGAACAAGAAGTTGACTACAGCTGTTGCAACAAGAAACCTTCTCATCAGGAATCTTACGGAGCGTCCGGCTGATCCTGTGACCGAAGCACTTCTTAAGGAAGTTCGCGAGGATGAGTTTGGCCTTGGAGTCTGATTATTTGCTTGTTGTTGTTCCTTTTCCATGTACTTTTGCTTTTGGTGATGTATTTTTGACCCCTTAGAGGGCTAGTGTTGTAAAAAAATGAACAATTTGTATTTGTAATATATTTGTGTTTGTTTCCATCTGGGTTCACTTCAAAAGCAACTTCAACAGCATCATCTTCAAGGGTCTGGACGGGTCAAAACTGAAGACCAAGCCGGATACCTCGATAGCAAATAAGCATACTGCATTGCATACTAACCCTTTTTGTTTGTTTTGTAGGTTTTGTTTTATTGTTTCTAACCTCTGTTGTGACACTCAGGAATTATTGCTCGCCGCAGGCTATTCCCTCTCAACAGGCCACACAGGTACCCTACAAGAAACAACCTTCCGGGCATCCAGATGGACCAGTTGCAGCAAGACCTCAATGAGGCCAGAACCCAGATGGCTAATGAAAGGGTGGAGATGAGGACCCAAATAACTCAGTTCATGGAAGTGATGAATAATTTAGCTCAAAGCCAGGAGAGGCTTAGAGTTCTGGTAGAGGGGAGAACTCAAGATGACCCCCATGTGGGAACTGCTGGCACCAGTAACAACGAAAGGGTGCAACCACATGTCACCCCCCCTGTGTTTGGTCCACACCTACATCCTGAGATTCATATTCCTGCAAACGTTCAAGGAACAGCTACTGCAGCCAGAGTACTTCAAGAGGATCCTCAGGAGGATCAGTTTACAGTCATGGGTGCTGGAGAGGAAACCTATGATAGGAGATTGGATGAGTTGGCTGAGAAGTTGAGGTCTTTGGAATCCCAAAATTCTTTGGGGTTCGATGTCATGGACATGGGTTTAGTAGAGGGGGTCAGGATCCCTCATAAGTTCAAGTCTCCTTGTTTCGAAAGATATAATGGGACTTCATGCCCCCGGACTCATTTGCAATCGTTTCTGGGAAGGCTGAAGGCCTATACAATGGATGAGAAGCTCTGGATGTTTTACTTCGAAGACAGTTTGACTGGAGCATCAAGGGAATGGTATTCCCATCTGACAAGAGCAACTGTAAGATGCTGGAAGGACCTGGCAGAGGCCTTCATCCGACAGTATCAGTATAATCTGGATATGGCACCCAATAGGACCCTCCTAATGGGGATGTCACAATCATCAAGAGAGAGCTTCAGAGAATATGCTCAAAGATGGAGACAGCTTGCTGCTGCTGTCCAGCCACCTATGTCGGAAAGAGAGATGGCTGATATGTTCATGAATACCCTTCAGGGAACCTATATTGATAGGCTAGCTGCTTTCTCTTCCACCAGCTTCGCAGATGTTGTTATAGCCGGGGAGAGAATTGAAAGCCTATTAAAGATGGGTAAGATATCTGATAATGGCGCCAGTTCGTCCAGCAGTACAAGAAAGCCTTTTGCAGGCCCTAGAAGAGCTGGCGAGACCAATGCCATTCATACCAACAGGGGTAGGCCCCAATATGTTCCAAGAACAATAGCAGCAGTCACCATCCCTGCTCCAGCTCCTCCTCTACCGGTCTATCAACCTCCTCAACAAAATTTCCAACAACAACCTCAGTATCATCAGAATCAATATCCTCCGAGAAACAACTACAACAACAACTCCAACAACAACAATCAACAGAGGCCATTTCAGCAGAGGCCCTCTCAGGCTAACAGGGTGATAGACCCGATTCCAATGCCATATGCTGCCTTATTGCCACAACTTCTGAAACTCAACCTAGTTGAGCTAAGAACGTTGGCACCTCCGGATCCAAACAGTCTACCAAGAAACTATGACTCCAATGCTAGGTGCGCTTTTCATTCCAACGCACCTGGTCACAGTACAGAAAAATGCAGAGCTCTGCATATGAAGGTACAAGACTTGGTAGACTCCAAGGCTCTGAACTTTGCACCTCCGCCCAACGTCAATAAGAACCCAATGCCGCACCATGGTGGTCCTCGTATTAATGCTATTGAAGAAGACCAACCGTCTTATTTGATAACCAGTGTGGATCAGATCAGGACACCATTGGTGGAAATCAAGGCTCAACTCCGTGAAAGCAATATATTTCCGGGGTGTGAACTAGGGTGCCCATACTGCAATATTTCTTGGAATGGGTGTGAAGACTTGAGGAATGGCATTGACAGCCTTATTCAGAGTGGCTTACTGCAGATCACTACATCATTCCCGGCAAACCCGACGACTTCATCAACAACGGTTTCAGATCCTCCTACAAATACAGCAACAATTGTTCCCAACAATTCATCAGCAACCTCAGCAAGTACTTCATCTGTTCTACCCAATGATCAGTTTTCAACAGTTTCTCCTGCTACAACTTCAGCTTCAGTCCACTTCGACTCCCCATCAACAACAACAACAGTTCTTCCAACAGAACCTTCTACAACACCAGCAAACAATCATGAAAATGTCTCCACAGTTACCATATTTTACGATCCAGAAAATAACTCCGCCTACCATTCAGAAGGTGCTGCTCCCACTAGAGCACCAGTTACAATCTTTTATGATCCACAGACAATAACAGTCCCCTCAGCAGCAGCAATCAGTCCAGTCACCGTCACGGTACCTGGACCTGTACCATATGAAAGCAATAGGGCCATCCCTTGGCACTATGGCTCTGACTTGTATTGCGAGGGAAAGAGAATCACTCTTGAAACATCCACACCTGCACCACAAATTGATAATGTGGGCGGAGGCGGAGGCTTCACCCGAAGCGGACGTCTCTTCGCTTCACAAGTTCAAAGACCTACTGCCGAAGCAGAAGCTGCTGCCAAGGCAAAAGGAAAGAGCCCGGCGCAGGAAGATCCAGCTGCCAAAGAAGCCCTGAAGACTCCATTCGATCAGGAAGTTGATGAGTTTATGAGGATCATCAAAAAGAGTGATTACAAAATTGTGGATCAACTTCACCAGACGCCATCCAAAATCTCCATCCTCTCTCTGCTTATGTGCTCCGAAGCCCATCGGAATGCACTACTGAAAGTCTTGCACGCAGCTTACGTGCCAGAGGAGATTACTGTCAACCAATTGGAAACGGTAGTTGGGAATGTTACTGCTAGCAACGGGCTAGGGTTTACCAATTCTGATTTGACAGTGGATGGTCGTAATCACAACAAAGCCTTGCACATAACCATGGAATGCAAAGGAGCTGTCCTTTCGCATGTGCTGGTGGACACAGGATCATCCCTGAATGTCTTACCAAAGAAGGCTCTGGTGAAGCTTGAATATGATGGATTGGCATTGAGACCCAGCAACCTGGTGGTTAGGGCTTTTGATGGCTCGAAGAGATCGGTTCTGGGAGAGATTGAGCTGCCCGTGACAATTGGCCCGCAGACTTTTAAAACTATCTTTTATGTGATGGACATTCAGCCCGCCTACAGCTGTTTGTTGGGTAGACCCTGGATTCACGCCGCTGGCGCTATAACGTCTACCCTTCACCAAAAGTTAAAATTCGAGTGGGAAGGTCAAGTTGTCACAATCTGTGGAGAGGAGGACATTTTTGTCAGCCACCTGGCAACCTACAAGTACATTGAAATGGATGGAGAGATCCATGAAACAATGAGCCAGGGGTTTGAAGCATTGAATGTGAATGAAGCATCTGCTGTATCTGGTACCCCGATGTCGTCTTATCAACAAGCCCGGAAGGTTGTTGAAGAAGGAACTGCCCAAGGCTGGGGCAAGGTCTTAGCTGTGGAGGAGAAGAAGGACAAATTTGGGTTGGGTTACAGACCAACTCAACATCAAGCAAAGGCTGCTGGAGAGCCTGGTTTTGTCAGTGGGGGAATGCTAGCCCCCGATGCTATCAACTGTCTGGAAGACGAGCTGGAAGAAGAACGCAACCTGGAGAATTGGATTCGTCCAAAGGTCCCGGGGAGCAGTGTCTCGAACTGGTCTTCCCAGGGAATTATAAGTGTTACTCGAGCAGAGTAATTATTATTTCCTGTATCTTTTATAGCATGCATCAAAGTCTTGCATCTTGCCCAAGATAACAAGACTCATTTTGTAATCAGGGCCATCTGTACTTTTGTGCAAACAAGATTAAATTAATGAAATATCAGACAATCTTTTTGCAAACGAGTCTTTTTCTTTTCTGCTCACTGTTTTTCCATTTTTCTTTTTGTACAAAAATAAATGGCGGTGTTTTCAAAATGGTAACTTCATTTCACTTTTTTCTAAAGCAAGATTAAAATCAATCACTAAAATGAACCGACTTAACCCTTGCAGAGAGTGCCTTCCAGACAGCACCGACAACAGCACAGCTATGACATCGTATGACTTTGACAATCCAATCAATCAAGCTGAAGAAGGGGTTGAAGAAGAATACGAGCTTCCTGAAGAGCTAGCTAGGTTGTTGAGACAAGAGGAAAAGGTCATTACTCCTCATCAGGAGGAGATTGAAGTGATTAATCTCGGTACGGAGGAAAATGTGAAAGAAGTCAAGATCGGGGCCTGCCTGCAAGACTCAGTGAAGAGACAGCTGATAGATCTGCTTCAAGAGTATGTGGATGTGTTTGCTTGGTCCTACCAAGACATGCCAGGGTTGGATACCGATATTGTTGTGCATAAGCTGCCTTTGAGGGAAGAATGCCCACCAGTCAAACAGAAGTTGCGCCGAACTCGCCCAGACATGGCTATGAAAATCAAGGAAGAGGTACAAAAGCAATGGGACGCCGGGTTCCTTGCTGTGACTAGCTATCCGCCGTGGGTTGCTAACATAGTACCAGTGCCTAAGAAGGATGGCAAAGTAAGAATGTGTGTTGATTACTGGGATCTGAACAGAGCCAGCCCGAAAGATGACTTCCCATTACCTCACATTGATGTATTGGTGGATAACACGGCTCAGTTCTCGGTATTCTCCTTCATGGATGGATTTTCGGGATACAATCAGATCAAGATGTCGCCTGAAGACATGGAGAAAACAACATTCATCACACCTTGGGGCACGTTCTGCTATAAAGTGATGCCATTCGGACTGAAGAATGCTGGTGCAACGTATCAACGGGCTATGGTAACATTGTTTCATGACATGATCCATAAGGAAATCGAATGTTATGTGGATGATATGATCGCCAAGTCCCTTACAGAGGAAGATCACCTGGTGAATCTGCTCAAGTTATTCAAGCGTCTGAGGAAATACCAACTAAAGTTGAACCCCAACAAATGCACATTCGGGGTGCGGTCCGGTAAGCTGCTGGGCTTTATTGTAAGTGAGAAAGGGATTGAAGTTGACCCCGATAAAGTCAAAGCTATTCAAGAAATGCCTGCACCGAAAACTGAGAAAGAAGTTCGAGGGTTCTTAGGTCGATTGAACTACATTTCACGGTTCATATCTCACCTCACGGCAACTTGTGAACCCTTATTCAAGCTGTTAAGAAAGGAGCAAACGGTCAGGTGGAACGAAGACTGCCAGAAAGCTTTTGACAAGATCAAGGAGTATTTGCAAGAACCTCCAATCCTTATGCCTCCAGTTGAAGGAAGACCTCTGATTATGTACTTGACAGTATTAGAAGAATCGATGGGGTGTGTACTAGGTCAGCATGACGAGTCTGGTCGAAAAGAGTATGCAATATACTACCTAAGCAAAAAGTTTACCGACTGTGAACAACGTTATTCACTGCTCGAGAAAACTTGCTGTGCTTTAGCGTGGGCTGCTCGCCGACTGAGGCAGTATATGTTGACCCACACTACTCTACTGATCTCAAAAATGGATCCAGTTAAGTACATTTTCGAGAAGCCAGCTCTTACCGGACGGGTTGCAAGATGGCAGATGATTCTCACAGAATACGACATACAGTACACGTCTCAGAAAGCCATCAAGGGCAGTGTACTATCTGAATATCTTGCTGAGCAACCCATCGATGATTACCAGCCAATGAGGTTTGACTTCCCTGATGAAGACATCATGTTCATTAAAGCAAAAGATCACGAAGAGCCTATTCACACTGAAGGGCCTGACCCAGAAGAAGAATGGACTATGATGTTTGATGGGGCTGTCAACATGAATGGCCGTGGTGTTGGTGCAGTACTCATTACACCTGAAGGGGTTCACATGCCTTTCTCGGCAAAGCTCACTTTCAACTGCACTAACAACGAAGCTGAATACGAAGCTTGCATTATGGGTCTTGAGGAAGCCATTGACCTCAGGATCAAGACATTGACCGTATTCGGAGATTCAGCTTTGGTAGTCAATCAGACCAACGGAAAATGGTACACCCACCAAGATCGTCTGATACCTTACAGGGATTATACAAGAAGGTTATTGACTTTCTTCACAACAGTCAAGCTTGAGTATATCCCTCGGGACGAGAATCAGTTTGCGGATGCTCTTGCTACCATTTCATCCATGATCAAAGTTCAAGCTGCTAACTTTGTACCTCAGATTTCAGTATCGAGACTTGATAGACCAGCATATGTATTTGCAGCAGATGTTGTCAAGGATGACAAGCCTTGGTTTCATGACATCAAGTGCTTTTTGGAGGATCAAACATACCCACCTGGGGCATCTTCCAATGATAAAAAGACTTTAAGAAGGCTTGCTGGAAGTTTCTTTCTGAACACTGATGGATCTTTATACAAGAGGAACTTTGATATGGTACTCCTCAGATGTGTTGACAAGACAGAAGCAGATTTGTTGATGCATGAAGTGCACGAAGGATCCTTTGGTACCCATGCAGGAGGGCATGCCATGGCTAAAAAGTTGTTAAGATCAGGCTATTACTGGATCACAATGGATGCAGACTGTTGTGCTTACGCCAGAAAATGTCATAAATGCCAGATTTATGCAGACAAGGTGCATGTGCCTCCCAATCCCCTGAACATAATGTCTTCACCCTGGCCCTTTGCTATGTGGGGCATCGACATGATTGGTAAGATTGAGCCAACTGCTTCAAACGGCCACAGATTCATCCTGGTCGCTATTGATTACTTCACCAAGTGGGTCGAAGCAGCCTCATATGCAAATGTCACAAGGCAAGTGGTAGCCAGATTTCTGAAAAGAGATATCATCTGTCGGTATGGAGTGCCCGAGCGAATCATTACTGATAATGGTTCCAACTTGAACAACAAAATGATGGCAGAGCTGTGCCGGGACTTCAAGATCCAACATCACAATTCTTCTCCTTACAGGCCAAAGATGAACGGCGCTGTTGAGGCAGCAAATAAGAATATCAAGAAGATTGTGCAGAAGATGGTAATCACCTACAAAGACTGGCATGAAATGCTACCGTTTGCCTTGCATGGGTACCGCACATCAATCAGGACATCCACTGGGGCAACACCGTATCAGCTTGTGTATGGTATGGAAGCAGTCCTACCTGTTGAAGTTGAACTACCCTCCCTACGGGTACTAATGGATGTCAAACTGGGTGAAGCAGAATGGGTTCGGGCCCGATACGAACAACTGAGTCTGATCGAAGAGAAGAGATTGGCTGCAATCTGTCATGGGCAGTTATATCAGAAGAGAATGAAGAGAGCCTTCGATCAGAAAGTCAGGCACCGAGGGTACCAAGTAGGAGATCTTGTGCTAAAAAGAATCCTTCCTCCTCATACAGACCACAGGGGCAAATGGACTCCAAATTACGAAGGACCATTCGTCGTCAAGAAAGTCTTCTCTGGTGGAGCACTGATGCTCAGCACCATGGATGGTGAAGATTTCCCATCCCCTGTGAATTCAGATGCAGTTAAAAAATACTTCGCATAAAATGACCCGCTGGACATAAAAACAGAATGTAAGTCCAGGCAAAAATAGGGCATCCCGGCGAGTCAAAAACAGAATAAAAGACTCGGGCAAAAGTAAGGGAAATAAATGAAAATTGTACACCCGCTGAGTTGAAAAGCCGCATTGGACAGCTCAGGCAAAAATGGGTATCCCGATGGATTGAAAACCCGAAAGGGCGATCCATGCAAAATAAGGGAATAAGCGAACAACTGCATTCTGAATTCGTCTGTATCGCTTACAACTTGGTAAGCTCCAAGGGATCAAGCCGCAATCAGAATCAACTCTCTCCAGAAAGCAAGACGAGAAGAACGTCATTGTCATACGAGTCATAGCAGAAGAGGAAGCTCCTTGAAAGCATCGCCAGCACCGCCAGCACTTTATTTCTCAATTTGTAACAATCTCCTCATTTCAGGAGATATGTTTCTCTGACTGTATCTTGCCAATTCAGGGCACACGAATTAATATAATCAGATCTTCAGTCATGTCTCGTTTTTTACATTTATGTTTTGCAAGGAGTTGTCTGATATCTCTAAAAATACAATCGCATAAGTACAGATGCCTTTCTCTAAAAACAAAAACACATGCTTACAGGGAATGTGATTATTCTCGAAAGTACTTAACTCCCATGACGGAATCCAGTAAGGGATACCTCGGGACCTTTTGTACGTTCCATCATCTTTGCAGGATTGCAGGTATCCAGAACGCAACCTGGGGCATGCAAGCTACGTCTCAGCAGGTAGGCGAATCATTATCAACTCACGTGGCAATGGGATGTGCCCATCTCCCCAGCGGAGCTGTCAAATCAGCATACACTCAATCTCAGCATCCGAGATGTTCTATCCCCAGTAGAGTTGCTTCCCATTGCTGAGTTGCCTCTCACAATTCCCCAGCCGAGTAGCCATTATTCCTCAGCAGGATGCGAGAATCGAGGAATCATCTCCCCACAGAGCTTCAGGCCTCTAGTTAGAAGAGCAGCGCACGAAGAAGTCACAACAGAGAGAGAGAAAGCTTCTACAAACCTCAGCTGGGTCCCGTATTATAAGAATATGTCAATCGATGACGTATATCCCCAAGCAGATACAACTACAGATCTATCAATGATCTCATCCCCAGCTGGGATGTTCACTTCAAGCAGATCGATCAGGGATCTTTGCAGCAACGGGATCCGAATCCCGGATCTTTGCCTCTTTGCATAATCATAGCATTCGCATCATATTCACCCTCAAAGCGTAGCATTCCGTCTAATACGGAGCATTACGGCAAAAATCAAATGCATAGCATAATCATAAGTCATGTTGTGAGTTGAACACTTGTAAAATATTGACAATCTGTCGGCATACAGAATACATCCCCATCAGAGTCCCAGCAAAAGCAGTTGCCCCATATCACAAACACCAGTGCATATCTCCTTTTTGATACCCGTCCGTATCATCATTTCCCAGCAGGTTGCCTGAATACACTTTACAAACCAAGATCACCAGTATTGCAGATACATCCTGACACTCGTCCGTGTCGTGTCACCAGCAGAAAGCCAAAGACACCCTCTTTGCACTTACATATACCTATACACTTTCTTGACACCCGTCCGTGTCATATCCCCAGCGTGGTCGCCTATATTTGTATATACACCTTCCCGACGCCCATCCGTGTCATATCCCCAGCAGATAAACACTCACCTATACATTATATACTCACTACTCATTGGTACACCTACTCAGATACTCGTCCGTATCTTGTATACACCATGTATATCCCCGCAGATTCGACAGTAGTCCTTGTTCTTTGTTAACCAGTTGGTACTCGTCCGTACCATCATCTCAGAACATTGCGTCTAATGTTTGTTTCTACATGATACTCGTCTGTATCATAGTCTTAAGGATGCTCGTCCGCATCTTTAATCCATACACCGTGTCAAACACTTATGTCTTCGTGAATATAGATGCTCGTCTGTGTCTACTATTCCCCAGAAGGATACTTTCAGATGCAGCACTCGTCCGTGTTCCTTGTTAACCAGTTGATACTCGTCCGTATCATCAGCTCTGAGCACGTGTCAGTTTGTTTCTACATGATACTCGTCCGTATCATAGTCTTAAGGATGCTCGTCCGCATCTTTAATCTATACACAATACCAAACACTTATACCTTTTGTTTCTTGGATGTAAACGCTCGTCCGTGTTTACTATCTCCCCAGTAGACTGCCAACAAATTTTCTTTTTATCTAACACTCGTCCTGTGTTATGATACCTCTGAGAGCAGCCGTACCCTGCTGAGTGGTCGTCCTCCACTTCTTGATGGTCGTCCTCCATCATGCTCATCCGATGGCCGTCCCCATCGTTGATTTTAGCAGCCGTCCCCTGCTAGGTGGTCGTCCTCCACCTTTTGATGATCGTCCTTCATCACTTTATCCAATGGCCGTCCCCATTGTTGATTTTAGTTGTCTAACACTCATCCTGTGTTATGATAAACTTTGAGAGCAGCCGTCCCCTGCTGAGTGGTCGTCCTCCACTTCTTGATGGTCGTCCTCCATCATGCTCGTCCGATGGCCGTCCCCATCGTTGACCTTTTCTATCCGATGGCCGTCCCCATCGTTGATATTTTGGCAGCCGTACCCTGCCAGGTGGTCGTCCTCCACCTTTGATGGCCGTCCCCATCATATTTCTTTTATACCCAACAGAGCAGCCGTCCCCTGCTAAGTGATCGTCCTTCACCTTTGATGGCCGTACCCCATCATCTGTTTATTTCATTTATTCTTTAACCCGATGGCCGTCCCCGTCGTGGTCCCTTTTCTTTTTTAACCCGATGGCCGTCCCCATCGTTGGTTACTTGACCTTTGTGAACTTGATGACCGTCCCCGTCATGTTTCACCAATCCCCAGAGAATGTTACTACTTTATCTTGATGGCCGTCCCCATCATATTATCTTAGTTTTCCCAGCTAGTCGGCCGTCCCCGTCTTAGCTTTATCTTTTATCCCCAGCATGTCGGTCGTCCCCGTCATCGCTTTATTTTACACACTTTCCCCAGCTAGTCGGCCGTCCCCGTCTTAGCTTTACCTTTTATCCCCAGCATGTCGGCCGTCCCCGTCATTGCTTTATACACTTTACCAGCATGTCGGCCGTCCCCGTCATCGCTTTGCTTCACATACCACCTTACCCAGCAGTCGTCCTCTGCTCGACGGTCGTCCTCCGTCGCCCCCACTTTACAATATACCTTATTTTTTCTTTTACAATCTATATCCCTTTTCTTCTTCATTTCTGTGAGTGCAAATTTTGGACTGTCTTTGGTATTCAACCACAAGTTATCTTGTTTGCCTGTTAAGCCGTCGCTTACAACCTGCACAGCTAACTCATGCTTGAATAGGGGCAGCTGTAAACACCCCAAATTTGCCCTCACCCATTCACACATGACTTGTGATCATCTCATGTGCATAAACACAATCACATCATCTCATGTCTCATTTGGTTTCACTGGATAGTTTCTAAGGCATCTGCACCTAGGGTTTGTGATCTGAGCAACCTCAGGGCACCTTGAGCCATTCCAAAGGCCACTAATCAACTCAAAGGGGTCCATGTGTGTTCTTATATCATGTTACATCCTCACAAAGTCAAAATTGCAGAGGGATCACAAGAACTAGGGTTTGGTTGGATGCAGAGCCAGGATGAACTGCACAGTTGACTGAAAATTAGGGTTTTGGTTTCAGAGGCCATAACTCCAAATTTTTTGGTCATTCTTGTTTCCATTGGTCTCTATATGGTATAGGGAGTATGCATATCAATTTTCATGAAGAAATTCCATGGGGAAGTCATCTGATCAAGAGTTGACTTTTCAGACAAGTCAGTGCAAAATCAGGGCATCTGGGGCCCCCAATGACCCAACCAATGGGTGATCTTCATCATTTTGAGTGTATATGATCTTTATTTGATCATGGAAGAAGTTGGAAGTTCATAAAAATCAAGAATTTGGAGTTTTTGCAAATGTTGACTTTTTGGGTTTTGTTGACTTTTCAAGAATGCACCATTTTAGGTCAATTTTCAAGCCTTGATTCATGATCCAAAAAGGCTTCAAATGGAAAAACTTTGGTCATGAAAGTTGTAGATCTCATCTTTCCCTTTTCAAAAAGTACAAGAACATGATCTAACTCTTCATGGATCAAAAGTTATGGCCATGCAAAGTTGCCAAAAATCATTGTTTTTCAAGTTATGCACCAAGTGGAAATTTTGCTAAGTCTTGAATCAATGCATGATTGCTGCCTCAAATTCATGACAAACCAGCATGTGAATGTTCTCTAAGTCACAAAAATCAGAAATGGACCAAGTTTGCTCATGGTTTGGTTCATGTAACAAGGCATTTCCATGGAAAACCATAAAGCTAGCCAACTTGCATTTTCACTCATGACTACTTCACCAACTTATGACATTGGCTGCTGACTTTGGGCTAGCCTCTCCCTCACCTTTTGCTGCACCAGAACCCAAGTTGTCCTTGCCTAGTATCATGCCATGCCCTATCTTACACAAAAGTGGATTTTTAGCAAAAGTAGCCTCACCTATCCCTGCAGGCCAGGTCACATCTCACAGCCACTTGCATTTGTTTATTCATTCATTTTGCTGGCCATATCACATAGCAACCAAGGCTGAAACACATCATTCATAACTTACACAAAAATCTCCCAACTTGCAAGTTCATTCGAATTTCATTACACAGCCTGCAAACACCCAAACCTTTGCCTCCATTCATCTCACCTTGATCTATAGAACACAAAGCATCAAGAAACAAAGCCAAAAACACCCTGAATCCCCATCTGCCATAGCTCACCTTCATGCTGCAGATTCTATCGAATCTCTCTCTACAAACCACAAACACATCAACCAACACCACAAGCCTTCTCAACACACCTCATAGGTCATAAACAACCTTTCTTCACAGCCTGAAAGTGCCAAGAACTCATCTGCCATTGTTGACTGAGCAGAAGCAGCTCTCTTCGAAACTCATCATCCAACAAATATAAATTCCATTTGAGCATTCAAGCAACTTTGGGGGACCAAGAGGAGCAGATTGAGCAAGGAGAAGAGGCCTGAAAGTTCCAAAATCAAAGGTTGCAAATCTCAGGTAACTCCAAATTAATTTTTCCAGAAATCAATTTGATTGTTACAAACTTGTTCCTTATGTTCTCCTGATCATGCTGATGCTTTTAGTTTTTGAAATGGATGTGTTTTGAGAATTTAATTGCTGTTTGAAGCTCACGAACCCTAGATTTTGTTTTCTTCGATTCAACTTGTTTAGGTTAGATAAATTTGTTTTGGAAGAGGGGTTTAGTTCGTGAGAGTGTTAGGATCATTTCCCATAGCTTAGTTTTCATTTATGATGCGTTTTGAGAAATCTTGAAGATTTTCAGGTGACCCTCTGGCCGGAGAAGATGACCGGAGGTCTTCTCCGGCCACCTGAATGTAATTAGGGTTTAATCCCATAATTAATGACAGTTTGAATGCTGGCCGTGGATATGCGCTGACTTGTTGACTTCCCTCCAGATTGAGTGGCCCAGATGTGTTTGATTAACCCTAATCCACGTGTTAGGGTTAATTAATCTTAATTTATTTAATTTAGTCAGTTCAAACGTGGACCATTGGATGTGGCGCGTGGTCAATGAGTTTATCCCCAGAATCAATCTCACGCGTCCAATCTGATTACTTCTCTTTTTATTCAATTTTTAATTCATTTATTTTCATTTAATTTGTATCAATTATTTAAAATAGCAAAAAAATCATAAAAATTATGAAACTTTTTCTTTAAGGTTTCATTAATTTTTATGACACAAAAATATTTTTTATTTTATTTTTATCATTAAAAAAGTATTTTTAAATATTTAAAAGATTATTTTTAATTGATTAATGAGAATTAATTAATTAAAAATACTTTTAGGTATTTAAAAATTACAAAAAAAATTCATGAAATGTTCTAAGACATTTAGAAACATTGTCCAACCTTCAAACCAAATTTCTTTTTTGATCTTGATGCATTTTAAGAATTTTTCATTGAATTAAATCATATTTTGTGCATTATTTTGATCACAAGTTTGAAAAATCATTTCTGTCTTTTGGTAAAGGTTGAGACATTGATTCTTTTTGCATTGTTTTCCATTTGACATGTACTTTCAAGGATAAAAAGGCCAAGATTTGATCTTGCATTTTCTAATTGATTGGCATTTCTTTTGTTACAAACCCTAAAAAACCCTAATAACTTGTAAAATTCATAACTTGAGTTTGGTTGAGAGTTGAGAGCTCCCCTTTGGGCAGTGGTTCATTATAGGTCTAGGGTTTCTTTAGGTACCATTTTCCATTTTTCATATTAGGGTTTGCTTCTGTTTTTGGTTTGTGTTTGATGTTTGTTTCATGAACCCTAATTTGGGCTTTCATTTGCATCCCTCTTGCATTCTCTTGCATAACATGACTTGTCATTTCACTTTGTGCATTCTTATGATTCACTTGACATCTTAAGACATGTAGAAATCATGTTTGATCATTGCATTACACATTTGCCATGCCATTTGTCTTGTATGATTCATAACATTCCATGCTTGTCCATGCTCCTCAACTTGCATCATTTGCATCCATGACTTTGTATGAACATCTCATTGTCTTGTCTCATGTTCATAGCACTCCATAGCATCATCATCATCATCAACATGCTTCTGGTTTTTGCTTATCATATCATTTCATCTCATTTAGCATTGTATTGCATTTGTTTCTAACATTTCAGGTGGTAAGTAAAACTTGAGAGGTGAATTTGCCTTCACTTCTCATACCTTTTCTTTTCATCTCTCTTGCATCCATTGCTGCATTCTTATTTGTGTTTGAGTTTGAGCTTGCTCATTCTTCCTCCTCCCACTTTCTTTCTTCAAGTGACTTGACTTCTTGAATGAAGCAAGTCACTTTGCTTCTCTTGATCTTGTTCATCTGCTTCCTGGTGGTTCATCTGAAGATTGTTCTTGAAAACCTCACAAACATTAGGACCAACCAAGCATGATAATGAATTAGGGTTTTGATTAGTCTCCCCCATAGTTTTTACCTTTGTGTCTCTCCTTGAGTCATCCCTTCTCATCTCATAATCAGGGACTAAACCCTCAAGGCTTTAAGACTTTGTGATTAAGATCATGCCTGCATCCTTCTTTTAGGATGGAGTGTATAACTTTAATCCTGAGTCTTGGACCCTTAAGGTGTTGAAATCTCTTAATCAATTCATCTAATAATCATCAAGACATCACACTTGTAACTTGGGCCTTGCATTAGGGTTCTAATTCTTCCTTAATTGGTTAAGAAGGACTAACCCTAAAGTTAATGGACAAGTCCCCCTCAAGTTGTCTTACAAATCATAAAAAACACTTCATCATCATATCATTAATAAAATCCACTTAATCAAAGGTTTGTTCTGTCATGGGTTTAATCCCTAATCATGGATTAAGCTGAGGATCCTTCCTCAACTTAAACACCCTCATCTATTATCCTTCTTTTAGGATGGTGTAATGAGTCTGTTAAATCCCTGATTATGGCTTAACCTCATTACTTAACACTAAACAAAAATCACAAAAACATCTAATTAATCACAAGTAGGTTAATGATCTTAACCCTACATCAAAGGTGATTAAGTGTGAGAATCTGACTTCACACTTAAGGTAATTCTCATTACCCCTAATCAGAGGGAAGATGTGATGAGTTTACTAAATCCATTGATTTAGGCTTAAGCTCATTATCTTATGACAAACTCCAAAAAGAAATAAAAGACTGAAAACACTCCAAACAAACAATAATCGTCTCCTTCGGGATTCTTTTCTCATCATCTTCACTCACAAACGAGAACTTGCTTCTTCCGTCTAATGCAAGACAGTTTGCATCTGTGCCAGACAGATCATACACTTGAGCATAGACTGCAAGCAGTTCACCAGTCAATCCTTTCAGTCTCTTTGGGTCGAACTACGGTGTTCTGACTTCCTCATTGCACGAGAGGATACGTAGGCATAACTTAACAGTTATCGAACAAAAGTCTCTGTACATCCCCCCTCCTTCCAGCATTATTCTTTGAGCCTCATTATCATGAGCATCTTATTCTTGTCCTTACACTGACACTTTCATACTTCACATCACTTATACACTTTACACTGACACCTGTACATTCTCTTTCCAGCCATTTTATACACAAATTGCACTGACACTACCCCTTTAAAACACAAATCTTTCAAGCGTGGATCCCGTCGAGTACGACGGACAATCTGGGTGCTAATACCTTCCCAGGTTGTAACCAACCCCCTTTCTCAGTCTCTCTGGTTCGCAACCGTCTTATCCATCTTTTTCTAGGTCTATGCAGCATTACCTTTCCTCCGGGATAAAAATGCCTAGCTGGCGACTCTTTTCATCTCCAGTGAGTTCACGGCTGTGTGTTCTCGCTGTTCCCTTCGCCGACCGTTCGCGTCTGTACCCTCATTTGATCATGTTTCATTTGTCGGGAGCGACAGGTTCAACCCTCCCAAAAAGGTATGTACTATGAGTTTATTTGTACCTGTACAACGGGTTCTAAAAGTTCCCAGAATCACTGTCCCATCTTTCGGATATTACCGACTTCCCAACTCGACTTGGTAATCAGTAATATTCTCAAGAGAGTCTCATCCGAGTGCAGTATCGCGTATCAACTATTTCGGATTTACACCCTCATAGTCATCGCACTACATCCCTAAAAAGGCCAAGTGGGGGTAAATGTTCTAAGGTCCTCAGCATTAATGGCTCTCAGGTCGAATATAGTAATGTTTTCACGACTGAACTCGATCAACAAAACTACATCCGAGGAGGCCTCCGCTGAGTGGTGGTGTCTCAAGTCAACTTGGTCGGGACTCAACTCCCTACAAGCCTTCTTGAATATACCACCGTCCTATCTTATTTGCACTCAAGTCCGGGTTAGGACTTATCTCACCACACATGGAACACCCAACAAAAAAATCCAAAATAATAACAAGCAATACAACAACAAATATACAAATAAACAAGGTGGGCTTAACCCTCAAAAATAGTTTCCCCAGTGAAGTCGCCATTTCTGTTGCGGTGAGAATCGGATACCAAGCTATTGATTAAGCTTGAATCGCAAAACATTTATGTTCACCACCGACTTTAATTTAATCCAAAGGGAAAAGGGAAAAAGATCGTACAAACCCTAAATAAAGAGAAACTAGGTTCGGGGGTTGATTATACCTAGGGAAGGTGTTAGCATCCTAAGCATCCGCAGTATCCTACGGGAACCTCTTATTAATATTTGTGTTATTGTTATTTATTGCTTGCTAAAATTATGGGAACCTAAGGTTTTATTTCTAATGGTGCTCGCACAACATCGCATCGATGCCTACGTATCGGGTATAGAATCAGAGCACTCGTAGTTCTCCTAAGGATTAACGAACACTTGGTTACGCTCAAGGTTCGCGGGGGAAAGTAAGTGTTATGGAAAACACTCACGTGACTTAACAAAGTCACAAAAAGTTATAAAATAAAACACTAAGGACCTAATGGCTAAGGACCTAAGGATGAGGGACCTAATTGCTAAGGTCAAAGAAAAAAAGAGGGACCTAATTGCTAAGGTCAAAATGGTAACTAGGGGTGGCTAAACTTCCTATGACATTGAGTCAACTGCAGGAGTTCTTTCCCTTTTGGATTGAAATGATAAAAGCATAAAGAAAAAAAGGGTGTGCAAGCTCCTAAGACTAGGCAAAGGTTGCTACTTGCAAAAATGGACTGAATAAAGTAAATAGAAATGCAAGGTAAAAAGCTTAGTAACCGGGCTATGACTCGATATGTGGATCGAGAATGCGGGGGTGGAAGACAAACGTGGTGCGTCAATTTGCTTAAGTTGGAAAGTTGTGAAGTGTAAGGATTGTGCAGATGGCGATCGTAGAACGACCGACTTACGTGTGTGAGTGAGGTGTATGTGAACTCAACTTGGCGTTGGACCAAGGGATTTAGCTATCTTTGAATATTAAACTCTCAAATGTGCGCGCTTTCAAATTTTATCTTAGCATTTTATGGTCTTAGTGCAGAATTAAAATCAAACAATACATACAACCAAAATAATGCAAAATTAAATCATGCACATATTCACACAAAAGAGAAATAAACCTAAATTTAATCTCTCACACTAAAGGGATACACCTAAAGAAGTCAAACCTAAACTACCCCACAACTAATTAAAAACGAAAAAAGGACATTATTTTTATTTTTTTATTATTTTTAGATTTTTCAAAGAAAAAAGATAAATTGAAAATAAATTCTAAAAACCTTAAGTTTTAAATAAGATAAAATTGACCTTGAAAATAATTAGATAAAATAGAAGAAAATATTTTTTATTTTTTTAAGTATACTTAAAGAAAGTAATAAATTAAAATTAAAATGATAATAATAACAAATTTTGTTTGATAACAAAAGTTTAATAAAGATAATGAAATGTTTGTTTTTAATAAACAAAAAAAGAAAATTAAGAAATAAATAAGAAAAGGTTTTTATTTTTTAATTTTTTAGATATATTAAGTGAAAATTAAATAAATTATAAATATTTTTTGGTTTTCTATAACAGTATATGAAAATAAAGTAAGGTGAAAGCTAAAACTTGTTTCTTTGATTTTTCTAACAAATATTTAAGAATAATAAAATGCGATAAATGACAACTTTTTTTATTTGATTTTTTTTAATAATATCTAATAATAATAAAAGGAGATATATGTTATAAATTTTTGATTTTTTTTAATAAGACCTAAAAATAAGGAATGAGAATAAAATGTTAACTTTTTTATTTTTGTATAACAATATCTAAAATTAAGGAAATGAAGATAAGTGCTAATATATTTTTGTTGGATTTTTATAATGACACCTAAAGAAAAAAGGAATGAGAAAAAATTATATTGATTTTTTTGATTTTTTTTAAACACATAATTTACATAATAATGAAAGTACAATAAATGTGATTTTTTATAATTATAATAATATCTAAAAAAGGTAAATGAGAATTTTTTTTTATTTGTTTTTAACAATATACGAAAATAAAATAAGGTAAAAGCTAAAACTTGTTATTTGAAATTTTTTCTTAATTAAAAAAAATAACTAATTAAATAAAATTAAAATATAAATGGATTAATCAATATTAAATAAGGAGACTTAGCAAAATTAATAGAAATGACTAAGACAAAATTTTGTTTGAAGTTTTTTTAGTTTAAAAGAAAGAATAGATTAAAAATATTTAATAAAATAACAAATATGTATATTAAAGAGAGAAATAAAAAATAGTGGGAGGCGTTGCTACCAACATGGCTCCCTTATCTTCCTTTTTTTTTATTTTAAAAAAATAAATATATATATTAAAGAAGTGACATGTGGCATGTAATAAAAATAAAAATACCAACAATTTCCTCTTGCTATTACTTGGTCTAAACTGCACCATTATTATTTATTACTGATACTTTTAATTGAGGAGAGAAAATAGGAACTTTGGGCAGTAAACAAATATAAAAAAGAATAATAATAAAAAGTCATTAATTGCTACCCATTAAAGAAAAAATATTAAAACTAAAACAATCTAATAATCAAAGCAAAAAGACCAAACCGTGCAAACCAACAACTATTAATTGCCATTTATTAAAATAATAATAATAATAATAATAATAAACAAAATAAAACCAAAAACTCAACAAAAAGTAAAACTATAAAAATCTAGGCAAAATGAACGATGCACATTTTTCTCTTACCACACGCCTCTTTGACTGACACAATTAAATAAAAATGAAAAATAATTACTTTGTGCCACCTCCCAAAGAAAAGACAAAAAATAAATAAGTAAATAAAATTTTAAGAAAAAAACTAGTTCCAATCCCATATTTAAACCTAATAATTGTTAAAAAAACGAAATTATTTATTAAAAAAAAAAACCAAAACAAATTGTCCTCAATAACCCCCTGTTCCAAAGCAACGAGTATTTTCTCTCCCACTACTCTCTTTCTCAACCCAAACTCCCTATTTTCTTCTTCTGAAACTACAACCCTCACTCTGTCTAAAAAAACAATGAACCCTAATTTGAGATCAGATTACCACCGCGCCGAAATCAACAAGTAATTAATCACACAAACATCATATCAACCAAAAGCAAACAAAATATGGAGAAAAAGATTAGAAGCAAACATCACTCATGAGAACGAAAAAAAAGCTCAGTTCGAAAAGATGCGGAGTTTAAGGGATACCTCTTGAAGAATTTTTTCAAACGGACCTCTGATTGTGAATCTCCTGGTAATATTGCTTTGGTTCTCCCTTCTCTTGACCTCTCCTTCTGTTGTCTGTCTCCGAACAAATGTTGTTGTTGATGTGAATTGGATTAGAATGATGCTATGACTTGAATATATTTGAATGAAATTACTTGATTATATGTATGATGTTTGAGTGAAATTTCTATGAATTTAATTATGATGAATATGATCATGTATGAATATGGATGGATTGAAACTTGGATGTTTATGTTGGAAATATTTGAATACTAATGCTTGTTCTTTATCATTTCATGTGCATGAGGGAAAGAGTGGTAAGCCATGGCAAGTCCATTTGGAACCTTGGTGGTAGAACTTTGGAACGACGAAAACTATCGGCTAGCTTGGTGAAGTAGGATAGTGAAAGTTTGGTATGAAACTAGGTTCTTGATAGGCCTAGAACTCTTGCCTCGTGTAATTAAAATAGCTTGTAATGACAATGCTCCTTAGATGTAACAATGGCTCTTTTGAAAAAATTGTAAATTCCTAATTATGTATGTAACTTTGAATGCATATGAATGATATGTGTATTGGAATAAAAATTGAATGAATGTAATTTAATGAATAAACTTCATGTAGTAACATGTAATTTAAAAAAAAAAGAAATGCATGATAACTAAATATGAATTGCTTGAAAAGAAAATAGACAAGGTTTGAAAAAAAAAAATATGAACAAGTTGAGAATGGACACAATATGAATGCAAAATGAATTTGGACATGAAACAACATTGGATTTTAAATTTGGAATGAGTTCGGGAAATGTGAAATAGAACTTGGATTTGAATGAAGTTGGAATTGAGACTTGAAACTTTTGACATGGCTGGAATTTTTTTAATTGAATCTTGAAAAGTGTTTGAGTTTAGTACTTGAATGAGAATTGAAATGGAATGAACTTGGAAGAAATTTGAAAAGTGTTTATGATTTTAGTACTTGAACGAGAATTGAAATGAAATGAATTTGTAAATTTAAGATTGAAATTTGCATAGGAATTGAAACTTGAATGGAAAATGGAAATTATTCTTGAACATGAATTGGAAATGAACTTGTAAATTGAATTGGAACCTTGAAATTGGAAGTGAAAATTTGGACTAGAAATTTAGAATAAAACTTAGGAGTTGAATTGAAAACTTGAAATGGAATTTGTGATTGGTAACATGAAATAGGCTTGAGACTTAGAACTTGAATTTGGAAACAAGAATTTGAATTAAACTTGAATTTGAAACTTGGAATTGAATTTTTTGAAATGAAAATAGAATGAAATTGGAATTTGAATCTTATGAATAGAAATCAAAATTGAATTCAGAACTTGAATTAGACTTGGAAGTTGGAAACGAAATTGAACTTGAAATTAAAATAGGAAGCTCGAAGTAGATTTTTTTATAAAAATGGAATGGAAATTTAAACTCGCAATTTGCATTTGAAATGTGACTAGAATTTGAAATTAACACTTGAGCTTTTGAAAATGACTCAGAAACTTGAAATTGAATTTAAAATTGAAATTAAAAAAATGGAAAAGAAATGGAATTTAGAATAAATGGTATTTGAATTTGCAATGTCAATTGATGACTTGAAATAGGAATTGGAAACAAAATTGAAATATAAACTTGAAAATTTAAAATGGAATAAAATTGGTAAATTGCTTGACAAAATGAATTGAAAGGTTGAAGTGAAAATTTTGTAATTAGATTAACAACACCCGAAAAGAGGAAACTCGGGTCACACGATTCATGAGACCACTAAAAAACTTGTTGCAAATCCAAAAAAATAACTAGTATGCTCAATGATACGCTAAGACAAATGCGTGAATGAAACTTAGGGGTAAAATTTAGGGTGTGACAGTTGCCCCTATTTAAATAACTTCACCAGATGGCGTGAGTGATGGTAATCCTCATGGAATCAGTGTGAAAGGTATTTAAATATAGAAATAACCGGAAATTTTGCCCCTAGATGCAATGACATGCTAGACTACAAACTAACTGATCTTTTTTGCGATGAATGATGATTATGATATGAGCGATAAAAATGAGATATATCGACGACCACAAGCTAAGACTCACTGGGGATGACAAACACTGGGGATACAGAAACGAAACCGGGAAGTATTCAAAGTGATAAATCAACAGGTTCAAGTGTAACTGTTGACACTAAGAATAACAAAAGACGGGAACAAAAGGAAATCCAAAGCGTTGGATCAACGAACACAGATAAAAAAAAATACAATTCAAAGTGACTGCACAGTGGCTCGATGCGACCAACTGACACCAAGAATACAAACAAGACAAGGAAATAAATCGAAGTGGTTGACCAATGGCTCTATGCGACCAAATGACTGAGAAATAAAAGCAGCAACATATTCAAAGTGAATGCGCAGCGGTTCGATGCGACCAACTGACACTAAGAATACAACAAAATAAACAATCAAAGGGAAAGTGCAGTGGCTCGATGCGACCAACTGTCACTGGAAATGATAACATAATATTCAAAGTGAATGCGCAGCGGCTCGATGCGACCAACTGACACTGAGAATAATCAACAAAAATATCCAAATAGAATGTGCAGTGGCTCGATGCGACCAGCTAGCATTGGGAATGACAAACAGCTTATTCAAGGTGAATGCACAGCGGCTCGATGCGACCAACTGACACCAAGAATAACAACCAAGATAAACATTCAAAGAGAAATGTGCAGTGGCTCAACGCGACCAACTGTCACCGGAAATGATAATCATAATATTCAAAGTGAATGCGCAGCGGCTCGATGCGACCAACTGTCACTGGAAAAAAGAAACGACACAATATTCAAAGTGAATGCGCAGCGGCTCGATGCGACCAACTGACACTAAGAATAACAAAAGGCTTATTCAAGGTGAATGCGCAGCGGCTCGATGCGACCAACTGACACCAAGAATAATCAACAAAAATAAACATTCAAAGTGAATGCACAGCGGCGGGTTGCGACCAACTGTCACTGAGAATGACAAAAGGCTTGTTCAAGGTGAATGCGCAGCGGCTCGATGCGACCAACTGACACCATGAATAACAACAAAAATATTCGAAGTGAATGCGCAGCGGCTCGATGCGACCAACTGACACTAAGAATACAAACAAAATAACAATCAAAGGGAAGCACAATAGGTTCGAAACCTATTGACACTACAGAAGAAAACCAAGATACACTCAAGGTGAATGCGCAACCAGTTAAAAGACCGGTTGACACTAAGAATGATAAAGGTAAAGTAGTCAAAGCATTCAAAAATGGTAAATTAGCAGGTTCAAATGTAACTGCCGACACCAAGGATAAGGAAGGAAATCACAATGATTTAGTAGCGGCTCTATGCGACCAGCTAACATTGGGGATAGAACGGAGATCACCCAAAAATAGATCAACGGCTCTAAGCGACCGGCTAACACAAAAAAGTAACAACAAAACAAGATAAAACATCCAACCTCTGGAAATTCCTTCAGGAACCATCAGGAGAAAGGTACAAGTATGTACAAAATCAAATGGACTTGGATTTAAAACAAAGGTTTCAGGACCTGCTTAAAAGATTTGTGCCAATGACAATTGGACTTCAAGGAGATATGGTGGTCATAAAGACAAAAACCAAACACAAATAGGAGTCCACAGGGGACACCAGCAATTACTGGGGACAATAACAAATAGTAAACCACTTCGGGTTCCAACAACAATGAATTCTCAAATTGAACACTAAAGATATCTGGACCTGGAGTTATACAGATGACAACTGGGGAAAGACAAATGCTAATGTCAAATGCGCATGATTGAGCATGATGCGAATGATCGTGATATGCAAATGTTGACTCTAAAGAGACAAAGAGTTGACAAGACTCAAAAAGGAGTAGGCTCTCAACACCAATACTCAAATGAGCAATATGAAAAACACTGAGGAGATGTCTTCGAACTTGGAAATCATGCTTGGTCCAAGGATCCATCCAAGAGTGTTATCAGTTTTGAACTTCTATGGAAATTTCTGTAATAATAGCATAAAAGTGTTGTTGCAAACCAGGACTTCTTGGGGAAGCAGAAGTTTTTTTTCAATTTTCCAAAGTCAAAGAAACTTAAAAGTTTTCCAGTGTTTTCAAAAAACATTTTCCTTAAAACTTGTCATTTTCAAAGTTAAATTGTAATCAAGTGATGGCATTTTGCATAACAAAAGAAAATAAGAGTTTGAACAACAAAATTCATAGGCAAAGTTTGTATTTTATTCAAGAATGGTAGCTTGCCAATGGCAAAAACTCCATGGAAAATTACAATTTGAAAATGGCAATGGGGAAGGGTCTACATTGAATCCAACGACCACTACAATCCCTAATAACTAAGACTGCCCGACACCTTGCTTCCGACGAGAGCAAATGGATCGATCTTTCAGTATGATTCTTCAGTAATGGTAAACACCATCTGACACAGTCAAACGCCTTTGTCCCTAACTTTTGCCTGGATCGCCCTTTCGGGTTTTCAATCCACCGGGACGCTCTTTTTTGCCTAAGCCGCCCTTTCGGGTTTTCAACTTAGCGAGCTCTTATTTTATTTTTTTTATCCCTAACTTTTGCCTGGATCTCCTTCATAGGTTTTGATCCACCGGGATACCCATTTTTGCATAGGTCGCCATTTCTGGTTTTCGACCTATCGGGTTTTATTTAGGCATAATATTTTTTGACTGCATCAGAATTCACCGGGTGCTTCAGCTGTTCACCATCCATAGTTGTAAGGATTAAGGAACCTCCGGAGAATGCCATCTTCACAACATATGGGCCTTCATAGTTAGGACTCCATTTTCCACGCATGTCTTTGTGGACTGGCAAGATTTTCTTGAGTACAAGATCTCCTTCTTTGAATTCTCGAATGCGGACTTTCTTGTCAAATGCTCTCTTGATGCGCTTCTGGTACATCTGGCCATGGCACATGGCGGTCATTCTCTTCTCATCAATGAGGTTCAGTTGGTCAAACCTGCTTTGGACCCACTCAGCTTCCTCCAGTTCGGTTTCCATCAAGATTCTCAATGATGGTATCTCTACTTCAATAGGGAGAACTGCATCCATCCCATACACCAGAGAGAAAGGGGTTGCCCCTGTTGAAGTGCGGACTGATGTTCTGTATCCGTGTAAAGCATAGGGTAACATCTCGTGCCAATCTTTGTAAGTTTTTACCATCTTCTGCAGAATCTTTTTGATGTTCTTGTTTGCAGCTTCAACAGCTCCATTCATCTTCGGACGATACGGAGAAGAGTTATGATGTTCAATCTTGAATGTCTCACACAGCTCTTTCATTGTTTTGTTGTTCAAATTAGTCCCATTATCTGTTATGATTCGATTTGGGATTCCATAACGGCAGATAATTTGGTTCTTGATGAAGCGGGCAACCACTTGCTTTGTTACATTGGCGTAGGAAGCTGCTTCTACCCATTTGGTGAAGTAATCAATTGCGACCAAGATAAACCGATGACCGTTGGAAGCTTTAGGCTCAATTGCCCCTATCATGTCAATGCCCCACATTGAGAAAGGCCAAGGCGATGACAGAACATTCAAAAGTGTTGGAGGTACGTGCACCTTGTCGGCATAAATCTGGCATTTATGACACTTCCTGGCATACTTGAAACAATCTGATTCCATGGTCAACCAGAAGTATCCAGCTCTCAAAATCTTCCTGGACATGGCATGTCCATTGGCATGTGTTCCAAAAGATCCTTCGTGGATTTCCTTGATCAGTAAGTCTGCTTCGCGCTTGTCCACACATCTGAGCAGAACCATATCATGATTTCTCTTGTAGAGCACATTGTTGCTGAGGAAGAACTTGGATGCCAATCTTCTTAAAGTCTTCTTGTCTAAGTTTGTTGCATCCGCTGGGTACTCCTGATTTTGCAAGTAGTTCTTGATGTCGTAGAACCACGGTTTCTCATCAGTTTCTTCTTCGACCAGTAGACAGTAGGCTGGTGCAGTTCTTCGCTCGATTGTAATGAGTGGAGCTTCATTAAGAAATCTGACTTGAAACATAGATGCCAACATAGCCAAAGCATCTGCAATTTGATTTTCTGCCCTTGGAACATGATGAAAAGTGACTTCATCAAAGTATTTAATTAACTCCACAATGTGGGCCCGATAAGGGATCAACTTCTCGTCACGGGTCTCCCATTCACCTTTGACTTGGTATATTACCAAAGCTGAGTCTCCATATACTTCAAGGATCTTGATTCTAGTATCGATTGCAGCTTCGATACCTAAAACACATGCTTCATACTCAGCGATGTTGTTAGTACACTCGAAACATAATTTGGCTGTGAAAGGAGTATAACCACCATCAGGATTCATCAAAACAACTCCTACACCATGCCCCATGTAGTTAGAGGAACCATCAAACATCATCTTCCAACGAGAACCTGGCTCGGGACCTTCATCTGGACCTGGAACTTCATAGTCCTTTATCAACACAATGTCTTCGTCCGGGAAATCGAATTTCAAAGGTTCATAATCTTCAACAGGATGATCAGCAAGGTATTCAGACAAAACACTGCCCTTGATAGACTTCTGGGTTACATATTGGATGTCGTATTCGGATAACAACATGTGCCAACGGGAGAGTCTTCCAGTCAAAGCAGGCTTCTCAAAGATGTACTTTATTGGATCCATTTTCGAGATCAACAAAGTAGTGTGACAAATCATGTACTGCCTGAGGCGTCTGGCCGCCCATGCCAAGGCACAGCAAGTTTTCTCTAAAAGTGAGTATCTGCTCTCACAGTCTGTGAACTTCTTGCTTAAGTAATAGATGGCGTGCTCCTTACGACCAGTTTCGTCTTGTTGGCCTAATACACAACCCATAGATCCCTCGAGCACAGTCAGATACATGAAAAGAGGTTTCCCTGGAGTAGGTGGGACCAAGATAGGAGGTTCTTGTAGATAAACCTTAATCTTTTCAAAAGCCAATTGACAATCAGGACTCCACTCAATTGCTTGATTCTTCCGGAGTAACTTGAATAAAGGCTCACATGTAGCAGTCATGTTGGAGATGAATCTGGAGATGTAGTTCAATCTTCCAAGGAAACCCCTGACTTGCTTTTCTGTTTTGGGAGCTGGCATATCTTGAATTGCTCTGACCTTGTCCGGGTCTACTTCAATACCTTGCTGACTAACAATAAAACCAAGTAACTTTCCTGATCGGACACCAAAAGTACACTTAGCTGGATTCATGCGCAATTGGAACTTTCTGAGACGCTCAAATAACTTCAAAAGATGATTCAAATGATCCTCCTCACTCTGTGATTTGGCAATCATATCATCCACATAGACTTCTATCTCTTTATGCATCATATCATGGAAAAGGGTGACCATTGCCCTCTGATAAGTGGCTCCTGCATTTCTGAGACCAAATGGCATAACCTTGTAACAATAAGTGCCCCATGGTGTGATGAATGTAGTCTTTTCCATATCGTCAGGATCCATCTTGATCTGGTTGTATCCTGAAAACCCATCCATGAAGGAGAAAACAACAAATTTAGCAGTGTTGTCGACCAAAGTATCAATATGCGGGAGAGGGAAATCGTCTTTCGGACTGGCTTTGTTCAAATCCCTATAGTCCACACACATTCTGACTTTGCCATCCTTTTTAGGGACTGGCACAATATTAGCTACCCACTCAGGGTACTTTGCAACCGCGAGGAATCCAGCATCAAACTGCCTTTTGACCTCTTCTCGAATTTTCAGAGCCATGTTTGGTCTTGTTCTTCGAAGCTTTTGCTTTACAGGAGGACAATCTGGTCGAAGAGGTAGCTTGTGGACCACTATGTCTGTGTCTAAGCCGGGCATATCCTGATATGACCATGCAAACACATCTACATATTCTTTGAGAAGCTTGACCAATCTTTCCCTGATGTCTGCCCCAAGTGTTGTACCAATCTTGACTTCCTTCTGGTCTTCATCAGTGCCAAGATTGATGGTCTCTACCTGCTCCTTATGTGGATGAAGATCTGTGTGCTCATTCTCAACTAATCTTGCCAGTTCTTCGGGAATATCACAATCTTCCTCACTTTCATCTTCCGCTTGGTAGATGGGCGAATCAAAGTTAGGAGAGAATGTGGAGTCATTGGATTCAACAGGGTTTTCGTTTATTCTGCATATGAATATGATTTGCTTTTATTAAAAGTGGAAAATAGAGAAATGCAAGAGAAAAAGCTTTTTATTGGTTTTGAAAGATTGCCATTTTCTTTTAAAAGTGAAAAGAGAGAAAAACAGTAAATGATCAAAATAAGAGTTTAACAAAATGCCTTCATTGATAATAACTTTAAAAATGAGAAGGGGCCCTACAAAATACTCCCATAGCCTTGGGCAGAGCTAGGGAACTTTGAAAACATTGAAAAAACAACAAATTACTTTGACAATGGAAAAAACTCTGGGATCTCGACTGCCTCCCAATTGTCCAAGGCTTCTTCACACTGATACACCAGATGATTCACATCTTCATCTTCAGAAACTCCATCAATTGCATTGACCTGATAACCAGCACTGGAAAACACCTCTTGAATGGTCTTCAGACGTCCTTTAACGGAGGTTGACGCTCCTTCCTTCACATGAGTTGGTTTGTAACCCAACCCGCAACGATCTAGCTTCTGTTTGACCTCGATGACATCACCCCAACCTTCATGGCTTCTTTCTTCAATGGTGGAAATGGTACTCTTCAGCGATGCAAAAGATGGGATACCCTTCCCCTTTGGTTCCTCTACTTCCAAAATGACAGCATTGGCTATCTCAAGAGCTTGGAAAGAAGTTTCCAAAGCATCTTCATCAGCCTCAATATAACTAAAGGAAGAAAGGTTGCTAACCATGAGATCTTCTTCCCCAGACACGGTTACCAGCTTGTTATCAACCACAAACTTCATCTTTTGATGCAGGGTAGAAGTGACTGCCCCAGCCGCATGGATCCAAGGTCTTCCCAGCAAGCAACTGTAGTTAGGATTGATGTCCATAACCTGGAAAGTGATTTTGAAGACCTGTGGCCCGATCAGGATTGGTAGGTCTACTTCTCCAATGACAGTCCTTCTTGACCCATCAAAGGCTTTTACAATCAGTGCACTGGGCCTCATCTCTGCCCCTTGATAAGATAATTTAGCCAGTGTTCTTTTCGGCAGAACGTTCAATGAAGATCCTGTATCCACAAGAACTCTTGCTAAAGTATCCTCTTGACATTTCACTGATATGTGGAGCGCACGGTTGTGGTCCAAGCCCTCCTTTGGAAGATCCTCCATACTGAAACTGAGGTTGTTACACGCAGTGATATTGGCAATGACACCATCAAACTGATTCACTGTTATATCATGTGTAACATGTGCTTGAGCTAGCAACTTCTGAAGCGCACTTCGATGAGCCGGAGAATGCATAAGCAGTGATAGGATAGATATTTTGGAAGGCGTTTGATGTAGCTGATCAATCACCTTATAATCACTCTTCTTTATGATTCTGAGGAACTCTGCATCCTCTTCTCCCAAGACTACCTCTTTATCTTTGTTGACCACAGCTGGTATGACTTCTTTAGGCGGAGCCGTATTGGCTTGCTGGGTATAAACACGACCACTACGGGTCAAACGACCTGCACCCGCTATATCAGTACTTGCAACTTTTGAACCTTCCTTCTGGCTAGCTTTATCAGTCTTCTGATGAACTTTCCCTGTATCGTACCTCCATGGAACTGCTTTAGTGTCTTCATAGCGGGAAGAGTTACTCCTTTGTTCAAATCTTGGCTCAGGTATGTTGAAAATTGGCACCACAGATTCTGGAGTATTGAGGATAGGTTGAACTCCTGAAGATTCAGGCAAGTTGAACACTGGCACCCAGGTAGAATTAGATTCCGGCAAGTTGAAAATGGGTTCAATCACCGCCACCTCATTCCTCTTCATATGACCACTCACTTGTAAGACACCTTCATCAATCAAATCTTGAACATCTTTTAAGACCGATTCACATCCCTTCGGACTATCAACACAACCTTCACAATTCTGATGACAACTCTTTAGTATACCCGCCTCTACTAACTTCGCATGGAAGTCTCTGAGCGGGGTCTTGATCTCGGTGGCATTGAAAATCAAACCTTCTTCGGACTCATCAACAATAGCATTTATAGACCCATGCTTGGGTAAAGGATTATCTTTGACATTCGGACCAGTATTCCCAAATGACAGAATGTTCTTCTCCATCAAATCTTTCACTATGTACTTCAAAGCATAACAACCCTCCAAATCGTGCCCCGGGGCACCTTCATGGAATAAACAGTGAGCATTTGGGTTGTAATTTGGTGGAAGCGGACTTGGTGGAGGACCCAAAGGCCTGGGAGTAACCAAACCCTTCTTCAGCAGTGAAGGATATAACTCAGTATAAGTTATAGGGATTCGAGGATTAGGAGGCCTTCCACCTGGTCTTCTGTTCTGAAAATTGGGATTTGGATGAGGAGCTGGAGTCCTCTGCTGGTAGGCTGAAGCATTGGGTGCTTGTTGATAGCCCGGATTGTTGATCATTGGTTGATAAGGTTGAATCATTGGAGCCGCTTGTTGGTACATCGGTACTGCTTGAGCTGGCCGATACATGGGGACTTGTGGATTAAATGCTGGTTGAACCGCCGCTACATAAGGATGTTGGGCATACTGTTGTTGATGAGCATACTGCTGTTGAGCCATAGGTGAAGGTCTCTGCCAAAGCGGATTTCTTCTTTGACCTGTTATTATGGCATTCGTCTCGCCCTCTTTCTTCTTGTGGAAATTACTGGTAAATTTCTTGACAATATTTCCACTACCATTGCTGGAACTGCTAGATGCACCACTCATCTTTCCACTTTTCAAACCAAGTTCTACCTTTATTCCCACAGCCACTAGATCAGAGAAACTAGCAGTTATGCTCCCCACCATTCTCTCATAGAATTCTGGTCGCACAGTGTCAACGAACCAATCAGCTAATTCTCTTTCAGTCAATGGGGGCTCTACCTGAGAAACGGTCCCTCTCCACCTCTGAGCATATTCTTTAAATGATTCAGAATCTTTCTGTGACATACTCAACAGTTGCCTCCTATCGAGAGCAAGGTCCATATTGTATTTGTACTGCTGGATGAAAGCATCTACCAAGTCTTGGAAACTGCGAATCTTCGACTGGTCTAGCGTTAGATACCATTTGGAGGAGATTCCCTTCAGACTGTCATGGAAGCAGTGGATCATTAATTTATCATTGTCCACCTGCGCAACCATTCTTCGATAGTACATCAAGAGATGGTTCTTAGGACAAGTTGCGCCCTCATACATATCAAAAGTGGGTATCTTGAACTTTGGAGGTATTACCAATCCAGATACCAGACACATCTCTCTAGCAGCGGCCCCAAAGATCTGGTCACCTTCAATTGCTCTTAACCTTTTTTCAAGGGTATCAAAATTCTATTGCATCTTCTCATGTTTCTCATTTCCATTCTCCGACATATCTGGCACGTCATACACCTGAGGGTCATTAAAGTATGGTTGGGCACGGGTGTGCACAATGTCTGGTGTAAAATTAGCAACTGCATGGTTCTCTTCATTAGTCACAGGAATAGTCTGTTGAGCAGCAAATCCTTGAGGAGGAGGCACAAAACCTTGGGAAGGAAATGCAATACCCTGAGAAGGAGGTGCGAAACTTTGAGAATCTAAGCCTTGGGAAGGAGGGAAGAAACCCTGAGCAGCAAGTCCTTGGGAAGAAGGAATAAAACTTTGAGAAGCAATGCCTTGGGAAGGAGGGAAGAAACCCTGAGCAGCAAGTCCTTGGGAAGAAGGAATAAAACTTTGAGAAGCAAAACCTTGAGGAGGAGGGACGAATCCATGAGGAAGCCCAAAAGGAGGCCAGGTCACAGGGGTAGTGACTGATGACGTAGGCTCAGTCGTTGTAGTGACAATTTCTGACACTACAGTCTGTTGGGTATCCATCTTTGCCCGAATGACCTGCAACATTTCCATCATCTGACCCATATCTCCACGAATCTCAGTAAGCTCTTCGTTAACCCTGTCCATCTCTAGGTCTCTTTCAGCCATCATCTTTCTGGCTCGAGCTCGAGTGTAGTATTTGCGTGAGAGCCTCAGTGTGAAAGCTGAATTGAGAGCAGATGACGGGAATGAGTTTTATATGAAAAAAATGCAAATGAAATGCAAATGAAATGCCAAATGTATGAGTGCAATGCAAAAATGAAATTATTCAAGGAACTTAAGAAACAATTTGCAAATACCAAGGAACACATAATAATCAAAAGGGATATGATTTCATTAAATTCAAAAAGTGATACAAAGTCTTGAGTACATCTTCAAAAATCCCAAACAAAGCTTAATAAAAACAAAGACAAAGTCCTAAGGAGATTCTCCTAAAAGCCTCAAGTTGAGCTTCTCGATTTGTGCCTTCATCTGAGCCCTTTCAAGCATAAGTTGATCCACGATCGACTTCCAAGAAGTGTCCCCTTGAGTGCTGGAGGAAAATAAATCCTCTTGCGCTTTCCTTTTCTTGTTGGAAAGCTCTTCTTCTTCCTTCATCTTCAGTTGTCTTCTAAGTTCTTCATTCTCACTATTGATGATCTGATGTCGATTCTTCCATGCATTCTTCTCTCGAAGCTCTTTCTCCAAATCAATCTTCAGCTTCTCTGCATCGTCCATAAAGATTAGAATGGGTTTCTTGAAGGTCATAGGATCCTGGCGAGGGTAAGGCATCTTCATACTGATTGCCCTATCTCGTACCCATTGGAGATAGGGTTCCATAGAAACACAATTCGGCTTTCCCAAGCTACTCCTCCCCTTCCTATGGATGTACTTCCAAGCTTGCATAATCTGTTTCTTGAGCTCTGGTTCTTCGTCATCCTTAAAGAAAATTCCTTCCACTTCAACACTCTTAGGTTTGTCCTTCAACGGATACCCGAGTTGGCGGCGAGCAAAACTGGATTATAGTTGATTCCTCCCTTAGTGCCAAGAAGAGGTACATTAGCAAAATCACCACAGCTATCAATAATTAATGCTCCATCATAAACACGATTGTACCAACTAATGTCAGAGTGGGTAAGAGACATGATCCTTTGTGACCACCACAAACCATCCTTAAGATTCCAAAATGAAGCTGACTTAGGCAAATGCGAAATAAACCACTCGTACAACAATGATGCACAACAAGTAATCATCCCTCCCTTATGGTGATTCCTCAGATGGATGGAATGGTAGGTGTCTCCGAGCAAAGTAGGGACCGGGTTCTTCTTCAGAAATATCTTGATGGCGTTCAGGTCGACAAAGTCTTCAAAGTTTGGGAAAAGCAGCACTCCATATATCAGCAGAATAAAAGTCGCCTCAAAAGCTTTCATATCCTTCACATCAACAAAATTCTTGGCCTTTTCTATCAGAAACTTTGTAGGGAATCCAAAAATCTTTCCTTTATAGGTCATATTTGCCTTGACCTCAGGAACACTCAAATACGTCGCCTTTGCAATCTCCGCTTCTTCAGGGTCCTTCTCTAGAACAGGGAATGGAAACTCATCCTTAACACGTGATCCCACCAAAACTGAATACTCCTCCAAAGTAGGTGCCAATTGGTAATCAGGGAACGTAAAACAGTGGTAGAGAGGATCATAAAACTGGAGCATCACAGAGAGCAACCTTCCATCCCAATCAGTCTTAAGCAAAGCTAAAAGTCTCCTATGCTTCTCCATGAAGGCATCTTGATCCAGAACCAAGTCTCTTAATTTCCTTAGGTCTTCAAGTTTGGGAGTTTTGAAAGTGTACTTGACAGTCTTTCTTCTTCCAAAGTCCATGATGACACCTATGATATTTGCAAAGATAGAGTTTCTGAGTTCCTTGAATAAAAATGGTAAAAATGATGCTTCATGATGCGTGAATGCAACAAACACAAACAAGGCTTAGGTTCAAAGCTTGCATGAGGTCAAAGGTTCAACCCTCCCAAAAAGGTATGTACTATGAGTTTATTTGTACCTGTACAACGGGTTCTAAAAGTTCCCAGAATCACTGTCCCATCTTTCGGATATTACCGACTTCCCAACTCGACTTGGTAATCAGTAATATTCTCAAGAGAGTCTCATCCGAGTGCAGTATCGCGTATCAACTATTTCGGATTTACACCCTCATAGTCATCGCACTACATCCCTAAAAAGGCCAAGTGGGGGTAAATGTTCTAAGGTCCTCAGCATTAATGGCTCTCAGGTCGAATATAGTAATGTTTTCACGACTGAACTCGATCAACAAAACTACATCCGAGGAGGCCTCCGCTGAGTGGTGGTGTCTCAAGTCAACTTGGTCGGGACTCAACTCCCTACAAGCCTTCTTGAATATACCACCGTCCTATCTTATTTGCACTCAAGTCCGGGTTAGGACTTATCTCACCACACATGGAACACCCAACAAAAAAATCCAAAATAATAACAAGCAATACAACAACAAATATACAAATAAACAAGGTGGGCTTAACCCTCAAAAATAGTTTCCCCAGTGAAGTCGCCATTTCTGTTGCGGTGAGAATCGGATACCAAGCTATTGATTAAGCTTGAATCGCAAAACATTTATGTTCACCACCGACTTTAATTTAATCCAAAGGGAAAAGGGAAAAAGATCGTAAAAACCCTAAATAAAGAGAAACTAGGTTCGGGGGTTGATTATACCTAGGGAAGGTGTTAGCATCCTAAGCATCCGCAGTATCCTACGGGAACCTCTTATTAATATTTGTGTTATTGTTATTTATTGCTTGCTAAAATTATGGGAACCTAAGGTTTTATTTCTAATGGTGCTCGCACAACATCGCATCGATGCCTACGTATCGGGTATAGAATCAGAGCACTCGTAGTTCTCCTAAGGATTAACGAACACTTGGTTACGCTCAAGGTTCGCGGGGGAAAGTAAGTGTTATGGAAAACACTCACGTGACTTAACAAAGTCACAAAAAGTTATAAAATAAAACACTAAGGACCTAATGGCTAAGGACCTAAGGATGAGGGACCTAATTGCTAAGGTCAAAGAAAAAAAGAGGGACCTAATTGCTAAGGTCAAAATGGTAACTAGGGGTGGCTAAACTTCCTATGACATTGAGTCAACTGCAGGAGTTCTTTCCCTTTTGGATTGAAATGATAAAAGCATAAAGAAAAAAAGGGTGTGCAAGCTCCTAAGACTAGGCAAAGGTTGCTACTTGCAAAAATGGACTGAATAAAGTAAATAGAAATGCAAGGTAAAAAGCTTAGTAACCGGGCTATGACTCGATATGTGGATCGAGAATGCGGGGGTGGAAGACAAACGTGGTGCGTCAATTTGCTTAAGTTGGAAAGTTGTGAAGTGTAAGGATTGTGCAGATGGCGATCGTAGAACGACCGACTTACGTGTGTGAGTGAGGTGTATGTGAACTCAACTTGGCGTTGGACCAAGGGATTTAGCTATCTTTGAATATTAAACTCTCAAATGTGCGCGCTTTCAAATTTTATCTTAGCATTTTATGGTCTTAGTGCAGAATTAAAATCAAACAATACATACAACCAAAATAATGCAAAATTAAATCATGCACATATTCACACAAAAGAGAAATAAACCTAAATTTAATCTCTCACACTAAAGGGATACACCTAAAGAAGTCAAACCTAAACTACCCCACAACTAATTAAAAACGAAAAAAGGACATTATTTTTATTTTTTTATTATTTTTAGATTTTTCAAAGAAAAAAGATAAATTGAAAATAAATTCTAAAAACCTTAAGTTTTAAATAAGATAAAATTGACCTTGAAAATAATTAGATAAAATAGAAGAAAATATTTTTTATTTTTTTAAGTATACTTAAAGAAAGTAATAAATTAAAATTAAAATGATAATAATAACAAATTTTGTTTGATAACAAAAGTTTAATAAAGATAATGAAATGTTTGTTTTTAATAAACAAAAAAAGAAAATTAAGAAATAAATAAGAAAAGGTTTTTATTTTTTAATTTTTTAGATATATTAAGTGAAAATTAAATAAATTATAAATATTTTTTGGTTTTCTATAACAGTATATGAAAATAAAGTAAGGTGAAAGCTAAAACTTGTTTCTTTGATTTTTCTAACAAATATTTAAGAATAATAAAATGCGATAAATGACAACTTTTTTTATTTGATTTTTTTTAATAATATCTAATAATAATAAAAGGAGATATATGTTATAAATTTTTGATTTTTTTTAATAAGACCTAAAAATAAGGAATGAGAATAAAATGTTAACTTTTTTATTTTTGTATAACAATATCTAAAATTAAGGAAATGAAGATAAGTGCTAATATATTTTTGTTGGATTTTTATAATGACACCTAAAGAAAAAAGGAATGAGAAAAAATTATATTGATTTTTTTGATTTTTTTTAAACACATAATTTACATAATAATGAAAGTACAATAAATGTGATTTTTTATAATTATAATAATATCTAAAAAAGGTAAATGAGAATTTTTTTTTATTTGTTTTTAACAATATACGAAAATAAAATAAGGTAAAAGCTAAAACTTGTTATTTGAAATTTTTTCTTAATTAAAAAAAATAACTAATTAAATAAAATTAAAATATAAATGGATTAATCAATATTAAATAAGGAGACTTAGCAAAATTAATAGAAATGACTAAGACAAAATTTTGTTTGAAGTTTTTTTAGTTTAAAAGAAAGAATAGATTAAAAATATTTAATAAAATAACAAATATGTATATTAAAGAGAGAAATAAAAAATAGTGGGAGGCGTTGCTACCAACATGGCTCCCTTATCTTCCTTTTTTTTTATTTTAAAAAAATAAATATATATATTAAAGAAGTGACATGTGGCATGTAATAAAAATAAAAATACCAACAATTTCCTCTTGCTATTACTTGGTCTAAACTGCACCATTATTATTTATTACTGATACTTTTAATTGAGGAGAGAAAATAGGAACTTTGGGCAGTAAACAAATATAAAAAAGAATAATAATAAAAAGTCATTAATTGCTACCCATTAAAGAAAAAATATTAAAACTAAAACAATCTAATAATCAAAGCAAAAAGACCAAACCGTGCAAACCAACAACTATTAATTGCCATTTATTAAAATAATAATAATAATAATAATAATAAACAAAATAAAACCAAAAACTCAACAAAAAGTAAAACTATAAAAATCTAGGCAAAATGAACGATGCACATTTTTCTCTTACCACACGCCTCTTTGACTGACACAATTAAATAAAAATGAAAAATAATTACTTTGTGCCACCTCCCAAAGAAAAGACAAAAAATAAATAAGTAAATAAAATTTTAAGAAAAAAACTAGTTCCAATCCCATATTTAAACCTAATAATTGTTAAAAAAACGAAATTATTTATTAAAAAAAAAAACCAAAACAAATTGTCCTCAATAACCCCCTGTTCCAAAGCAACGAGTATTTTCTCTCCCACTACTCTCTTTCTCAACCCAAACTCCCTATTTTCTTCTTCTGAAACTACAACCCTCACTCTGTCTAAAAAAACAATGAACCCTAATTTGAGATCAGATTACCACCGCGCCGAAATCAACAAGTAATTAATCACACAAACATCATATCAACCAAAAGCAAACAAAATATGGAGAAAAAGATTAGAAGCAAACATCACTCATGAGAACGAAAAAAAAGCTCAGTTCGAAAAGATGCGGAGTTTAAGGGATACCTCTTGAAGAATTTTTTCAAACGGACCTCTGATTGTGAATCTCCTGGTAATATTGCTTTGGTTCTCCCTTCTCTTGACCTCTCCTTCTGTTGTCTGTCTCCGAACAAATGTTGTTGTTGATGTGAATTGGATTAGAATGATGCTATGACTTGAATATATTGAATGAAATTACTTGATTATATGTATGATGTTTGAGTGAAATTTCTATGAATTTAATTATGATGAATATGATCATGTATGAATATGGATGGATTGAAACTTGGATGTTTATGTTGGAAATATTTGAATACTAATGCTTGTTCTTTATCATTTCATGTGCATGAGGGAAAGAGTGGTAAGCCATGGCAAGTCCATTTGGAACCTTGGTGGTAGAACTTTGGAACGACGAAAACTATCGGCTAGCTTGGTGAAGTAGGGTAGTGAAAGTTTGGTATGAAACTAGGTTCTTGATAGGCCTAGAACTCTTGCCTCGTGTAATTAAAATAGCTTGTAATGACAATGCTCCTTAGATGTAACAATGGCTCTTTTGAAAAAATTGTAAATTCCTAATTATGTATGTAACTTTGAATGCATATGAATGATATGTGTATTGGAATAAAAATTGAATGAATGTAATTTAATGAATAAACTTCATGTAGTAACATGTAATTTTAAAAAAAAAGAAATGCATGATAACTAAATATGAATTGCTTGAAAAGAAAATAGACAAGGTTTGAAAAAAAAAATATGAACAAGTTGAGAATGGACACAATATGAATGCAAAATGAATTTGGACATGAAACAACATTGGATTTTAAATTTGGAATGAGTTCGGGAAATGTGAAATAGAACTTGGATTTGAATGAAGTTGGAATTGAGACTTGAAACTTTTGACATGGCTGGAATTTTTTTAATTGAATCTTGAAAAGTGTTTGAGTTTAGTACTTGAATGAGAATTGAAATGGAATGAACTTGGAAGAAATTTGAAAAGTGTTTATGATTTTAGTACTTGAACGAGAATTGAAATGAAATGAATTTGTAAATTTAAGATTGAAATTTGCATAGGAATTGAAACTTGAATGGAAAATGGAAATTATTCTTGAACATGAATTGGAAATGAACTTGTAAATTGAATTGGAACCTTGAAATTGGAAGTGAAAATTTGGACTAGAAATTTAGAATAAAACTTAGGAGTTGAATTGAAAACTTGAAATGGAATTTGTGATTGGTAACATGAAATAGGCTTGAGACTTAGAACTTGAATTTGGAAACAAGAATTTGAATTAAACTTGAATTTGAAACTTGGAATTGAATTTTTTGAAATGAAAATAGAATGAAATTGGAATTTGAATCTTATGAATAGAAATCAAAATTGAATTCAGAACTTGAATTAGACTTGGAAGTTGGAAACGAAATTGAACTTGAAATTAAAATAGGAAGCTCGAAGTAGATTTTTTTATAAAAATGGAATGGAAATTTAAACTCGCAATTTGCATTTGAAATGTGACTAGAATTTGAAATTAACACTTGAGCTTTTGAAAATGACTCAGAAACTTGAAATTGAATTTAAAATTGAAATTAAAAAAATGGAAAAGAAATGGAATTTAGAATAAATGGTATTTGAATTTGCAATGTCAATTGATGACTTGAAATAGGAATTGGAAACAAAATTGAAATATAAACTTGAAAATTTAAAATGGAATAAAATTGGTAAATTGCTTGACAAAATGAATTGAAAGGTTGAAGTGAAAATTTTGTAATTAGATTAACAACACCCGAAAAGAGGAAACTCGGGTCACACGATTCATGAGACCACTAAAAAACTTGTTGCAAATCCAAAAAAATAACTAGTATGCTCAATGATATGCTAAGACAAATGCGTGAATGAAACTTAGGGGTAAAATTTAGGGTGTGACACCTTTGAAGTATGAAATGTCTCCCATATCAGACATTTTGAACTCCTTGCTAAGATCACCTTTAAATTCTTTGATTTATGTCTTAAAGCTACTTATTATCAACAAGTCGTCGACATAGAGACACAATATAAGCAACAGGTGCAAGAAATCTGTCGAAGTAAATTCCATTTTTCTGAAGAAATCCTTTTGCCAAGAGCTTTTCCTTGTGTTGAGTTAATTCTCATTTGGTATTTAACTTCACCTTGTATACCTACTTCACATCGATTGCCTTCTTGCCTTGAGGAAAATTGACAAGTGACAAACATTATTGACTTCGACGGACTTCAGCTCCTCATTCATTGCATTCATCCACTTTGAATCCTTCAATGCCTTGGTTGCATTGACTGGTTCAACATTTTCATAGAAAACATAGTGTACCAGATTACCTTCATCATCAAGCACATCATCTGATGTAATCACACATTCCTGCAACTTTGTCGACATATGTCTTGTTCTTTAAGGTCTGCTTGTGCTTGCTTGACCTCTGACTTTTTCTTTTCAAACTTTTCTTTTGACTTCACTTGTTGGTTCTTCACATAGGATTCTCACTAAATCCTTCTTGACATTTTCATTCCAATCTCATTCCTTAAGCTCATATATGATCATGTCCCTGGTGATCACTATTTACTTGTTCAACGGTTATAACAACTTGTATCCTCTAATCGACTAATATCCTACTAGGATCATTTAACTTGACTTGTCATCAACTTTTCTTCTCAACTTATCAGGCACATATTTATGTGTGATAGATCCAAATACCTTCAGATGACTCAAGCTAGGCTTGACACCAGACCAACATTCTTCTTGTGTGAATCATTCTAGCTTCTTTGTCTAACATCTGTTAAGTATGTATGTTACAGTCGACACAACTTCTCTCCTTAATTCTTTGGATAAATTATTTCCTTTTAACATACTTCTAACCATATTCATGATGATTATGTTCTTCATTTCTACAGTTCCATTCTAATGTGGAGTGTAGGGTGACACCACCTCGTGCAGAATCTGTAGAAGCATACTTCAAGTTCTTTGTTTTGATGACGTCAACATTATCCAAGCTCATTCTAGATTGCAAAAAGTCGAGATGACAACAAACAATCAAGACCATGGCTATGCATCATCAATGGAATGTTTTCGATCGATTCAAGATTTTGTGCTACACTTTAAAGACTTGTCTCAAGGCTTAGGTATATCAATAATTAACTCTTAAATATGATATATAAGTGTTCAACATAATCTTCATAATTTTATTGCATGTGCATATTTTTTGAAAATAAAATTGGAACTGGTTTAACACTTTTAACATAAATATTTTTCTGAATTTTAACAGTGTTAACCGGTTAACCATATGGGTTAACCGGTTAACGACAACAATTTTCAAATTCTGTGGTAACGTTCATAGGTGTTAACCGATTAACCTATTTGGTTAACCGGTTAACACTGAAGAAAGTTTGAAAAATTGTTTCTTTTTAAATTCAAATATTTTGTTAAAGTTATACCTCTTCATGATTTTCTTTCATAAATTTTTATACCTTTTCAAAAGAATTTGTTTTCAAATTTTCATACCTTTTTGAATAGGTGTTTCATCTATTATAAATTCTAACATTTTCAAATTCATAAAAAACCTCCTAGAAAAATTTCAAATATTTTCATACAATCAAACTCACTTTATTCAAGTTATCTTCATCTTTCAAAAGTGTTCATAAGTTCATAATTTTCATATTTTGTCTTGAACACTTGTGTTGAATATTTATAGTGAATTCTTGATTATAGGAGAAGATCAATTTTATTGATATCATTTCATTGTACTCTCACTCAAACAATATTATAGAAAGTGTCTTTCTATTTTGTGACTTGTGTTCCAAGGATTGTTTGGACATAAGGGTAAGTGTGGCAAGAGGATTGTTCTTGCACACTTGTTTGTTTAGTTTTGTTAGAAAGTAGGCCTCACCATTGAAGATGTGATAGGTTGTATTGTTCTAAAGAAAACTAGTGGAAATCTCTTTCGGTTTGGAAAGGGGACTGGATGTACCTTCGGATTGTGAAGGGAACCAGGATAAACCTCCGTGTGTTCTTTACTTTTCTACTTTACAATTTTTGTTCTTTAACCGTTAAAGCAAAATCCATCCATCTAAGAAAAAGAATCGAGAAAATATTGATAACACCTAATTCACCCCCCCTCTTAGGCGCATTCTGATTCTACAATTGGCATCAGAGCAGGTTTAGGTAACCTGTTCCTACAAGATCCTATGGCTTCCGCAAACTCGAATCCCGTTTTCAAAGATGGTGGAAGTAGAAACAAGCCTCCGCTCTTCTCCGGCGAATACTTCGATTTCTGGAAAATCAGAATGAGGGCACATCTTGAAGCCCAAGGAGAAGGCATATGGGAAGCAATCGAAGAAGGTCCGCATAATCCCGTCAATGTAATCAACGGTGTTGGAACGGCGAAGTTGAAGAATATGTATGATGAAGATGATAAAAGAAAGATCCTAAATGAGAAGAAAGAAATCAACATACTTCAAAGTGCTCTTAGTATGGACGAATTTTTTCGTGTATCACAATGCAAATCGGCGAAGGAGATTTGGGATACTTTGGTAGAAACACATGAAGGAACAACAGAAGTTAAAAGATCAAGGCTTAACACGTTAAGTCAAGAATACGAAATGTTCCGCATGCAGCCCGGAGAATCTATTGTGGCTTTACAAAAAATATTTGTTCATCTAACCAACCATTTGATTGCACTCGGAAAGACCTTCACCAACGACGATCTTAACTTGAAAGTTCTAAGGTCTTTGACAAGGGAATGGAAACCGAAGGTGACCGCAATTTCGGAGAAGAAGAGTCTCTCAACAATGACATCTGCATCTCTATTCGGCAAACTTCAAGAGCACGAATTGGAACTTGGAAGGCTCGAGAAGCATGAAAGTCAAGAGAAAAAGTCCAAAGGAATTGCCTTGAAGATTGACACGAAGGATGACAAAGATGACGAGATCTCCGAAGATGAGAACTTCATGCTTCTTGTTAAGAAGCTTGGTAAGTTTTTTAACAAAAATAATAATTCTTCTTTTCCTAAAAAGAATAAACATTTCAGGAAGAAGGATGCATCCATATCGAATCAAGAAGTTACATGCTATGAATGTGGAAAGCAAGGTCACATAAAACCGGATTGTCCAAGACTTGCGAAGAAAGGAGGATTCAAAGGCAAGAAGGACTTTAAGAATAAAAAGTCTTATGTCGCGTGGGATGACAATGAAGTTAGTTCCTCATCGGAATCGGAAAGCGACGAATGTGCAAATATGGCGTTAATGGCGTCACATCACTCCGATGAAGAAAATGACGAGGTTAGTAGTAACTTTTCAATTTATGAAAATGATGCACAAGAAGTCATAGATGAACTTCTAAAGGAATGTAAGACTTTGTACAAAAATATTTCATCCCAAAGGAAGAAAATATTGTCCTTAGAAGAACAAAATAAATCTTTTGAAAAATACATTGAAGATGAAAAACAAAAGATAAAGGATGAAAAACAAAGCCTTACATGTAAAAATTGTGAGTCATTGTCCTTTCAAATTGTTCAACTCAAAAGAGTTTTAGAAAGATATGAAAAAAGGTCAAATTGGCTTGGAGGAAATTCTTAGGCACCAAAGATATCCAAATGATAAAAGTGGCCTAGGATATTCTAAGTTTTCCAAACCAAGCACAAGTGAAACCATTTTCGTAAAAGCTAGTGAACAAATTGTTAAGGAAAAGACTAACAATGTTAAAACTATGCATCAAATTCATAAAAAGAAAAGGATTATTAAGAAACAAAAATATGTTCCTAAATTCAAAAGTCAATTTCAACCTATTTGCTTTTATTGTGGAATCAAAGGCCATACACCTAATGGTTGCTATGTGCGCAACATTGGTGTTGCTAAAGGGCATTATGTGTGGGTTGAAAAAGGTACTAACTATCAAGGACCCAAAGCAATTTGGGTACCTAACAAAACTTGACTTTGTTTTGTAGATATGCTTGAAAACAACTTCTACGCAATGGTATCTCGATAGCGGTTGTTCAAAGCATATGACGGACGACATCAACAAATTTTCAAGTCTAACACTTAAGGCCAAAGGATACGTTACTTACGGTGATGATAACAAAGGAAGAATTCTTGGAGTTGGAACCATTGGTGCATCTCCTCATACAATCATCGAAGACGTCCTTTATGTGGAAGGCCTTAAACACAACCTTCTTAGCATAAGTCAATTGTGTGACAAAGGGTTCCGAATCAACTTCACAAAGGAGGAATGTTTGATAGAACACGAAGTCACTCATGAACTCTTGCTAAAAGGTAAACGATTTAATAACATTTTTATGATTTCTTTTGATGACTCTCTTTTGAAGGTGAAGTGCTTAATGGCAAACAACAACGATGCATGGCTTTGGCATAATAGGATTGCTCACATTCACATGGAGCATTTGAATAAATTATTAAAGCATGATCTAGTTGTTGGTCTTCCAAAGATGAAGTTTATCAAGGATAAGCTTTGTGATGAATGTCAAAAGGGGAAGCAAACCAAAACATCCTTCAAGACCAAGAAAGTGATATCTACTACAAGACCACTCCAATTGTTACATATGGATCTTTTCGGTCCATCAAGAACAAAAAGCTTCGGAGGTAACGTTTTTGCACTAGTTATTGTTGATGATTTCTATAGATATACTTGGACTTTGTTTTTAGTGCAGAAAAATGATGCCTTTAAAGCATTCAAGAAGTATGCCAAGCAAATTTAAAATGAGAAGTCACTCTCAATTGTTTCCATAAGAAGCGACCATGGTGGCGAGTTTCAAAATTCATCATTTGAAGATTTTTGTGAAGAGCATGGAATCTCTCACAACTTTTTCGCACCTAGGACTCCTCAACAAAACGGTGTCGTAGAAAGGAAGAATAGGGAACTAGTGGAACTTGCAAGGACAATGCTTAGCGACTCGAATCTTCCTAAATATTTTTGGGCGGATGCAGTTAGCACGGCTTGTTTTGTAAGTAACCGTGTCAATATTCGACCTATTCTCAAGAAGACCCCTTATAAGTTGTTCAAGGGAAGGAAACCCAACATATCTTTCTTCCACATTTTCGGATGCAAATGCTTCGTTCTTAACAACGGTAAGGACAACCTTGGTAAGTTTGATGAGAAATCCGATGAAGGTGTTTTTCTTGGATATTCTCTATCAAGTAAAGCTTTTAGAATTTTCAATAAACGTACTCTTACCATTGAAGAATCCATACATGTTTCGTTTGATGAGACTAACCCCTCGAAAGAGGATAATATTATTGTGGATGATGATGATGATGATGTAGATCTATCACAACAACAAAAGGAGATATCAAAAGAACAAGCAATATCACAAGAAGATAAGTCACCAACCATTGAAGAACATCAAGATCTTCCAAAAGAATGGAGAACTCATAAAGATCACCCGATAGATAAAGTGATTGGTGATATTAGCCAAGGCGTTGCAACTCGACTCAATCTCAAGGATGCTTGCCTCAACATGGCGTTCGTGTCTCAAATTGAACCAACAAAAATCGATGAAGCCTTAGGCGACGATCAATGGATAATAGCTATGCAAGAAGAACTCAACCAATTCGAAAGGAACCAAGTTTGGACTCTTGTACCAAGACCATACAACAAGCATATCATAGGCACAAGATGGGTGTTCAAGAACAAACTTGACGAGAATGGGATCATAGTTCGTAACAAAGCAAGATTGGTCACACAAGGCTACAACCAAGAAGAAGGAATCGACTTTGATGAAACATTCGCTCCGGTAGCAAGGTTAGAAGCAATTAGATTATTACTTTCTTACGCTTGTTCTATGAATTTTCAGTTGTACCAGATGGATGTCAAAAGCGTTTTCCTAAACGGTTACTTCAATGAAGAAGTCTACGTCAAACAACCTCCCGGTTTTGAAGACTTCAAGAACCCGTCTCATGTCTACAAGTTGAAGAAGGCTTTTTATGGCTTAAAGCAAGCACCAAGGGCTTGGTATGACCGCCTTAGCAACTTCCTATGTGAGAAAGGTTTTACTAAAGGAAAGGTTAACAAGACTTTGTTCATCAAGAATCTTAAGGGTAACACCTTACTTGTTCAAGTTTATGTCGACGACATCATCTTCGGTTCAACAAACAAAGATCTTTGCGAAGAATTCTCTCTTATGATGCAAGGCGAATTCGAGATGTCCATGATGGGAAAGATGAACTACTTCCTTGGTTTACAAATCAAGCAAACAAAGGATGGCATCTTCATCAACCAATCCAAGTATTGCAAGGAGTTATTGAAAAGATTTGATATGGATAATTGCAAAGAAATGTCTACTCCAATGGGATCCGGAACGTATGTTGATCAAGATCTTTCCGGCACTTCAATAGATATTAAGAAGTATCGAGGTATGATCGGTTCACTCTTATATTTGACGGCGAGCCTTCCTGACATTATGTTTAGTGTTTGTTTGTGTGCCCTCTTTCAAGCTAATCCGAAGGAATCGCATCTCACTGCCGTGAAGAGGATCATGAAGTATCTCAAAGGAACGACGCACGTCAGACTATGGTATCCTAAAGGTAGTACTTGTTCTTTAATTGGTTATTCTGACGCTGATTATGCAGGATGTAAGACCGATAGAAAGAGTACAAGTGGTACTTGTCACATTCTCGGGAATGCACTAGTGTCGTGGGCATGCAAGAAGCAAGCATGCGTTGCACTTAGCATGGCCGAAGCGGAGTACATTGCAGCAGGAAGTTGTTATGCTCAAATCTTGTGGCTTAAACAACAACTTCTCGATTTCGGTATAGATCTTGGTTGTATCCCTCTCTGGTGTGACAACACAAGTGCCATCAATATCACGAAGAACCCGGTCATGCATTCAAGAACAAAGCACATTGATATCCGGCACCACTTCCTTCGAGATCATGTTTTAAACGGAGATGTCGATGTTACATTCGTGGATACACACAATCAACTCGCCGACATATTCACAAAACCATTGGCTAAAGAGCAATTTTACAAGATTCGACGAGAACTTGGTATTCTCAATGAAGGTGACATCTAACTTTTACTCTAAAAATTGCTTATTGTATGTCTTTATTGCTTTTTATGTATGTTTGTTCACTTTTTAGTCATAAAAGGCTAGCACTCCCATTTCGCCGTTTTTCATTTTTTCTCACTTTCGTATACCCGAAAATAATCGGTTTGAAAAACGTTTTTGATCAAAAGTTGCGTTTTGATGAGTGCTAACACTTTATGAAAAAAAAATTGTGAAAAAGTTATTATTTTTAGGCTAAAACATGCTGCTGGATTTTTCAAAAAATTCAAATTTTTTAACCGTTAATCGGTTAACCTATTACGTTAACCGGTTAACACATCCAAAACTTGGATTTCCAACGCAGGTCTCAGCTTCTGTCTGTTTAAATTGTTTTGTTTTTATTGTTTTCGTTTAAAAATTATGTTATAAGTCCTACGTTTGTTAGGCAATTTTGATTTCGGTTCGGTTATGTTTTCGTACTCTTATCCGTTTCAATCCAATTATGGTTTGCTATGTGTATGTCTTCATATATGCTTTCATACTAAGTTGCATCATGCTGAATTTTATGTTGTATTCTTTTCATATTTATGCTTGATCCTCTCTTCCTTTTTGCTAATGACAAAGGGGGAGAAGAGCTTTGGTTTCTAATATCTCTCTGTGCAGAATTTTGCCTCTGCTTTAGATAGGGGGAGCTGCTGATCATAGGGGGAGAAGCAAGTCTAGAACATGATTGATCGATCAAAGCTTGTACACAAATTCGCTCGGTTGTCATCATCAAAAAGGGGGAGAATGTAGAAGCATACTTCAAGTTCTTTGTTTTGATGACGTCAACATTATCCAAGCTCATTCCAGATTGCAAAAAGTCGAGATGACAACAAACGATCAAGACCATGGCTATGCATCATCAATAGAATGTGTAACACCCCATTTTCTAACCGCGAATATAACTGAAATCAGAGTTTATAAAAACTTTCCACAAAACGGGACATCACATTTTCAACTATACACAAATCTCAACTTAAGGAAGTCATACTTAATACATAGTACTTTTCATAATAACATAAAACAACTTTAGTCTACTCAAATAAATCAATTTCATAAAACCTTACGCAGCGGATTCACATCACAACTCATAGCATTTTTATTCAACCTAATAACAACTTTAAAATAAGAAATAAGCAACTCTAAGTTCTTCAACTAAATAAAATTTAGCAATAATAAAAACACGCGTCAATCCCCCCTGAGTGCTACGTATCAGAGCGACTGACCACCGACTCGACTAATGGTAACCGGCTACTCCTCAGGATTACCTGCACGTTGCCCATACGGACAACATTCAACAGAAGGGGTGAGTTACGATAATTATAAGCAGTATATGAAAAACCATACAGTGAATAAGGATCGTAAACAAACACCACTTCACAAATTAAATCAAATATCAACACAACAAACCAACAAGAATGCAACTTTAATGAGACTCGACTAGTTATGCATGTGGTACCATTCGGAGTAAAACTCCCAACTTAAAATCTGCCAATTTACCGAGGCATCAAGGCATAAGCCCTCAACTTTCAACTTTTGCCAATCCAGGCCAACGTGGTGTGAGCAACGGCTCCGACAAATGCAAATGACTTAAATGGCATACACGACTTTAAAACTCCGACAACATAACAATAATAGCAACACAACAACGTTTACAACATAATCAACTTATATTCAACTTTAGCTTATGAAGCCTACAACTTAGCAACTTTCATATTTTCCGTAACCGGAACAACTTAACAACTCAGTTGTACCTGTATCAACAGTTTACAACATAACTCCAACAAAATAACTCATCAAAATCAACTATAATATTACCCGACTTAACCCAACGAATTTCATTAAAATCCTAGCAACTTCGTTTTTCGCACTAATTCGGCTAAACCGACTAATTCCACACTATTTTCTACTTACTGTGATTAATAAAACTTTATTACAAAATTGAGATTTGATATGTTCTGCTAAAATTATCTGCTATGGAATTCATGCTACAGACACTGTTTCTACTAATCTATTAAATCTGCATTTTTTGTCATAATTCTAACTAGTTACAGTTATTTTGTTCTTCTTCATTATACTGATATATAAGACTCCTATAATGAATCATTTAATACGGATGCCAATCCATTTGATAAAATAATGACATCCTGAATTAAAATATGTTTCTAATCTCCTAAGTGTATGGTTTAATATATTAATGAATTAGTTAAATAATTTAATGGTAGTTTAATCTTTATAAATGAATTAATTGATGAATTTTAAAAAAATAGGATATTAAAGTGGGCTACAGGACCCCCACTAACTAGTGGCCCCCGCCACAGTTAGTGTGGCCTGCGCCACATATCCTAGTGGCCTGCGCCACACTCTTGATATGTGGCCTGCGCCACAGACGAGGGAAAGGGGAGGATGGCGTGCGCCATCCATGTGGGCCCCCCCCCTCAATTTCCATCTTCCTCCTAAGTCAATTCATTTTTTTTTTCAGAAACAACTTTTCTTCTTAACATTGCGTCAAACATAAATTTCACATTTAATTTATTTAATTATAATCCATAATTCAACAACATTGCAACACCACTCCCACTAAATCAATTGACAGTAGATTTCCATAACAATCAATTGACAGTGAATTTCATAATAGCCACAAAATCAACGAATAAAATATCGACCTAACTACCCAAATCAACCCGACTCAAAGTATCGAATTTCATACCCGATTATAAGGATCGAACCCACCCTTACCTGAATTCCTAATAAAATTCTGCGAGAATTGATGATGAAGATTTTTCCTTGCCTCCCTCTTATTTTTCCTCTCAGTCGTTCTTACGTGATAAATTTGTTGTCTTCCCTTTTCTTTTTGTTAACCTCTCACTAATTCCACCTAAAACTTATTTATTCCTTATTTCTCTCCATTAACTCCTTATTTATCTCCCACTAACAATATCATTAATAAACTCTTATTTTTACCTAATAATAATCTTAATAATAATAATAATGATACTCATAATAATAATAATAATAATAATAATAATAATAATAATAATGACAATAATACTAATGATAATAGTAGTAATAATAATAATAATGTTAACCATAATAATATCACTTTTACTAATATTATTAGTTACACCCTCCAATTATCTACTATTTTAATTATCCACTCAATATTATTTAAATCAATATCCTCCTAATATTATAATTAAATATATAATAACTAACATAATCTAATTAGTTTTGCTCACCACACCACCAATCTCTACATTTTTGGTCACACACCCCTACTACCTTAAAGTCTTCTTCTTAAGGCGACTATCTCTTACCATGGATACAAAATTACAACGAATACACACCAAAACACACAATTAATTATATCAATTCCTAGTTAATTCACAAATAATAATCAAAATAAAAACGGAGTGTTACAACTCTCCCCCACTTAGAATATTTTCGTCCTCGAAAACTTATCCGATTCAAATGCTCCAACTACTTATTCTATCCAACTAATCAACTCTCATATTCAAAGGCAACCCACATATACCACAAACAATAATACATAACTTCGATGTCCAGCACGAAACGAAGAACTCTCAAGGAATACGCTCGACAACTATCAACACGATACAACGAGTAACCAACTTAAAACTTAGGACACATCAACACAAGAACACACAACTTAAACATAACATATAATACAACCAAGCTACCAACCTCGTTGTCATTTGTGTACAATGACGACACCACACCACGCGCTCGCTGCGCACTCTGATTAAGTTTACCAATTTTAACCCCAGCTTACAATCACCAAAATCAACATTTTAACAAAGCCTCCAACTTATTCCTCATAATTTTCATCCTAATAGGTATTCTAACTCTTTCGTAGTTACCGAATACTTCCAACTTAGACTCATAAGACACACCTCTTAACGTCCAACACACTTACTACCGCGACTACTTCGAAATCTTAGATAAGATATACTTCTACTTCTCAGTCATCCTCAACATAATTACAACTTTGCCAACATGCCTGTCAAATCATGGTCTTACATTTTCATAGACTTTCCTCTTAAATACACAACATCATTACAACAACATAAGGTATTTGGTTCCCACGAATTCTCACAAGATAACTCATACCCTTCACTTCCAACTAAATCAATCCACCGGATACTCGATTTCATACTCATACCGATACAACCTTTCATAATTCTCATCCGAGTCAATACAACCAAACAACTCTTCTTGTTCCAATAAAAATCGTACTATAATAGTCCAACTTAAAATTTCGCTTCTTCTAATACTTTGCAACTTAACCTTGTCTGACATTCTTATCAAATCATCCTTTTACATATCCACATACTTCCATTTCTAATCATCTTAAGAAAACTTCAAATCTCAAGCAAATTACTCCCTCACTAACCAACATTCCAATTATTCAGAGTTCAACTATGAGTTTCCTTATTACAGCTCAATCCAAATGTAACTTCATACTTCCCTCTTAAATTCCAACTAATACTCTCATATAATAACTTGCATCAACAAAACAAACAATACTAAAGCACTCGGCTTGACTCCAACCAATTCGACGTACATACTATACTAGTTGACATGACACATCTATCCATCAATTATGATTCCGCCTACTATCAATAATAGATTAAGGGTGATCAGTTCCTTAATTTGTTGGTAGACATCCGGCAACCATAACAGAGGCATCAATCATCATTACCCAACGCCCTAGCGTACTTCAACTTGTGCCCAGAGTCCGTAAGCATAATACTCCGCCAACTCTCTACGGCTTATCAACTTCTTCTTAGTCCCCTTAATTCCAACTTCATCAACGATACACAACATCCAAAAATCCAATACACATTCTCTCATGTACATACATAGTACCACACGACTTTCAATATCCATCTAACACCGGAGTCGTTACAACAAGTACCATCCAAAACTGTCTGTTCCAATTACAACTTTCATCCAAGTTAAAATATTTAACAACACTAATCAACTTTCATCTTTCTCCCAACATCATCATCTTCTAGAATAGGCACTTTAATTGTCCTCATCCAACATAAATCGTATCTCTATGCATTCTTCGATACCAACATTTCATTATTTAATAACATTTTTATCATTCCCAAATTTTCAGCAATAGACGTTCAACTTCGAACACAAATTATCTCTTCCAATCATGACTTTCATCCAAATTATAATTCTTAACAACACAATTCAAACATTTGCCTTCCTCTCGACATTACTTCTATCTAACTTCAGCACTTTAATCATCCTCATTACATATTTATTCATTCTCCGAATACTTATGCATTCCCTCTAATACCAATATCTTATTATTTTCCAACATTTTCATCTTTCTAAAATTTCCAGCAACATCCGCTCCACTTCGAACGCAATTATCTTCTCCAATACAGACCTTAAAATCACAAAATTATATTCTAACATGAAGAAAAATTTGTGCAGATTCCAGAACTTCAAGAATCGCTCGAATCCGACTTACGAGTAAAAAGTTATCCCCATCACAATGGGACTGGTCAACAATTTTCGTATGCAGAATTTCTAAAATCGGCAGCAGACCCAACTATTAAAATGCACTTATCTCCCTTATTATAAACCTCCTGAATGCAAATCTTATATGCCAACTGTAGGGAATTTCATAAGCTTTCCAAAAAATCCAGAACCGCTTCAATCCGAATCACGGTTAAAAAGTTATGCCACTTCTCGCGACAGCTGCTCCAAGATTGCAAAAACCAGAATTTTTGAGATTGATGAATGTAAATTCTATCTCTCTCCATCTTACTTCCAAGTCCTACCAAAAATATTGTTCTAGATCCAACTTTGAAATTTCTCGACTTTAATTAAACTACACTCAAGGCATCGCAATCTACCAACTTGATCCTTCAACTTAATTCATCAACTTGTCTTTTTATTTGGAATAAATCCTCCTTTCTTAAACAATCTCCATCCATAAATCCATGCACTTCTCAACCCGACCGATACGAATTTATGAATCCATGCTCTCGCCGGTAATGATTTCTCTTCAACAACCTTGTACTCCTGCAATCAACATCAACTTGAACCAACTCCGACATTCTAACAACAGTCCGGGAGTCAAGCTTCTCCCCCACTTAATTCCAACCCACCTGAAGACAACGACTAGAAACTAACAAGTACCGACAGTGTTTTACACACATGTCGCGTACTAAGGAATCAACAACGCTAGACAACATTGGCCGGACTGACCGACCTGCTCTGATACCACTAATGTAACACCCCATTTTCTAACCGCGAATATAACTGAAATCAGAGTTTATAAAAACTTTCCACAAAACGGAACATCACATTTTCAACTATACACAAATCTCAACTTAAGGAAGTCATACTTAATACATAGTACTTTTCATAATAACATAAATCAACTTTTGTCTACTCAAATAAATCAATTTCATAAAACCTTACGCAGCGGATTCACATCACAACTCATAGCATTTTTATTCAACCTAATAACAACTTTAAAATAAGAAATAAGCAACTCTAAGTTCTTCAACTAAATAAAATTTAGCAATAATAAAAACACGCGTCAATCCCCCCCGAGTGCTACGTATCAGAGCGACTGACCACCGACTCGACTAATGGTAACCGGCTACTCCTCAGGATTACCTGCACGTTGCCCATACGGACAACATTCAACAGAAGGGGTGAGTTACGATAATTATAAGCAGTATATGAAAAACCATACAGTGAATAAGGATCGTAAACAAACACCACTTCACAAATTAAATCAAATATCAACACAACAAACCAACAAGAATGCAACTTTAATGAGACTCGACTAGTTATGCATGTGGTACCATTCAGAGTAAAACTCCCAACTTAAAATCTGCCAATTTACCGAGGCATCAAGGCATAAGCCTTCAACTTTCAACTTTTGCCTATCCAGGCCAACGTGGTGTGAGCAACGGCTCCGACAAATGCAAATGACTTAAATGGCATACACGACTTTAAAAATCCGACAACATAACAATAATAGCAACACAACAACGTTTACAACATAATCAACTTATATTCAACTTTAGCTTATGAAGCCTACAACTTAGCAACTTTCATATTTTCCGTAACCGGAACAACTTAACAACTCAGTTGTACCTGTATCAACAATTTACAACATAACTCCAACAAAATAACTCATCAAAATCAACTATAATATTACCCGACTTAACCCAACGAATTTCATTAAAATCCGAGCAACTTCGTTTTTCGCCTAATTCGGCTAAACCGACTAATTCCACACTATTTTCTACTTACTGTGATTAATACAACTTTATTACAAAATTGAGATTTGATATGTTCTGCTAAAATTATCTGCTATGGAATTCATGCTACAGACATTGTTTCTACTAATCTATTAAATCTGCATTTTATGTCATAATTCTAACTAGTTACAGTTATTTTGTTCTTCTTCATTATACTGATATATAAGACTCCTATAATGAATCATTTAATACGGATGCCAATCCATTTGATAAAATAATGACATCCTGAATTAAAATATGTTTCTAATCTCCTAAGTGTATGGTTTAATATATTAATGAATTAGTTAAATAATTTAATGGTAGTTTAATCTTTATAAATGAATTAATTGATGAATTTAAATAAAATAGGATATTAAAGTGGGCTACAGGACCCCCACTAACTAGTGGCCCCGCCACAGTTAGTGTGGCATGCGCCACATATCCCTGTGGCCTGCGCCACACTCTTGATATGTGGCCTGCGCCACAGATGAGGGAAAGGGGAGGATGGCGTGCGCCATCCATGTGCCCCCCCCCCCTCAATTTCCATCTTCCTCCTAAGTCAATTCATTTTTTTTCCAGAAACAACTTTTCTTCTTAACATTGCGTCAAACATAAATTTCACATTTAATTTATTTAATTATAATCCATAATTCAACAACATTGCAACACCACTCCCACTAAATCAATTGACAGTAGATTTCCATAACAATCAATTGACAGTGAATTTCATAATAGCCACAAAATCAACGAATAAAATATCGACCTAACTACCCAAATCAACCCGACTCAAAGTATCGAATTTCATACCCGATTATAAGGATCGAACCCACCCTTACCTGAATTCCTGATAAAATTCTGCGAGAATTGATGATGAAGATTTTTCCTTGCCTCCCTCTTATTCTTCCTCTCAGTCGTTCTTACGTGATAAATTTGTTGTATTCCCTTTTCTTTTTGTTAACCTCCCACTAATTCCACCCAAAACTTATTTATTCCTTATTTCTCTCCACTAACTCCTTATTTATCTCCCACTAACAATATCATTAATAAACTCTTATTTTACCTAATAATAATCTTAATAATAATAATGATACTCATAATAATAATAATAATAATAATAATGACAATAATACTAATGATAATAGTAGTAATAATAATAATAATGCTAACCATAATAATATCACTTTTACTAATATTATTAGTTACACCCTCCAATTATCCACTATTTTAATTATCCACTCAATATTATTTAAATCAATATCCTCCTAATATTATAATTAAATATATAATAACTAACATAGTCTAATTAGTTTTGCTCACCACACCACCAATCTCTACACTTTTGGTCACACACCCCTACTACCTTAAAGTCTTCTTCTTAAGGCGACTATCCCTTACCATGGATACAAAATTACAACGAATACACACCAAAACACACAATTAATTATATCAATTCCTAGTTAATTCACAAATAATAATCAAAATAAAAATGGAGTGTTACAGAATGTTTCCGATCGATTCAAGATTTTGTGCTACACTTTCAAGACTTGTCTCAAGGCTTAGGTATATCAATAATTAACTCTTAAATATGATATACAAGTGTTCAACATAATCTTCATAATTTTATTGCATGTGCATATTTTTTGAAAATAAAATTGGAACTGGTTTAACACTTTTAACATAAATATTTTTCTGAATTTTAACAGTGTTAACCGGTTAACCATATGGGTTAACCGGTTAACGACAGCAATTTTCAAATTCTGTGGTAACGTTCATAGGTGTTAACCGATTAACCTATTTGGTTAACCAGTTAACACTAAAGAAAGTTTGAAAAATTGTTTCTTTTTAAATTCAAATATTTTGTTAAAGTTATACCTCTTCATGATTTTCTTTCATAAATTTTTATACCTTTTCAAAAGAATTTGTTTTCAAATTTTCATACCTTTCTGAAATTTCAAATTCAGAAAAATTTCAAATATTTTCATACAATCAAACTCACTTTATTTAAGTTATCTTCATCTTTCAAAAGTGTTCATAAGTTCATAATTTTCATATTTTGTCTTGAACACTTGTGTTGAATATTTATAGTGAATTCTTGATTATAGGAGAAGATCAATTTTATTGATATCATTTCATTGTACTCTCACTCAAACAATATTATAGAAAGTGTCTTTCTATTTTGTGACTTGTGTTCCAAGGATTGTTTGGACATAATGGTAAGTGTGGCAAGAGGATTGTTCTTGCACACTTGTTTGTTTACTTTGGTTAGAAAGTAGGCCTCACCATTGAAGGTGTGATAGGTTGTATTGTTCTAAAGAAAACTAGTGGAAATCTCTTTCGGTTTGGAAAGGGGACTGGATGTACCTTCAGATTGTGAAGGGAACCAGGATAAACCTCCGTGTGTTCTTTACTTTTCTGCTTTACAATTTTTGTTCTTTAACCGTTAAAGCAAAATCCATCCATCTAAGAAAAAGAATCGAGAAAATATTGATAACACCTGATTCACCCCCCTCTTAGGCGCATTCTGATTCTACAGAATCCATTCTTATCAAATAATGTATTGAAGTATTTCGACATATATTCTCCACCACCATCAAATCTCATAATCTTGAGCTTTCAACCACTTTGTCTTTCAACCATAGATTTAAACTTGGCAAATACCTCAATCATTTTACTTTTCTTCTTGATCAGATAAGTCCATAGTTTTCGACTGAAATCATCTATGAATATGACAAATTATTTGTTACCTCCAATCGAATTTACCTGGATAGGACCATACACATCAGAGTATATGACTTTAATAATTGACTTCGACTTACTTCCTACATCCTTGATGAAGTTATTCGTGTGTTGCTTTGCATGCACAAATTCTTCACATACTTCATTTGAAATGTTGATTTGTGGTAATCCTGAAATCATATTTTTGTTCTTTATATCTTTGATTTCTTTGAAGTTGAGATGGCCTAGTCGATAGTGTCATATCCATTTATCCCTGCTAGTTGCAGTTGCAAGGAATTTGTGTTCCATCATGTTAAGTTCAATCTTAAAGGTTCTATTCTAAGGCATGGGAGCCTTCAAGATTAACCTTACATCCGAGTAGATAACTTTCATTATCTTATCTTCAATCGATACTTTGTAATTATTCTCAATAAATTTCTATATGCTGAGTAAATTACTTTTCATGCCTAGTATGTATAATACATTGGAAATTACTGATATTTTTCCATATTTCCTCATAATCACAACATCGCCAATACCTTCTTAGTTTCTATGGTATAATCATTTGAAAATTTCACCATGTTCTTCATCGAGGGTTTTATGTTGACAAACCAATATTTCCTTCCAGACATGTGTGATGACCATCTTGAGTCCAAGTACCATTGGTCCTTCAAGCTTTCTTCATTTCTTGTTGTGACCATCACCAACATCTCTTCTTCTTCCTGTTTTGTAAACTTTGCATCATTTACTTGATTCTTTTGTTTTTTAGAACAATTACTAGAATAGTGGTCATACCTCTGATAATTGAAACATTGAATGTGACTTTTGTCAGATTTTCTTCCCCCACCTATTCCTCTACTTACAACACCACCTTTTTGGTTGCTTTCGTATGAGGTTCTTTTATTATTAAACGAATTTTCTTCTTGTTGGTTTGCTCTACTATTCAAATTGTTATAGCAATTTCTACCTTTATTGTCGAACCATTTTCCTTTGCCTTTGTTTTCTCTTATTAATTGCGATTGCAGAGCCACGTCATTCTTTGACTTGCTTACAACTCTTTTAGACATTCTTTGTTCATGAGATTCAAGCATTCCTTGAAGCTTTTCCTTTGTCATTGTTGACATTGTTTACAAATCTTTCGACTCTTCTATGGATACTACCACATGGTAAAACTTTGGAGCCAATGACCTCAACATATTTTCCATAATTGATCTTGATTTGATTCACTAGTTCCATAACCTCGGTGAAGAAATCAGTTATGCTTTCACTTTCTTCCATCTGAAGCAATTTATACGTTCTTTTGTGAGTTTATAACCTCGCCTCTTTCACATTTTTAGTGTCTCCAAAATATTTCCCATGCTTCTTCGCTGATTTTGCATCACTGACCTTTCGAAATTTTCTGGATTAATGCATTGATGTATCATAAAGAAAGATTTATAATATTTCTTATTCAATTCTTTTTGTGCAGAATTTTCTTCACCCGTCACATTTTCTACAAGCAACATCATTCCATCCTTCACAAGATCCCAAAGATCTTGATAGCAGAAAATAATATTTATCTTCTTGCACCAATTATCATAATTTTGATTATTCAAAATTGAGAGGCTCACCGGAAAATACTTATTCGGATGATTCATTGCGCTATGTTTTTCAAGAATCACACTGTAAGAACAAGAATTGTTTCTGCAACTCATCTTTAGGTTTTTATGATAAAAATGAGTATTTGTGAAATAATTATTTTATGTTCTGATGTTTGTTACTCTGAAGATCATGTATATTGAAGATATCAGATCAAAAAAACATTATGAAGATGTACGTTAAAGATCATATGCGAAGTTACTATGTGTAACACAAGTCGCAAGCATGCTGAAGAAGCAAGTATGCTTTTGTATCTGATCACAATAAGAAAGATCCTAAGATGACTATGTGTTGCTATTGCAATGTCTCTTGGATTTTGTTATGTGTGTGGTTCTGATGTTTTACTTCTGAAGTGAGTGAAGCTTATGAAGTTGTTATTTTCTGAAGACCAAGTGTTGAAGAAATCTAAAGACGATTCTGCTGAATGAAGTTTTGAAGGTTCTGAAGACTTAAGGTTCTAAAGATAAAGGTTTTGAATACCAAGTTCTGAAGAAATCTGAAGACGGTTTTGCTGACAAAGTTCTGAAGGTTCTGAAGACTTAAGGTTCTGGAGATAAAGATTCTGAAGAATCAAGTGCTAAATACTTTAAAGACAACGTTCTGAGTGAACAAGATTATAAAGACTCTAAGACAACGTTCTGAGTGAACAAGGTTCTGAAGACTCTGAAGACCTGAAGTTCAGAAGACAAAGTTATTGTTAACAATGATAGTATAAAGTATGAAACAACTTTATCCTATTACCTCTCCACCAGCTTGAATTGTGGAAAAGGACATGTATGGCTATACTACCTTCATCATTGTGTAACGATTCTTTTTAATAGCCAGTTGCTCTTCAATAGCTATATTTTATTTGGCTATATAAAGGAAAAGATCATGTGCTTCGGCAGAGGTCGTGAACATATACAACTATCTTGTTATCGTCTAAATTGTCATTGATGATATCAACATACGACCATTGTTGTTGAAACTCAAAAGATCATCAATCAACATAACAATAATAAGTTATCACAATAGTTAATGAATCTAATATTGTTTGAAAACAATCAAGTCATCAGTCAATACATCATCCCTGTGAAGTGAAGATCAGAAGCAAGGAGTTGTTGCTCGTCACTTGCTCAACATAGAAGATGAATATATCTACAAGATATTATTCAAATTGTCAATCATATACATCCTAGTAGAATCTGAAGAAAGCATGAAGTTGTTGCTCATATCATGCTTAAACACTTTTGTATTATCATGTACTTAAAATTATGAGTTATTTTCTTAATCAGAAGCACTTATGTAATCTCCAGAATATTAATTTTGTTTAGAATTAAGGCTTCCTTAAGGGATCGAGTGAAGATCATAAGACTTGAGATGACAATGGTTGTGTGTCATTGTGAAAGCCTGAAATAGGGTCAATGATAGTCATATCTCAAAGAGGACCAAGTGAAAGTCAGACTCTTGTGAGATCACTGATGGATATCATTGTGAAAATCCTAATAGGATATCTTGCTTGATCAGATTATGTTAGGTTAATGAACATTATATCTGATTAGATCTATGAACGTTTCATTATGATTTAGCCACCGACAGTTTCTCGTGCATCTGTAATCGCTTTGGTTATAGTGGATTAAGTCCTTGAGTTTAAGGTGAAATCACCTTGGAAGGGTGGAATGGATTAGCTTGAGAGTTGCTCAAGTGAACTAGGATAAATTGTGTGTTCCTTACTCTTGATTTATTGTTTATGCTTCCGCATCGTAACTAAGAATCTATCATCGCGACTCTGATAATCTCTTAGCGCATTAACAATAACGAGACTCTAATAATCTCTTAGAGCATTTACAAGAGTTTAAAACTCAATTCAAACCCCTAATTTATTGTGTTTTCCTCGCACCTTCACACACAACAAGACTCTGATACCAAATTTTGGGATTACACCAAACATATGGAGAACTTTGAATCAATATTGATGAATAAGAAGAATCAATCACATCGATCGATTTCGCCTATTTTTTTGTACTTTTCACTTAAGTGAATCAACCACACCTATTTTTCTGTACTCTTCACTCAAGTGAATCAACCACACTTTAGTTGCAAGATGATTTTGCTGAACAACAATTATTGAAGAGGAAAATAAAAGATGAATTGAGGAAGAAAAGAGAAAATAAGGTTTGAGAGAAAAGTGGAATAAGGAGAATATTTCTGCAAATTCTCTCTCTCTCTCTCTCTCTCTCTCTCTCTCTCTCTGCTTTCAAACTGAATTCTATTTAACTTTTCTCTACACAACAACATTATTACAATGATAAGGCACCTCTCTACTTATAGGTTGAGATTGCTTGCACATCAATAAATATTCAACTAACCTAACTAACTCAACTAAAACAAACGAATAAAGTTAAGTCAAAATTCTATTGAGATACACTTCTTCGATATTTCAATAATACTAAGTGTTTTGATACTAACAAGCATTTCGACAATTCTTTACTTCTGTCGAGTAACATGCTTTTACACCAGGAATTACACTCTCAACATTATAGTATTTACCAACACTTTGACTTTCATGTTAAAGATTGTGGAAAGTAAGATATTCAAGATTATAATAATATGTATATTGATGTAACGTCTTTGCTAGATTTTATAATAGAATTTTTGATTTTCGAAAATCTATAATCTATGGTTTTGAACAAACAATAAAAAATGATGGATATTAGAAGATCCTTTACCATATAATTGTTATGTTTCTTTCGGTTCTTCCTATGAAATGTCCTCCTAGAGTTAGTTCATCTTAGGTTCATCCTAGAGTTAGTGACATCATTTGACTAACGATGGGAAATGACATCAATATCCTTTAATATTTGAATTTTTTACCAAAATGCCACACTCTCCAAATTAATATACCAAAATGCCACCTTTTGTAAAAAAAAAGTACCAAAATGCCACATAAAAAAAAAAGGTTCGTCCACACTAAGTACAAACCCTAAATTTTCTAAAGATGTTCACCCACCTGGTGGACTACCGGTACTATGTTGCACCGGTTCGTCCATGCTAATGGCTAACCTATATATAAAAAAAAATCTTTACAGGTTCGTCCATAGCAACCCATATATTTGTTTGTTTTTTTATTTATTATAGCAACCCATATATTTGTTTGTTTTTTTATTTATTTTAATAATAGGAATTCCACATTTTGTTTTATTATTTATTTTTAAAATATAACATTAAATAGAAATATTCTTAATTTTAATATAGCACTAATTATATTATTCTTTATTTTAATAATATAACATAATTAAAATTATATACTAATATAATTAAAAATAATATAACATGCTATTGACTTACCTCTATTTTTGTTTTTTTAATAACATAAAATTAATTTTAATATTTTAATTATACATTAATTATATATTTTAATAAAATTCATTTTAACAAAATTCATTTTAATATTACATTAATTATAATTTATTTAAATTGATTATTTGGTTTAAGAAAATATATAAATAATATTTTAATATGATTAAATCTTTTATTTATTTTAATAAATTTTGGGTATATTATTTATTGACAAAAATGCCACACTTTTAAAAATATTTCGGTTCGTCCAGTCAATGGACTACCAGTATATTATTTTAATAATTTTTTGTTATATATAAATAAGGGTGTGTGTTGGGTAGTTATTCCACATCAATTTTAACCAATATCCTCAACTCAGTCTAAAATTATGTCTACATTGGGTTCATCATCATCATCAGTTGCAGCAGCATCAACATCAATGGAAGAACCGCTTCCAACGTTTCCACTTATGAAGAAAAAAGCTCTTGTGATATTTTCACCAACAAAGCCTCCGATGAAGATGCTACTATGGAACACACAGACTCCTGAACATTTGCACAGGGAATTGAACCGTTGGCTGGAATGTGAAATTGGTCACAAAGAAAAGATCAGGAAAATTGAGAAGCGTGTTGTGGAGCCAGACGTGATGAAGTGGAGAAAAATAGTAAATGATGTCGGTGTTCTTGCGATGATGTTCGGTCCGGGTGAGGCTGTCTTGATGGTTGTAATAGCATAGATCTAATGATGCACTGTGTTGTTTTAAGTATGTAGGTTGTTAGTTATTTTTGTATGTTTGTTGATCTTATGAGTTGTTATCGTTATGATGTTGTTGAAATGCAAGTTGTTTTTGTTTGTTTGTTGATCTGATTATTTTGTTAATTATTATAATTCTAATGAAAGTTGAATTAGTAAGACATACATATGACATTGTTACAATACTGATGATAACACTGTATGTATGTTGTTTGGTCTCCGTATTGATGGTCCAGCCATTCACGGACCTACTCAATTAGGGGATAGTGTATACATGGAACATTTGGGTGTGGAACCCCCTCCTGAACAAAGACATAAAAAGTTTGTTAAAATTACGTGGTTACACAAAATTTTAGACTATCTTAAGAATCAGGTTGAGCCCACTGAAAAGGAGAACATTCTCCACGCTAAAATTTATATTTTGCTTTTCATTTCTTTCTTTTTATTTCCTAACAAATCACAAAATTTATTACATTCTTCTTGGGTACCTTTGGTGGGGGATTTACAAACATGCGGCACCTATAGTTGGGGTTCTGCTTGTTTAGCTACCCTTTATAGAAACATGTGTAGGGCGGCTATCAAAGATATGGTGAGTATGGGAGGATGCGTACTCCTTCTGACTATTTGGGCGTATTGGCATATCTCGTTGATAGCTCCTACTAGCATCCAAATGCCAACATATCCGTACGCCCTCAAGTAAATTTCTTTTTATACCATTACTATTTTAAACGCATACGCTTTTTAATTAACGAGTTTCAATATTTTGAAAATGCAAGGTTTGCACAAAGAGGTATGCAGTACCCCAATACTCCCCGATTCTATATACGTGGATATCGAGATGCTTTTGATCGCATGACTCAGGAAGATGTAAGTCATGAAACCAATAATATTACTAATTTATGTAATACATTATTATTTTCACTCTAATTTTTTTTCCTTGTTTCAGTTTAACTGGAGGCCATACCCTCATTATCCAGATGATGTTCGTGATGATATGCGTGTGTGGAGTGCAACAACATCAATAATATGTTTTCATATTGTTGAGATGCATCAATCAGACCGGGTCAAATTGATGTTTGGATTTCCTCAAGATATTCCATCTAACCCAAGATGTCTGAGAGAACATCACGCAAGAGAAATGCAATCCACCTGGCGTGTTCACTGGAGAACTCTAAACCAAGAAGAGGACGAGGAGTGGAATAACAGAAGCCATTTGATTTTGACTGGTCAACGTTTAAGACGACAACAACGGAGGCATAGCCAGAAATATATTAATTGGTTTAGAAATATTCCATTAATATTTCCATCACAACAACAATATTTAGCCGACCCCCGTCAATTTCCCCCACATCCACTACAGCCAAACACATTCCCACAACAAACATTTCATCACACCCAAACAACAGAACAACCAACCTCATCCCAACAACCAACTCCTCACCAACCAATCCGTCATGCTGACTACTACCACCAACAATTTCAAGACCGAACCCCGCAATGACCACCCTACCAGTACACTCTAATCCCTCAACCTAACTTTGAGCATTCATACTCTCAGTCTCAACAACATACAAACAACCCATCGTTATCTCAACCTAACTATGGATTTGCCTCCTACCAATCTCAACAACAAATATTCCAACCATCACCAAGTCAAACTAACTTCCACCACTCCTCATTCTCTCAAGATGTTTATCGTCCATCAATGGAATCTCCTCAGTCATACACACAAGCGTCACAAGCACTACCCAACTTTGAACTTACGGAAGAAAATCTTGTATCACTTCCGGACTTCAATATTAACGACATAAATGACTGTTACGTGGCGGGTACATCGAACCAACGTCCAACAAATCAAGATGATGATTTGTCATCCGATGATACTCCTCCTCCTCCGCAACAAAAAACCCGCCCACAACGCGAGATAATTCCAACCATGTGCGGTACTGGGTCTTGTTTATTTCCACTACAACGGTCGCGGAAATAAAAATTAACGTAATATTATTTTTGTAATTAATATTATTTAAAATTAATGAAATATTATTTTAAATTATATTGGTGTATTATGTTTTTCTTTTTATAATTAAAATTAGTGTATTATTTTAATTAGTGTTATATTATTTTTAATTATATTAGTATATAATTTTAATTATGTTATATTATTAAAATAAAGAATAATATAATTAGTGCTATATTAAAATTAAGAATATTTCTATTTAATGTTATATTAAATTTAATGTTATATTTTTAAAATAAATAATAAAACAAAACGTGGAATTCCTATTATTAAAATAAATAAAAAACAAAAAAATATAAGGGTTTGTCATGGCTATGGACGAACCTGTAAAGAATTTTTTTTTTATATATAGGTTAGTCATTAGCATGGACGAACCGGTGCAACATAGTACTGGTAGTCCACCAGGTGGACGAACCCTTTTAAAAAATTTAGGATTTGTACTTAGTATGGACGAACCTTTTTATATGTGACATTTTGATACTTTTTTTACTTTGGTATATTAATTTGAAAAGTGTGGCATTTTGATAAAAAATTCTTAATATTTAGATCTGATAATACTTAAACCTCTTATCAATAGTTCATGTGAGATTCTATATCGAATTATATTTAAATTAGTTGGGCATTTGATCTAAAACTTAAAAATATTTAAATTTGACTAAAGATGTTGATTTGGTGATATTTGTTAAACTTTAAAACATATTTTATCAAAATTGTTGGGTCATCGTGACTCTCACCATTGATAATGTTTTAGGTCATTTGAAAAATAAAAAAGAACTTTTCTTCATTCGATAATACCACTTTGAGTGAATGTTAGATAGCTAAAGCAAGAACCATAACCAAAACTTCTACAATTAATAAAGACTATTAAGTTATCTAAGAAAATAAAGACTTGTTTATTTCATTGGATACCTTACAAAGAAGATAATATACTTGTTATATATTATTTTAAACAAATACTATCTATTCATGAATCTCAATCTTAAGCCTCCTAATAATATTCTAAAAAATATAATAATATAAAATAATTCTTAATATATCAAAATATTAATAAAATTCATTTAATTAATTATAAATTATTTTATTAAACTCTATTAGTGGATGAGATTTTCTCCCGCCCTTAATTTTGGGAGTGTTAAAACTAATTTAATGAATATGAGATTAGAATGAAAATTGACTTCTATGAATGTGTTTTTGATAGTTTTTATGTGTTTTGAAGAGTGTACTTTTAATTTGGGGGTGAGAAGTCTAAATTTCTTAATATCATGGTCTAGGCCCAAAATTAACCTCAAATAAACTATGAGAGTGGGAGTGGGACGAATCTCACTACACCCACAAATTAGACTTAACACCTCCATATAATTGTTAATTTGAGCATAATACTATCATAGTTAAAAGAGTACCTTTTTCACATTCACAATCTTTTTTTAATGAATTTTTTAAAAAAATTGAAAATTTTACAGAAGATTTTTGAAGTTTATGTCGGATATTTACAAGTGTTATTTTTTCTTAAATTTTGATATAATTAGTCTTAAAATCTCTTAACTTAATTTAATATTTGGTTTGATCCTTTAACTAAAAAAAATGTTATCTATTGATTCCCTAAAAATTGCTCTGTTACACAAAAAGGTATTTGTCTTTAAAATTTAAATAAAAAAAGTTAATTTTAAGTACATGGCGTAACAAACATGCATTAGTTAATAAGTTGAGTTGACATATGTATTAAAAAATAATATTTTGTTTAAATTGGAGAGGTTTTGTTTTTTAGGTTAAAAACCTTCATAAATTATTAATAATGTGTAGCTAAAACATCTTATGAGAGAACTCAAGATCAAGTGTCTATACAATCAAATATTATCTAGTAAAGTCTTGAAGCTACTATGATGAAAGATGTGAAGGCTCACCAAATCATGTTTATCGATCTGTCTGAGTGATCGAGTACTATAAAAGTAAGGTAGTAGCTTAAGATTACTAAGACAACTCTCTCTCTCTCTCTCTCTCTCTCTCTCTCTCTCTCTCACACACACACACTTCAAAATATCTTTTTACCTTGAAAAAGATTTTCCAAGCCAGAACCAAATCTAATTGATTGAAAGGATGTGCTAATCGATTGACAAATTTTTTTTTATCTATCTAATCTATTAAGACACTTGTACAATCGATTAGAATGATGGTAGTCAATTATACAATCAACAAGGATAGCACGTTAATGACTTACAACCACTCTATATCCAAACCTTCCCTAATAGAGCTTCATAATCGATTATATTTGAGTTTTCTAATCAATTATAGCATTTGGACAATCGATTAGATGATAAAATCGGCCCATGGATCGTTTCTTTTCTTGGAGTTTCCAACTACTATATAAGGGAGGGTCTTCCTCACTTCAAATTACATCATTTTTCAATGTTTACATTTTTTAGGAATTTCTCTCTCTCTCTCTCTCCATCTCTCTATCTCCCCCCCCCCCCACACACACACACACACTCCCTCTCTTTATATCTGTTCATCTATCTATATATGTATCTCTCTCTCCCTCTCTCTCTGAAAATATTAGTATTCAATTCAAATTGCCTTAGTACAACTAAGTGAAGACTTTACTTATGAGGAAGATATTTTTGTAAATGGTTGTGTTGGTCGTTTATATTCTTAAGGGTGTAATACCTTTAAGAGATTTATTTTGTTTCTTAAAATCAACCATTGTTCTTTGTTTTTTAAGTTTTGCCAAAAAAAAACTTTGTTTTGGTTATTGAGACCAGCCATAAATATCTAGACAGTTTGTTAGCTTAGCCTAGAGTACAAGCTACCAGTGGTTGGGGATAAGTTTGATAAAATCTCAAGATCAAATTGTATTAAGGTTCATGGATATAACCTTTAAAAGCTCAAATTTTATAGTGAAACTTTCTAGAAAACCTCTTGGGAACATGACTAGACCAACGTTCGACCAGACATGTATAAATCTCTGGCGCAATCTTTCTAACCATATCCTTTTACTTTATGATATTTACTTTCATTGTTTAATTTTGTGTTGCAATTAGTCACATAAAATTACTAATACAATCTTAAATGAGAAACAGTTAAAATTAAGGCTAAATTACCTAGAGGGTCCTTTAAGTTATTTAATTGTAACAATGTGGTCCTTTTTGTTTATTTTGCTACAAGTAGGTCCTTTAAGTTATTTTAAAATATCAAGTTAGTCCCTTAAGTTTTTTTTGTAACACTTTGGTCTTTTTTTTAAAATTCTGTTAAAATAAATTGCAAACCCATATACCATTTGAATTGATTTTTCACGTCGATCACGAATATGCAATCAAATTTATTTAAAAAGTTACAGTTCATGAGAATCAGGTAAAAATTGACGAAATACATAATGAAAAAATCGTCGATCATACCAAAATACACAATCAAACACAAAATTAATTGCATATTCATGATCAGCGTAAAAAACCAGTTCAAATAATATATGAGTTTGCAATTTATTTTAACAGAATTTTTAAAAAAGGGACCAAAGCGTTACAAAAAAACATTTAAGAGACTAACTTGATATTTTAAAATAACTTAAAGGACATACTTGTAGCAAAAAAACATAAAGGACCACATTGTTATAATTAAATAACTTAAAGGACCTTGTAAGTAAGTTAGCCTAAAATTAATCACAAATTTTAAATACCATAATTCACCCCCCTCTTGTTCTTGAAGTCACTTGTCTAGCAAGTGGCATCAGAGCCTAATTGTTATTAAGAACTAATCGTCTCAAGAGGAAAATTTCTTCAAGATATTCATTACACAATCCCCCATCCTTCTTATGGACGACCAAAATCCCGATAATCTTTCTTATTATTGTCACCTTAAATGGGATGTTTTCCCATGGTGCTCCTCCAAAGATAGTGACAATGTATTGGAATTTCCTTTTTTTGGTCTCCTTATCTTCGCCATTAGTCCTACCATACACAACTTTTAAGGGGGACTTACTCTTGAGTGACTCTTCTCTCTCTCTCTCTCTCTCTCTCTCTCTCTCTCTCTCTCTCTCTCTCTCTCTCTCTCTCTCTCTCTCTCTCTCTCTCTCTCTTTCTCTCTCACTATCACTTTCATTCTCACTCACTCTCTCACACACACACACACATACACACACTTTCTCTCTCTCTCTCTCTCGTCCCTTCACATATTCAGATAACCAGTATATTTTTATTAACCCCTCGATAGAAGATTTTAGTTGTACATAGTTATCGGTGTTATGGCCCTCGTGGGAGTAATAGTGCTTTGTCTTGTCTGTCCAGGATGACTCTCTGATGGGAAAATGGTTCTGATTTCTCCCTTTAGGAATATATTGTTAGCATGATTTTGGTAAATTTATTCATATGATGAATTCAAATGAGTGTACTTATCATACCGACCATGCATTCCTTTGTCAGATTCATCTTTTCGTCGGTGAAATCCTTCCATGTCAGACGGTTAAAATTTGCGTCATTAGCAATCAGGTTAATGAACCGGGTGTTTAGCTTTTCCTTGAGGTTGATGAAATATTGTGCTTTGTTAACTAGTTCATTCACATCACAAATTTTATTTAAAGGGGTTATCCCATAATAGGTCATTTTGGAATATCCAACATTTTAGACCTTCTTCAGCGCCTTATACTTCCACGACATCTTGTAGTAAACGGTAAATGTAGGATTGTAGACTCTCATCCATTCCTTGTGTGATTCTGCTTAGGGTAGCTACTTTCATTGGCTACCTTTTTTGAACAATGATGTGAGCAGTGAAGAACCCACATAGGTCGGTTAACATGCTCCCATTCGGAAGAGCTTTAAACCATAGCATGGTTAATTCAATCAAGGTCAGCACAAATAGTTTACACTTAGAGGCTTCGTTTACATGGAAGTAGTTCAACTATTCGTTGATGATTTGCACGTACTCATCGAGATTTCCCTTCCTGTTGTATTCTCCTAACTTTGGAGGTTTCTCTAACTAATTTTGTATTCTAGTATATGAAATATGAGCTCATAGAGGATGCTTCTATGGATTTTTTGTCTATTGTTCCTCTAGTTGGTCTTGTGGATGAGCATGGTTGCCTCGGTCTCCTTTGGGGCTCTGAGGAGGAGTCTGATGCTTTATGCTCTTCCGATGATTTAACAACTTTGAAGCTTCAACTATTCTCGATGGGATCGACTCAAGGATACCAATTTTCCTTCTCTTTGACATGGCATATTGTGCGGTGTTTCCCTATGGAGGTGTGTTGTGTAAGCTTTCTTTAAGAAAAAACAAGCTCTCTTTTATTGCCTATGATTTCTATTGATGAAAACCCAACAATGCTTCTGGTTGTGAAGTTGTTGGTGGCATCAGAGGCCTGACTAGATGTACTATGGTATATTCAATGATTTGCGGAGCTTAGAGCATATCTAAATGCAAAAAAGTATATACTACTTGATATGAAATACCTTTAGGAGTAGGCAATTGATTGATGTCACCTGATTGGCATCGACAACAAAAACAACTTTGTGTGATATGGTGAAATTAGTAGCGTTAGATCCATCCATCACTTAAGAGTATAGACATCAAGAATTTGGAAATTCATGAAATCAAGGTTGATATGTCGTTTAATTAGGTCGAATCTGGTGAATATAGTGTTTAATTTTGAGAATTTTGACTTGATAAACTAAAAAGTGTGTGATTATGGAAAATGTGGGAATCATAAGTTGATTCCCACAGACGATGCCTTTATTCTATTTTGGAACCATAATTGATCGATGAATCGATGGTTGCAATGGATAATAGTGGATATGAGCATTCAATGCAGTTGATTAAGGGTTGACCTGCAAGGTTATCACTCCAAAGCTCAAGTCAGTGTGTGAGGGAGAAAAGTGAATGGAAATTGAATTTGAAATTGTGTATTTAAATTATTCACACATATATCCTTTATATAGTAAGTCAATTATAATTATCTGTTATTTTCTAGGTGTGTGATGTGTTGAGTTGTTGGATGTATCATGAATTTGGATGTGGTTTCATGATACATTTGGTAGTTCCCTTGTGTCGTAAGTACTTTAGATGAATTAGAATTCCCTCTAATTGGTCAGCTGATGATTATATATATATATATATATATATATATATATATATATATATATATATATATATATATATATATATATATATATATATTCATCTCATTTTATCTCTTAAATGCCTGAAACTCCAACTCACCGTTTCTCCATCTCCACACCTCAAGTTCATGATTTTCATTTTTGTGTGCTCTAAATGAATTTCATTTAGATTTTTACATTGGTTTGGAAGATCTGTGTTTTTAGTTTTAGGTATCTCTTTTCATCTTCTTCATTCATCATGTTAAAACAACTTCGATCACAAATTGTCAAGAAGAAACACTCAAAGCACTCTAGGAGTGAATCTTCAAGTGCCCCTCAGATTAATGACATGGCTTATATCCTATAGAAGGCTTATGAGCTAATTCCATTAGAAGATATGGTTTCATACAAAAAAAAATCCTTCAATAATCCATACAAAGGAATCAACTTCATTACTAAAGTTGCAATATAGCAGAAAGGTTTGACATTCTTCATCTTTTTTGAAAAGCTCAATTTAGATTTTTTAAGGCATTTCACAAAAAATCAAGGTTGACCATATTTGAGCTTTCTATCGTTATATTCAACCTAATTCAACCAAAGTTGTTATAATTTTTAAATTTCGAAATCAAATAATTCAATTTACTACTAGATATTTTTCTTGGATGTTTTACGCCAATAAAACTCAAGTTATGAATTTTCAAAAAATATAAATGATTTAGATTATCAAAGATGTCCACAAGTTCGTGAAATCTCTACATAGTTGTTTAAGGACATATTAAATTTGTCTTTTTTCACTGTTGTCCAGTTGAACTTGAGTTCTAGATTGATCTAATAGGTAGTTTTGAATGTTTTATTTGGGAAAGGGATAACTACACCAGAATAGACGAGTTCGAGTTGTTTTTGATATAGGTCTTGCTGAACAAATAGCATATTAATTGGGTCAGATATACTGTGCAAATGGTAATGTATTTCAAGAGGAAAAAATGAAATCATTATTTATTCTCTCCATTATTCGTTCATTTGATCTTGAATCGAGTTGGAATTATGTCGTATAAAGCTAAACTATGTGATGATCTTACTCCTTTTGAGGGTTCTGCCATCATACATTGACATTACTATTATGGTATTCAACATAAGGAATGGACTACAACTGAGAATACCCATGTGACCCTCCGAGTTATGTTTCTTGGAAGGCCCTCCCTCAAGAGGGTGATGGTTCATACAAAGATATCCATGTTGATGTTGATGTTGCGGTTCTTCCTACTTATTCCTCTTCAATCGGCACATGGTCTTTCTAATTCAGGTGAATTCATAATGGATGATATGCCTCAATTCGACCCTCACGTGCAGTATTATTGTCTCATGCATAACATAACCTTCCATGCATATCTCATCTTCTATTTATTTATCTCCCTAATATTATATTTTGGTTAGATTTGTGGAACTTTGGTTATCTGTGTTTGGATATTGATATTTTGGCCTTTATGTAGTTGATGTTGTCTACTTCGTCTATTTTTCATCCATGTCTAATATCTCTTTTTGCTTAAATTACTTGAATTGCTTTAGTGGTATATCTTTTATCGGTTTAACTTGTTCTGTGCAATATATCGTGTATGTGATTTTATGTGGCTATTTGATTGTGTTTCATTGTGTTGTGTTTTTTTTTGTTTTTTTTTTCCTCTTAATTTTTTATATTGTCGAAGGGGAGAAATGGTTTCATATAAACAATGAAGGGACAATATAGCTCCACGAGTAACTCGATTACTCAAATTTTGCCAAGTATCAAAAAAGAGGAAGAGAGAAATTGGACATGTGCAATATCGATTTATGTTGTGCTTAATTTGATACTTTATTATTAGAAATTTATCATATTTTGAGTTTCCTCATTAATCCCTCACTCACAAATAAAAATGGGGTTTTATGCATAAAATGTAGGTTTGACTTAAGTAAACCTTAAATGAATATAGTCAAAATGATTCATGAATTGATTTAAAATGATATGTTTGCATGAATCAATTCAAAGTAGGTTGTGAATTGATTTAAATGATGTTTTTCAAAATTCATGTGAATTCTGTTTTAGTGATTCAATTCACAAAGTGGGTTGAATTGATTCGATTTTTGTGATCCGATTCAAACATATTATGGCATGTTTTAGTTTTGTTTATGTGATTTGATTCAAACCTTTTTTTGAACCAATATATATTATCTGAATTTGTATGTCAAATTTTCATTCTATTTTTGTGATTAGGAACATGATCCAATTCAAATAAATATTGTGATCGGAATCATGATTTGATTCATGAGATGATCAATTAAGTCAAACTTCAAACATGTAAACTATTCGATATCAACTTTGTATATGATCATTTAAGACTCTTGTTGCACCAAAATAATGATATCTAATAAGCACAAAATAATATAGATAAAATATAAAAAGTGATAGTGTAACGCTCGTATTTAATTAATTGATTTAATTAAATATTATTGCGTATTTTTCCCGATTATTTGTTGTTGAGTGTCGTTAAGTTATTAGAGTTGGTATATTGTGTCGTTTGTGTTTATAAGTTGATAAAGGTTGTTTAAGTTGATTGTACGTTGTGGGTTAAGTTGTGTTTGGGTTGTTTAAGTTGAATAAGTTGGATTAATTAAGTCAAAAATAAATAAAATAATTGTTACTAAGATAATATTAAGTTGGGCTTAGTTTTGTGGTGTAAGAGTAGTAAGTTGGGGGTGCTAAGTTAGGCCCATGAGTAATTAGGGTGATTAGTAAGAGTTTAGTAAAAACAAGTTGAAAACCTAATTAGGAGTTAATCAGAATTTTGTAAGAGAAGGAAGAACAAGTCTTAGAGGGAGATCAAGAAGAGGCTAGGTTGAGGATTTTTTCGGGATTTCTACGGTGAATTCGAGTTGCCTTCAATCCAATGTAAGGGTGGGGTTTGAATTCCATAATCGGAACTAGATGATCGTATGTAGGTTGGGTTTTTCGTGTAATTTCGTTGTTGTGTTTTGTATGGATTGTTGTTGTCAATTTCGTGTTGATAATTGATTAAGAAGCATGTTGTTCTTGTTGTATTGCTGATATAATCGTTGTTGTATTTATTGTCTGTGTTGTTGGACTAGTTATGTTGCAGGAATTTGTGTAGAGAAGAAGTTAGGGTTCGAAAAATCAATCATAGAATTTGATAGATGAATAGATACATAAGTTTTGAGTGTAAAATCGATGTAGAAATCCAATTAGGATTGAATAGAATGATGAAGTTGTGAGAAATCGTAGCAGAGTTGGAATTGTAGGCTCTCTGGTAGAATGCGTAACAAATTTGGCATTACGCGTACACACTAGGGCATTACGCGTAACACTTCCCAATACGCATTCCTTACACGTAATAGTCAAGGGCAATACGCGTAACATGATGGGATTACGCGTATGGGCAGAGTGGGTGAAGAAAAATGCAGTTTTTTTGCGATTCGACCTGTTTTTGCATATGTTTCGAGTTGGTTTGCCTTAGAATTTAAATAGAGATAAAATAAGTTAATTATAGTAGATTTGAGGATTAAAAATAATGAATTTAGTAATCTAATCAATTAAGCCTTAAATTGTCGTTTTCGCGTTGAAGTTGTTATAAGTCGTTGTAAGCCGTGTTGTCCCGATCTTTGGGAAGATTGTTATGTTACATGTCTTATGACCAATGTTGATTCATGTTATTGAGTTGTTCAAGTTCTTATGTTGTTAAGTTGTTAATTATGTGGTTGTTTTTGTTGTATGCCATCTATAGTTGCATACATTCGCATATTTTAAAGTTAGAGCAAATGCTCGATTCAAGTTTGCATGGATTGGCAAATAAGTTGTTGATGCCTCGATAAACTGAAAATGTTTCAAGTTGGGAGTTTACTCCAAATGGTACCACATGCATATAAGTTGAGTCGCATTGAGTTGCATATTATGTATATAGTTTGTTGGATGTAAGTTGTGAGTTGATGTTGCTTGTTGTATGAAGTGGTGTGATTATATGATTTTCTTGCTTACATATTGATTATCGTATCCTGTTTATGTTATTAGATATCTTACCCCTTCTGTTTGAATGTTTCCCTCTGTTGGTAATGTGCCGGTAAAGTAGATTTCAGTACTTAGTAGCTTCGAGTTGGTGTTTGTCGCTCTGATACGTAGCACTTCGGGGGGATGAACACGTGTTTTGTCTTTGTGGCTTTTGTTTAAGTTTATGAACTAGTTCCAGTTGTTTTATGTTGGAAAACCAAGTTGAAGTATTTTGATGTTGAATTTATTGAAGTTCTTTTAAAGTTTTAACTTTGTTGAATCCGCTGCGTTGTTTTCAAAGTAATTTATTAATGAAGATTTGTTGTTTGATTTTAAGTTGAAAGTTTAATATCCCATGTTTGTTGATGAAATTTTATAACTCTGATTTAAATTATAAAGTCGGGTAGAAATGGGGTGTTACATTATTGGTATCAGAGCAGGCCGGTCTGTCTGACCAAGTTGTCGAGTCGTAGTTGTCTAACAATCGAGTATTGTTATGTGGTTCTAACTTTTGTTGTATTATAGTGTTAAGTTGAGATGGTTGGAAGAAATGATGTTGCAATGGCTGTTGCGATGCAAGCAATGGCTCAAGTTGTGCAGAACTTACCGAATGCTAGCGGGAATGATGAGTCTCGTACTTTTGTGACTTTTCAGAGGGAGAATCTGCCTACATTCAAGGCTAAGTATGACCCTGATGTTGTGTTAGTACGGTTGAAAGAAATTGGGAGGATTTTTCGTGTGATGGATTGCACTCCAGCACAGAAGGTTTGTTATGGAACTCACAGGTTGGCAGTTGAAGCTGATGACTGGTGGTTGGAAACCAGAGTAAGGTTGGAAGCTGCAGGTGAAGAGATCACTTGGGTTATTTTTCGTCGAGAGTTTATGAGAAAGTATTACCCTGAAGATGCGCGTGGTAAGAAAGAGATTGAATTTCTTGCGCTGAAGCAGGGGAACATGTCAGTGACGAACTATGCTGCAAAGTTTTATACGAACCATGATGCGGCAACTGCTGAATTTTCGAAGTGTATCAAGTTTGAGAACAGGTTGCGTTCAAAGATTAAGAAAGTTGTAGGGTATCAGAAGATTCATGTTTTTGCTGATCTGGTTGATAGTTGCAGGATCTTCGAGGAAGATAATAATGCTTATTACAAGATTGTTACTGATCGAAGGGGAAATAATCAGCAAAATCGTGGCAAGCCTTATGATACTCCAACTGGAAAGGGTAAGCAGAAAGTTGCTTTGGTCAGAGAACTAATAGGGGAGATGCTCTTGTTGGTATTGTTTGTTTCAAGTGTGGACAGGCTGGACACAAGAGAAATGTGTGTACAGCTGAGGTGAAGCGTTGTTTCCGTTGTGGAAAAGCTGGACATGCAATATCTGATTGCACGCATAAAGAGGTGATTTGCTTTAACTATGGTGAAGAATGGCATATTGGTAGCCAGTGCTAGAAGCCGAAGAAAGCAAAGTCTGGAGGAAAAGTGTTTGCTTTAGCTGGGACTTAGACAACTAATGAGGACAAGCTCGTCAAAGGTACGTGTTTCATTAATAGTATTCCTTTAATTACTATTATTGACACGGGTGCTGCCCATTGTTTTATTGTTGCTGTTTGTGTTAAGAGGTTGGCTCTTGAATTGTCTGAGATGAAAAGAGAAATGATCGTAAAGATTCCGACTAAGGGATCAATGACTACTTCTCTAGTGTGTTTGAGTTGTCCGTTGTCTATCCTTAATAGATATTTTTATGTTGATTTAGTGTGTTTGTCGTTGACTGTGATGGATGTAATCCTAGGTATGAATTGGTTAGAGTATAACTATGTTCGTATTAATTGTTTTCGTAAGTCGGTGGGGTTTTCTGCTCCAGAAGAGGAAGGAGTTGGATTGTTTTCGTTTACAGAGTTGCAAAATTTGATGAAAGAAAAAGCCCAGGTGTTTACGTTGATGGTGTCGTTGTCTGTAGAAAGTAAAGCTAAGATTTAAGAGTTGCAAGTAGTGAAGGAATTTCCTGAGGTTTTTCCCGATGAAATTCCTGATGTACCACCTGAGAGAGAAGTTGAGTTTACGATTAACCTTGTACCTAGTACTAGACCTGTGTCTATGGCACCGTACAGGATGTCCGCATCTGAGTTGGCTGAATTAAAGAACAGTCGGAAGATTTTCTTAAGAAGAAGTTTGTAAGACCGAGTGTATCGCTTCGGGGAGCTCCAATTTTGTTAGTTAAGAATAAAGATGGAAGTATGAGTCTTTGTGTGGATTATAGACAGTTGAACAAGGTGACAATTAAGAACAAGTATTTGTTACCAAGAATAGATGATTTGATGGATCAGTTAGTATGTGCTCGTGTGTTTAGCAAGATCGATCTGAGATCGGGCTATCATCACATTAAGATAAAAGATGGGGATATTTAGAAGACGGTGTTCAGAACACTGTATGGACATTACGAGTATTTAGTGATGCCTTTCGGTGTGACTAATGCGTCGGGAGTATTCATGGAATACATGAATCATATTTTTCATACATATCTGGGTCGTTTTGTGGTTGTGTTTATAGATGATATTTTGGTTTATTCTAAGTCAAAAGAAGAGCATGCAGAGTATTTGAGAACAATATTAGAAGTTTTGAAGGATAGGAGGTTATATGCGAAGTTGTTCAAGTATGAGTTTTGGTTGAAGGAAGTCAGTTTTCTTGGCCATGTGATTTCAGTAAGTGGTATTACGGTGGATCCTTCTAAGATAGATGATGTGTTGCAATAGGAAACTCCAATGTCGGCTATTGAGATTAGAAGTTTCTTGGGATTGGCCGGTTATTATCGAAGGTTCATTGAAGGATTTTCTAAGTTGGCACTTTCGTTGACTCGGTTGACTTGTAAGAATAAGGCTTTTGTGTGGGATGTCAAATATGAAGAAATTTTTGTAGAGTTGAATAAGAGGTTGACGTCGGCTCCGGTTGTGACTTTACCGAATTTAGAGGAACCGTTTGTTGTGTATTGTGATGCTTCATTGATGGGTTTAGGAGGTTTCCTTATGCAAAATAGTAAGGTGATTGCTTATGCGTCGAGACAGTTGAGAGTTCATGAAAAGAACTATCCTACACATGATTTGGAACTTGCTGCAGTTGTTTTCGTATTGAAAATCTGGAGGCATTATCTTTATGGTTCTAGATTTGAAGTGTTTAGTGACCATAAGAGTTTAGAGTATCTGTTTGATCAGAAAGAATTGAATACGAGACAACGAAGATGGTTGGAACTGTTAAAATATTACGATTTTGGTTTGAATTACCATCCGGGTAAAGCTAATGTTGTAGCAGATGCTTTGAGTCGGAAGACGTTGCATATGTCGGCAATGATGGTTAAAGAGTTAGAATTAATTGAGCAATTTCAAGATATGAGTTTGGTTTGCGAAGTAACGCCGAAGAGTGTTATATTGGGTATGCTGAAGATTAATAATGATTTTTCGGACAATATTAGAGAAGCTTGGAAATTGGATGTGAAACTAGTGGATATAATTGTTGATTGTGGTGAATTAGAGAATAATGGTTTTAAGTTGGATGTGCATGGTGTCTTGAGATTTCAGGATAAGATTTGTATACCTGATGATGCAGATATGAAAAGGATGATTCTTGAGGAAAGTCATAGAAGTAATTTGAGTATTCATCCAGGAGCGACTAAGATGTATCAAGATTTGAAGAAGTTATTTTGGTGGCCTGGGATGAAGAATGATGTAGCACGTTTTGTGTATGCTTATTTGGTTTGTCAGAAGTTGAAAGTTGAACATAAACTTGCTGGTTTGATGCAACCATTGGAAAATCCAGAATGGAAATGGGACAAAATTTATATGGACTTTATAACGGGATTGCCTAATACTTTAAGAGGGCATGATTTGATTTGGGTGATTATTGATAGGATTACTAAGTCAGGCTCATTTTATTCCTATTAACATCAGTTTTCCAGTATCGAAGTTGGCTGAGATTTATATCAAAGTATTGTGACGTTTCATGGTGTTCCTTTGTGTATTATGTTGGATCGAGATCCGAGGTTTACGTTGGAGTTTTGGAAGAGTTTGCAAGAAGCGTTGGGTTCTAAGTTGAGGTTGAGTTCAGCGTATCATCCTCAGACAGATGGTCAGACTGAGAGGACGATTCAGTCGTTGGAGGATTTGTTGAGAGCTTGTGTACTTGAGCAGGGAGGTTCGTGGGATACTTATCTTCAATTGATCGAGTTCATGTATAATAAAAATTATCATTCTAGTATCGGAATGACACCTTTTGAGGCATTGTATGGTTGGAGATGTAGGACTCTGTTATGTTTGTATGAATCTAGTGAGAGTGTGGTGCTTGGACCAGAGATAGTTCGAAAAACTACCGAAAAGGTGAAGATAATTCGAGAGAAGATGAAGGCTTCTCAAAGTTGGCCGAAGAGTTATCATGATAAGTGAAGGAAAAATTTAGAATTTCAAGCTGGTGATCATGTATTTTTAAGAGTTACGCCTGTGACAGGCGTTGGGCGAGCGTTGAAATCTAATAAGCTTACTCCTCATTTTATTAGTTTGTATCAAATTTCAGATAGAGTTAGGAATGTTGCTTATAGAGTGGATTTACCGCCAAACTTGTCGAGTTTGCATGATGTGTTCCACGTGTCGCAACTTCGGAAGTATATTTCAGATCCGTCTCATGTGATTAGTATGGATGATGTGCAAGTACGCGATAATCTCATTGTGGAGACAATGCCAATACGAATTGAGGGTTGTGAAATGAAGACTTTAAGAGGAAAAGAGATTTCTTTAGTGAAAGTTGTTTGGTTGGGCGCTGCCATAGAAAGTATAACTTGGGAATTGGAAAGCAAGATGCATGAATCATATCCTGAGTTGTTTGAGCAAGGTAAGATTTTCGAGGATGAAAATGTTCTAAGTGGGGGAGAGTTGTAACGCACGTATTTAATTAATTGATTTAGTTAAATATTATTGCGTATTTTTCCCGATTATTTGTTATTGAGTGTCGTTTAGTCGTTTGTGTTGTTAAGTTGTTAGAGTCGATATATTGTGTCATTTGGGTTGGTAAGTTGATAAAAGTTGTTTAAGTTGATTTTACGTTGCAGTTAAGTTATGTTTGGGTTGTTTAAGTTGAATAAGTCGGATTAATTAAGTCAGAAATAAATAAAATAAGTGTTACTAAGATAATATTAAGTTGGGCTTAGTTTTGTGGTGTAAGAGTAGTAAGTTGGGGTGCTAAGTTAGGCCCATGAGTAATTAGGGTGATTAGTAAGAGTTTAGTAAAAACAAGTTGAAAACCTAATTAGGAGTTTATCATAATTTTGTAGAGAAGGAAGAACAAGTCTTAGAGGGAGATCAAGAAGAGGTTAGGTTGAGGATTTTCGAAGGATTTCTACGGTGAATTCGAGATGCCTTCAATCCAAGGTAAGGGTGGGGTTCGAATTCCATAACCGGGACTAGATGATCATATATAGGTTGGGTTTTTCATGTAATTCGTTGTTGTGTTTTCTATGGATTGTTGTTGTCGATTTTGTGTTTATAATTGATGAAGAAGCATGTTGTTCTTGTTGTATTGTTGATATAATCGTTGATATATCTGTTGTTTGTGTTGTTGGACTAGTTATGTTACAGGAATCTGTGTAGAGAAGAAGTTAGGGTTCGTAAAATCAATCATAAAATTTGATATATGAATAGATACAGAAGTTTTAAGTGTAAAATCGATGTAGAAATCCAATTAGGATTGAATAAAATGATGAAGTTGTGAGAAATCGTAGCAGAGTTGGAATTGTAGGCTCTCTGGTAGAATGTGTAACAGATATGGCATTATGCATAACACACTAGGGAATTACGCGTAACACTTCCCAATACGCATGCCTTAAGCGTAACAGTCAAGGGCAATATGCGTAACATGATGGACATTACGCGTATGGGCATAGTGGGTGAAGAAAAATGCAGTTTTTGGCGATTTAACCTATATTCACATCCGTTTCGAGTTGGTTTGATCTTAAACTTTAAGCAGAGATAAAAATAAGTTGATTATAGTAGATTTTAGGATTAAAAATAATGAATTTAGTAATCTAGTCGATTAAGTTGTAAATTGTCGTTTTCTTCTTGAACTTGTTATAAGTCGTTGTAAGTCGTATTATCCGGATCTTTGGGAAGATTATTATGTTGTAGGTCTTATGACCAATGTTTATTCATGTTGCTTGTTCAAGTTGTTATGTTGTTAAGTTGTTAAATATGTGGTTATTGTTGTATGCCATCCATAGTGTAACACGGTGGGAGAACTAACTTTTTATTTATGTTGCGGATAGTAAGAGTCGTCACCGACTTTTATTTTATTCGTATGGAAAGGTTATAACAGAACAAGAATGACCTATTTTTAAAAGACTTGAGTTCGGGGGTGTCGCTCCCCAGACTTTTACGTCTCGGTGCAGACGCGGACTGTCAGCGATGTTGGAGGTTGAGGTTGAATAGAGTCTCCAGCTAGGCATTTTTATCCCGAAGGAAAGGTAATGCTGCATAAACCTGGAAGAGTATGGATAAGACGGTTGTGAACCAGAGAAATTGAGAAATGGGGTTAGTTACGACCTGGGAAGGTATTAGCACCCAGATCGTCTGTCGTACTCGACGAGATACACGCTTACTTGATTGTGTTTAAAAGGGGTAGTGTATATGCTGATTGTGCATAAAAAGCTAGGGAGAAAAGAATGTGTGTTAGTGCAAAATAGAGTGAGTGCTCAAGAATGAGGCTTAGAAAAGAATGATGACAGAGGCGGATGACAAAGAGACTTTTGTTCGGTAACTGTTAAGTTATTCCTATGTATCCTCTCGTGCAATGAGGAAGTTAGAAAATCGTAGTTCGACTCAAAGAGACTGGATGATTTTGACTGTGAACTGCTTACTTGTCTATGCTCAAGTGTGTGACTCGTCTGGCTCGAGTGCTAACTGTCTTGCATTAGACGGAAGAAGCGAGTTCTTATTTTCAGAGTGAAGATGATGAGAAAAGAATCCCGGAGGAGACGATTATTGTTTATTTTTGTGTTTTTAGTTTTTTATTGTTTTTGGTGTTTTGCATAGGATAATGAGATTAAGCCTAAATCAAGGGTTGTAAACTCATTATATCCTCCCTGATTAGGGATAATGAGCCTACTTAAGTATGAGATAAGCATCTCAACTTAATTACCATGATGATGTAGGATTAAGATCATTAATCTACTTGTGATTATTAAGATGTTTTTTTTGGGTTTTTGTTTAGTGTTAAGTAACGAGTTTAATCTCTGATCAGGGATTAGTGAACTCATTACACCATCCTAAGAGAAGGATGATAGATGAGAACATTTAGGCTGAGGAAGATACTTCAACTTAATCCATGGTTAGGGACTCAATTAATTATATAACAAGCCTTTATTAAATGGATTTTAATTAAAGGGTGAGATTAAGAAATGTATTTTATGTTTATAAGACAACTTGAGGGGGACATGTCCATTAAACACTAGGGTTAGTCCCTCTTAACCATAAGGAAGAGATGGAACCCTAATATAATGCCCAAGTTACAAGCTTAAGTCTTGATAATTATTAAGTGTTTTGATTAAGAGGTGTAAACAAATTAAAGTTTTAACACTAAGGATTAAATTTATACACTCCATCCTAAGATTAGGATGCAGGCATAACCCTAATTCAAAGTCCTAAAGCTTTAAGTGTTTAGCCTCTGATTATGAGATGAGAATAGAGACTCAAGGAGACTGTTGCACCCCAAAATTTGCCCTCACCTAGACAAGACATTGGGTACTAAGAGACTCACAATATTCACAAGGTATCTCAAGAGGTTCACAAGGTTCACAATTAGTCAGAAAGTTTGACAATCCCATCAGACAATGCATCCTCCTAAGCAATGCATCATAAACTAGGGTTTTGGATTTCATCAGGCTAAATGGACTTTCAAGGCTTCAAGTGAGATTCATATAATCTTACATGTCTTCAAGAATCCCTATTTCAAGTTTCAAGGCTTTCCCAAAAGGTTTGCTCAGTCAGATGATCAGATATGCAAAAATTAGTCAAAGTAGTCAAAAAGTCAAACTAAGGTCAACTGTGGTCAAACCAAAGTCAAACTTCATGATTTTTTGCCAACATCAAGTTTATGAAGTAAAATTCATCATTTGATCAAGGGTTGATCATGATTCATCAAGGAGATTTCAGATCATCAAGAATCAGGAGTTTCTAAATTAGGGTTTTCAAAGGAAAAGTCAACTGAACTTTGACCAGCCATAACTTTCACATGCTTCATCAATAATTTTCCATCCAAAGCTCATTTTGAAGGAAATTGAATTCCCTAAAACATTGTGTCTCACAAGTCAAGCCCAAAAATGCTTCATTTGGAAGGTATGAGCTAGGACATTATAAGTCATTTCAAAAGTCAACAAAAAGTCAACATCTTCCAAAGGGCATAACTTGAGAATGGTAAAGGATATGGATATGAAACCAAATAGGTTTGTTAGAGGACTCTTTAATATTTCCAAAATGTCCAAGAACACCTCCATATCCTTAAAATTGAGGGAGTTGTGTCTTTGCAAAGTTGGGAAATCTTTTAGGGGTTTATTGAGCAAATGGGATCTTAGAACCAATTTTTTCCACATGGGCTTGCATTTTTATGACCCAATCACTACCATGACATCATGCACGGACCAAAAATCATTTATTCAGATTTTTATCAATTTTATTTTATTTATTTTGATTTTATTCATTTAAAAATCATTTAAAATCAAAATAAAATATGAAAAACTCAATATTTGATTTGATCTTCATTCTAGAAACTCATAAACATGTTTTAAAGTTGATTGAAAGATTGAAATTCGGGCTAGACCAAAGAGGAAAGGATTTGTGTGATTTTTGACCAAAAAAAGCAAGTTGTATCTTCATGATCAAGCAATCAAGACAAAACCCATAAATCCAAAGACTTTTGACCTAATTCAACTCTCTACTTATACACAAACTAATCACAATGCTAAGGGACGAAAATTGCAGCCTCCAAGAACATCATTGAATTACAAATTTTCTCACAAAAAGTCACATTCGGTTTTTGACTTAGAGAGACTTTCAAGGCAAAACAAAGGTTGCTTTAGCTTCCTTGAGACTCATTGAACATATTTCAATCATCATACACATTAAAAGCATGATCATAAGCCGTAACCGAATCAAGATTGTTCTTGAATTTTTTATTTTCGGTTTTCATTGTTTATGCATCATATACTAATTTTGGTTGTTGATTTGTGTTTAGAACGAAGTTTGCAAGCTTTCTGGATAATTAGATTGAAGATTCATGACCTAAATCGTAAACGGCCATAGCTAGGGTTTATGTTCCTCATTTAGGGTTTCACGATTAACCAAATATAAATGAATTATGAAAACATAATTGAACTGGGTTTATTGTATAGAATGCATTGGTGCTTTCAATTTGATGAATTATTACAGGTTTGATGATCATTGAAGCAAGCTAGGAAAACCTACGAAACTGGATTCGCAGGAAAATTTGTAGAAGAAAACGCAGGTGAATTCGCAGGAAAATTGGAGAAGATGAAGTCAGATGGCGCCAAGATCATATTCAAATATTTGTTTTAAAATAAAAGAATTTCTTGTTCAATGTTGAATGCGCCCCATGTGGCTCAGCTGGTTTGTTGTTTGCTTGTGATTCCAATGGTCCTGGGTTCGATTCCCCCCAGGCCATTTTGCTTTTTGCGTTTTATTTTAATTTTTGCAGGTTAGTAACAAAAGGAGTGCAACTCCTATGCTAACACCAGCGCGCACTTGGCCTGGTGGTGATGTTGTTGGTCCAAGATGATTGAAGCCTAGGGCCTGGGTTCGAATCCCAACCCCAGGTATGTGTTTTTCTCATTTTTTTATTATTATTATTATTTGTTTTATTTATATTATACTTATTTAACTTAATTAATTTTTAAATAACAATTTATAAAATAAATGTATATATTATTTTCTTTTACATAAAAACTTATATTTTTAATTCAAATTATTTTGTCAAAAATCAAGTTATTTATATTTATTTCATTATATGTTTATATTATTAATATTATATATATTTTATAAATAAATGGATTATTTTGTAAATTAATAAGTAAAACCCTAATTCTCATGATTACAACCCTAACCCTAATTTTTTCTAACCCTAACCCTACCCCTAATTTTTCTTAACCTTTAAAATTTAACCTAATATTTTTATAAATTATAATTAATCATTAATCATTTATTAAATATGTATATAATTTAGTATTTTATTTACTATTATTAAAATCTATTTTCTTTATTAAATATTTAAAGTTTATTCTAATATGAATTTATTTTGCTAATTTCTTATTTTCTCTTATTTTTATTTTCTAACCATTTATCTTCACTCTTATTATTATTGTTTATTATTGCTTATTATTATTTATCGTTATCGTATTTCTCGATTATATTATAATTGTCCCGAAGCTTTGTAATAGTTTAGGTTTACATTTTTTCTTTATTTTTATTATGAATATATTTATTGTTTGGTTAGTAATTCTAGGGCGTGAATAACATGTTTGTAATTAAAATTAACTTAGAATAATTAACTTAAATAAGATAAATATTTGAATATGAATACGCACACACGTAAGTCGATCTTTGATCGCCATCTTGCACTTTCTAGGGTTACCTCTCATGTTGCCTATTTCAAAAGGTCAAGTAAGGTGTCTTAAGCAAAGTCCCTTCACAAATATCATCAAGTCCCTTCAGTTTATAAGATCAAGTCCCTTCGAGGTTGCCTACGATAAATGATCTTGTCCCTTCGAATAAAAGATGATAAGTCCCTACGAATTGCTAAAGACACCTTGCAGTTGCTTATATTCAGATGTCCCTACACAGGTCCCTTAATCACATCCAAGGTAATGACTACCTATTCCTTAATAATAGGGATAGTTTTACCATTGAAAGATATAAAGAACAGTAAAGACATAATATAGGGTAGGTTCCTCTTAATTACTTGCTCACCTTTCAAAATACTCTTTACACCACACTTTTCAAACAAAATTTTCAAAAAAAAACAAGTCTTTGTATACATCCATACGAGGATCATTACAAAGAACTTAGAAAGTTTCTAATCACACACTACAACTTTTCAAAATAATTTAAAGTGAGCTAAGTAACTAAGAGCCCATGGATAACCATGGATGTAAAGGGTGCTAATACCTTCCCTTTGTATAACCTACCCCCCGAACTCAAAATCTTCTTAAGGTCTTTCCTGTTCTTTTATGTCCTTTCCTTTTGGATAAAATAAAAGTCGGTGGCGACTCTTGCTATCCGCAACATTTATAGAAAGTCAGTTCTCCCACCGTGTTACAGAGACTCAAAGGTAAAAAAGACTAGGAGTGACTATATACAACCCTAAGATTATCATGCTTGGATGTCTTATGGTTTGTGAGGCTTAAAGAAATATCTTCAGGAGGCCACCAAGGAAGAAGAAGCAGATGAAAAGAGAAGGAGAAAGAAGAATAGGTTACTTACTTCTTGAAGAAGATAAGTAACCTAAAAGAAAGAAAGTAAGAATGAGAGAGCACAAGTGAAGACAGTTCACTTCAAATATAAGTAAATTATGCAAATGAGAAGATGAGAAGAGGTGGGATGTGAAGGCAAATCCACATCCCAAACAACTTATAAGCCCCTGAAATGTTAGTGTGAATGCATAAGATGCAAAGTAAAAGGAAAATAAAGCAAATGGAAGTGCAATGACCAAAACCAGAAGTGAATATGTTATGCAAATGTGTTATGACATGATGCAAAGTCATACATGATTCATATGAATGATCATACAAGGATGAGATGCAATGGAAGCAAGTAAGAAGCTTGAAAACACATGGATACACATGGAATGTAATGAATGCAAAACATACAAAATGAATGAAGAAATGATCAAGAAATGTTCAAACATGTCTTAATATTTCTAAGATGTCATACAAATGCTTGAAATGTCATGGCAAGTTCATATGATTGAGATATGCAAAGATGAATGCAAATGAACACGAGAAGTTAGGGTTTAATGAATGTATGAGATGCATATGACCAAAACGGAAGCATACATCATGAAAAAAAAATTGAAATTGAACTCAAACAAACCCTAAACATATACAAGATCACTACCCAAAGATGAAGGTCAGAAGCTAATCCTAGAGAAAGTTATGAATTTCCTAAGTTAACTAGGTTTTTTGGGTGATCCTAAAGGCAAAATGCAAATCAAATTGAAAATGTAATTAAACTTATGGCATAAATAACCTAGATACTAAATGCAATATATGAAACAATGCAAAAAGAATCAAGCTCAAACTCATCATGGTTGATTAGAAATGATTTTTTCAAGTTAGGGTTAGAAAATGTGATTTTTAAGAACCCTAATTCAAAGATAATTGTGAAAACATGATCAAACCTAAAAATAAATTTGTGTGGTGAGTTTGTAAATGTTTCTAAATGTATGAGAATTCATGTTTTTTTTTGTTATTTTTAGAAACCTAAATGTATTTTTAATTAATTAAAATCAATTAATTAATTAAATAAAACATTTAAATGATTTAAAAATACTTTTTTAATTCAAAAATTAAAATAAAAAATGTTTTTGAGTTAAGAAAAATAATTAAAGTAAAAATGCAGAAAAATGAGATTTTTAAAGTCTTTTTGCTATTTTTAATAAATATGTGAAAGAAATGAAATAAAATGAAAATAAAACAAAAGAAAATGAAAGTCAGCAAGATCTATGGCCCAAGTTTAAAGTTGGATTGACTGCGCACGTGTTTGAAGGGCTAGGATTGAATCTGGCTAAATAAAATTAATTAATTTAATTAATTGTGATTAGGGTTTAATGAACGAATCCTGGTCATCCAAACGCGCGGGCAAAACAGATCCAAAGGCCACAATTCAAACTAACCTGATTAACCCTAAACTTAACCCTAATCACTCTTAGGTGACCGGAGAAAGCTCTGGTCATCTTCTCCGGTCACCCTTTCACCCTATCTCACTCAAAACCCCATGAAAATGCATCAAACTCTCTAGAATGCATCATTAAACAACATTAAACACAAATCCAACAACAAAAATCATTTATTTTGCATCAACAACAAGAATCGAAGCAAAACGGAAAACTGACAAAAATTTCAGAAGTTAAATACACACTCAATTCTCAATCATTTTCCATCATTCAAAGTTCATTGTGATTAGGAGAGCAAACTCTATCATTTTTTCACAAAAGAAATGAGTTCTGGAAAAATGTTTCAAGAAGGTACCTGAACTGGAGCTTTGTCAATGGAGTTGTTTGGACCTTCTTCTTGATGAACACACCCTCCTCTGATCACCCTTGAGCTTCTTTGATGCTTTGCTAGAGTTTATATGGCTTCTTTTTGAAGTTCAGTTTTGAGAGGTGGAAAATCGTATTTTTGTTTTGTGAGGTTTCAGACCATTCTAATGGTTGGGATTTGTTCCTTAGGTGATGTATAGTTGAATGGTGAAGAAAGTTTGGAGTTTGAGTGGTTGTGTGATGAAATTCGAAGAGAGGAAATGTTATGGAGATTTTTGGCAATCTGAGTGTATGAGTGCTTTCAGGCTTGTGTGATGTGTGAAATGAGTTGCTTGAGGTTTGTATGTGATGTACTGATTGGCCAGAGGAGTTGGTGTGGCATAGTGTGATTGGTATGGGTTGTTTTGCAAAAAGTCAAAAGTTGTGGTACCACAAGCATGGCATGGGTCAGAGCTGGCTCTTTGGCTTGTCCTGCCTCAGCTTCATTCAAGGATGGCCCTAGGATTGGATTTGAGGATCTTGATGGCTTGATGCAAGAGTTTGAGGTGGTTTTGCAATTTCCCTCTTTGAAAATTTCTTGATGTGCAAGGTATGAAATCTTGTGATTCTTGGCACAATTTTGATCAAGGCAAGTTGCATAATCATGTTATGATGCTTAGAGGTGGATTGGAGGTCATTAGAAGTCTTGAAACTTGATTTTTCAAAAATCCCTCTTTGGCACATACTTGAAAATTACAAGATTTTTCCCAACTTTGAAACATCATATCTTGAGTTCTAGGATGAATCAAGAGGAGTTGTTGTACTTTTTGAAAATGGGAAAATCCAATCTACAACTTTTATGTTTGAAGATTTTTCATTTGAGGCATTTTTGATCAAGAAAGAGGAGGTTGAAAATCTTTCCCAAAATTGAAAGTTTCCATTACAAGTCATGTCCAAAAATAGAAAGTTTGCAAATGGATTGAAATTCTTCAATCTTGTGAACTTCTAACCACTTCTAAGATCAAATAAAGATCATAGGACCTCGAAATGATGAAAATGACCCTTTGGTACCATTATTGGGGGCCTCAGATGCCCTGATTTTGACTTTTCTTGCACAACAAGTTACCAGTTGATCATATGACTTCCACAATGAATTTCTTCATCAAATTTGGTACACATTCTCCTTATAACATATTAAGACCAATGGAATCCAGAATGACCAAAAAATTTGAGATTAAGGCCTCTGAAACCAAAACCCTAATTTTAGGTCATCTGTGTAGAAAACCCTAGCCTGCCTGGACCTCTGTGCAATCTTTTGTGACATTTTGACTTTTATGAACTTTGGGGAGCATATAATGATCATGGAACACACATGGACCCTCTTTACAAGCTTCAAGGCCCTTGAGATAGCTCAGATCACTTCTTGGATTCATCTGATCCCAAACCCTAGCTATGCAACTTATGCAGATGAAATGAACTATGCGGTGAGAGATATGCTTATGCAATGCAATATGAAAGATCACAAGTCATGGTGTGAGAAAAAGTGAGGGCAAATTTGGGGTGTTTATAGCTTCCCCTATTCAAGCATGAGTTAGATGTGTAGGGTGTAAGCTCCTGGCTTAACAGACAAACAAGATAACTCGTGGTTGAATACCAAAGACAGTCCGAAATTTGCACTCACTGGGGAGAAGAAGAAAAAGGATATAAATTGTAACAAGTTGTATAATATGAGTATTAAATGAAAGCGATGGAGGATGACCATCGAGCAGAGGACGACTGCTGGGGATGAAAAGAACAGTAAGTAAAGCAATGATGGGGACGACCATCATACTGGGAAATAAAGAGACCACAACAGGGACGGCCATCGGGAAAAGAAATAAAACTCTCAGGGGATTAAAGAAATGAGGAAAGCACTAACAGGGACGACCATCAGGTTAAAGGGTAAATAAACCGCGACGGGACGGCCATCGGGTGAAAGAATAAATGAAATAATGATGAGGGACGGTCATCAAAAGGTGAAGGACGATCACCTAGCAGGGGACGGCTGCTGAAAATATCACGACTTAGGACGAATGTCGGATAGAAAGGATCAACGATGGGGACGACCATCGGATAAGCATAATGATGGACGATCATCAAGAGGTGAAGGACGATCACCTAGCAGGGTACGACTGCTCTTGGGGATTATCTCGACATAGGACGAATGTCGGATAATAAAGATCGACGATAGGGAAGACCATCGGATAAATATGATGAGGGACGGTCATCATAAGGTGAAGGACGATCACCTAGCAGGGGACGGTTGCTCTGAAGATATCGCGACATAGGACGAATGTCGGATAGAAAGTTCCAACAATGGGGAATCCACTGGGGAAAGGATGAGGGACGGTCATCCAAAGGTGAAGGACGATCACCTAGCAGGGTACGACTGCTGAAAGTATCACGACATAGGACGAATATAGGATAAGAGGATCAACGATGGGGACGGCCATCGGATAAAATGATGAATGACGATTATCAAAAGGTGAAGGACGATCACCTGGCAGGGGACGGCTGCCGAAAATATCACGACATAGGACGAATGTCGGATAAAAAGAGATTGTTTTGTTGGTGACTTCTGGGGAATGGTAAACACGGACGAGTGCTTACGCTTTGAAATAAAAGGTATAAGTGTTTGACAGTGTGTATAGACTAAAGATGCGGACGAGCATCCTTAGGACTACGATACGGACGAGTATCGATGGAAACAAACGCTGACATGTGTTTCCGGCTAGGGAAGCTTCCGTTGAAGAGACTAATGGTTGGGATGAAGAGGCTTCGGCAACTCTGCTGGGGAACATAAAATCCTGGCAACTCTACTGGGAAGAAACTGGCAACTCTGCGGGAAAGCGATTATGCCGACTCTGCTGAGGATGAGAAAATCCTGGCAACTCTGATGGGGAACAACAGTTTAAGCAATGCTTGGGAGATCCTGCTTGGGGAGAAAAGCGCTTCTGGGAAGTAATCTGTTGTAACTCCTTCGTCCAAGCGACACGCTGGGATTCAATGAGTTTCTATATGGATCCTCTAAGGGGATAACAGCTTCATGGGGTAATACTTCTGTCAAGTAATCCTGCTGATGAGGTGATTGCTGACTTGGCTGGGGATATAATGCTTGATATGCCCCATGCTATGAAATATTGTCTGTCTTGAATACCTGCAACCTGTTAAAAAGAAACGCACAAGTGTCCCGAGGCATCCTCAACCGGATTCCGTCATAGGAGTTAGATTTGTCTGAGAGCAAAATATTTCCTGCGAGCATTTATTGAAAATGGCTTATATGTTTTCATGCAAGTGTTGTATTATGAACTTTGGACATTTTGCAAACGAAACAAAAAAATGTTAAAAAAAAGTGTGACTGAATATTCTGATTTTATTGATTTGTGTGCCCTGAATAGGAAAGTACAGTGAAGAAGCGAATCCCTAAAAGGAGGAGATTGTTGTAAATTGAGAAAATAAAGGTATTGGCAATGTTGAAGTCGACGCTCCAGTGAGCTTCCTTTGCTATGACCTGTATGACCTTGACGTTCTTCTTATCTTGCTCTCTGAAGAAGGTTGATTCTGAGTGACGCTTTATCCTTCCGAAGCTTGCCATGTTGTGAGAGTGATACAGACGAATTCAGAACGCAGTTGTTCGCTTTTTCCCTGATTTTGTGTGGATCGCCCTTTCGGGTTTTTAATCCACCGGGATACCCATTTTTGCCTGAGCTGTCCGATGTGGTTTTTCAACTCAGCGGGTGTACATTTTTTTCTTCAGTTTTTCCCTTATTTTTGCCCGAGTCTTTTATTCTGTTTTTTGACTCGCCGGGATGCCCTATTTTTTCCTGGACTTACATTCTGTTTTTATGTCCAGCGGGTCTTTTATGCGAAGTATTTTTTAACTGCATCTGAATTCACAGGAGATAAGAAATCCTCGCCATCCATAGTAGTGAGCATCAGTGCCCCACCAGAGAAAACTTTCTTTACTATGAATGGGCCTTTGTAGTTTGGCGTCCATTTGCCCCTGTGGTCTGTATGAGGAGGAAGAATTCTTTTTAGAACAAGCTCTCGCACTTGGTATTCCTGAGGTCTGACTTTCTGATTGAAGGCTTTCTTCATTCGCTTTTGATATAACTGCCCATGATAGATGGCTGTTAATCTCTTTTCTTCAATCAGACTCAATTGGTTATATCGAGATCGGACCCATTCAGCTTCGTCCAGTTTCACGTCCATCATTACCCGCAAGGAGGGTAGTTCAACTTCAACAGGTAGGACAGCTTCCATACCATACACAAGCTGATAAGGTGTTGCCCCAGTAGATGTTCTGATAGAGGTTCGGTACCCATGAAAGGCAAATGGTAGCATTTTGTGCCAGTCTTTGTAGGTGACTACCATATTTTGCACAATCTTCTTGATATTCTTGTTAGCGGCCTCAATAGCGTCGTTCATCTTTGGCCTGTAAGGAGAAGAGTTGTGATGTTGAATTTTGAAGTCCCGGCAAAGTTCTATCATCATCTTGTTGTTCAAATTGGAACCATTATCAGTAATTATTCGCTCGGGAACTCCATATCGACAGATGATATCCCTTTTCAGAAATCGAGCTACCACTTGCCTGGTGACATTTGCATACGAAGCTGCTTCAACCCATTTGGTGAAGTAATCAATGGCTACCAGGATGAATCTGTGACCATTTGAAGTAGTCGGTTCAATCTTTCCAATCATATCAATGCCCCGCATGGCGAAGGGCCAAGGTGAAGACATTACATTCAAAGCATTCAGAGGCACATGTACTTTATCTGCGTAGATTTGGCATTTATGGCATTTTCTGGCATAGGCACAACAGTCTGCATCCATTGTGATCCAGTAGTAACCCGATCTTAATAACTTCTTTACCATTGCATGTCCTCCGGCATGGGTACCGAAAGAACCTTCATGTATTTTGTGCATCAGTAGGTCTGCTTCCTTCTTGTCAGCACATCTGAGTAAGACCATGTCAAAGTTTTGCATGTACAAAGAACCATCAGTATTGAGGAAAAAACTGTCGGCTAGCCTTCTTAATGTCTTCTTATTATTGGACGATGCCCCAGGTGGGTATGTCTGAGTTTCCAAGAAGCATTTGATGTCATGGAACCAAGGCTTGTTGTCAGTGGCAGTGTCCACAGAGAATACATATGTCGGTCTGTCCAGTCTGGATATCAGAATCCGAGGTACATAATTGGCAACTTGTACTTTTATCATTGATGAAATGGTAGCCAAAGCGTCTGCAAACTGATTCTCATCTCGAGGGATGCATTCAAGCTTAACTGTTGTGAAGAAGGTCAACAATCTCCTCGTATAGTCACGGTAGGGAATCAGATGCTTCTGATGAGTGTACCACTTGTCGTTAGTCTGGTTGATTACCAGAGTTGAATCTCTAAATACATTCAAGGTTTTGATCCTGAGGTCAATGGGTTTTTTAAGATGTATGATACAAGCTTCGTATTCTGCTTCGTTGTTAGTGCATGCAAAGGTGAGCCTTGCTGAGAAAGGCATATGAACTCCTTTAGGTGTAATAAGCACTGCACCAACCCCACGATCGTTGCAATTAACTGCCTCGTCGAACATCATAGTCCATGCTTCTTTTGGATCAGGCCCTTCAGTATGAATAGGCTCTTCACAATCTTTTGCTTTTAAGAACAAGATGTCTTCATTAGGGAAGTCAAATCTCATAGGCTGGTAATCATCAATGGGTTGCTCAGCCAGATAGTCAGACAATACATTGCCCTTGATGGCTTTCTGAGAGGTGTACTGAATGTCATATTCCATTAGAATCATTTGCCATCTTGCAATCCTTCTGGTAAGTGATGGATTCTCAAATATGTACTTGACTGGATCCATCTTTGAGATCAACAAGGTAGTGTGAGTCAACATATATTGTCTTAGTCGGCGAGCAGCCCACGCTAAAGCACAACAAGTTTTCTCGAGCAGTGAATAACGTTGTTCACAATAGGTAAACTTTTTGGTTAGGTAGTATATTTCATACTATTTTCGACCAGACTCGTCATGATGGCCCAACACACACCCCATTGACTCTTCTAATATTGTCAGATACATGATTAGAAGTTTTCCTTCAACTAGAGGCATGAGAATTAGAGGTTCTTGCAGATAATATTTGATCTTGTCAAAAGCTTTCTGACAATCATCATTCCACCTGACTGTTTATTCTTTTCCTAATAGCTTGAACAAGGGATCGCAGGTTGCAGTGAGATGAGATATGAACCTCGAAATGTAGTTCAATCTACCTAAGAACCCTCGAACTTCTTTCTCAGTCTTAGGTGCAGACATTTCCTGAATTGCTTTGACTTTGTCGGGATCAACCTCAATTCCTTTTTCACTTACGATAAAACCCAGCAGCTTACCAGAACGTACCCCGAATGTGCATTTGTTGGGTTTCAACCTTAACTGATACTTCCTCAGACGCTTGAACAGTTTTAGCAAATTCACCAAATGATCTTCTTTTGTAAGGGACTTGGCAATCATATCATTCACATAGCACTCGATTTCTTTATGGATCATATCGTGAAATAATGTTACCATAGCCCGTTGATATGTTGCACCGACATTCTTCAGACCAAACGGCATTACCTTGTAGCAGAACGTGCCCCAAGGTGTGATGAAAGTTGTCTTCTCCATGTCTTCAGGCAACGTCTTAATCTGATTATATCCAGAAAATCCATCCATTAAAGAAAATACCGAGAACTGAGTCATGTTATCCACCAATACATCAATGTGGGGTAATGGGAAGTCATCTTTCAGGCTAGCTCTGTTCAGATCCCAGTAATCCACACACATACGCACCTTGTCATCCTTCTTAGGTATGGGTACAATATTAACAACCCACGGCTGGTAACTAGTTACAGCAAGAAAACCGGTATCCCACTGCTTTTGTACTTCTTCTTTGATTTTCATGGCCATGTCTGGGAGAGTACGACGCAACTTCTGTTAGACCGGTGGACACTCTTCTTTCAATGGTAACCTGTGCATGACGATATCCGTATACAGACCTGGCATATCTTGATAGGACCAAGCAACGACGTCGACATACTCTCGAAGCATATTGATGAGTTGTTCTTTCACTGGAGCTTGCAAACTGGCCCTAATATTCACCTCTTTTACATCTTCCTCGGTAACAAGATTGACATCTCAACCTCCTCCTGATGAGGAGCAATCACATTTTCCTCTTGTTTCAATAACCTGGCCAACTCTTCAGGCAAATCATAGTCTTCATCAACCCCTTCATCTGTTTGATTAATCGGATTGTCGAAGTCATACAAGGTTATAGTAGTGTCGTTGTCGGTGCAATCTGGAAGGCTATCTCTGCAAGGGTTGAGATTTGTTCATTTTAGTGATTGATTTTATCTTATTTAGAAAAAGTGAATGAAGTTTATTAAGAAAAACATTGCCCTGTATTGTTTTGTGCGAAAATAACAAAAATGAAATACAGTGAGCGAAAAAGTTGTTTGCAAAAGATGTCCATTGTTCATTGATTTCCATTTGCACAAAATACATATAGTGACTTTCTTTCCGTTGCAATATAGATCTGAGCCATAGTGCCAATGCATGACACTGCTGGTATCATATGGAATTGTTCCAGGTACCGTGATGGTAACAAGACTGATTGCTGCGGAAGAAGGAGTTGTGACAGTTTGTGGGTCATAATAAATTGTGACAGGAGGTCTGATTGGAGATGACACAGGTGCAAGAAGTTGTTGATGTTAATGTTGATGTTGCTGAAAGTTGTTGAAAGAATCCGGGACATGAACTGTTGTCGGATCATAGTAAATGGTGATTGTGGAAATGTCTTCATTGATGGTTGATGTTGTTGTAGTAGAATCTGTTGAAAAGATGTTTGCTGAATTTGTAGGAGATTCCTTTGAAATGGTGTTTGCTGATGTTGTAGAAGTCGGAGCCGTTGAAGTGATCTGTAGAATTCCTTCCCTGATAATACTGTTGATACCAATCTTCAAGTTTGCACAACCATTAACGGAAATCTTGAAATCTTCACAATGGGCCTCACAACCCCGGAACACTTGGCACTTTAATAGCTGAGATTTAACTTCGTCCAGTGGTGTTTGAATGTCTGCAATGTCATCAATTAGGACTGCTGGTTGGTCTTCCTCAATGGCATTAATCCTCGGTCCACCGTGATTCGGTATCAGATTCTTTATGACATTAGGAGGAGGTGCAAAATTCAAAGCTTTGGAATCAACTAAGTCCTGAACTTTCATGTGCAAGGCCCTGCACTTCTCTGTAGTATTGCAAGGTGCATTGGAGTGGAAGGCACATCTGGCGTTGACATCATAGTTACTTGGAAGATTATGAGGATCTGATGGAGTCAAGGTCTTTAATTCAATCAGGTTGATCTTTAGTAACTGTGGAAGTAAGGCAGCATAGGGCATCAGAATGAGATCGATAACACTGTTGATTTGTGAAGGCCTTTGTGTAACACGGTGGGAGAACTGACTTTAGTTAAATGTTACGGATAGCAAGAGTCGCCACCGACTTTTATTTTATCCAAAGGAAAGGGCATAAAAGAACAGGAAAGACCTTAAAAGATTTTTGAGTTCGGGGGGTAGGTTATGTAAAGGGAAGGTGTCAGCACCCTTTACATCCATGGTTATCCATGGGCTCTTAGTTACTTAGCTCACTTTAAACTGTTTTGAGAAGTGTAGTGTATGATTAAAAAATTTCTTAAGTACTTTATAATGATCCTTGTATGGATATATATAAAGACTTTATTTTGAAAATTGTTTGAAAATGTGAAGTGTTATGAAATGTTTTTGAAGGAGTGAGCAAGTACTTAAGAGGAACCTACCCTATGATTAAATCTTTACTGTTCTTGAATGTTCTTTCAATGGTAAGACTATCCCTATTATTAAGGAATAGGTAGTCATTACCTTGGATGTTGTAAGGGACATATAAAGGGACATCTGTGTTTAGGCAACTGTAAGGTGTCTTAGCAATACGAAGGGACTTATCATCTTTTATTCGAAAGGGACAAGATCATTTACGAAGGCAACATCGAAGGGACTTGATCTTATAATCGTAAAGGGACTTGATGATATTTTAGGAGAAGGGACCTTGCTTTTAGACACCTTACTTGACCTTTTGGTTTAGGCAACATGAGGGATAACCCTTAGGAAGTGAGATGGCGATCAAAGATCGACTTACGTGTGTGCGTGTATAAGTTCATATATTTATCTTTATGATTAGTGATCTAAATTAATTTTAGAGCAAATAGGTTATCACTCCCTATATTTACTAACCATAGCAAGGATATTTATAAATAAATAACGATAAAAAAACAACTATTACAACGCTTTTACAGTTACATTATAATATCAACAAATTAAATAATAACTATATAATAAAATAAGCAATTAAATGAAAGGTTAGTGATAAAATAATTAAGAAGAAAAGGTTAGTAATAAGATACAATATATATATATATATATATATATATATATATATATATATATATATATATATATATATATATATATATATATATATATATATATATAATTCAATTAAGTATTTTTAGATTTAAATAAACAACTTTAAAGAATTTTTGAGATGAAAATAATAATGATAAACCATCTAATAATTATTTACAAAGAAAATATTATTAATTATTTTAATTAGATATTAGAAAAAAAGTTTAATTAATTTTTAATATTTAAATTAAATAAGAACTAGGGTTAAGAAGTTAAAAAATAAAATTAGGGTTTTAAAAAGTTTGAGAAAATAAATTATTATATTTTTGAAAATATGAGATTTTAAGAAAATATTAATCATTTATTTTAGAAATTATTTAAATTGAATAAAATTAAAAAATAAGAAAACAATTATAAATAAATAAAAATAAATGGACAATGTACTAAAAAAACAGGACCTGGGATTTGAACCCAGGTCCTTTACCTGGCTGAAGGACTCCCAAAACCAGCTGAGCCACTGCGCGCTTGTGATAGCAATCCACTCCAAGATGGTTTTGTTGTTATCCTGTAAAACAAAATAAATCAAAGCAAAAAAAATTCCTTTGGCCGGTTTCGAACCCAAGCCCTTCATTAGAATATACGCGCACCAAAACCAGTTGAGCTACATGCTCATTATGACATATAGATGGAACGAATTCGTTTTAAGCTTTTTATGAAATTCAAATATCACTTTCGCGCGCAGCAACTTCATCTCCTACCTCTGGACCGGTGAATTCTCCTGCAAAAATTGTTAGGAATTTTCCTGCGAATTCAGCTTCGCAGGTTTTCCTATGTTCTTCAATCATCACAAAAACTGTAAAATTTTCCAAAATTAAGCACACCAACAGAATCACCACATCATTTACGACTTAACTATGTCATTGGAATGAATTTATATTAGCTAAATCGTTAAACCCTAAAAGAGGCCGAAAACCTTAACAATGGTGTATTTCTATTCAGTCCATGAAACTCAAATCAAATCATCCAGAAAGCTTCAAAACTTCACAATAAACACAAATCAATGGTTAGTTTCAGATTATAATGCTTAAATATATGAAATTGAAAACACATAATATGAGTATGAAAATTCATTCGGTTATGGCATATGAGCAAGTTTCAAGTGTCTTTGAGAGTTGGGATCGATTCCATGATGTCCAAGGATCCTCTCCATGTCTTTAAAATACCTTAAAACGCCTTCTATGGATGAATCCGAATTTAGATTTTTGAGTGAAATTTCAAAGTTTGAATGTGCTATGGGAGGCTCTGAATTCGTGACTTTGGCTTGTCTTCATGTTGTATATATATGATACAATGAAATTAGGTCAAGACTTTGCACAAAACTATGGACTTTTGGACTTTTGAATATTGAAAAAGATGTGATCTTAAATTTTGAATATTCTTGATCTAGCCTTGCTATTTTGGTATGATCTTCATTATTATTGTATCAATCAAGTCTAAATAAGTCTTAAGACTTTCTAGAAACTAAATCAAATCAAATATCCATCATTTTATATTTTATTTTAATTTAAAATGATTTTTAACATAAAAAATCATAATAAATAAAATAAAATGTATAAAATTATGAATAAATAAATTTTATTTCGTGCATGATGTCATGGAAGTGTTTGGATCATAAAAAAGCAAGCCCATTTGGTGAATTATGGTTTTAAGACTCCATTTGCTTCATAAACCTCTCAAAATTTTCCCAACTTTGCAAGGGCACAAATCCTTCAATTTTAATGCTATGAAGGTGTTCTTGGAAATTTTGGAAGGCTTAAATAGTCCTTTAACCAACCTCTTTGGTCTCATGTCCATATCTCTTACCATTCTCAAGTTATGCTCTTTTGAAGTTGTTGACTTTTTGTTGATTTTCAAAAGGACCTATAATGTCTTAGCTCATACCTTCCAAATGAAGCATTTTTGGGCTTGGCTTGTGAGACACAAAGTTGTAGATAATTCAATTTACTTAAAAATGAGCTTTGGATGGAAAAAATTTGATGAAGCATGTGAAAGTTATGGCTGGTCAAAGTTCAGTTGACTTTTCCTATGAAAACCCTAATTTAGAAACTCCTGATTCTTGATGATCTGAAATCTCCTTGATGAATCATGATCAACCCTTGATCAAATGATGAATTTTACTTCATATAATTAATCTTGGCAAAAAATCATGAAGTTTGACTTTGGTTTGACCACAGTTGACCTTAGTTTGACTTTTTAACTGCTTTGACTGATTTTAACCTATTTGATCATTTGACTGAGCAAATCTTTTGGGAAAGTCTTGAAACATGACATGGGGATTCTTGAACACATATAGGATGCTATGAAGCTCACTTGAAGTCTTAGAAGTCCATTTAGCCTGATTAAAGTCAAAACCCTAATTTAAGATGCATTGCTTAGGAGGATGCATTGTCTGAGGGAATTGTCAAATTTTCTGACTAATTGTGAACCTCATGGGATGCCTTATGAACATTATGAACCTTGTGAACCTATTAGTACACAATGTCTTGTCTTGTGGAGGGAAAACTTTGGGGTGCAACAGCTTCCCCTGTTCAATTTTCTGAAACCTGAGGGGTTAGATTGGTATATGTGCCAGTCGTGACCTGGAAGGTTGAAGAGGATTGAACACAAAAGCCCAAAAATTTGCACTCGCCGGTGCGTAAAGTAACACTGATGATTGGTTGTATATGCTTGAATGGGCTTGAAGATGCCACTTGGAAGAACTGGAGATGGGCTTATAGATGCCATGGAAGAACTGGAGATGGGCTTAGAGATGCCATCTAAAATATCAGGATGTGATGATATATTTATGTTGATACTGGATATCAGTACTAGGTCTTCGTATAGGCCGTCTCTGAATCGTTTATGCAACATGATTTGAATTGTTGAATGGACCAGCAGAAATAAATCTTCGTGATGATTATCTCTTCTGGAAGTATCTTGGATTAGGGAATGGGTCTTTGTACAGACCGTTTGCCTACTCTCCAAGGTCAAAAGAATGTCAGGATTAATTCTTCTGAAAAAATATCTTGAACTAGGGAATGGATCTTTGTACAAACTGTTTGCCTACTATTCAAGAGCCAATAGATTAAATCTTCTGAAAATATCTTGAACTAGGGAATGGATCTTTGTACAGACCGTTTGCCTACTATTCAAGACCAGATAGATGAAATCTTCTGGAAGTATTCTGGATTAGGGAATGGATCTTTGTACAGACCGTTTGCCTACTCTCCGAGGACAAAAAAGTGTCAGGATTAACTCCTGAAAATATCCTGGATTAGGGAATGGATCTTCTTACAGACCGTTTACCTATTATCCGAGGACAAAAAAGTGTCAGGATTAACTCCTGAAAATATCCTGGATTAGGGAATGGATCTTCTAACAGACCGTTTGCCTACTCTCTGAGGAAATAGATTAAATCTTCTGAAAATATCTTGAACCAGGGAATGGATCTTTGTACAGACCGTTTGCCTGCTATTCAAGACTAGATAGATGGAATCTTCTGGAAATATCCTGGATTAGGGAATGGATCTTCTTACAGACCGTTTGCCTACTCTCCGAGGACATCTTGAGTAATATATGGATCATTTTTGACCTGTTGTGAATTGTTGATGCTGTTTTATCTGCATATAACTATCCTGCAAGGAGAATGTTATTTTATGCAATATGTATGCATGGTATGATGCACCTAAGTAAATGTATTATGCATTTATGGATATGTATGTTATGATATGATGTAAATGATGTACGTATGAATCATGTAGCCTGAAGCGTCTGGATATCTTTATATAACAATTGCTGGCTAAGGAAAATAAATCCCGATTCGTTGCTAAAGAATATAAGGAACTCGTTCCCGTTTCGTTTGATAGTATAGTATTTATATCCTCTCGTCTTCATTCGTCGTACTTCTATTGAAGGAATAAGTTCCTGAATATCCCGACTGAGGATAAAAGAGATGGACATAAATTCAAGGGGAGATGTAACTTGAAGCATGGATTTGTTGTACTGGGGATTTGTAGTTGTCTTGTGAGGATGAACCGGCGAAGCTTCGTTGAATTCCTACCTTCGTTCGTCCTTAGTAAATACTATTACTGCATTTTTATGCATTTCTGGTAAACATCAATCATATTCAAGCATTTTATGCATTTCTGGTAAACATCAATCATATTCAAAAGCATACATACATTCAAACACAACCAATGGACGTTTCGCTTATGTAAATAGGGTAAAAGTAAATCTGGATTCAAAGATGAAATTTTATTTATATCACAAAGTGACCTATACATAGGCAAGTTTGTACAAGGAGACAGAAATCCTAGTAAAAATTTTACAAAACAAAGAAAACAGCTATGTGAGAAATAATCCTATTGAGTTTCAATTCTACTATTGTCATTATCTTCAAGTATCTCATCTTCTGCTGTTGAGACGGAAACGATTGGATTGATTTTTATCTGTTCAAGCTTGAATTAAGTAGCACAACTGGTTGGAGCTTGAGTTTAGGTAGCACCATCAGTTGAGGTTATATGAGTGATCCAAACAGGACATAGTCATACGCTTTAATCCCTAACTTTTGCCTGGATTGCCCTTTCAGGTTTTCAATCCACCAGGATACCCTTTTTTGCCCAAGCAGCCTTTTCAGGTTTTCGACTTGTCGGGTGTACATTTTTTATAAATATATCCCTAATTTTTGCCCGAACCCTTTTGGTTTGCCGGGATGCCCTTATTTTTGCCTAGGCCAGTCAACCTAGCGGGTCTCTTTTTTATGCGTAATATTTTTTAACTATGTCTGCGTTTACAGGCTGTGGGAAGTCTTCACCATCCATAGTAGTAAGTATCATGTCACCTCCTGAGAATACTGTTTTGACTACAAATGGTCCTTCATATGTAGGAGTCCACTTGCCCCTAGGATCACCCTGCGGTAGTATGATACATTTGATTACCAAGTCACCAGCCTGATATACCTTTGGCTTAACCTTCTTATTAAAAGCCTTGATCATTCGTTTCTGGTACATCTGGCCATGACAGACAGTTGCTAACCTCTTCTCATCAATCAAATTTATCTGGTCAAGTCGAGTCTGAATCCACTCATCTTCATCCAAGCCTGCATCCTTCATGATTCTTAGGGAGGGTATTTGAACTTCAATGGGCATAACTGCTTCCATACCATAAACTAAAGAGAATGGGGTTGCCCCTATTGAAGTACGTATTGTAGTACGATAACCATGAAGAGCAAATGGTAACATCTCATGCCAATCCTTGTAAGTAACAGTCATCTTCTGTAGAATCTTCTTAATGTTCTTATTAGCAGCTTCTACTGCCCCATTCATCTTCGGACGATACGGAGAAGAGTTGTGATGCTTAATCTTGAACTGCGTGCAGAGATCAGTAATCATAGTGTTGTTCAGATTAGAGCCATTGTCAGTAATAATCCTTTTAGAGATGCCATACCTACATATGAGATTATTCTTAATGAATCGAGCCACCACATTCTTAGTAACAGATGAAAATGAAATTGCCTCCACCCACTTTGTAAAGTAATCAATAGCAACCAAGATGAAACGATGCCCATTAGAAGCAGTAGGCCTGATCTCACGATTCATATCTATGCCCCACATGGAAAAAGGCCAATTAGCAGTCAACACATTCAATGGTGATGGAAGTATATGTACTTTATCAGCATAGATTTGACACTTGTGACATGTTCTGGAGTGTTGATAGCAGTCAGCTTCCATGGTAGACCAATAGTAACCTGCCCTCAATATCTTCTTTGCCATAGTATGACCACTAGAATGAGTGCCAAAGATCCCATCATGCATGTCTTCCATAATCTTTATTGCTTCCTTCTTATCCACACAACGTAGCAGAGTTGAATCATGATTGCGCTTGTACAAAATTCCATTACTCAAGAAGAACTTAGCAGAAAACCTCCTCAGAAACTTTTTATCTTTGACAGATGCCCCTTCAGGGAACTCCTGAGCTTCAAGATATCTTTTCACTTCATAAAACCAAGGCTTCCCCTCTGCTTCTTCAGTGTCAATCTCATTGCAGTATGCAGGCTTCTCAAATCTATCAATAGTAATCTTGGGAGCTTTATCATCCCAGCTAATCTCAAACATGGATGCCATGGTGGCTAATGCATCTGCCAACTGATTTTCTCTTCGTGGAATATGTCCAAAGGTAATCTCTTCAAAATATGGGATCAAAGACAACACATGCTCTCTGTAAGGAATGAGATTATCATGCTTGGTATCCCAATCTCCTTTGATCTGACTAACTACCAGGGCTGAATCTCCATATACGTCCAGGAACTGAATCTTCATATCAATGGCAGCTTTGATACCCAAGATACATACCTCATACTCAGCCATGTTATTGGTACAATAGAAACACAGTCTTGCAGTAATAGGGGTATGACAACCTTCAGGGGAACTGATCACAACACCGACACCATTACCAAGTGCATTAGAAGCTCCATCAAAAACCATAGTCCATCGGGATCCTTGTTCAGGTCCGTCATATTGTCCAGGTTCTTTGGTAATAATCATAATGTCTTCATCAAGGAATTCAAAACTCATTGACTGATAATCATCCACTACTTGATGAGCCAAATGATCAGCTACCACATTACCCTTAATGGCCTTCTGAGTAGTGTACTGTATATCATATTTTGTTAAGATCATTTGCCAACTTGCTATTCGTCCGGAGAGAGCGGGTTTCTCGAATATGTACTTGATTGGATCCATCTTTGAAATCAACAAGGTAGTATGAGTCAACATATACTGTCTTAGTCGGCGAGCAGCCCATGCCAAAGCGCATCAAGTTTTCTCGAGCAGTGAGTATCTTGTTTCACAGTCGGTAAACGTTTTGCTAAGGTAGTATATTGCCTGCTCTTTTCGACCAGACTCGTCATGTTGCCCCAACACACACCCCATTGAGTTGTCTAATACTGTTAAGTACATAATCAAGGGTCTTCCATCAACTGGTGGCATCAAGATTGGAGGTTCCAGAAGATATCTCTTGATTTCATCAAAAGCTGTCTGGCACTCATCATTCCACTCCATGACCTGATCTTTCTTCAACAGCTTGAAGATTGGCTCACAGGTAGCAGTTAATTGGGAAATAAATCTTGCAATGTAATTCAGTCGTCCCAAGAATCCTCTAACTTCCTTCTCAGTACGGGGAGCTGGCATCTCTTGTATAGCTTTCACTTTTGCAGGGTCTATTTCAATACCTTTTCCACTGACAATGAAACCCAAGAGTTTACCAGATCTAACTCCAAAAGTACACTTGTTTGGGTTCAATCTCAGCTTGTATTTCTTCAATCTTTCAAACAACTTATGCAGATGATCAAGATGTTGCTCTTCATTCTGGGACCTGGCTATCATATCATCCACATATACCTCTATCTCATGATGAATCATATCGTGAAACAAAGCCACCATAGCATGCTGATATGTTGCCTCGGCGTTCTTCAAACCAAATGGCATCACTTTATAGCAAAAGGTGCCCCACTGTGTAACAAACGTAGTCTTCTCCATATCTTCAGGTGCCATCTTGATTTGATTGTAACCAGAGAAACCATCCATGAAAGAGAATACCTTGTGCTGAGCAGTGTTGTCTACCAAAACATCAATATGTGGAAGTGGAATGTCATCTTTGGGGTTGGCCTTGTTCAAATCCCTGTAATCTACACACATACGTACCTTACCATCTTTCTTAGGCACTGGTACCACATTTGCAACCCACTGAGGATAAGAAGTCACAGATAAGAACCCTGCATCAAACTGTTTCATCACCTCTGCTTTAATCTTTTCTGACATTTCAGGACGCATGCGACGAACCTTCTGCTTCTTTGGACGACAATCTTGTTTTACCGGTAAACGGTGAACCACAATGTCTGTATCCAACTCTGGCATATCTTCATAGGACCAAGCAAAGATCTCCACATAATCATGTAACATCTGAATTAATATGCTCTTAACACTATCTTCTAATTCAGCCCCTATCTTGACCTCTTTCCTGTTCTCTTCAGTTCCCAGATTCACAACTTCGATTGGCTCTTCATGTGGCTGTATAGCTTTCTCTTCTTGTTGTAATAACCTAGCAAGCTCTACAGGTACTTCACAATCTTCCTCCTTTCCATCTTCAGCTTGATAGATCGGATTCTTGAAATTATAATTGGCAATAGTAGAACTGTTATCAACAGGATCCAGAGTGGATGAGGATCTGCATTTTAGTGATGTGGGTGTGTGTAAGAACACATAGCTGATAAAACAAAAATAAAATAAAAGATAGACAAGGAACACAATATTTACGAAAACGAAACGTCCACTGATTTTTATTGAATGAAGTATGCAAATGAAATGAAATCCCGTAACAAGCATACCATTGTGCCCCGGGTAAGACACAAGGCTTAAAAGTTTAATTGTTCAAAATTACAAACTTAAAAATAACAACACAGTAATAATATTTACTCCTGACTAAAGGAGATAGGAATAACATCTTCAGCTTTCCAGTTATTGAGCCCATCACCCACAGTAGGAAAAATCCAATCATCCAGGTTGTAGTCTTCATTATAGTCACCCACATCATTGATTTGATCTTTCATGATCCCTTGATTGGTGATACGAACAGCGCAATCATGACGAACAACCTTCTGGGACTCTGCATCGAAACCCAAACCAAACTTGTCAGACTTGTAAGGAATGTCAGGAAGCTGACCCCAAATAGTACAACCACCTTCTTCGACCACAGCTATGGCATCTTTGAGGGAGGCCATTGTAGGAGGTACTCTGGTGACCACAGGAACTCTTTTGACAACAGGAGGAGCTTCAGCAGCAGGAACAACCCAAGGAACTACTTCAAATGTTTGACAGGGAGTCTCAACATATTCACCTTCCACTTCAAGATACTTAAATGTATTCACATGACTGATCATATATTCTTCTTCTCCGTAAACAGTGACAACCTTTCCCTTCACTAGATATCTCAACTTCTGATGTAGAGTAGAAGTCACAGCACCTGCCCCGTGGATCCAGGGGCGCCCAAGCAAACAAGAGTATGAAGGACGAATATCCATTACATAGAAGGTTGAATTGAAAACTTGAGAGCCTACTTTAATCGGGAGATCTATTTCTCCATGCACCACTCTTCTTGAACCATCAAAGGCCCTCACCACTATATTACTTGGTCTTAACACAGCATCTTCAGGACTAAGCTTGTTCAAAACCTCTTTGGGAAGTACATTCAGTGAAGAACCATTGTCTATTAATACATGTGACAGGGTAGTGCCCCTACATTCAATAGAGATATGTAAAGCTCTGTTATGATTTCTCTTGGCAGGAGTCAAATCAGCATCGGAAAAGCCTAACCCATTATCATAGGTCAGGTGTGCAACACAATTTTCAAACTGATCCACAGAAATCTCATTCGGTACATAAGCAGTCTTCAAGAATTTAATCAAGGCTTTAGCATGAGCCTCAGAACACAGCAACAAAGACAACATGGAAATCTTGGAGGGAGTATGCCCCAATTGATCAACAATATCATAATCACTCTTGCGAATGATCTTCAGCACTTCTTCCATCTGCTTAAAAAGATTCTCAGCAGTTGGTGCATCAGTTTGTACAGGTTCAATAACAGGACCTTTGCCCCGGGCATCAGTATTTGTCTCAGCAGTAGAGGTAGTAGTTGGAGTAACTGTATTCTTGGAGGTAACCGGAGGAGAGAAAATTCTTCCACTTCTTGTGATCTTACTAGATCCAGCAATATTATCAACATCAAGGTTTTCATCAGCAACATCAGCTAAAGGTTCCTGCTTAACACCATGAATATAAACATCAGAACCGTAGTTCCATGGTATAGCTTTATCAGAAGTATACGGAATAGGACCAGGAGTGGTAATAATCATAGGAGCCACTCTAGCTTCAGCAACTGTCTTCACAGGGCCTTCAGCAGTAATCTTGATAGGACCCTTATGAGTGATCTTGTCAGGGCCCTTGTAAGTAATCCTCACTGGCACTTTATCAACCATATCCACATCTTCAACCTTCGCACCTTGAGTTATATGTTCAACCATACTCTCCACAGAAGGTGTCCTCTCAAACAATATGGTGTAATTGTCCATGAGGCATTGAATACCATCCTTCAACTTCCAGCAGCTATCAGGTTTATAAGCACAATAAAAACAATCTTCATTACAACCTGGAAAGAACCCAGCTTGTACCAACTTCTTCTTAATAACAGATAATGGAGTAGTCAGATCTGCAACTGAGGAAATATAAGAAACTTCATCAATGGCATTAACAGTCTTCGTATGATTTGGCATGGGAGCAGTAATCACATTTGGGGTACCAGGAGGATCTGTAACACGGTGGGAGAACTGACTTTAGTTATGTTGCGGATAGCAAGAGTCGCCACCGACTTTTATTTTATCCAAAGGAAAGGGCATAAAAGAATAGGAAAGACCTTAAAAGATTTTTGGGTTCGGGGGGTAGGTTATGTAAAGGGAAGATGTTAGCACCCTTTACATCCATGGCTATCCATGGGCTCTTAGTTACTTACCTCACTTTAAACTGTTTTGAGAAGTGTAGTGTGTGATTAAAAATTTTCTTAAGTACTTTATAATGATCCTTGTACGGATATATATAAAGACTTTGTTTTGAAAATTGTTTGAAAATGTGAAGTATAATGAAGTGTTTTTTGAAGGAGTGAGCAAGTACTTAAGAGGAACCTATCCTATGATTAGATCTTTACTGTTCTTGAATGTTCTTTCAATGGTAAGACTATCCCTATTATTAAGGAATAGGTAGTCATTACCTTGGATGTTATAAGGGATATGTGAAGGGTCATCTGTGTTTAGGCAACTGTAAGGTGTCTTAGCAATTCGAAGGGACTTATCATCTTTTATTCGAAAGGGACAAGATCATTTACGAAGGCAACATTGAAGGGACTTGATCTTATAATATTGAAGGGACTAGATGATTTGTTTATGAGAAGGGACCTTGCTTTTAGACACCTTACTTGACCTTTTGGTTTAGGCAACATGAGGGATAACCTTTAGGAAGTGAGATGGCGATCAAAGATAAGATCGGCTTACGTGTGTGCGTGTATAAATTCAAATATTTATCTTATAATTAGTGATCTAAGTTAATTTTAAAGCAAATAGGTTATCACTCCCTATAATTACTAACCAAAACAAGAATATTTATAAATAAATAAACGATAAAAAACTACAACTATTACAACGCTTTTACAGTTACATAATAATAAAAATAATAAATATAAGCAATAAATAAAAAGGGTTAGTAAATAAAATAATGATAAGAAAAAGAGGTTAGCTTAAAATATAAAATATATACAAGTTAATTAAATATTTTAAAATTAAATAAACATTTTTTAAGAATTTTTTGAAATAAAAATAAACCATATACTAATTTATTTAAAAAATAAACTATGATTAATTATTTAATTGGATATTAGGAAGATTTAATTAATTTTAAGATTTAAATAAAATAAAAATTAGGGTTAGGATTAGGGTTAGAGAAAATTAGGGTTTTAATTATATATATATAAAAAATATTAGGGTTAGAAATTAATTTAAATATAATTAATGAAATTATATACAAAAATACATATATACATATTTATAAATATATTAAAAACATATAATGAAATAAATATACTAATTTAGGTTTTAAGAAAATAATATAAATTTTAAAAGAAAATAAAGTTTTATTAAAAAATGATTTAGATATTTTTTAGAAATTATTTTAACTAATTTAAAGAATAAAATAAAGAAATAACAAAAATAAATGAAACAAAAAACCAAAAAAACAGGACCTGGGATTTGAACCCAGGTCCTTTACCTGGATAATCAGAAGCATAACCAACTGGGCCACTGCACGCAGCTGATAGCAATCCACTCCAAGTTGGTTTTGTTGTTATCCTGTGAAAATTCTCAAAAAAACAAAACAAAGCAAAATGGCCTGGGGAGGTTTTGATCCCAGGACCATTCATTTACCAGCCATACGTGCAAACCAACTGAGCCAAGCGCTTTTAGTTGTAACATAACATAAACTAATTCAAAAAATATTAAATCAATAATTTGAATTTTTGCAGATGGCGCCAATGGTCTTCATCTTCTTCATCATACCTGCGAATTTTCATACGATTATACCTGCGAATTTTTCTGCGTTTTTCGCACTCTCAAGAACCTACGAATTTAGATCTTGCTTAATACGTAAAATTTCAACAGATCAATCATATAAACATGATCCTCACATCATCCACGATTCATTGATGTTCTTAAAACTCATTTATATTAGTTCCATTGAGAAACCCTAATCGGCTACCTCAAACCCTAACAATGGTGAATCTCTTATCCTGTACCAAACCTCGAATTAAAGTATCCAGAAACGATTGTTAGCTTACTACAAACAAGAAACAACAATCAAATATAATTTATTTTTCACAAATATATGAAAAGGGAAATTCACAAAGGTGTAAGAAGTTTGATTCGGTTTGAGCCATTCATGAGGTTTGGGATGCATATGATTATTGCTACATGATCAGTGATGTTCAAGGATCCTTCCTATGTTCTTAAAATAACTTTAAATGCCTTGTAATAGTGAAACCGAATTTGAGTTTTTGAATGATTTTGTGAAGTTTGAACAAGGTGTTGGAGGCTGTGAATTCCTGGCTTTGAGGCTGCTAAATGTTGTTTATATATGAGTGAATGAAATTAGGTCAAGACTTTGATCCATCCTTTGATTTTTTTGATCCATAGAGATTGAAAAAGATTTGTTCTTAAATTTTGAATATCCTTGATCTAGCCTTGCTATTTTGGTATAATCTTCATTATTTTTGTATCAATCAAGTCTAAATAAGTCTTTAGACTTTCTAGAAACCAAATCAAATCAAATATCCATTATTTTATATTTTATTTTAATTTAAAATGATTTTTAACATAAAAAATCATAATAAATAAAAATAAAATGAATAAAATTATGAATAAATAAATTTTATTTCGTGCATGATGTCATGGAAGTATTTGGATCACAAAAAAAGCAAGCCCATTTGATGAATTATGGTTTTAAGACCCCATTTGCTTCATAAACCTCTCAAATATTTCCCAACTTTGCAAGGGAACAAATCCTTCAATTTTAATGCTATGAAGGTGTTCTTGGACATTTTGAAAAGCTTAAATAGTCCTCTAACCAACCTCTTTGGTCTCATGTCCATATCTTTTAGCATTCTCAAGTTATGCTCTTTGGAAGTTGTTGACTTTTAAAAGGACCTATAATGTCTTAGCTCATACCTTCCAAATGAAGCATTTTTGGGCTTGGCTTGTCAGACACAAAGTTGTAGAGAATTCAATTTCCTTCAAAATTAGCTTTGGATGGAAATTTTTTGATAAAGCATGTGAAAGTTATGGCTGGTCAAAGTTCAGTTGACTTTTCCTATGAAAACCCTAATTTAGAAACTCCTGATTCTTGATGATCTGCAATCTCCTTGATGAATCATGATCAATCCTTGATCAAATGATGAATTTTGCTTCATATACTTGATGTTGGCAAAAAATCATGAAGTTTGACCACAGTTGACCACAGTTTGACTTTTTAACTACTTTGACTGATTTTAACCTATCTGATCATCTGACTGAGCAAATCTTTTGGGAAAGTCTTGAAACTTGACATGGGGATTCTTGAACACATATTAGATGCTATGAAGCTCACTTGAAGTCTTGGAAGTCCATTTACCCTGATGAAAGTCAAAACCCTAGTTTAGGATGCATTGCTTAGGAGGATGCATTGTCTGAGGGAATTGTCAAACTTGTCAACCAATTGTGAACCTTGTGAACCTTTTGAACCTCATGAGATGTCTTGTGAACCTTGTGAACCTCTTATTACTCAATGTCTTTTCTTGTGGAGAGCAAATTTTGGGGTGCAACAACTGCCCCTGTTCAATTTTCTGAAACCTGAGGGGTTAGATTGGTATATGTGCCATTCGTGACCTGGAAGGTTGAAGGGGATTGAACACAAAAGCCCAAAAATTTGCATCGCCGGTGCGCAAAGTAACACTGATGATTAGTTGCATATGCTTGAGTGGGCTTGAATATGCCACTTGGAAGAACTGGAGATGGGCTTAGAGATGTCATCTAAAATATCAGGATGTGATGATGTCTTTATGTTGATACTGGATATCAGTATTATGTCTTTGTATAGGCCGTCTCTGAATCGTTTATGCAACATGATTTGAATTGTTGAATGGACCAGTAGAAATAAATCTTCATGACGATTATCTCTTATGGGAATATCTTGGATTAGGGAATTAATCTTTGTACAGACCGTTTGCCTACTCTCCAAGGTCAAAAGAATGTCAGGATTAATTCTTCTGAAAAATATCTTGAACCAGGGAATGGATCTTTGTACAGACCGTTTGCCTGCTATTCAAGAGTAAATAGATTAAATCTTCTGAAAATACCTTGAACCAGGGAATGGATCTTTGTACAGACCATTTGCCTGCTATTCAAGACCAGATAAATGAAATCTTCTGGAAGTATCCTGGATTAGGGAATGGATCTTTGTACAGACCGTTTGCCTACTCTCTGAGGGAAAAAAAGTGTCAGGATCAAGTCTCCTGAAAATATCCTGGATTAGGGAATGGATCTTTGTACAGACCGTTTGCCTACTCTTCGAGGAAATAGATTAAATCTTCTGAAAATATCTTGAACCAGGGAATGAATCTTTGTACAGACCGTTTGCCTGCTATTCAAGACCAGATAGATGAAATCTTCTAGAAATATCCTGGATTAGGGAATGGATCTTCTTACAGACCGTTTGCCTACTCTCCGAGGACATCTTGAGTAATGTATGGATCATTTGTTGTGATTTGTTGATATTGTTTTACCTGCATATAACTATCCTGCAAGGAGAATGTTAGTTTATGCAATATGTATTCATGTATGGCATGATGCACCTATGTAGATGTATTATGCATTTATGGTATGTTATGGTATGATGTAAATGATGTATGTATGAATCAAGCATCCTGAAGTGTCTGGATATCTTTGTATAACAACTGTTGGCTAGGGAAAATAAATCCCGATTCGTTGCTGAAGAATATGAGGAACTTGTTCCTGTCTTGATTGTATAGTATTTATAACCTCTCGTCTTCGTTCGTCGTACTTCTATTGAAGGAATAAGTTCTTGAGTATCCCGACTGAGGATAAAAGAGATGGACATAAATTCAAGGGGAGATGTAACTTTGAAGCATAGATTTGTTGTACTAGGGATTTGTAGTTTTCTTGTGGGGATGAACCGGAGAAGCTTCGTTGAATTCTTACCTTCGTTCGTCCTTAGTAAATACTATTACTGCATTTTTATGCATTTCTGGTAAACATCAATCATATTAACGCATTTTATGCATTTCTGGTAAACATCAATCATATTCAAAAGCATGCATACATTCAAACACAACCAATGGACGTTTCGCTTATGTAAATATGGTAAAAGTAAATCTGGATTCAAAGATGAAATTTTATTTATATCACAAAGTGACCTATACATGGGCAAGTTTGTACAAGGAGACAGAAATCCTAGTAAGAGGAATTCGTCGTAAATTTTTTTTACAAAACAAAGAAAACAGCTATGTGGGAAATAATCCTATTGAGTTTCAATTCTACTATTGCCATTATTTTCAAGTATCTCATCTTCTGTTGTTGAGACGGAAACGATTGGATTGATCTTTATCTGTTCGAGCTTGAATTAAGTAGCACAACTGGTTGGAGTTTACATGGGTGATCCAAACGAGACATAGTCATACGCTTTAATCCCTAACTTTTGCCTGGATTGCCTTTTCAGGTTTTCAATCCACCGGGATACCCTTTTTTGCCCAAGCCGCCTTTTCAGGTTTTCGACTTGTCGGGTGTACATTTATATATATATATATATATATATATATATATATATATATATATATATATATATATATATATATATATCCATAATTTTTGCCTGAACCCTTTTGGTTCGCCGGGATGTCCTTATTTTTGCCTAGGCCAATCAACCTAGCGGGTCTCTTTTTATACGTAGTATTTTTTAACTATGTCTGCGTTTACAGGCTGTGGGAAGTCTTCACCATCCATAGTAGTAAGCATCATGGCACCTCCTGAGAATATTGTTTTGACCATAAATGGCCCTTCATATATAGGAGTCCATTTGCCCCTAGGATCACCCTGTGGTAATATGATACGCTTGATTACCAAGTCACCAGCCTGATATACCTTTGGCTTAACTTTCTTATTAAAAGCCTTAATCATCAGTTTTTGGTACATCTGACCGTGACAAACAGCTGCCAACCTCTTCTCATCAATCAAATTTATCTGGTCAAGTCGAGTCTGAATCCATTCATCTTCATCCAAGCCTGCATCCTTCATGATTCTTAAGGAGGGTATCTGAACTTCAATGGGCAGAACTGCTTCCATACCATAGACTAAGGAGAATGGGGTTTCCCCTGTTGAAGTACGTATTGTAGTACGATAGCCATGAAGAGCAAATGGTAACATCTCGTGCCAATCTTTATAAGTGACAGTCATCTTCTGTAGAATCTTCTTAATGTTCTTATTAGCGGCTTCTACTGCCCCATTCATCTTCGGACGATATGGAGAAGAGTTGTGATGCTTAATCTTGAACTGCATGCTGAGATCAGTAATCATAGTGTTGTTTAGATTAGAGCCATTATTTGTGATAATCCTTTCAGGGATGCCATACCTACATATGAGATTATTCTTAATGAATCGAGCCACCACATTCTTAGTAACAAATGCAAATGAAGTTGCCTCCACCCACTTTGTAAAGTAATTAATATCAACCAGGATGAAATGATGCCCATTAGAAGCAGTAGGTTTGATCTCACCAATCATATCAATTCCCCGCATGGAAAAAGGCCAAGGAGCAGTTAACACATTCAATGGTGATGGCGGTATATGTACTTTATCAGCATAGATTTGGCACTTGTGACATGTTCTGGAATGTTGATAACAGTCAGCTTCCATGGTAGACCAATAGTAACCTGCTCTCAATATCTTCTTTGCCATGGTATGACCACTAGAATGAGTGCCAAAGATCCCATCATGCATGTCTTCCATAATCTCAGTTGCTTCCTTCTTATCCACACAACGAAGCAAAGTTGAATCATGATTGCGCTTGTACAAAATTCCATTACTCAAGAACTTAGCAGAAAACCTCCTCAGAAACTTCTTATCTTTGACAGATGCCCCTTCAGGGAACTCCTGAGCTTCAAGATATCTTTTTACTTCATAGAACCAAGGTTTTCCCTCTGATTCTTCAGTATCAATCTCACTGCAGTATGCAGGCTTCTCAAATCTATCAATAGTATTCTTGGGAGCTTCATCATCCCAGCTAATCTCAAACATAGATACCATGGTGGCTAATGCATCTGCCAACTGATTTTCTCTTCGTGGAATATGTCCAAAGGTAATCTCTTCAAAATATGGGATCAAAGACAAAACATACTCTCTGTAAGGAATGAGATTATCATGCTTGGTATCCCAATCTCCTTTGATCTGGCTTACTACCAGGGCTGAATCTCCATATACGTCCAGGAACTGAATCTTCATATCAATGGCAACTTTGATACCCAGGATACATGCCTCATACTCAGCCATGTTATTGGTACAATAAAAACAAAGTCTTGCAGTAATCGGGGTATGAGAACCTTCAGGGGAAATAATCACAACACCAACACCATTACCAAGTGCATTAGAAGCTCCATTAAAAACCATAGTCCATCGGGATCCTTGCTCAGGTCCGTCATATTGTCCTAGTTCTTTGGTAATAATCATAATATCTTCATCAGGGAACTCAAAACTCATTGACTGATAATCATCCACTGCTTGATGAGCCAAATGATCAGCTACAACACTTCCTTTAATGGCCTTCTGAGTAGTGTATTGTATATCATATTCTGTTAAGATCATTTGCCATCTTGCTATTCGTCCGGAGAGAGCAGGTTTCTCGAATATGTACTTGATTGGATCCATCTTCGAAATCAATAAGGTAGTATGAGTCAACATATATTGTCTTAGTCGGCGAGCAGCCCATGCCAAAGCGCAGCAAGTTTTCTCGAGCAGTGAGTATCTTGTTTCACAGTCAGTAAACTTTTTGCTAAGGTAGTATATTGCCTGCTCTTTTCGACCAGACTCGTCATGTTGCCCCAATACACACTCCATTGAGTTGTCTAACACTGTTAAGTACATAATCAAGGGTCTTCCATCAACTGGTGGCATCAAAATTGGAGGTTCTAGAAGATATCTCATGATTTCATCAAAGGCATTATGGCACTCATCATTCCACTCCATTACCTGATCTTTCTTCAACAACTTGAAGATTGGCTCACAGGTAGCAGTTAATTGGGAAATAAATCTTGCAATGTAACTCAATCGTCCTAAGAAACCTCTAACTTCCTTCTCAGTACGGGGAGTTGGCATCTCTTGTATAGCTTTCACTTTTGCAGGGCCTACTTCAATACCTTTTCCACTGACAATGAAACCCAAGAGTTTACCAGACCTAACTCCAAAAGTACACTTGTTTGGGTTCAATCTCAGCTTGTATTTCTTCAGCCTTTCAAACAACTTATGCAAATGATCAAGGTGTTTCTCTTCATTCTGGGACCTGGCTATCATATCATCCACATATACCTCTATCTCATGATGAATCATATCGTGAAACAAAACCACCATAGCACGCTGATATGTTGCCCCGGCATTCTTCAAACCAAATGGCATCACTTTATAACAAAAAGTGCCCCACTGTGTAACAAATGTAGTTTTCTCCATATCTTCAGGCGCCATCTTGATTTGATTGTGACCAGATAAACCATCCATGAAAGAGAATACTTTATATTGAGCAGTGTTGTCTACCAGAATATCAATATGAGGAAGTGGAAAGTCATCTTTAGGGCTGGCCTTGTTCAAATCCCTGTAGTCTACACACATACGTACCTTACCATCTTTTTTAGGTACCGGTACCACATTTGCAACCCAATTAAGATAAGAAGTCACAGCTAAGAACCTTGCATCAAATTGTTTCGTTACCTCTGCTTTAATCTTCTCTAACATCTCAGGACGCATGCGACGAACCTTCTGCTTCTTTGGATGACAATCTTCTTTTATTGGTAAATAGTGAACCACAATGTTTGTATCCAACCCTGGCATATATTCATAGGACCAAGCAAAGATCTCCACATAATCATGTAACATCTGAATCAATCTGCTCTTAACACCATCCTCTAATTCAACCCCTATCTTGACCTCTTTCCTGTTTTCTTCAGTTCTCAAATTCACAACTTCGATTGGCTCCTCATGTGGCTGTATAGCTTTCTCTTCTTGTTGTAACAACCTAGCAAGCTCTACAGGTACTTCACAATCTTCCTCCTTTCCATCTTCAGCTTGATAGATCGGATTCTCGAAATTATAATTGGCAATAGTAGAACTGTTATCAACAGGATCCAGAGTGGATGAGGATCTGCATTTTAGTGATGTGGGTGGGTGTAAGAACACATAGCTGATAAAACAAAAATAAAATAAAAAGAAAGACAAGGAACACAATATTTACGAAAACGAAACGTCCACTGATGTTTATTGAATGAAGTATGCAAATGAAATGACATCCCGAAACAAGCATACCATTGTGCCCCGGGTAAGGCACAAGGCTTAAGTGTTTAATTGTTCAAAAATTACAAACTTAAAAGTAACAACACAGTAATACTATTTACTCCTGACTAAAGAAGATAGGAATAACATCTTCAGCCTTCCAATTATTGAGCCAATCACCCACAGTAGGAAAAATCCAAGCATCCAAGTTGTAGTCTTCATTATAGTCACCCACAACATTGATCTGATCTTTCATGATCCCTTGATTGGTGATACGAACAGCACGAGCACGACGAACAGCCTTCTGGGACTCTGCAGTGAAACCCAAACCAAACTTGTAAAACTTGTAAGGAATGTCAGGAAGCTGACCCCAAATAGTACAACCACCTTCTTCAACCACAGCTCTAGCATCTTTGAGGGAGGCCATTGTAGGAGGTACTCTGGTGACCACAGGAACTCTTTTGACCACAGGAGGAGCTTCAGCAGCAGGAACAGCCCAAGGAACTACTTCAAATGTCTGGAAAGGAGTCTCAACATATTCGCCTTCCACTTCAACATACTTAAATGTATTCACATGATTGATCATATATTCTTCCTCTTCGTAAACGGTGACAACCTTTCCTTTCACTGGATATCTCAACTTCTGGTGTATAGTGGAGGTCACAGCACCTGCCCCGCGGATCCAGGGGCGCCCAAGCAAACAAGAGTACGAAGGACGAATATCCATCACATAGAATGTAGAATTGAAGACTTGAGAACCTACTTTGATTGGGAGATCAATTTCTCCATGCACCACCCTTCTTGAACCATCAAAAGCCCTTACCACTATATTACTTGGTCTCAACACAGCATCTTTGGGACTAAGCTTGTTTAGAACCTCTTTGGGAAGTACATTCAGTGAAGAACCATTGTCTATCAACACATGTGACAGGGTAGTGCCCCTACATTCAATAGAGATATGTAAAGCTCTGTTATGATTTCTTTTGGCAGGAGTCAAATCAGCATCGGAAAAGCCTAACCCATTATCATAGGTCAGGTGTGCAACAAAATTTTCAAACTGATCCACAGAAATCTCATTTGGTACATGATCAGTATTCAAGAACTTAATCAAGGCTTTAGCATGAGACTCAGAACACAGCAACAAAGACAACATGGAAATCTTGGAGGGAGTATGCCCCAATTAATCAACAACATCATAATCACTCTTGCGAATGATCTTCAGCACTTCTTCCATCTGCTTAGAAAGATTCTCAGTAGTTGGCGTCTCGGTTTGCACAGGTTCAATAACAAGACCTTTGCCCCGAGCATCAGTATTTGTCTCAGCAGTAGAGGTAGTAGTTGGAGTAACTGTATTTTTTGAAGTGGCTGGAGGAGAGAAAATTCTTCCACTTCTTGTGATCTTGCTAGATCCAGCAATATTATCAACATCAGGGTTTTCATCAGTAACATCAGCTAAAGGTTCCTGCTTAACACCATGAATATAAACATCAGAACCGTAGTTCCAGGGTATAGCTTTATCAGAAGTATACGGAATAGGACCAGGAGTGGTAATAATCATAGGAGCCACTCTAGCTTCAGCAACAGTCCTCACAGGGCCTTCAGCAGTAATCTTGATTGGACCCTTATGAGTGATCTTGACAGGGCCCTATGAAGTAATCCTCACTGGCACTTTATCAACCATATCCACCTCTTCAACCTTCGCACCTTGAGTTATATGTTCAACCACACTCTCCACAGAAGGTGTCCTCTCAAACAATATGGTGTAATTGTCCATGAGGCGTTGAATACCATCCTTCAACTTCCAGCAGCTATCAGGTTTATAAGCACAATAAAAACAATCTTCATTACAACCTAGAAAGAACCCAGCTTGTACCAACTTCTTCTTAATAACAGACAATGGAGTAGTCACATCTGTAACTGAGGAAATATATGAAACTTCATCAATGGCATTAACAGTCTTCTCATGATTTGGCATGGGAGCAGTAATTACATTTGGGGTACCAGGAGGATCAAACTCAATTTCTCCAGCATCAATCATATCTTGAATCTTGTTTTTCAATATCCAGCAGTTATTGGTGTCATGTCCCGGACAATTAGAGTGATAGGCACATCGTGCATTAGGATTGTACCGAGGAGAGGTAACATTAGGATTCTGAGGAGGGTCCTTCAAGGTAATGAGTTCACCTTTCAACAAGTGTTGCAAGGCTTGGGCCAGTGACATGTTGATCTTGGTGAACTGTCTTCTAGGCTTCAGCTAATTTCCCTGTGGTGGCTCTGGTGCTGCAGGAGTAGGATTGGAGATGTGAATTGCACTCACAGATTGGTGACTCCTATTACGACCAGGTTGACCATAAACAGCATTTGACTCCTTCTTCCCACTAGGGGGTTTCTTTGCAGTATTTGATGAAGAGGCACCCACCTATATCTTCCCACTTCTTATGCCACTTTCTACACGCTCTCCAGTCATTATCAGCTCAGTGAAACCAGATGATGAGCTTCCAATGAGATGACTATAGAAAGGACCATTCAGCGTACTCATGAACATATCCACTAACTCTCTGTCAGCCAAAGGAGGTTGAACTCTACCAGCCAAGTCTCTCCACTTCTGGACATACTCCTTAATATTCTCCTTAGCACCCATAGACATGCTTTGGAGTTGCATGCGAGTAGGTGCTAGATCAGCATTGTATTGGTATTGCCTATAGAAGGCCTCAGCAAGATCATTCCAATCACGGATGTTGACACTCTCCAATTGATAGTTGTTGCACCCCAAAATTTGCCCTCACAACACAGGACTTTGTGTTCTAAGAAGGTTCTCAAGGTTCACAAGTTCCCCAACACTTGCATAACCTTTCATGAGGTTCAGGAAGTCCCCAAGTTGCTTCTTGAAGATTCACAAGGTTCACAAGTGCTCCAACCACTTGCACAATCTTTCATGAGGTTCATAAAGTTCACAAACTACTTTATGAAGGGTCACAAGGTTCACAAGGTCCACAATGCTTTCAATACCTTTCATGAGGTTCATAAAGTCCACAAGTTACTTTATGAAGGTTCACAAGGTTCACAAGCTTCACAATACCTCCCATGAGTATTACAAGACATTTTATGATGGTTCACAAGGTTCACAAAGTTCACAATTGGTCAAAGGAGTTGACAATTCCCTCAGACAATGCACCTCCTAAGCAGTGCATCCAAAACTAGGGTTTTGACTTTAATCAGGCTAAATGGACTTCCAATACCTCAAGTGAGTTTCATAACATCCTATAGGTGTGTAAGAAACCCCATGTCAAGTTTCAAGACTTTTCTCAAAAGTTTGCTCAGTCAGATGATCAGATAAGTCAAAATCAGTCAATGCAGTTAAAAAGTCAAACTGAGGTCAACTGTGGTCAAACCAAAGTCAAACTTCATGATTTTTTGCCAACATCAAGTATATGAAGTAAAATTCATCATTTGATCAAGGGTTGATCATGATTCATCAAGGAGATTCCAGATCATTAATAATCAGGAGTTTCTAAATTAGGGTTTCCTCAGTAAAAGTCAACTGAACTTTGACCAGGCATAACTTTCACATACTTCATCACCAAGTCTCCATCCAAAGCTCATTTTGAAGGAAATTGAATTCTCTACAACTTTGATGTTGAAGGTTAAGCCCAAAAATGCTTCATTTGAAAGATATGATCTAAGACATTATAGGTCATTTTAAAAGTCAACAAAAAGTCAACAACTTCAAAAGGGCATAACTTGAGATTGGTAAATGATATGGACCTGAAACCAATGGGGTTGTTTAGAGGACTCTTCAAGCTTTCCAAAAAGTCCAAGAACACCCTCATACCCTTAAAATTGAGGGAGATGTGTCTTTGCAAAGTTGGACAATTTTGTGATGGTTTATATTGAAAAGGGAGGTTCAAAATTTTTTTTTTTTTCAAATGGGCCATTCAATTTGTGACCCAATCCACTTCATAATGCCATGCACGAAATTTTCATGATATTCTCATATTTTTTATTTTATTTTATTAATTTATTATGATTTATTACATCTTAAATCATTTTAAATTTTAAAAAAATATTAAACATGAAAGGATATTTTTGTGATTGGATTTAAAAAATCATAAATGGTGATTGGAGTCAAAAGAGAAGGAAATCATGAGATCCCTCCCAAAATAGTAAGGCATTATGATCAAATATTTGAAAGTTACACAATGATCTTTATGAATCTTTTTTGGATCAAATCTTCACACAACCAAATGGTTTTTCTGACCTAAATCAACCCCATATATATACATAACATAAACCTAATGCACATGGACGAATTGAGCAGCTTCAAGGTGAGTTTCAAAACACAAAAATTTGTCAAAAAAGTGAGAATCGGATTTCGAATTTGAGAGCTTTAGAAGGTAAATTAAGAACATAGACATGTTCTTGGATCATCCATGAAGCAAAATCATCCATCATACGCATCCCATATGTCTCATGTTGAGCTACCCGAATCCATCTTTGCCTTGAATTTAAATTTTTCGATTCCATCAATATATGTAATATAAACTGTTTTTGACTGTTGATATGTGTTTATCTTGATCCATAGAACGTTTCTGGGTAATTGGATTGAAGGATGAGGGCTTGAAACGCAAACGGCCATGTTAGGGTTGATGACCTCCAATTAGGGTTTATCATTTGAATGCATATAAATGAATTGTGAAAACGTAGAACTGTTGTGTGAATCCTGAGAATCATAAATCACTAATCAATTTCATGAATCGGTATGGTTTTGGTTAAGTTTCGTTTTCGCAGGTTTTGCTAGGGTTTCAAATCCGCAGGAAAATTCTCAGCTAATTTCGTAGCAAAAATTGCAGTGCTGGAGGTAGGGGACGACTGCTTCCCGCGCGTTTGAAGAAATTCAAATGTGAATTAAATATTTTTTCTTTTGTTGTTGAGTTATATACCACACGCGTATGTGTGCTTCAGTGGTAAGGCCTGCATGTTTGTTTGATAATGGCATAGGTTCGAATCTGGCCTGGACCATTCCTTTTTTCTATTTTTTTCAGGATAAATGAAGATATCATATATTACGCGTTAAAACCCTTCAGCTAGCAGAATTGGCTCTCCCAGCCCAGCGGTAGCGCGTGTGTCTTGTGAACAAAAGGTCCTGGGATCAAAACCTCCCCCAGGCCTTTTGTTTTTTGATATTTTTCTGGATTTCTCAAAACAAAGAATAAAACAAATCTCTTGCTCTCCTCTCTTGCCTGCGCACCCAATGGCCCAGTGGTAGTCTCTCTTGAAAGCAAGCATAGGGGACTGGGTTCAAACCCCAGCCCCACCAGGTTCCTTTTCTTATTCTTTTCTTTTTATTTTCATGTTTAAATTAATTGTTTAAAATAATTAGTATATTATTATTTATGTTTTAAAATATGTATATATATTATATAGTTTAATTAAACTTAAAAATAATTCTCTAAAATATCATAAAACTCTTGTTTTTTATTTAAAATTTTATTTTATATAGGTTATATTAAAATAATATCATGTGATTATTAAAAAATAATTTTTTGTATAAATCCTAATTCTTAAATCTTAAAAACTATAAAAACCTAATTTTCCAATCTTAAAATATTTTTTCTAAATAATATTTAATGCTGTTTTTTTATTAATTCCCAATATAATTATAATTTGTCATAGAATTTTGCATTTGTGATTTAAGTTAATTTTCTTTTAAAGTTTAGAAATATTTTAATTTATATATTTTTGTATATAGTTAAAATTAATTTATAAACATAATAACTAATAGAAATTAAATTTTAACATGATATTTGAAAGTTTATCTTTTTCTTATAATATGTATGTAAATTATAAATATATGTTCATAATAATTAAAATTTTTGTAATTATAATAATTTAAATATTATAAGAATATAAAAATTACCTAATTATGTATGTTAATTATTTTTATTTATATTGTTGATTTCTATTAACTAATTTATTGCTTATTATAATCTTTTAATTTTTATCTCTAACCATGTTATTATTTATATTTTATTTTTCTAACCTTATTTATTATTTCGAGTTACTAACCCATTTATAATTTAATTATGTTTACTATTATTTTTGCTAATTTTATTTACTAACCCCTTTATTATTTATATTTTATTATTTATTGCCTAAATTTGCTATTTTTATTATTATTTTGTAATTGTTTCTCGGTTGTAATTTTTTATAATTATTTTAATTATTATTATTATGGTTAGTAATTAGGGAGTGTTAATATGTTTGTTATTTAAAAAATTTAGATAATTTTTAATAAAGATAATTAATTTAAACACTTCACACACGTAAGTCGATTTTAAATCGCCGTCTCACTTTCTAAGGATATCCCTCCAGTTGCCTACGAATAATGGTTAAGTGGGGTGTATAAAAGCAAGTCCCTCGAATAAAAATCATCAAAGTCCCTTTTTGGTTGCCTATACGAATCGAGTCCCTTCGGAAAAAATGATGATAGTCCCTTAATATGCTTATTACACCCCACCATTGCCTTCAAAAATCAAAATGCCCCTTACATGTCCCTTAACATCCAAAGTAAGGACTACCTACTCCATTATAGTAGGGATAGTCTTACTAAGGGAAAGAATAAAGAATAAGAAAGACCTTTAAGCATTAGGGAAAGTTACTTTTAAGTACTTAAGCTCATTTCAAAATTTTCTTCACACTTAGACAATTTTCAAACAAATTTTCAAACATGTTTTTAACACATCCTTACATGGATTATTTATTAACTATTCTGAAAATTTTTCTATTCATACACTACACTTTCAAAACAATTCAAAAGTGAGCTTAAGTACCTAAGAGCCCATGGATAACCATGGATGAAAAGGGTGCTAACACCTTCCCTTTTCATAACCTACCCCCCGGACCCAAAAATATTCTCTAAGGTCTTTCCTGTTCTTTTATAACCTTTCCTTATGGATAAAATAAAAGTCGGTGGCGACTCTTGCTATCCGCAACATTATTTAAAGTCAGTTCACCGGGTTACAGAACTGGCGACTCTGCTGGGGATCTAAATTAAAGAGGGGTACCCTTAGGAATTAAGATCACTTTAAATTGTTTGCCTTGTTTGCTTTACTTTCTTTGTTGGGATGCTCTTATGTGTGGAAGGTCCTAACCCGGATCTAGTGTACCTTAGGTAAATGGCAATAGACCAAGGAAACTGTACGACGTATATCGATACGGTTGATCTGGTGGCCATAGTTAGTGCGACTTCTTGGTTGGTGCTTATATTCCTTAAGTCAAGTTGAGGATAATATTGAGGCTGCCATATGTTGTCAATGCACTAACTAACTTTTAGAACCCTAGTTAACTCATCTTGGCCTTTAGAAAGTAGTGAGGTAACCGGCTTTAGTGCAGACTGAAGTTGGTTGACACTCGATGCTACGCTCATTGAGATCTTAAACTTGGAGGGTTTTGGTTGGCAAGTAAGTTGCCTTCTGATCAACCACCCTTGTGAAGGATCAATGATATTGAGATCCCTTAGAACCTGGTTACTGTATAGGACAGGATGAACCATCTAACTTCAGGGGAGGGTACTTACCTTTGAACCTCATGCAAGCCTTTAAACCTAGGGCTATGGTGTGACTTGTTTGTGTGTGCCACATGTTTGTGATTGAGCATAACATCATGACATCATCATGCATCATGAGCATACCATTTTTCCTAACCATTTCAAGGACCAAAGGATTTATCTTTGTTCTTTGTTGCAGGTCATGGCTTCAGCTCGTAGAAACACCATCAGGATCAACTTTGTGGGGATACCTCCCAAGCTTAAAGAGTTGGTTTCTGAAGTGTCTGATCACTCCCGGTTCAACAAGAGACATGGTCACCTATTGGACCTAGTTACTTCAGGGTTCAATGAAGACATGATGAGTGTTCTGTTTCAGTTCTTTGATCCTAAACATCACTGTTTCACATTCCCCGACTATCAGTTAGTCCCTACCATGGAGGAGTTCTCTAAGCTTCTGGGTATACCTGTTCTTGATCAAAGACCCTTCACAGGCTTAGAGAAAGAACTTAAACCAGAGGTTATTGCTGCAGCCCTACATCTGAAAAAGTCTGACATTGTTCTAGAAACCAGAAGTGGAGTCAAGGGTATTCTTGCCAAGGTATTAGTGGATAAAGCTCAAATGTTCTTGAAGGCCATGAGCTATGATGCTTTTGAGGAGATCCTAGCCTTGCTGATATATGGCTTAGTATTGTTCCCCAATCCAGATCAGTTCATAGATGTTCATGCCATCAACATTTTCCTGAGTCACAATCCAGTGCCTACATTGCTTGGAGACATCCTACATTCTCTTCACACCCGTACTACAAGGGCAAGAGGAACTTTGATGTGCTGCATACCTTTACTCTCTAGGTGGTTTATTTCTCACCTTCCTCGCTCAGTAATGAAGAATGAGCAAGGGTTCAGATGGTCCAAGAGGATCATGTCACTATCTCACTCAGATATCCATTGGTGCTCCAGATCTATGGAGAATGTCACCATCATTGACCGTTGTGGGGAGTTTCCTAATGTGCCACTTCTAGGCATAAGAGGAGGCATCACCTACAACCCCTCTCTAGCTTTACGACAGTTTGGTTACGCTCGAAGCGATGGCCCACATGACATGTTGATTCAGGGCATTGTGTTTGATTACGACAACGATCTTCAGGGTTACCGTCAGAGATTCATACGAGCTTGGGGAAAAGTAAACAGGGTTGACAGCAAGACACTGGAGCCTAAGTACACTATTCCTATGGAGGCTTATCTCAGATGGGTACGATCTCGTGCTCAGACACTCATGATGCCATATCCTGCCATCCTACCAGTTACCATGGAACCTGTTGCTGAAGGAGACACAGCTTATACCATCCTTCACCCAGACATGCCTACTGATATGGAAGACTTGCAGAGATCATGGATCCAACTGAAGGAGCAAAGGGATACTTTCGAGGCTCATTACAAAGCAAGCCAAGCAAGAATCCTAGAGCTCACAAAGCAACTTCATGAGGAACGAAACCTCAACTCATACCTCAATACAAAGAGGAAACGTCCATGGGAGACTTAAAACCCCATTTTTTGTACTTATTTCACTTTCATTTTTTTTGTAAGCCTAAAAGGCAAAACAAGTTATTACTAATAAAAAGTTACTTTCTTGTTTGTTTAAGCAAATTTAAATCCTGCGGTCCTTGAAAACATTGCATATGCATTCCCATATCATTTCATCGCATCACAGGTTTATAATTGTGCACAGGTTTCTCATCTTCTCGCTGTTTATTTCAGCAATGGCACTTGAACAATCAGTTAAGGATCTTCAGGCACAGAATGCACAGTTCCAAGAGCTGATCTTGAACCTATCCAAGGGGCAAGATGAATTGAAGGCACTGCTGGCCAAGAAGACTAAGAAGACTAGAAGGTCTGCTGGGTTACTCAATATGGGAAGAAGGTTCAAGGGTCCTGTCAAGACCAAGGAACAGGTTGAAGACTATGAATCTGAAGAATCTGAGCAAGAGAGAGGTAGTCTCCACAACACTATGGGAGATTCTGATTCTGAGGCTAATTACTACCATGAGCCTAATGAAGACAAGTTCAAGATGCTGGTGGATAGGATGGATGCTATGGAGTTGCAGAAATCATCTGGGCTGGATTTTGAGGATTTGAGTCTGATATCTGGGGTTGTGATACCCATTGGTTTCAAGGTTCCTACCTTTGTTGTTTATGATGGGGTCACCTGTCCCAAGCTGCATTTGAGGTCTTATGTCAGAAGGATTCAACCTCACACTGCTGATAAAAAGTTGTGGATCCATTTCTTTCAAGAGAGCTTATCTGGAGCTCAGCTGGAGTGGTATTATCAGTTGGAGAGTGTCAACGTCAGAGATTGGAATGATCTTGCTGAAGCTTTCTACAAGCAGTATCAATACAATGCTGACTTAGCCCCCACTCGCATGCAGCTTCAAAGCATGTCTATGGGTGCCAAAGAAAGCTTTAAGGAGTATGCTCAGAAGTGGAGAGATTTAGCTGGAAGAGTTCAACCCCCTTTGACTGACAGGGAGCTGGTTGATATGTTCATGTGTACACTGAATGGTCCGTTTTACAGTCATCTCATTGGAAGCTCATCATCTGGCTTCACTGAGTTGATTATGACAGGAGAGCGAGTAGAGAATGGTATCAAGAGTGGTAAAATCCAAGTGGGCACTTCTTCGTCAGGTGCTGCAAAGAAGCCTCCCACTGGGAAGAAAGAATCTAATGCTGTGTATGGTCAACCTGATCGTAACAGAAGGCATCAGTCTATTAGTGCAGTTCATATTTCAAATCCAACTCCTGCAACAACAGAGCAGCCTCAAGGCAACCAACAGAGGGCTAGAAGACAGTTCACGAAGATCAACATGTCAATGGCTCAGGCATTACAACACTTGTTGAAGGCTGAACTTATTACCTTGAGGGAGGCTCCTCAGAATCCCAATGTTACCTCTCCCAAGTACAATCCCAATGCACGATGTGCATATCATTCAAACTGTCCAGGACATGATACTAATAACTGCTGGGTCTTGAAGAACAAAATTCAAGATATGATTGATGCTGGTGAAATTGAGTTTGATCCACCAAATGTGATTACAGCACCACTGCCAAATCATGAGAAGACTGTCAATGCCATTGATGAAGACATTGAGGAAGACCTGCATGTCTATTCAGTTATGGAATTGAGCACACCATTGTCCATTATCAAAGAGAGGTTAGTACGAGCTGGGATCTTTCCAGGTTGTCGTGAAGATTGTTTGTATTGTACCTATAAGCCAGATAGTTGCTTTATTTTAAGAGATGGTATTCAGCGTCTCATGGATAAGTATACTATAGTGTTTGAAAGAAGACCAGCATCTATAGAAAGTATGGTGGATCATCTGACTCGGGGTAAGAAGATTGAAGAGGTTGACATGGTTGACAAAGTACCGGTAAGAATTACTTCAAAGAAACCCATTAAAATCACTCGTCAGGGCCCAATCAAGATTACTGCTGAAGGTCCTGTGAAAGTTGTTGCTGAAGCCAGGGTGGCTCCTCTGATCATTACCACTCCTGGTCCTATTCCTTATACATCTGACAAAGCTGTGCCATGGCACTATGGGTCTGATGTTTACATCCATGGTGTCAAGCAAGAGCCTTTACCTGATATACCTGCTGACATTGATAATATTGCTGGATCTAGCAAGATCACTCGTAGTGGAAGAGTCTTCTCTCCTCCAGATGCTTCCAAGAATGCAGTTACTCCTGCTGCTACTACCACCACTGATGCTCGGGGCAAAGGTCCTGTTATTGAGCCTGTATCTACTGATGTGCCAGCTGCTGATGATCTCTCTAAGCAGATGGAAGAAGTATTGAAAATCATTCGCAAGAGTGATTATGACATTGTGGATCAGTTGGGGCATACTCCCTCAAAGATTTCTATGCTGTCCTTGTTGCTGTGTTCTGAAGCTCATGCCAAGTCCTTGATCAAGTTTCTGAAGTCTGCTCATGTGCCCAGTGCAATCTCTGTGGACCAATTTGAAAACTGTGTTGCCCACTTGACCTATGACAATGGGTTAGGATTTTCTGATGCTGACTTGACCCCTGCCAAGAGGGATCATAACAGGGCCTTGCATATTTCAATTGAATGCAGGGGCACTACCCTGTCTCATGTGCTGATAGACAATGGTTCCTCTTTGAATGTGTTGCCCAAAGAAGTCCTTAACAAGTTGAGGCCTGAAGATACTGTGCTAAAGCCCAGTAATATTGTGGTAAAGGCTTTTGATGGTTCTAGAAGAGTAGTGCATGGGGAAATTGATCTTCCAATCAAGGTTGGCTCTCAGATGTTTACTGCTACATTCTATGTGATGGATATTCGTCCTTCATACTCTTGTCTGCTTGGTCGTCCCTGGATCCATGGGGCAGGTGCTGTGACCTCTACATTGCACCAAAAGTTGAGATATCCGGTGAATGGAAAGGTTGTTACTGTCTTTGGAGAGGAAGAATACTTTGTCAGCCATGTAAACACTTTCAAGTATCTGGAAATGGAAGGTGAATACATTGAGACTCCGTGTCAGTCATTTGAAGTGGTTCCTTGGGTTGGTAATGATTGTGTGACTCCTCCTGCTGTGAAGAAGGTTCCTGTGGTCATCAGAAAATCTCCAACAATGGCAATGGCTTCCCTCAATGATGCTAGAGCTGTGGTGGATGAAGGTGGTTGTACTATTTGGGGTCAGCTTCCTGATATTCCATACAAATCTGACAAGTTTGGTTTGGGTTTCACTGCAGAGTCCCAGAAGGCTGTTCGTCGTGCTCGTGCTGCTCGTATCACCAATCAAGGGGTGATTAATGCTGTGGGAGATCAAGATGAAGACTACAACTTGGATGCATGGATTTTTCCTACTGGGGATGCTGGGCTCAACAATTGGAAAGCTGAAGATGTTATCCCTATCTCCTTTAGTCAGGAGTAAATACTATTACTGTGTTATGTTTTAAGTTTGTAATTTCTGGAACAATAAAACTTTCAAGCCATGTGCCTTACCCGGGGCACAATGGTGTGCTTGTTACGGGTCGTCATTTCATTTGCATATTTCATTCAATAAAATCAGTGGATGTTTCGTTTTAGTAAATATTGTGTTCCTTGTCTTTCTTTTTCTTTTATTTTTGCTTTATCAGCTATGTGTTCTTACACACACCCACATCACTAAAATGCAGATCCTCATCCACTCTGGATCCTGTTGATAACAGTTCTACTATTGCCAATTACAATTTCGGGAATCCGATCTATCAAACTGAAGACGGAAATGAGGACGATTGTGAAATACCTGTAGAGCTTGCTAGGTTGTTACAACAAGAAGAGAAAGCTATACAGCCACATGAAGAGCCAGTCGAAGTTGTGAATCTGGGAACTGAAGAAAACAGAAAAGAGGTCAAAATAGGGGCTGATTTAGAGGACAGTGTCAAGAGCAGGTTGACTCAAATGTTACGTGACTATGTGGAAATCTTTGCTTGGTCTTACGAAGATATGCCAGGGTTGGATACAGACATTGTGGTTCACCGGTTACCAGTGAAAGAAGATTGTCGTCCAAAGAAGCAGAAGGTTCGTCGTATGCGTCCTGAAATGTCAGAAAAGATCAAGGCAGAGATAATGAAACAGTTCAATGCAGGGTTCTTGGCAGTGACTTCTTATCCTCAGTGGGTTGCAAATGTGGTACCGGTTCCTAAGAAAGATGGTAAGGTACGTATGTGTGTAGACTACAGAGATTTGAACAAGGCTAGCCCCAAAGATGACTTTCCACTTCCTCATATTGACATTCTGGTAGACAACACTGCTCAGCATAAGGTATTCTCTTTTATGGATGGTTTCTCTGGTTACAATCAAATCAAGATGGCACCTGAAGATATGGAGAAGACAACATTTGTGACACAATGGGGCACCTTTTGCTATAAGGTAATGCCATTTGGTTTGAAGAATGCAGGGGCAACATATCAGCGTGCTATGGTGGCTTTGTTTCATGATATGATCCATCATGAGATAGAGGTATATGTGGATGATATGATAGCCAGATCTCAGAATGAAGAGCAACATCTTGATCATCTGCACAAGTTGTTTGAGAGGTTGAAGAAATACAAGTTGAGATTGAACCCAAACAAGTGTACTTTTGGCGTTAGATCTGGAAAGCTCCTGGGTTTCATTGTCAGTGGAAAAGGTATTGAAGTGGATCCTGCAAAAGTGAAAGCTATACGAGAGATGCCAGCTCCCCGTACTGAGAAGGAGGTTAGAGGTTTCTTGGGACGATTGAACTACATTGCAAGATTTATTTCCCAGTTAACTACCATCTGTGAGCCAATCTTCAAGTTGTTGAAGAAAGATCAGGTGATGGAATGGAATGATGAGTGCCAGACTGCCTTTGATGAAATCAAGAGATATCTGCTAGAACCTCCAATTTTGATGCCACCAGTTGATGGAAGACCCTTGATTATGTACTTAACAGTGCTAGACAACTCAATGGGGTGTGTGTTGGGGCAGCATGACGAGTCTGGTCGAAAAGAGCAAGCAATATACTACCTTAGCAAAAAGTTTACCGACTGTGAAACAAGATACTCACTACTCGAGAAAACTTGCTGCGCTTTGGCATGGGCTGCTCGCCGACTAAGACAGTATATGTTGACCCATACTACCTTATTGATTTCAAAGATGGATCCAATCAAGTACATATTTGAGAAACCTGCTCTCTCCGGAAGAATTGCAAGATGGCAAATGATTTTGACAGAATATGATATACAGTATACTACTCAAAAGGCCATTAAAGGAAGTGTTGTTGCTGATCATTTGGCTCATCAAGCAGTGGATGATTATCAGTCAATGAATTTTGAGTTCCCTGATGAAGACATTATGACTGTTATCAAAGAACCTGGACAATATGACGGACCTGAACAAGGATCCCGATGGACTATGGTTTTTGATGGTGCTTCCAATGCACATGGTAATGGTGTTGGTGTTGTGATTAGTTCCCCTGAAGGTTGTCATACCCCGATTACGGCCAGACTTTGTTTCTATTGTACCAATAATATGGCTGAGTATGAGGCATGTATCATGGGTATTCAAGTTGCTATTGATATGAAGATTCAGTTCCTTGATGTGTATGGAGATTCAGCCCTGGTAGTGAGTCAGATTAAAGGAGATTGGGATACCAAGCATGATAATCTCATTCCCTACAGAGAACATGTGTTGTCTTTGATCCCACATTTTAAAGAGATTACCTTTGGACATATTCCACGAAGAGAGAATCAGTTGGCAGATGCATTGGCCACCATGGCATCTATGTTTGAGATCAGCTGGGATGATGAAGCTCCCAAGATTACCATTGATAGATTTGAGAAGCCTGCATACTGCAATGAGATTGATACAGAAGGGGCAGAGGAGAAGCCTTGGTTCTATGAAGTAAAAAGATATCTTGAAGTTCAGGAGTTTCCTGAAGGGGCATCTGTCAAAGATAGGAAGTTTCTGAGGAGGTTTTCTGCCAAATTCTTTTTGAGTAATGGGATTCTGTACAAGCGCAATCATGATTCAACTATGCTTCGTTGTGTGGATAAGAAGGAAGCAACTGAGATTATGGAAGAGATGCATGATGGGACCTTTGGCACTCATTCTAGTGGTCATACTATGGCAAAGAAGATTTTGAGAGCAGGTTACTATTGGTCTACCATGGAAGCTGATTGCTATCAGCACTCCAGAACGTGTCACAAATGTCAAATTTATGCTGATAAAGTCCATGTACCCCCATCACCCTTGAATGTGTTGACTGCTCCTTGGCCCTTTGCCATGTGGGGCATTGATATGATTGGTGAGATCAAGCCTACTGCTTCTAATGGGCATCGTTTCATCCTGGTTGCTATTGATTATTTCACGAAGTGGGTAGAGGCAGCTTCATATGCATCTGTGACTAAGAATGTTGTGGCTCGGTTCATTAAGAATAATCTCGTATGTAGGTATGGTATCCCTGAGAGGATTATCACTGACAATGGCTCTAATCTAAACAATACTATGATTACTGATCTCTGCACGCAGTTCAAGATTAAGCATCACAATTCTTCTCCGTATCGTCCAAAGATGAATGGGGCAGTTGAAGCTGCTAATAAGAACATTAAGAAGATTGTGCAGAAGATGACTATTACTTACAAGGATTGGCATGAGATGTTACCATTTGCTCTTCATGGTTATCGTACTACAATACGTACTTCAACAGGGGCAACCCCATTCTCCTTAGTCTATGGTATGGAAGCAGTTCTGCCCATTGAAGTTCAGATCCCCTCCTTGAGAATTATGAAGGATGCAGGCTTGGATGAAGATGAGTGGATTCAGACTCGACTGGACCAGATAAATTTGATTGATGAGAAGAGGTTAGCAGCAGTTTGTCATGGCCAGATGTACCAGAAGCGAATGATCAAAGCTTTTAACAAGAAGGTTAAGCCAAAGGTATATCAGGCTGGTGACTTGGTAATCAAGCGTATCATATTACCACAGGGTGATCCTAGGGGCAAGTGGACTCCAACATATGAAGGACCATTTGTAGTCAAGACTGTATTCTCAGGAGGTGCCATGATACTGACTACAATTGATGGGGAGGACTTCCCACAGCCTGTAAACGCAGACATAGTTAAAAAATACTACGCATAAAAAGAGACCCGCTAGGTTGACTGGCCTAGGCAAAAATAAGGGCATCCCGGCAAACCAAAAGGGTTTGGGCAAAAATTAGGGATATATATGAAAAGATGTACACCCGGCAAGTCGAAAACCTGAAAAGGCGGCTTGGGCAAAAAAGGGTATCCCGGTGGATTGAAAACCCGAGAGGGCAATCCAGGCAAAAGTTAGGGATTAAAGCGTATGACTATGTCTCGTTTGGATCACTCATAAAACTGCAACCAGTTGTACTACTTATTCAAGCTCGAACAGATAAAGATCAATCCAATCGTTTCCGTCTCAACAGCAAGAAGATGAGATACTTGAGTGGCAATAGTAGAATTGAAACTCAATAGGATTGTTTCCCACATAGCTGATTCTCTTTTGTAAAACTTTATGACAAAATCCTCTTACTAGGGTTTATGTCTCCTTGTACAAACTTACCCGTGTATGGGTCACTTTTGATATAAATAAATTCCATCTTTTGAATTCAGATTTACTTTTACCCTATTTACATAAGCGAAACGTCCATTGGTTGTGTTTGAATACATGTATGCTTTTAATATGATTAATGTTTACCAGAAATGCATGAAAATGCAGTAATAGTATTTACTAAGGGCGAACGAGGGAAGGATTTCAACGAAGCTTCGCCGGTTCACCTTTACAAAACAGTTACAAAACCCTCAGTAGGACTAATCCATCGTCATAAAGTCTCATCTCCCCTGGAATTTATATCCATCTCTTTTATCCTCATACGGATATTCGGGAAATTACTTTCCAATAAGGGAACGACGAACGAAGACGGGATGTTATACTTATCCTACTATCAAACGAAGACGAAGGTTATATATACTTTACCATCCCCAGCATACGGGAAGTTATCTATACCCTGTTATCCCCAGCAGACGGGGAGTTATACATTCTTCAACAACGAATCGGGATTTATTTTCCCTGGCCAGCAGTGGTTATACGGAGATATTCAGACGTTTCCGGCAGTTATCATATCATACATACATCATTTACATCATACCATAGCATATATATCCATATACATAATACATTACCTAAGTACATCATATCATACATGCATACATAAAGCATAAACTAATATTGTTATACAGAATGCTACTTTGTTTTCAGGTTAATTATCCAACAAGCAAACTTATGATCTTTGGGACTGCTTTATTGTAACCTCAGGGTTATTTTATCCTCCTGATGAGCTCATCATTATTTCAAGACTGCATTGGAGTTGTCATTATTGATGTCTCCATCCTCCTGAAATCAGTACTTCAAGACTGCATTAGAGTTATCATTATTGATTGCTCTATCCTCCTGAAGACATATCACATTTCAAGACTGCATTGGAGTTGTCATTATTGATGTCTCCATCCTCCTGAAATCAGTACTTCAAGACTGCATTAGAGTTATCATTATTGATTGCTCTATCCTCCTGAAGACATATCACATTTCAAGACTGCATTGGAGTTGTCATTATTGATGTCTCCATCCTCCTGAAATCAGTACTTCAAGACTGCATTAGAGTTATCATTATTGATTGCTCTATCCTCCTGAAGACATATCACATTTCAAGACTGCATTGGAGTTGTCATTATTGATGTCTCCATCCTCCTGAAATCAGTACTTCAAGACTGCATTAGAGTTATCATTATTGATTGCTCTATCCTCCTGAAGACATATCACATTATTATTTCAAGACTGCATTGGAGTTGTCATTATTGATGTCTCCATCCTCCTGAAATCAGTACTTCAAGACTGCATTAGAGTTATCATTATTGATTGCTCTATCCTCCTGAAGACATATCACATTTCAAGACTGCATTGGAGTTGTCATTATTGATGTCTCCATCCTCCTGAAATCAGTACTTCAAGACTGCATTAGAGTTATCATTATTGATTGCTCTATCCTCCTGAAGACATATCACATTTCAAGACTGCATTGGAGTTGTCATTATTGATGTCTCCATCCTCCTGAAATCAGTACTTCAAGACTGCATTAGAGTTATCATTATTGATTGCTCTATCCTCCTGAAGACATATCACATTTCAAGACTGCATTGGAGTTGTCATTATTGATGTCTCCATCCTCCTGAAATCAGTACTTCAAGACTGCATTAGAGTTATCATTATTGATTGCTCTATCCTCCTGAAGACATATCACATTTCAAGACTGCATTGGAGTTGTCATTATTGATGTCTCCATCCTCCTGAAATCAGTACTTCAAGACTGCATTAGAGTTATCATTATTGATTGCTCTATCCTCCTGAAGACATATCACATTATTATTTCAAGACTGCATTGGAGTTGTCATTATTGATGTCTCCATCCTCCTGAAATCAGTACTTCAAGACTGCGTTGGAGTTATCATTATTGATTGCTCTATCCTCCTGAAGACATATCACACTATTATTTCAAGACTGCATTGGAGTTGTCATTATTGATGTCTCCATCCTCCTGAAATCATTACTTCAAGACTGCTTTAGAGCTTTCCATTGCTCTATCCTCATGAAGACATGCTGTTACATCAGTATTACTCCAGACTCCTGACAGCTTTCATTATACTACTAAAGAACTTTCCCCTAGTGGCATTTTTAAGCCCACTCAATCATGTTCAACCAACCATCAATATCACTCTATGCACTGGTGAGTGCAAATTTTTGGGCTTTTGTGTTCAATCCCCTTCAACCTTCCAGGTTACGACTGGCAAATATACCAATCTAACCCCTCAGGTTTCAGAAAATTGAACAGGGGCAGCTGTTGCACCCCAAAATTTGCCCTCACAACACAGGACTTTGTGTTCTAAGAAGGTTCTCAAGGTTCACAAGTTCCCCAACACTTGCATAACCTTTCATGAGGTTCAGGAAGTCCCCAAGTTGCTTCTTGAAGATTCACAAGGTTCACAAGTGCTCCAACCACTTGCACAATCTTTCATGAGGTTCATAAAGTTCACAAACTACTTTATGAAGGGTCACAAGGTTCACAAGGTCCACAATGCTTTCAATACCTTTCATGAGGTTCATAAAGTCCACAAGTTACTTTATGAAGGTTCACAAGGTTCACAAGCTTCACAATACCTCCCATGAGTATTACAAGACATTTTATGATGGTTCACAAGGTTCACAAAGTTCACAATTGGTCAAAGGAGTTGACAATTCCCTCAGACAATGCACCTCCTAAGCAGTGCATCCAAAACTAGGGTTTTGACTTTAATCAGGCTAAATGGACTTCCAATACCTCAAGTGAGTTTCATAACATCCTATAGGTGTGTAAGAAACCCCATGTCAAGTTTCAAGACTTTTCTCAAAAGTTTGCTCAGTCAGATGATCAGATAAGTCAAAATCAGTCAATGCAGTTAAAAAGTCAAACTGAGGTCAACTGTGGTCAAACCAAAGTCAAACTTCATGATTTTTTGCCAACATCAAGTATATGAAGTAAAATTCATCATTTGATCAAGGGTTGATCATGATTCATCAAGGAGATTCCAGATCATTAATAATCAGGAGTTTCTAAATTAGGGTTTCCTCAGTAAAAGTCAACTGAACTTTGACCAGGCATAACTTTCACATACTTCATCACCAAGTCTCCATCCAAAGCTCATTTTGAAGGAAATTGAATTCTCTACAACTTTGATGTTGAAGGTTAAGCCCAAAAATGCTTCATTTGAAAGATATGATCTAAGACATTATAGGTCATTTTAAAAGTCAACAAAAAGTCAACAACTTCAAAAGGGCATAACTTGAGATTGGTAAATGATATGGACCTGAAACCAATGGGGTTGTTTAGAGGACTCTTCAAGCTTTCCAAAAAGTCCAAGAACACCCTCATACCCTTAAAATTGAGGGAGATGTGTCTTTGCAAAGTTGGACAATTTTGTGATGGTTTATATTGAAAAGGGAGGTTCAAAATTTTTTTTTTTTTCAAATGGGCCATTCAATTTGTGACCCAATCCACTTCATAATGCCATGCACGAAATTTTCATGATATTCTCATATTTTTTATTTTATTTTATTAATTTATTATGATTTATTACATCTTAAATCATTTTAAATTTTAAAAAAATATTAAACATGAAAGGATATTTTTGTGATTGGATTTAAAAAATCATAAATGGTGATTGGAGTCAAAAGAGAAGGAAATCATGAGATCCCTCCCAAAATAGTAAGGCATTATGATCAAATATTTGAAAGTTACACAATGATCTTTATGAATCTTTTTTGGATCAAATCTTCACACAACCAAATGGTTTTTCTGACCTAAATCAACCCCATATATATACATAACATAAACCTAATGCACATGGACGAATTGAGCAGCTTCAAGGTGAGTTTCAAAACACAAAAATTTGTCAAAAAAGTGAGAATCGGATTTCGAATTTGAGAGCTTTAGAAGGTAAATTAAGAACATAGACATGTTCTTGGATCATCCATGAAGCAAAATCATCCATCATACGCATCCCATATGTCTCATGTTGAGCTACCCGAATCCATCTTTGCCTTGAATTTAAATTTTTCGATTCCATCAATATATGTAATATAAACTGTTTTTGACTGTTGATATGTGTTTATCTTGATCCATAGAACGTTTCTGGGTAATTGGATTGAAGGATGAGGGCTTGAAACGCAAACGGCCATGTTAGGGTTGATGACCTCCAATTAGGGTTTATCATTTGAATGCATATAAATGAATTGTGAAAACGTAGAACTGTTGTGTGAATCCTGAGAATCATAAATCACTAATCAATTTCATGAATCGGTATGGTTTTGGTTAAGTTTCGTTTTCGCAGGTTTTGCTAGGGTTTCAAATCCGCAGGAAAATTCTCAGCTAATTTCGTAGCAAAAATTGCAGTGCTGGAGGTAGGGGACGACTGCTTCCCGCGCGTTTGAAGAAATTCAAATGTGAATTAAATATTTTTTCTTTTGTTGTTGAGTTATATACCACACGCGTATGTGTGCTTCAGTGGTAAGGCCTGCATGTTTGTTTGATAATGGCATAGGTTCGAATCTGGCCTGGACCATTCCTTTTTTCTATTTTTTTCAGGATAAATGAAGATATCATATATTACGCGTTAAAACCCTTCAGCTAGCAGAATTGGCTCTCCCAGCCCAGCGGTAGCGCGTGTGTCTTGTGAACAAAAGGTCCTGGGATCAAAACCTCCCCCAGGCCTTTTGTTTTTTGATATTTTTCTGGATTTCTCAAAACAAAGAATAAAACAAATCTCTTGCTCTCCTCTCTTGCCTGCGCACCCAATGGCCCAGTGGTAGTCTCTCTTGAAAGCAAGCATAGGGGACTGGGTTCAAACCCCAGCCCCACCAGGTTCCTTTTCTTATTCTTTTCTTTTTATTTTCATGTTTAAATTAATTGTTTAAAATAATTAGTATATTATTATTTATGTTTTAAAATATGTATATATATTATATAGTTTAATTAAACTTAAAAATAATTCTCTAAAATATCATAAAACTCTTGTTTTTTATTTAAAATTTTATTTTATATAGGTTATATTAAAATAATATCATGTGATTATTAAAAAATAATTTTTTGTATAAATCCTAATTCTTAAATCTTAAAAACTATAAAAACCTAATTTTCCAATCTTAAAATATTTTTTCTAAATAATATTTAATGCTGTTTTTTTATTAATTCCCAATATAATTATAATTTGTCATAGAATTTTGCATTTGTGATTTAAGTTAATTTTCTTTTAAAGTTTAGAAATATTTTAATTTATATATTTTTGTATATAGTTAAAATTAATTTATAAACATAATAACTAATAGAAATTAAATTTTAACATGATATTTGAAAGTTTATCTTTTTCTTATAATATGTATGTAAATTATAAATATATGTTCATAATAATTAAAATTTTTGTAATTATAATAATTTAAATATTATAAGAATATAAAAATTACCTAATTATGTATGTTAATTATTTTTATTTATATTGTTGATTTCTATTAACTAATTTATTGCTTATTATAATCTTTTAATTTTTATCTCTAACCATGTTATTATTTATATTTTATTTTTCTAACCTTATTTATTATTTCGAGTTACTAACCCATTTATAATTTAATTATGTTTACTATTATTTTTGCTAATTTTATTTACTAACCCCTTTATTATTTATATTTTATTATTTATTGCCTAAATTTGCTATTTTTATTATTATTTTGTAATTGTTTCTCGGTTGTAATTTTTTATAATTATTTTAATTATTATTATTATGGTTAGTAATTAGGGAGTGTTAATATGTTTGTTATTTAAAAAATTTAGATAATTTTTAATAAAGATAATTAATTTAAACACTTCACACACGTAAGTCGATTTTAAATCGCCGTCTCACTTTCTAAGGATATCCCTCCAGTTGCCTACGAATAATGGTTAAGTGGGGTGTATAAAAGCAAGTCCCTCGAATAAAAATCATCAAAGTCCCTTTTTGGTTGCCTATACGAATCGAGTCCCTTCGGAAAAAATGATGATAGTCCCTTAATATGCTTATTACACCCCACCATTGCCTTCAAAAATCAAAATGCCCCTTACATGTCCCTTAACATCCAAAGTAAGGACTACCTACTCCATTATAGTAGGGATAGTCTTACTAAGGGAAAGAATAAAGAATAAGAAAGACCTTTAAGCATTAGGGAAAGTTACTTTTAAGTACTTAAGCTCATTTCAAAATTTTCTTCACACTTAGACAATTTTCAAACAAATTTTCAAACATGTTTTTAACACATCCTTACATGGATTATTTATTAACTATTCTGAAAATTTTTCTATTCATACACTACACTTTCAAAACAATTCAAAAGTGAGCTTAAGTACCTAAGAGCCCATGGATAACCATGGATGAAAAGGGTGCTAACACCTTCCCTTTTCATAACCTACCCCCCGGACCCAAAAATATTCTCTAAGGTCTTTCCTGTTCTTTTATAACCTTTCCTTATGGATAAAATAAAAGTCGGTGGCGACTCTTGCTATCCGCAACATTATTTAAAGTCAGTTCACCGGGTTACAATAGTACCATTCCAATTGAGCTCCAGACAAGATTTCTTGGAAGAAATGAATCCACAACTTCTTATCAGCAGTATGAGGTTAAATCCTCCGGACATAGGACCTTAGATGCAGCTTGGGACACGAGACACCATCATATACTACAAAAGCAGGGACCTTGAAACCAATGGGTATAACCACTCCAGATATCAAACTCAGATCTTCAAAATCCAGCCCAGAAAACTTTTGCAATTCCATAGCATTCATTTTATCCACCAGCATCTTGAACTTATCTTCATTAGGATCATGATAGTAATTTGCTTCAGAATCAGAATCCCCCATAGTATTATGGAGACTGCCTCCTTCTTTCTTAGACTCTTCAGACTCATAATCTTCAACCTGTTCCTTGGTCTTGACAGGCCCTTTGAATATTCTTCCGAGATTAATAAGTCCTCCTGATCTTCTAGCCTTCTTAGTCTTCTTAGCCAGCAGTATCTTCAATTCATCCTGTCCCTTGGACAAGTTCAGGATCAGCTCTTGGAATTGTGCATTCTGTGCCTGGAGATCTTTGACTGTCTGTTCAAGAGCCATTTCTGCTGAAATAAACAGCGAGAAGATAAGATACATGTACATAAGAAACTTGTGATGCAATGACATGGTGTATAAATGCGTATGCAATGCTTTCAAGGACCGCAGGATTTAAATTTGTTTAAACAACCAAAAAGTAAAATGTTATTAGTAATAAATTTGTTTGCCCTTTGGGCTTACAATAAAAATGAAATGAATACAAAAAGATGGGGTTTTAAGTCTCCCATGGACGTTTCCTCTTTGTGTTGAGGTATGAGTTGAGATTCCGCTCCTCGTGAAGTTGCTTTGTTACCTCCAGGATTCTTTCTTGACTTGCTTTGTAATGAGTCTCAAAAGTATCCCTTTGCTCCTTCAACTGGATCCAGAACCTCTGTAGCTCTTCCATGTCAGTGGGCATGTCTGGATGAAGAATGATATAAGAAGTATCTCCTTCAACAACAGGCTCCATAGTAACGGGCAGGATGGCAGGATATGGCATCATAAGAGTCTGAGCACGAGATCGCACCCATCTGAGATAAGCTTCCATAGGAATAGTGTACTTAGGCTCCAGAGTCTTGCTGTCAACCTTGTTCACTTTTCCCCATGCTCGTATAAACCTTTGATGATAACCTTGCAGATCGTTGTCGTAGTCAAACACAATACCCTGAATCAACATGTCATGAGGACCATCACTCCGAGCGTAACCAAACTGACATAAAGCTAAGGAAGGGTTGTAGGTAATGCCCCCTCTTATGCCAAGGAGTGGCACATTAGGAAACTCCCACAACGGTCAATGATAGTAACATTCTCCATAGATCGAGAGCACCAATGAATATCTGAATGAGAGAGTGACATAATCCTCTTGGACCACATGAACCCTTGTTCATTCTTCATCACTGATCGAGGGAGGTGAGAAATAAACCACTTAGACAATAAAGGTATGCAGCACATCAGAGTTCCTCGTGCCTTCGTAGTACGGGTATGAAGAGAATGTAGGATGTCCCCAAGCAATGTAGGCACTGGGTTATGAGTCAGGAATATGTTGATGGCGTGAATGTTTATGAACTGATCTGGATTGGGGAATAACACTAAGCCATAAATCAACAAGGCTAAGATCTCCTCAAAAGCATCATAGCTCATAGCCTTCAAGAACACTCGAGCCTTCTCTATCAACACCTTAGCAAGAATACCCTTAACTCCACTCCTCGTTTCTAGGACAATGTATGATTTCTTCAAACGTAGGTCTGCAGCAATGACTTCAGGTTTAGGCTCTTTTTCTAAGCCTGTGAAGGGTTTCTGATCAAGGATAGGTATACCCAGAAGCTTGGAGAACTCTTCCATTGTAGGAACCAGCTGATAGTCAGGGAATGTAAAGCAATGATGTTTAGGGTCAAAGAACTGAAACAGAACACTCATCATATCTTCATCGAACCCTGAAGTGACTAGATCCAGCAGGTGACCATGTCTCTTGATGAACTGAGAGTTTTCAGAAACTTGAGAGACCAATTCCTTAAGCTTAGGAGGTATTCCTACAAAGTTGATCCGGATAGTATTCCTACAAGCAGAAGCCATGACCTTAAAACAAAGAACAAAGATAAATCCTTTGGTCCTTGAAATGGTTAGTGAAAATGCTATGCTTATGATGCATGATAATGCTATGATGTTATGCTCAATCACAAACATGTGGCACACACAAACAAGTCACACAATAGCCCTAGGTTTGAAGGCTTGCATGAGGTTTTAAAGGTAAGTACCTTCCCCTGAAGTTTAGTTGGTTCATCCTATCCTATAAATGTAACCAGGTTCTAAGGGATCTCAATATCATTGATCCTTCACAAGGGTGGTTGTTCAGTAGGCAACTTACTTGCCAACCAAAACCCTCCAACTTTAGGATCTCAATGAGCGTAGTATCGAGTATCAACCAACTTCAGTCTTCACCAAAGCCGGTTATCTCACTACTTTCTAAAGGCCAAGATGGGATGACTAGGGTTCTAAAAGTCAGTTAGTGTATTGACAACATATGGCAGCCTAAAATTATCCTTAACTTGCTTAAGGAACATAAGCACCAACCAAGAAGTCACACTAACTATGGCTACCAGATCAACCATATCGGTATACGCCGTACAGTTTCCTTGGTCTATTGCCATTTACCTAAGGTACACTAGATCCGGGTTAGGATCTTTCACACATAAGAGCACCCAACAGATAAGTATAAAGCAAACAAGGCAAACAATTTTAAGTGATCTAATTCCTAAGGGTACCCCTCTTTTATTAAATCCCCAACAGAGTCGCCAGTTCTGTAACACGGTGGGAGAACTGACTTTAGTTAAATGTTGCGGATAGCAAGAGTCACCACCGACTTTTATTTTATCCAAAGGAAAGGGCATAAAAGAACAGGAAAGACCTTAAAAGATTTTTGAGTTCGGGGGGTAGGTTATGTAAAGGGAAGGTGTTAGCACCCTTTACATCCATGGTTATCCATGGGCTCTTAGTTACTTAGCTCACTTTAAACTGTTTTGAGAAGTGTAGTGTATGATTAAAAAATTTCTTAAGTACTTTATAATGATCCTTGTATGGATATATATATATATATATAAAGACTTTGTTTTGAAAATTGTTTGTAAATGTGAAGTGTAGTGAAATGTTTTTGAAGGAGTCAGCAAGTACTTAAGAGGAACCTACCCTATGATTAAATCTTTACTGTTCTTGAATGTTCTTTCAATGGTAAGACTATCCCTATTATTAAGGAATAGGTAGTCATTACCTTGGATGTTGTAAGGGACATGTAAAGGGACATCTGTGTTTAGGCAACTGTAAGGTGTCTTAGCAATACGAAGGGACTTATCATCTTTTATTCGAAAGGGACAAGATCAATTACGAAGGCAACATCGAAGGGACTTGATCTTATAATCGTAAAGGGACTTGATGATATTTTAGGAGAAGGGACCTTGCTTTTAGACATCTTACTTGACCTTTTGGTTTAGGCAAGATGAGGGATAACCCTTAGGAAGTGAGATGGCGATCAAAGATCGACTTACGTGTGTGCATGTATAAGTTCATATATTTATCTTTATGATTAGTGATCTAAATTAATTTTAGAGCAAATAGGTTATCACTCCCTATATTTACTAACCATAGCAATGATATTTATAAATAAATAACGATAAAAAAACTACGACTATTACAACGCTTTTACAGTTACATTATAATATCAACAAATTAAATAATAACTATATAATAAAATAAGCAATTAAATGAAAGGTTAGTGATAAAATAATTAAGAAGAAAAGGTTAGTAATAAGATACAAAATATATATATATATATATATATATATATATATATATATATATATATATATAATTCAATTAAGTATTTTTAGATTTAAATAAACAACTTTAAAGAATTTTTGAGATGAAAATAATAATGATAAACCATCTAATAATTATTTACAAAGAAAATATTATTAATTATTTTAATTAGATATTAGAAAAAAGTTTAATTAATTTTTAATATTTAAATTAAATAAGAACTAGGGTTAAGAAGTTAAAAAATAAAATTAGGGTTTTAATTATATATAAAAAAATATTAGGGTTAGAAATTAATCTAAATATAATTAATGAAATTATATACAAAAATATATATATACATATTAATAAATATAAACATAAAAAGTTTGAGAAAATAAATTATTATATTTTGAAAATATGAGATTTTAAGAAAATATTAATCATTTATTTTAGAAATTATTTAAATTGAATAAAATTAAAAAATAAGAAAACAATTGTAAATAAATAAAAATAAATGTACAATGTACTAAAAAAACAGGACCTGAGATTTGAACCCAGGTCCTTTACCTGGCTGAAGGACTCCCAAAACCAGCTGAGCCACTGCGCGCTTGTGATAGCAATCCACTCCAAGATGGTTTTGTTGTTATCCTGTAAAACAAAATAAATCAAAGCAAAAAAAATTCCTTTGGCCGGTTTCGAATCCAAGCCCTTCATTAGAATATACGCGCACCAAAACCAGCTGAGCTACATGCTTATTGTGACATATAGATGGAACGAATTCGTTTTAAGCTTTTTATGAAATTCAAATATCACTTTCGCGCGCAGCAACTTCATCTCCTACCTCTGGACCTGCAAATTCTCCTGCAAAAATTGTTAGGAATTTTCCTGCGAATTCAGCTTCGCAGGTTTTCCTATGTTCTTCAATCATCACAAAAACTGTAAAATTTTCCAAAATTAAGCACACCAACAGAATCACCACATCATTCACGACTTAACTATGTCATTGGAATGAATTTATATTAGCTAAATCGTTAAACCCTAAAAGAGGCCGAAAACCCTAACAATGGTGTATTTCGATTCAGTCCATGAAACTCAAATCAAATCATCCAGAAAGCTTCAAAACTTCACAATAAACACAAATCAATGGTTAGTTTCAGATTATAATGCTTAAATATATGAAATCGAAAACACATAATATGAGCATGAAGATGCATTCGGTTATGGCATATGAGAAAGTTTCAGGTGTCTTTGAGAGTTGGGATCGATTCCATGATGTCCAAGGATCCTCTCCATGTCTTTAAAATACCTTGAAACGCCTTCTATGGATGAATCCGAATTTGGATTTTTGAGTGAAATTTCAAAGTTTGAATGTGCTATGGGAGGCTCTGAATTCGTGACTTTGGCTTGTCTTCATGTTGTATATATATGATACAATGAAATTAGGTCAAGACTTTGCACAAAACTATGGATTTTTGGACTTTTTAATATTGAAAAAGATGTGATCTTAAATTTTGAATATTCTTGATCTAGCCTTGCTATTTTGGTATGATCTTCATTATTTTTGTATCAATCAATTCTAAATAAGTCTTAAGACTTTCTAGAAACCAAATCAAATCAAATATCCATCATTTTATATTTTATTTTAATTTAAAATGATTTTTAACATAAAAAATCATAATAAATAAAATAAAATGAATAAAATTATGAATAAATAAATTTTATTTCGTGCATGATGTCATGGAAGTGTTTGGATCATAAAAAAGCAAGCCCATTTGGTGAATTATGGTTTTAAGACTCCATTTGCTTCATAAACCTCTCAAAAATTTCCCAACTTTGCAAGGGCACAAATCCTTCAATTTTAATGCTATGAAGGTGTTCTTGGACATTTTGGAAGGCTTAGAGAGTCCTTTAACCAACCTCTTTGGTCTCATGTCCATATCTTTTACCATTCTCAAGTTATTCTCTTTTGAAGTTCTTGACTTTTTGTTTACTTTCAAAAGGACCTATAATGTCTTAGCTCATACCTTCCAAATGAAGCATTTTTGGGCTTGGCTTGTGAGACACAAAGTTGTAGAGAATTCAATTTCCTTCAAAATGAGCTTTGGATGGAAATTTTTTGATGAATCATGTGAAAGTTATGGCTGGTCAAAGTTCAGTTGACTTTTCCAGTGAAAACCCTAATTTAGAAACTCCTGATTCTTGATGATCTGAAATCTCCTTGATGAATCATGATCAACCCTTGATCAAATGATGAATTTTACTTCATATACTTGATTTTGGCAAAAAAATCATGAAGTTTGACTTTGGTTTGACCACAGTTGACCTTAGTTTGACTTTTTAAGTGCTTTGACTGATTTTAACCTATCTGATCATCTGACTGAGCAAATTTTTTGGGAAAGTCTTGAAACTTGACATGGGGATTCTTGAACACATATAGGATGCTATGAAGCTCACTTGAAGTCTTAGAAGTCCATTTAGCCTGATGAAAGTCAAAACCCTAGTTTAAGATGCATTGCTTAGGAGGATGCATTGTCTGAGGGAATTATCAAATTTTCTGACTAATTGTGAACCTTGTGAACCTCATGGGATGCCTTGTGAACATTGTGAACCTTGTGAACCTCTTAGTACACAATGTCTTGTCTTGTGGAGGGCAAATTTTGGGGTGCAACACTTTGTTGGAAAGGACGTTGTTGTTGGTTGTTGTAGTTGTTGCCATAAGATATCTGTTGTTGAGGAAATTGTTGTTACTGTGAGAAGTGTTGTTGTTGAGGATACTGTTGTTGTTGAGGTACTGATTCTAGCTGGTGGCACAGTGCAGTTGAAGATTTTCAGTTATTGGATTACTATGCTATAGTAAGTCCAGTTGGTGGAACACATCGAGGATCATGGTGATAAGGTCTTGATGTGCGGAAAATGTTCTAACTAAGTGTTAGTACATTATCATAGGTATTTGTCTACATGGTTTCTATTTTTTTAAGCCTACCTAATCATAAGGGAGAATGATAAAGTAGATGATCTGCACTGGAAGAAACATGTAAAGGAGACTAAAGTAGATCAGGTATTGATTGCTTGGAAGTCTGTTTATGGACATTCTTTCTAATGTCAGAATTAGTTTGAATGTGTTTTGTCTGGATTGTATGGCCAAAGGACTGTAAAGATATTATGTTGAGCCAGTTTCAAAAACTTGTGTGCAGAAGATGTTCAGCTTGTGTAGTTTATGGTAACTACAAACCAAGAAGGGATCATATATGCTTTGGTACAATAAGTGAATGTGTTCAATTTGTAATTGAATAGAGGGTGAGCTCTTGAAGACATGAAAATGCTTCTTATGTTTTCCTTTCATCATAGTGCATAGAAGCATGGAGTATCCTTGATAGGGGGAGTGTGTTACAATTCTGTGCAGTTGATTTTGTGAAGTTAAGGGGGTAATACCTTAACCAGGTTTTGTGATGTTACACATCATGTTGTGACATGTACTACTTAGTATGTTTTCATGATTAATTTATATTACTTAGTAGTTGTGGTATGCATGTCTGTGTGATCCAGATGAGAAGTGTCCTAGGAGTCCAGAAGGGAATATGGTATAAAGCTGCTTTTTGCAGTTTACTTTGGATTCTGAAGGTATTGTGGACCATATTGTTGCACTGCTAGTAGACAATATATGGTTGAATGTCAGAACATGTTTCAAAATATGTTGGTATTGTTTCCTTTTGAGGAGTGTTTGTAGACGGCGCTGGTAGAAAAATGTGAAACACGGGTTTTTCAAGCGTGTTTGTTATTGGGCCGTTTGTTTTGGGAGAACTAGTCAGTCAGTCAATATCAGTTTTTGTTCCACATTGAATGGTGCAGAAGTTTTTGCTCCTATCATAAAGATCTTGGACCAAGAACACTTTTTTTTCAAGGATAGGTCGTTACTATCTATGTCCTTGCTCCCTATTTATAGAAGCGTGCTTCCTCCTCCTCCAGCATGTGAGTTTTAATTGTTTTTCATCCTTCACTTTTCCTTCTAATGAGGTTATTTTGTGTTTGGATGAATAATTTGTGGGTATGGTGTTGTGAGGGTTGTGTTTGCCAATTTTTTGCTAAAAAGGGGGAGAAATAATGTGTACAGATGTTGCGCTCAGAGCTATTGTCACAACAGTTGCATCTGTTGTTCTTGTATGACTGATATCAGGATGTCAAGATGAATGTTGAATGCTAGTCTTTGTGACTTGTGTCCTGAGTTGTTCAACATAATTGTGACTTGTGTTCTGAGTTACTTAAGGGAATGAGAGGGTGGTCTCTTAAGCTACCATTGGTCACCTAGATGGAGAATGTTCATCACCTTGGGAGGAAGGGTTTTGTGGAACCTGAATGGAGAGAGGTCTTAATGGATTGGTTCGACCAAGACTTCAAGATTTTCTATTTCCACTGAAAGAATAAGTGAATGGTGTGTTATTGTGAATATTGCTGAAGATGTCAAACAACATGCCCTGAAAAAATGAAGAGTTTGCGTTTGCTGTTGTTTTTTCAGTATGTTCTGTACGATTTGTTGTTGTGATTTTTGATAGTTTTTATATATTTGTTTTAGCCAAAATTTTACAAAGGGGAAGATTGTAAGTTCTGTAAGATTGACATTAATTTTGTAAAACAAATATAGCAGCATTGTGTATGTACAAGATCTTTGCAAAATAAAGAATATATTAAGCAAGTAATCCTTTTGTGTGCGCCCAAACATGTTATGTTGAAATGTTTCAACATCTGGAACAACGTGTCGAAGAAGATGTCAAGACAATTCATTCGACATCATGAACTACTGAAGATGGATTGGAGTTTCTGTTTTAGTTTCAACATAAACAAAATATTTTGAAGATTTAAATCAATCCATTGGCGCTGATTGTAAAAGATCTTGAAGACTCAAATTTAATTGAAGACAAATATTGAAAAATATAGAGTTTATATATTTAGAGATATTTTAGGAGTTTTTATATTTGAAGATCTTTTTGTATAATTTGTAGCAGATTTTTCTACAGTTTTGTAGCAGCTTTTGTTGTGATTGTTTAGGCCCAAATCCAGTTGGGAATAGGTTATAAAAGAAACCTTGTAACCTAGTTTATAACCAACCAACTAAACCTAAAATGCAAACATTATTACGGTTGTGTTCTTGTGGCAGCCGTGCGTAATAAGGAACCCTGTTGTGGCTGTCTTATGTGTAAACCTCGAAGCTACTAAGCAAGAGGTGGATTGTACTTAACTGAAGCTGCTAAGCAAGGTTAAGTTGTTGTCATGGAAGTGAGCCTTCTATTTTGTGAATTGTTGTATAGGTATGAAGTCGTCAATATCAGTAACTGACTGTTGAGAACTGTGAAACATCACTGGGGTGATTGGAAGTGAGGATGAATTTCTCATATTTAGGGGTTCCTGCGTAGAAGTTGCACAAGTAGTGATTAAGTGAGAAGACTGTAAACTGTAGGTGTTTGCTGAGAAGTATTTGAATTGATACTACATAATAGATTTCCTTCTTGTCTTGGTAGCCCCCATAGTAGATGAGTTAGCATCGAATTGGGCTAACAATTTTGTTGTGTTCTTTATAGCTTTTCTGTCTTTATTTTATGCAGTACCAGAACTCAATGTCCTATCAGATGTCGCAACATCCTAAAGCATGTTTGACTTTGATGTATCATAATTTTTAAGTACTGAGGTGTATGCCTTACCATGTATATTAGTAATAGATAAGATGTCTCAACATCATATTCAACATCTGAGTCTGTCATACCAGAATTTCATATTTTGTGTTGATTTGTGTTGATCGTCGAAATTGTGTTGAGTTGTTATGTCGGTTTTAGTTGATTAAGTTGATTTATGTTATGTCGTTGTTAGTTGGATTAAGTTGATTAAGTTATGGGTTTAATAGTATAATTATACTATTCTTGATAAATGGGCTTGTTTGTGAATAAAAGTAGTAAAGAGTTGGGGTGTATGGTTTAGGCCCAATAGAACTTATTACGATTAAGAAAAACCATAAGTTAGATTATATTATAGAAAATAGGTTATCAAAAAAAGAAAACAAGAAGTTGAGAAAGAGTTTACGTGAAGTTGTTTAGGAGAGGAAAAACTAGGTTTTCAATCAAAGTGTTATAGTCGCCTTCAATCCAAGGTAAGGGTGGGGTTCTAACTCTATAATCGGGATATATGATGAATACATGTGGGATTGGGTGTATAGATTGTTTCTGTTAGTATGTTGTGTTGTTTTTGTTGAATAATATAATTGAATTGTGTTGTTGAATTAGTCGTAAATGGATTATTCAATGTTCTTAGTGTATGAGTATGTTGTGTTGCTGTTGAATTTGTGTACTGAGTTGATTGGATAATTAGTCTGAGATGAACTATGAAGGAATTACAGAGACGAAAGAAGATTGAGAGAAACAGAGAAGAACACAGGTTTTTGTTTGTGGGACGACCGTCCCAATTGCCTGACGTACGTCTAGGAAGCGTGACGCTTGTCACTTCCCTGAGAGGACCGTCACAAGCCACAAGTGTGATGTTGGTCACACAAGTGAGACAATAGTCACACATGTTATGTTGAATTTTGGTTTCTGCTTCGTGGTTTCTGTTAGAAGGATAATTAAGTAGCAATAAGGTAGTATTAATAACAGGTTTTGATGAATTATTTTGCTGATAGTGTTACACTAAATTAACAGAGGTATGATAATAAGTTAGTGATAAGTAGAAATAATAGAGTTTAGCTGATAAATTAGTTAACTAGTTTTAGTTAGAAGTTATACAAATAGTAATGCAGTATAATCAATTGTTCTTGTGTTGTGTTTCTTTTGTTGTAAGTAATTGTGAAGTTGTTGGTTGTGGATTTTATTGCAGTGCCTTATTCATGGCAAGAATACAAGTTACAGGCCTATGGCCCAAGTTGAAATGTCGTTGTGTTTCAATGTAATTATCATTGTTATTGTTTGACATTCACATTGAGTTGCATACATAACATTATTTAAGTTGTAGCTGCTACTTGGTAAGTTGGTCTGGATTGGCAAAATCAAGTTGAAGGCTTATGTATTGTTGTTGACGCCTCTATTAATTGGCAAAATCATTAAGTTGAGAGTTATGCTCCAATGGTACCACATGCATGTGCATTTGTCTAAGTTTCATTTTTGAGCTGCATAATATGTTGTTGCGTTGTATCTTGTGTTGTTTGAAGTTGCTTGTGAGTTGTAAAGTGGTGGTTTATATAATCTGATCTAATATGTTATTTATCATACATTTGATTATATTGTTCTATATCTCACCCCTTTTATTTGAATGTTGACCTCTGTTGGTAACGTGCAAGTAATCCAGAGTAGAGCTGCTTACCTTAGTAGATTCGAGTCAGTGTTGTCGCTTTGATACGTAGCACTCGAGGGGATAACACATGTTTTTTGTTGATGTTGGATTTTATTATGTTGCCTAATTTTAAGTTGTTTTCATTAATGAATTGTTGGTTTTGAGTTGTTTTGATGTTGCATACAAGTTATGGTATCTTAAGTTGAATTTTATGAATCTGTTGTGTAGTAATGAAGTATTCTATTTTTAAAGACTAATCAGTTGTTTGAATGTTGTTCTTTAAGTTGGAAATGTATCATCTCATTTTTTTGTTGGAATTTTTGTACTCTGATTTTATTATTAATTATCGGGTAGAAATAGGGTGTTACACGACACACATGAAATTGAAGTGTTAATGTTAAAATGTGTGTTTTTGTTTTAATGTATTATAAATAGATGATGTGGTACAAATGAAATTGAAGTGTTAACATTAGGATGTGTGATTCTATTTTAATATATTATAAATAGTTATATAAATATGCAAAAATGTTTATGCAATGCCTTTTATGTGAATCATTTTGCTTGATATTAACATAAAAGTCAACCGTGTTCCAACTATGTCAGTTATATCTAAATTCAATCATTGAAATATTTATTAACAGGGTTATTTATGCTATATTGTGCTATTGTTAGCCATGAAAAAATAAAAAATAGTACATAAATAACATATAAGTATGAAATGCAACATCGAAAATTCAACTAAAAAACTAACTAGATTTTCATAATTTCTGTCAAGCACAATACCTTCTCCTTTATCCGGGATAATCTTATTTTGCTTAAACGTATCAGAGAATGCAATTCCTTAACTATGACTCATTATGGCTACGACTAATATAATAAACATTTTCCAAAATAAATTTCATGTTAAATTTGTAAATTAAAACTACATTCTAATATACAGATTCACTATATTCACATGCTTATGGTTATCAACTTTCTATGGCAAAATTTGTTTCATTATGATTATATTTAGAAGGTGGATTGCTTAATGTGATTAACACTTTTACAACCTTTCTACACGTCTTAATCAACTACATCAGTTTAACATGTTTTCATTTGTTACATTGTATGATACATGGTACACAATCACAACTTGACCACTTGGCATACCATCACAACTTGACATTATATGCATATCAACTTTTTAGTGTAGTCGACGGAAGAAAACTTTTTAGAAGCATATCAACTTGACATCATTTATATCATAAGTCATCGCCGTTAAAATTGGACAGTAGTCGACATGTTCAACATGATCAAGATGATTGAGTCGGACTTTGTCTCTTTAAGTTATATTTTTATTTGTTTCGTTCTTGTTTGCCTCATTTCTTTCTAGTTTATACGATATCCTAAAGTGATAAATTAACCATTGCTTTGGTTCCATTATTGTGCGATTTATTTTATTAGTTTTGATAGATCTTAATTAATTTAAATTCAATGGTGAAATGTAATTTCTAGGAAGAATTTAAAATTTCAGTGAATGATTTGTATACCTTAAGTGTATAGAATGACCATTGGGAGGCTAAGAATTAGTGATTGAGATATTCAAAGTCATAAGTTGTCTTGATTTAGAAGATAATAATTTTCAAATAAACTTACTTGCGCAAATCTTGAACTCATGTACATAAAGTTTTTGTATGTTCACTCACATATATGAGGTTCTAGGTTGTATCTAAGGAAAGGAATATAAAATTTTACCACGATGAAGAATGGGTGTGGGGCAGGCTTGGGGTGACAAAACTAGGTCCTAACCCGCTCTGTTGCATTACCTACTAAGAATGTTACAATATTTTTCATAGTTTTCCTCCAAATGACTTTGTACCCACACATAATCAAAACATAACATAATTATATTTAAAATCATTAAATTTCAATGTTTGCTTCTAAATTTATGTAAATATCCTAAATGATCAAAATAACCATAAAAATATAGAAAAGATTAAAAGGCCATTAATCAAAGTATAGTTGTGTTAAATAAATATTCATTTTAAGAGTTATCAAATACCAACATGTCAAAACACTTTTTAATATTCTTGAATTTTAGGTTATTCATAAAATTATATCACGGCGTCTATCACAACCTATAATATATTACATTATTTCACTACTAAATTTCTTCCCATGCTTTATGTTTCTATAAGGTGTTCGAGATCTTCTAGATTTTTTTAGGGGTGAAAAAATGAGGAGGCCCTCCCTTTTTAGTCTTTTCCATTTAAGCCCTCCGAAATACGGGATGAGACATGTTTTATGTTTTACAAATGACGTTCGGTAAAGTCTTTAATGATATCTGGTCCAACAACCTTTAATGATGGCGTGTGATAAAAAATATACCGTGTTCATTAGTTAGAAATGTCAAGTTCTAGATGAAGTTCTAAGTCAATGTAGAATAAAGCAATGGAACAAGAAGTTTCAAAGTTGTGAAAGACACGAAATATGAAAGCTCGACTAGTCCCGCACTTAATGCGTGTATGGTTGATTAGTTTAATGTAGTTATATGAGTAATTCTTTAGTTACTAATTAAGTTCACACACACACACAAATATGTTTTAAAGTCTCTATCATTTGTTGAAACAATTGAAAATATTTTTACACATGCACATGATTGATTACCAACTTGTTTAAACAATTATGAGTGATTTTTAAACTAGATAACCGATTAGCACATTAGGGTTAATTGATTAACTCATTTGTACTACTTCCAAATCAACTAAGGAAGTCATTAATCGATTAGTGACAACGTAGTTGAAAAACCCTCCTTATTTAGCTTATCTTATTGATTAACAACTAGGGTTAGTCGTTTAAAACATTACAAAATCTCATGGATCTTTTCCTTGTTGAGTTAAATCTTCTCTTATAAATATAGTACTTCTTCTCATTTTATTATAGACAAGAAATCAAATTTAGAACTATTATTTATCAATTCCTACTCTCTTGTACTTCATATTTTTCTACTCCTCACCGAAGATGCCTTAATATTTTGAGAGGGAAAAATATATGTGAGAGTTTTGTTGTAATGTTGTTGTGATTGTCTTGCGCTTTACTAAAGGGGGTGTTGTCTCTTGTGTAATAACTTTAAGAGAAGTTGTTGTTAGGTTCTTAAGATTAAACAGTTAAAATTTTTGTTTAGTTATTGTGCTCAGCCGATAAAAAGCTCTATTTGTTGGAGATTAACATGTTAACATATATCGTTTAATATGAAGACTAATATACTTAAATCTCTTGTTTGATTTGGAGATCAACGTGTTAAAATCTCTTGTTTGGTTGCAGAGATTAATTAGTTAAAATAATTGTTTGATCGTAAGGTTCATGGGCATAACTTGTGAACAAACTTACATCTCTTGTGGAACTCTCAAGAGAAAACTCTTAGGTATAAGAGTAAGGTAAGTGGTTATGCCAAACATGTATAAATCTATGATGCATGTTCTCTTTCCACCATCTATTTATTTTCTATCTCTTTATTTTATTTACGTCTGATTTCTTTTTCTCCATCCATTCTTCATTATTTCTTTCACTTAGTCCACTATTTACTCTCTCTTTGTTTTATAAAATTAACGTAACTGCTTTGTAAAACAAAATTTTTAATAATTGGACATCGTTTTTAATAAATCCAATTCACCCCAATTGTATGTTTGAAGTTCATTGGTCAACGAGCCACATCAGAGTCCAACTCTTATTATAAGACCAATCGTCTTAGGAGGGAGCATGACGACTTCAAACACTTCTTTTTTTAACAATAGATTTTTCATGAATACACCTTCACCGTTTGATGGTGAAATGTTTGATATATATATATATATATATATATATATATATAAAGAAAGAATTAAGATATTTTTTATTTTGATTGTGATTTTTGAAATTTCATTTAAAATGATCCTTTTGTCCTTATCTACTTAATCTAAATCTAAAGAAGTCATGATGACAACCCTAGTAAAACCCTAACTTATGTATCAATCTCACAAAAATTTAAACTTATGTGTCAATTTCACAAAAATTTAAGCTTATGTGTTAATCTAAATGTAAAGAAGTCATGATGACAACCCTAGCCAAACTCTAGCTTATGTGTACAATTTATAAATAATACTATTAATTTCTTAATAATATTTTTATTTAAATCTAAAGAAGTCATGATGACAACCCTAGCAAAACTCTAGCTTATGTGTCAATCTCACAAAAATTTAAGCTTATGTGTCAATTTCACAAAAATTTAAACTTATGTGTTAATCTAAATGTAAAGAAGTCATGATGACAACCCTAACCAAACTCTAGCTTATATGTACAATTTATAAATAATACTATTAATTTTTTAATAATATTTGCAATTAAATAAAAAATATTAATAAAATTGATATAATTATAATATCTTAAAATTAATATAATTTATGAGTTATGATATTAATACTCTTCATATTTATATTCCTAATCCAATTCTAATAATAAATTTAAAAATATAATATCTAACTAATAATAAAATAATAATAATAATAATATAATAATCAACTACTAGAATTATAAATAGAAAATAATAATAATAATAATAATAATAATAACAATAATTGCATTATAAAAAATACTATTAATTTTTTTAATAATGTTTGCAATTATATTATTAATTTTTTAATAATATTTCCAATTATACTATTAATTTTTTAATGTGAAAAGACAATAAATTATAAATAATACTAATTCAATATATATATATATATATATATATATATATATATATATATATATATATATATATATATATATATATATATATATATATATTAAATTGACCCTACATTAAAAATAAATAATAATAATAATATCCATGTACCATTATTATAAATAATAATAGTAATAATAATAATAATAAAATATTCAATTATCACAATTCAACAAGAGTTTTTTAATATACGCAAATTTATTTTTTATTTTTTTAATTAATTATTATTTTTCTTTTTAATTATTAAGTAGCAACTCTTTATTACTACTCATTATTTTCTTCTTTACTTCATGCAAATACAAGTTACAGAATTAAAAGATTACTAGACTATTAATTTCATTAACGTTACATTTTATTTTTTTAATTAATTAATTTTTCTCTTTTTAATTATTGAATAGAAATTCTTTATTACTACTCATTATTTTCTTCTTTACCTCATGCAAATGTAAGTTACACAATTAAAAGATTACTAGACTATTAACTTCATTAATAATAAATATGTTATTTAAAATTTAATAAATATAATTTAATAAATAATAATATATTTCTTTTAAACGTAACTCACAAATAATATATAACTTTTTCCTTAATTTTTTATAAATTTATATCACAATTAATATATTTGTGATAAATTAATATGATTAATATTATTGACCATTTTAAAAAAGGAAGAGAACGATGAAAATTAGGAGTAAGAATACATTACAGTATAAAAAATAAAAAATAACATTAATACTAATTCAGATTTACGTTATTGATAAAGTAAATTTAAATAGACTTTAGTTAAAGGGTGAAATAATTTAAAATTAATGTTATTAAAAATGAGAGAATATATAGAGTTAAACTAAAATTAAAGGAAGATTGAATTAATCAAAGTTTATATTGATTAAAAAATATTAAAAAAAAAATAAAAGACGAACAATTTTAATAACATTATTTAAAACTAATAATTTAATTATATAAATTTAATTATAAATTGAATATTATATAAGTATAAATATTTTTAAATGTCATGTATGACTGACTAATTTGATATTTATCCTTTTTTTGTTATAAAAAATAATAATAATTTCATTTTTTTGATTATTTTTTAATTAAAATATTTAATTATGACGGTTACTATTTGATTCATATTGATATTATTTAAGGTAGAATTTACACTATATTATGTTGTTATTTTAATTCATATTTATGATTGCACTTTTGTTTTTATAATGATATTTACGAGGGATATAATGACTCACCAACTTTTATTAGGCTTATTTTATCTCCCTAAAACTCTACTTCTTAATATGTGTTCTTTTTAATTTTCATAATCTTCTATTTCTCTTTAGATTTTCTTTTTAATTTTCATAATCTTCCCTTATGTGCAGATTTTGAAGACATTTTCGATAATTTTATTGAAAGGTTGATCATATTCTTTCATTTTGTAAAATATTATGTTGTAGATATTGAAGATATATTTGAGAATTTTATCGAAAGTGGTAAAAAAAATCATGTCTTATCTTTTTTACTCATCTTTTTATAATTGACGTCATAATTTTGAATTACTCTTTTGATATGGATTGCATGGTAGAAAATAGTTTGACAACTCAAACATTATATATGAACAACAATATTATATACTTTTCAAAGAGGTATGAGACTTTTATAGTTTAACTTTATATGAATTTTATTGTATAAGTTATAAAACTAATAGTTTTTATAATTGTCTTCTCTTTAAAAGTTGATCATATATGTGTTAAATTGTAATTCCTTGTGTCGAAGCAGGTTGCTCGACAGAAGGAAATATTTGATTTGATCTAGATTAAATTTAATTAAAATAGATATTTTGGGATTTTATAGTTTTGGGCTTTGTCTTGAGATGCAAGCAAACATAATTCTATAAATAGGGAGTTTCCCTCATTGTAAAATATCACAACTTTATTTCACTCACAGTTTTGCAGTTGCAGAGTAAGTAGTAATAAGAGAAAGAAAGCCCCACAGTTTGTGGGCAACAATATTCATCGTTTTCAATTTTCTCAAGAACCCTAATTTCTTATCTATTTCTTCTTCTTCTTTCTTTTAGCGTTTCTACTGCGTGATAGCTACGGAATTCTCATAGGTTTTGGGAGAATTCCAACATCTGGTATCTAGAGCTCCGGTTGAAGAGAATCAAGGGCAAGAATGCGATGGCGATGAATCATTCGAATGAGCATTTTTAAGAGATTCAAGGGCAAGAACGCGATGGAGATGAATCATTCGAATGGGCATTTTCCGGCGAGTCTTTCGATTCTCAAGAAAGACAACTATGAAAATTGGTGCAAGCAGATGAATGTTGTTTTCTGTTATCAAGATTTATGGGATCTTGTGAAGGAAGGAGTAACAACACTTGCAGAGAACACAACGGAAGAGGAAAAAGTTGCGTACAAATAATTGAAGAAGAAAGATTATAAAGCTCTCTTTATAATCCATCAATGTGTTGATCCGGATAACTTTGAAAACTTAGTGATGTTGATTCTGCAAAAGAAGCATGGGAGATTTTTGAGAAGTCTTTTGGAGGCGCGGAGAAGGTGAAAGAGGTTAGGTTACAAACTCACAAAAGAGCTTATGAATTGTTTCAGATAGAAGACAATGAAAGCATAGCCGATTTCTTCACAAGAGTTATAAAACTTGTGAATCAAATCAAAGTATATGGAGAAGTGTTCACGACGAAAGCATTAGTCTCAAAGATTTTGAGATTGTTGGCTCCAAAGTTTGACCATGTGGTTGTAGCCATAGAAGAATCTAAATATTTGTCGAAGGTGACTAAAGAAGAGCTTCAAAGGACACTTGAATCTCATGAACAAAGAATGAGTGAAAGAGCAGCAGGCAAGTCGAAGAGTAATGTGGCTTTGCAGGCGGAATCAACAAGAGATAGGAAAGGCAAAAGAAAGTTGTTCGACAACAAAGGCAAAGATGGCTATAACAATTCGACTAGTCAAAATCAGCAAGAAGAAAACTGGTCGAATTAGAGAAAACCCTGGAACCAAGGCAACCAAAGAGGTGGTGTTGCAGGTAGAGGAAGAGGTGGTGGTCGAAAGCCAGACAAGAGTCACATTCGGTGTTTTAATTGTCATAAATATGGTCACTATTTTAGTGGTTGTCCAAAAAAGCAAAAGAATCGAGATTCTAATGCTAAGCTGGCCAAACACGAAGAAGAAGAGATGTTGTTGATGGTCACAACATGAGATGAAGAGAGATTCCAAGATCAATGGTACTTGGACTCAGGATGCTCATCACACATGACTGTTAGGAAAGATTGGTTTGTCAACATGAAACCCTCAATGAAGAACACAACAAAATTCTCAAATGACAATACTCTAACAGCTGAAGGTATTGGTGATGTTCTTATTAAGAGGAAGGATAGTAAGTGTAACACCCCAAAATTTGCCCTCTTATTTATTATCAACTTCGAACGGTGTACGCTTCATTCTTGCATCATTCTGCATATCATCGCGTCGCGCTTGAAAAATAAATAAATCATTCATCATCCTTCGCATGAGGTGTGGGGTCGATCGAGGCTTGCCAAACATTGGAGTTCAAGAGAAAAATAATATCACAAAAATAATTCAAACCACTTCCAAGCTAACCAACCAAAAGGGAAATATTCACCTTTCTCTCCCTTTTCTTTCCTTTTTCCTTCCACTTTCTTTCCACACTTCCTTTCATTATTTCCATCTTGTTTTTCCACTTCAATTCCACTCCATTTCCCTTGGAAGCTTCCACCATGTTCTACCATCTTCTAGAGTGTTCCATGGAATATTCCAAGGAATATTCCCTTTTCCAACCCTAACCCTAACTAACTACCAAACCATAATTTTGGATCCCAAACCTAATTTTTGGGCCCCAAACCTAGCTCCAAGCCTAGCCTCAATATAACCACTAATCACTTCAATGCAAGGGGTTCCCACAATTTTACAACTTTTCACTCTTTCACAGTCACTTTTTCTATCTCACTTTTCCTCCTTTTTCCATCCTTTCACTAAAGCGTTTTTGAATAAACTCTTCAAGTTTCACATTGAAACTTGACGATCTTAAAGCTTAAGCCTTCAACCTTCTTTAATTGTGGATTGAAGAAGAAGAACATAGTGATTTTTGTGAAGATTTCGGCTTATCAGAAGTGCACGAAGGTTCAAGCATCAAGAACGCATTTATTTTACAGTTTCTCGGTTTTCTTGGTTTTCTCTTTGATCAAGCTCCGATTCTTGCAACAATTACCGAAGCACTTCTCTGCTTCGTAGGTTGGTGATCTTAATCACTTCTTCTTTAAGTTATTCTCTTCATCTCGCCATTTCGGCTTTCTTTATTTGCTTTTTCGTTTTGATTGCGATCGATTTCATTTTCTTTATGTGTTGCTTGCATTTTATGATTTTGGTTGGATTTGGATTTAAAGTGTTGATAGTTATAGGTTCTATCATGTGTAAATAATCCCAAATTAAGTAGAAATTAGTGTTAGCATGTTCCTAGGTATGTTAGGGATCATTAGAAGTGAGTTTGTGGCCAAAAGCACTTATTTCAAAGGTTTTTTTTCAATTCTGTTCAACGTTAACCGGTTAACGCATTTGGTTAACCGGTTAATACGTGCGTTTTAGCCACAAATTAGTGTTGTCCAGGGTCCGTTAACCGGTTAACGCATATGGTTAACCGGTTAACGCTGTTGAGTTTTGGATTTTTGGTTTATTTGATTGCTCATTCCTAAGTTCTAGTGCCTCTAATGTTCATACATGTTTAGGTAGTGATTTTAGGAAATTTTTGAGTCCATTTCCAGTAGCTCATTCCCCCATTTCGAGTCGTTTCAACACGATTCCGTTCATGTCGCATTTTATGCATTTTAGTGTTTCTTTGTGTATAGCTTGGTTTCTTGCTTGTTGTTGCCATGTTCATGCATCATTTGGTATGTAATGATCATGTTGCTTTCTGTTTTTACATCTTTTGCATTGCATTAAATCATTTTGCATTTCATTATGTTGATGTATGTTGCATGTTGCATAATCATGTATGTATGTGCATTTGGTTGCATTTGGTTGCATGTTTGATCATAGCATTTACATTAATTCAATTCTGAATTTTGCATTGAGTTTAGTATGTTTGTTGAGCTATCGTATTGCATATTCATAATCAATAATCATCATGTTCATATGCCATGTTCATGTGCCACATTTTTGCATTACTTGTTGCATAATCAACCATGTGATGCATTCTTGCACGATCCTTAAAAAATGCTCATGTTCATTCAATCATGTATGATGATCCATGTTCAAACGCATGTTCATGATCAAGTTGGTGCATTATTCATTGAGTTTGTGCATTAAAAAATGAAAATAATCAATTCTGGATTTTGTATTTCATAGCTGTTTTTGCATATAGGTGTTGTAAAATGTATGTTGTTTGTATGTTTACATGTTGTATTTGACTTTTTACACCTACCTTTTCATGTTGCATGCTGGCTGTAAAAAGCCGATTTGTGTTAGGCATTACTTTCATAGCTGTTTGTACTTTAGGGGCTGTAATAGGTGCTAGATTTTTTGTTTTAGCATTCTTTTAGTTATCTAGGATTAAGAAAGTCATTAGGATTTAATTGTTGTGTGTTTGCTTTATTATTTTTAATAAAATGCAACACTAATCTTTGTTTCGTAGAGGGGAAGATGAAGGTAAGTTTCCTTCACCCTATCCTTTATTTTATGCATTTAATATGCATTTTAATTCATTTTTTCCTTCCATATTTGTGTTTGGTAGGAGTTTCTCCCTTTGTTAGGATCAACTTATCTTCATTAGGAAGTAAGTTGCATCCTTTTTCTTCTTTCTTTTCCTTTGTTCCTTAGGATTAGAAAACCTCCCTAACCATTAGGATCTCCCTTTTGTATATAACAAATAACTTAGGGTTGGTCTTAGTCCCCCTTAGTTTTTGTCCTTTTTCCGACTTGAGTCTTCTTCCTCGTCTCATAAAGAAAAATAATAAAACACTTAATAAAAACCGAATGTTCTTGTACGACACGAGACTTTGTTGCGGAGTTCTTATACACGTCCTGTTTCGGGGCAAGGTGTAAGTCCCTACCACGATGGATAAGTCTTAGTATGAGAATGTTCACAAACAAACTCCAAAACACTTATTATAAAAGACAATCAACAAAGACATCGCGTCTTCTCTTCTCATCTCCTAATCTTTGCGGACGAATGCAACTTGCCTCGACAGTTCAAGCAGCGATACGGTAAACACCCTCGAGTCAGAGCCGGTAACACCTGAGCTAGAGCTATGGCAACATCATCCTAAAAAACACAAAATAGTTCCCGCCTTAGTTAGGCGAACTACGTCAACTCTGATCCTCATTATCCCGACGAGGTACGTAGGCAGTGGGGTAGGGCCCGTTCGAGCGCATTCTTTATTTTCCCTACATTTTCTCCCTTCCGTTCTTTCTCTTTTCCAGTTCCTTTCTCATTCCCATTCCAATTCCATGCCAGTAGCAGTTCTTTTATTCAGCAGCATTCTTATTTTCTCACCCTTTGAAACAAACAAGCAAGCGTGGATCCCGTCGGGTACGGCGGACGATCTGGGGTGCTAATACCTTCCCAGGTCGTAACCGACTCCCGAACCCAGATCTTTGGTTCGCAAGGCCTCGTCCTTTCCTTCTTCCTCAGGTTTGTGAAACATTACCTTTCCCGTTCCTTAGGGATAAAAATGTCTGGCTGGAGACTCTATCTTTTCCGCGCCACTTTCGCGTTTGTACTAGGATGAAAATCTCGGGAGCGACAGCTGGCGACTCTGCTGGGGACCGAACCCAAAATCTCTGGTTTCCCTTGTAGAGTCAATCCTAGCGCTTGTCTGTTTTTGTTTCTTTCGATGTTTATCTGTTTGTTGTTGTGTGCTTTAGTTTATCTTTACTGTTTTCATTTACAGTTTTACTTTACGGCATTTATTTACTGCTTTTAGTATTTATCATGCATCATTATCACTGTCTGGCTGTGCTGGTTTTCATTTTTTCTGTGGGCTGGGAGTTACTGTGAGATAAGCCAAATACCCGGATTGAGTGCACTATAGGATTAGTGTGGACACGTTGTACTCGCATGGTTACATGATGAGTGACGATGTGTTTCACACCCAGACTGCGACCGTCTTGGAAATATCTTGTGTGAGGATTTCCTCCACTTCGGGATAAGACCTTGATAGTTATGTGCATTTGGGGACCGATCATTGAGAACCTTTGTGGAAACAACCCTCTCTAGTGATGACAGTGGCAGACCACATTTGTTGGCAAACCCACTCGCATCCGAGGGCCCACTGGGAACTCTCATAGGATGGCCTGGTTCTCTCATAGGAACCCAGTCAAGGCAAAATGTTCGTATGACGAAAGTATTGTACCCTTCGGGATGAATGTACTATTATTTCTTGATTTAGTGCTTGAAGCTGAGGACTTATGAGGGATGCTTATTTTCCCCGTACTCAGCTGAGACCTCCCTGGTTAGTACATAATGCCAAACCGATTCCCTGATTTGGTTATGAGCCATTTCTCGGAAATGGTGAACATATTATTGCTATCCGGCTTTGAGAGTCTGTGATGTTGACTCGGAATAGCATACCCGTGAGATGGGAGGGGTTTACAGGTTTGCAGGAACCCTGAAACTTCCAACATACCCACTTTGCCAGCATTATTCAGTATTATGATCAGGTTCTACATGGTCCTTTGGTTTCAAAATCCGGAATTTCGGTGGTACTGTTATTATGACTTTTCACCAGCACATGACTGTCTTCTCAACACCAACATCAGACCAGTGATCACCAGACCTTTGACCACATGCCAGTGCATTGCATAACATCCTCTGCATGCTTGCATTACTAACACATGCTTACTCATTTGCAGGGTCGCATGTAGCATCCTCATAAACATATCATACGCATTTACTGCATGATTTGCATATTTTGCATTTTTACAGGTTATTCAGACTTCCTAACTTATTCAACTTCAGGCAATATAGTTGGTCAACGCATTCATCGGTATCCAACGAAAAGAAACCGAGTGAGAATGGCTGAACGAATGCAGACTGATCTCAATGAGCTCCGACAGAGGATGGATCAGTTCATGGACATGATGAACGACATTTCTCATAATCAAGAGCGTCTCAGGTTGATGGTTGAGCAACCCAGGGGAAATGCTAATGCTGGAACCCCGACTGAGAATGTGGATCCTAACGCTGCCAGTAACGGGGGCCAAATTTAAATGGGATTGCGGCCCGTAATGAAGACACTCAAGAAGACCAGTTCACTATACTGGATGCTGATATGGGTAATATGAATGAGGTCAACAACCGTAGGTATGAAGAGCTGGCGGAGAAGATTAAGGCCATGGAATGTCAGAATTCCATGGGCATCGATGTAACCAATCTTGGGTTAGTGCCAGGAGTCAGAATCCCTCCTAAGTTCAAGGTGCCATCATTCGACAAGTACAACGGCAGCACGTGCCCTAGAACTCACATTCATGCATACTTTGGAAAAATCTCGACTCACACTGATGACGAGAAACTTTGGATGCATTTCTTCCAAGATAGTTTATCTGGAGCTTCGTTGAGCTGGTATATGAAGCTAACCAGGGTCTCTATCCAATGCTGGAAAGATTTAGCTAAAGCTTTTCTCAAGCAGTATCAATACAATATTGATATGGCTCCAAACCGCACTCAGTTGCAGAATTTGTCTCAAGGACCTAAAGAATGTTTTAAGCAGCTTGCCCAGAGGTGGCGTGAGCTGGCCGCACAGGTTCAACCTTCATTGCTCGATCGGGAAATGGACGACATGTTTATGGGCACCTTGCAAGGTGTTTACTTGGATCGTCTGGACGCCTGCCCATCCATTGGTTTTTCTGATATTGTCATCGCGGGAGAAAGGATAGAAAACTTTCTGAAATTGGGAAAGATTCAGGATGCAAGCAGCGCTAGTGCTTCTGGTGTGAAGAAACCTTTTGGCAATGGCCAAATACGAAGAGAAGGCGAGACCAATGTTGTGTATAGGGGCTGAGACAGAGGTCATTCTCAAGGTTACTACCAAACAGCTGCAGTGACTATTACGCCATAGGTTCAACCACAACCTCAAGGTCAGCAATATCAGGCACAAAGACCAAATCAGGAAAGAACAAGAGCGAGAAATCACAGACTTGATCCCATCCCATGCCCATATGTTGTATTGCTTCCAGAGCTGCTAAAGTTGAATATGGTCGAGCTTCGTACCATGAGAGCTCCTTCTCTTGATAATCTACCTCCAAACTTTGATGCAAATGCCAGATGCGAATTCCATTCGGGTGCCCAGGGGCACAGTATTGAGAAATGTTGGGATTTTCAGAACAAGGTACAAGACCTAATTGACTCCAAGGCGATCAATTTTGCGCCTCACCCAAATGTACTCCAGAATCCAATGCCTAATCACAACGGAGCCGGTGTCACGGTTGTTTTACCAAATGGTCCACGTTAAGCTGGAATCTTCAAGAAGCAAATAAACCCATCAGTATTTAGATACTCTCAGCAATGGCAACTGTTTGTTCGTCTTTCTCTAATGCATTGTCTTCCCTATTGAGGGGAACTACGTCGCTCTGATTCTTCATTGGTCATTGGTCAATGGAGATACGTAGGCAGAAGATCGTCAGGTCTTTCCGAGCAACCTTATGGGGCAACTTTACTCCTCAGCTTCACTTTTTCCTATAGATGTCTCGTGTCAGAGTCAGAATAACTAGAAGAAGAAGTATGATTGCCATGGTTGAGTATACGGCTGCAAATTGAAGATTACAAGTCTATGAGAGAGCTATTGATCACTGAAAGTATCCAAGACTGATAGGTCCAGACGAAGTCAAGCCTCCTCAACGACGGCAATATTAAGCTTTTTTACTGCATTTCCATTTGTAGTTCTTTTATTTGCAAAACATTTGTATACATGTATGAAATTTGTTTGCTTTTGAATGTTAGCAATAATAAAACTCACATGTTTTTCTTGAAGTAATTCATTTGCATTCACTTATAACCTTGCATGTTTACATTGCAATACCAATTGTCATGCTCAAACTCTATGAAGGAGAATGACGAAACAATAACACAAGAATCTCTAATTGTGTGCTCTCGAATAAGACCATGTTGACGATGTACAGGCTTTGTTTCAAATTCCTAAACACTGGAGATATAAGGAAGATAGACCCTCTCTAACCTCCTTGAGCCTAGAAGTAGGAATTTCTTTTCACATAAAAAACCCTCACATGTAACCCAGGGGCATGGTAGATGTCAGCTAGTCGGACCAAGCGTTCAGGTTTTCATAGAGGAGTGTATTTAAGGATCCATTACATTCCACTATGTTAATCCAGAGGTCCAAAGACCCGAAACCACAATGGTTATCCAAGTCAAAAGGTCCAAAGATTTAAAACCACAATGGTTATCCTTCATCGACCAAAAAATGAGGCAGTCACAACCCTCGCAAAGCAATCAAGACAAACAGTGTCACACAATTTGTTCAAAAAACGAAAGAAATGAAAAGCCCGCTAAGTTGAAACTTGAAAACAAGCGACTTAGGCAAAAATTAGGGCATCCCGCTGGACTTCGCAATAAAAGATTCACAAGAATCAGTCTAGGAAAAAGTTAGGGATAAGCAAATAACGCAAAAGCGAAAGACGAAAAGGACTACACGATAAAGATCCTTAAGCAAGAACAAAGTCATGTGGCACAGACGCGAAAGACAAAGGGGTGACTGACTCCGAACAATAACCTGATTGGTGCTTGAACCGATAGTAGCAAGGGTTCCTCAACCGACACGAAACCCTTATGAAAGGTGAACGCTTGCGAAGATTAGCTGAACATAGGAATGGAGGACATCATGAAGAGTGGGTGGGCACAAATAAACTTCGAGCCTATATCCTTTGTTTCTATAACTGTGAACCAGGCCACGATACAACCCTCAAAAGTCCTAACTGAAACAGGGTTAATTTGAGAGCATACTACCATGAGGTCGCGTTCCTGACTCCTTTGAGTTGTGCTAAAAGATCCTTGTTGGTATTGTATGTACATACTTTCATTCAAAAATAATATCGCATCTTAACCAATGATTTGTTCACAAAGGTTTGCGACACCTTTTTCAAAACTTCAAGATTAACATGTGTGTTGCATTAGAATTTTCATTCTAAGAATAAACATGTTCTGCCTGCATACATTTATTTGGCATCATAGAAGCTCACAAGCGGAAATTCAGTCCAGAAGCTTAAGCTTGCCAAGTTGAGAAGTCTAAAACTTCTGAAAGACAGTCACGTCGAGGTGCACTTTTCCGAGAAAGCTCCATTGAGTAAGGACTTTCCCAACCAGTCGTGGTAAGAGCCAACCAATCTGGGGCAGGTATGTCAAGCAATATCCTCAAGAGTCAGCCGAACTGGGACAATTACCTCGAGATTCAAATCTCTCCCAGAGCAATTAGTCAAGGACTCATACTGGGGCAAGCCACCCAATCGCATGAGGATTCATTCTTTCCCGAAGACAGGTAATCGGAAGTTCAGAATACCAGGGCAATTATACTCCTAAAGAGTTTAAAGACACCAAGTCTTTTGTAAAATCCTCTTAAGTTAAAGCCCGAATCAAAGTAAATGATCCCTAGCACTAGACTATTGGAAATCTTTCCTCCTCAGCAGGATGCGGTTCAGTTTCGTTATCCCCGACAGACGCATGGAAGTTATCCCCAGTAAAGTCGTCAAACTTTTCTTCAGCAGGTTTCCTTGATCTTATTTCCCAACAGTTCTCAAACCAAATCCTGCTCTTCCCCAGCAGAGCAATAAGGATCATCCCTAACAAGAGTCGTCTTCCCGTAGTGAATCACTTCTTACAAGAACCCAGAAATTCTCGGCAGTTAGATGAACGGTTCCCTTCCCCACAGAGGTTTGGAAAATTCAGGTAGACAAGAGAGTTCTCCTCAGCAGAGCCTTGACAGGTCTTCTCCCAGCTAAGTCGAAAAGTTGTCGATCCCCAGTGAAATTTGTGGGGTGAGATTCAATCCCCAACAGTTGAGGCATCCCCTAGTAGGGTCTTCAAATCTAAAGTCCAATTTTTTTTTAGCGAAGGTGATAAGTCGAGGCAGACTAGTCACACTCTTCTCCAGCAGAAATATCGGCAATCATCTGTATTCCCCACAGAGTCAGCAAGGGTTTGTTATTTCTGTGTTAGGAATTCCCTTTGTACCTATCCCCCAATGTCATGGGGCATCATGTCATACAATTCAACATGTGTGTATTAAATCCAAGGTTGATATCCAAAGTCCACCCGCAGTGTGGCAATTTATCCAAAGTCCAACCGTAGATTGACCAAAGTCCATCATCTGGGTGGAAAATTCTTAAAGTCCAGCCGCAGACTGGCCAAAGTCCATCCTCCGGGTGGCAAATTCCCAAAGTCTCCCGTAGCGAGCAACAACCCTCGTAGTGTGGCGAAACACATAAGTCTCCCGTAGCGAGCAACAGCCCCCGTAGTGTGGCGAGTTTCCAAAGTCTCCCGTAGCGAGCAGCATCCCCCGTAGTGTGGCATAGCATTGAAGTCTCCCGTAGTGAGCAGAAGTCTCCCGTATCTGAGCAATGTGCCCCCGTAGTGTGGCGAATCATCGAAGTCTCCCGTAGCAGAGCGATGTGCCCCCGTAGTGTGGCGAATTTTCAAGGTCTCTCGTAGTTGAGCAATGTGCCCCCGTAGTGTGGCAAATTTTCTGAAAGTCTCCCATAGCGAGCAACAGCCCCCGTAGTGTGGCGAATTTCAAAAGTCCCCCATAGTGGGCCGAAGTCTCCTGTAGTGAGCCAAAGTCTCCCGTAGCGAGCAGCAGCCCCCGTAGTGTGGCAAAGCATTGAAGTCTCCCGTAGTGAGCAGAAGTCTCCCGTAGTGAGCAGAAGTCTCCCGTAGCTGAGCAATGTGCCCCCGTAGTGTGGCGAATCGTCGAAGTCTCCCGTAGCAGAGCGATGTGCCCCCGTAGTGTGGCAAATTTTCAAGGTCTCCCGTAGCTGAGCAATGTGCCCCCGTAGTGTGGCAAATTTTTTGAAAGTCTCCCGTAGCGAGCAGCATCCCCCGTAGTGTGGCAAAGCATTGAAGTCTCCCGTAGTGAGCAGAAGTCCCCCGTAGTGTGGCAAATTTTCAAAAGTCTCCCGTAGCGAGCAACAACCCCCGTAGTGTGTTAAGACATTGAAGTCTCCCGTAGCTGAGCAATGTGCCCCCGTAGTGTGGCGAATTTTCTGAAAGTCTTCTGTAGCTGAGCAATGCGCCCCTGTAGTGTGGCGAATTTTCAAAGTCTCCCGTAGCTGAGCAATATGTCCCCGTGGAGTGGCAAGATTTCCAGAGTACCCCCGCAGTGTGATAGAGTTTCTCCGCAGAGTGAGCAAAAGTCCATCCCAATGATGGTAAGGTATCAAAAGTCTCTCGTATCGAGCGGTGGCCCCTGTGAAGTGGCAGAGTATTGAAATCCCCCGCAGTATGGCGAAGCATTCAGAAGACCACCCGTTGTGTGGCATGTCATTAATATCCCAGCAAAAGTCCACCCGTAGCGTGGTAAATCAGCAATCTCCCAGTGTTATTCCAAAGCATTCATCAAATTACTACTCTTCACATCCAGATTCTCCACAAGCAGAGTTCAGATGGTTGAGTTTATTTCCCTTTTCTCTTCCACCGAGTGCAAATTTTCTGGTTGTTTTTAGTATTCAATCCCTACATACTTCAAACGTCTGAAAGCAACTGCTATTATCTATTCAAGTCTACAGTGATTGAATAGGGGCAGCTGTAACACCCCTAAATTTGCCCTCTTATTTATTATCAACCTTGAATGGTGTACGCTTCATTCTTGCATCATTCCGCATATCATCGCGTCGCACTTGAAAAATAAATAAATCATTCATCATCCTTCGCATGAGGTGTGAGGTCGATCGAGGCTTGCCAAACATTGGAGTTCAAGAGAAAAATAGTATCACAAAAATAATCCAAACCACTTCCAAGCTAACCAACCAAAAGGGAAAAATTCACTTTTCTCTCCCTTTTCTTTCCCTTTTCCTTCCACTTTCTTTCCACACTTCCTTTCATTCTTTCCATCTTGTTTTTCCACTTCAATTCCACTCCATTTCCCTTGGAAGTTTCCACCATGTTCTACCATCTTCTAGAGTGTTCCATGGAATATTCCAAGGAATATTCCCTTATCCAACCCTAACCCTAACTAACTACCAAACCATAATTTTGGATCCCAAACCTAATTTTTGGGCCCCAAACCTAATTCCATTCCCAAACCTAGCTCCAAGCCTAGCCTCTATATAACCACTAATCACTTCAATGCAAGGGGTTCCCACAATTTTCCAACTTTTCACTCTTTCACAATCACTTTTTCTCTCTCACTTTTCCTCCTTTTTACATCCTTTCACTAAAGCTTTTTTGAATAAACTCTTCAAGTTTCACATTGAAACTTGAAGATCTTAAAGCTTAAGCCTTCAACCTTCATTAATTGTGGATTGAAGAAGAAGAAGCTAGTGATTTTTGTGAAAATTTCAGTTTATCGGAAGTGCACGAAGGTTCAAGCATCAAGAACGCATTTATTTTGCGGTTTCTCAGTTTTCTTGGTTTTCTCTTCGATCAAGCTCCGATTCTTGCAACAATTACCGAAGCACTTCTCCGCTTTGTGTTAGACACTGTGGCTAGTGATCCAGGGGGGGGGGTGAATGGATCACCTCCTTGTTTACAAGGATTTAAAAGATTTTTTTAGAGTTTTTAAAGATTAGCGGAAACCACGGTCCCTAATATACTTGCGTCTATGCTGGACCAGCCACTAGAAGATCGGACATGTGATAAAGTGCTGGATTTGTAATTGAGATGATAAAGGTTTAAACACACAAGCTGTAAAAGTGTTGAATGCACCTATCACAAAAACTATTTCCAATGAATCAAAACCGATTAAAAACGTAAATAGAGATGAAGAAGGAATACAATACGCAGAGATTTGGTAAGGAAGTTCCCCACGTTCGTCCTCGCGTGTGGGTACGTCTCCCTCTCAATTTCAAACCGAAATTGAGAACTTTTATATCAATATTGCTGAAATCGTCGTTAACAAGGTTGCTATACAAACACCAGAAATCTATACACCTAGATCTTCCTATTGTATCAACCTTCACTTGATCTGAGCCAAATCAAGATTCCCTGCAAGTAATACAAACAATTCATCGGTTCCACGATCTATTTGCGAAATCTCCGAATTTCCAAACCTTACGTTGCGGCTGAATCTGTTTTGTAAACGTGACTGACAAACCCTCAAGAACACGCCCGTTCTTGAAGGAAAACCCAGATGGTTTTTCCTTGAAACCTTCTTTCACTCTTCAACTCAGCTGGATCACCGATCGTACCACTGAATGTTATCTCATAAACCTCTAATTCACAGAACAACACTAATTCATTGTTGATGTTCTTGAATCAAGGTATTTGAGAAGATGATGAAGATGAATTTGATTCTTAGGTTTCAATCATGCTCAACCTTCAATTGTACACCCTGAGATTACTTTTCTTGATGTGTTCTTCAATATACTTGACTTTGAATTTCGTCTGCAATTCCTGTCGCGATTCCTACACTAACAGAAAACCAAACATATACTTGAAAGATTCTGTTAGAAGTGAAACAGAAAAATGAATCGATACAATATATGAATGAATCGATACATGATGGTATTTATATTGTTATGTATCAATGCATAATATCATGAATCGATACATACTGAACAAATGAAGAAAAACAGAGAAATGAAAATACAATGAATCGATGCATGTTGCGTATGTATCGATTCATAGAAGAAATTCCAGAATCATTCTTACAGCATGAATCGATGCATGTTGCGAATGTATCGATTCATAGCAGAATTTCCAGAATCATTTCTACAACATGAATCGATGCATGATGCGAATGAATCGATTCATTTTACGAATTTCAGAAATTCAAGGACATTATTTGTTTAAAATAAGACATGTGTATAAAGGCTAGCAATGCATACAAAGCATATGATAAAAGCACAAACGCATAAAATTTATTATCATACAAAACTAAAGAGTTGCTCACAAACTCCCCCTTTTTGATGATGACAAATTTTTGCAGAAGTGTGAGAACCACTCCCCCTGAGTTTGTGCATGCCTGTCATTTTTCACACTCAAGCCTTTCTCCCCCTTTGTCAACATCAAGAAAGAATGCATAGGTGAAGCAAAATTCAGCAATACCAAGATATATAAGCAAAATTCACTCACAAAGAATGAAACATAAAGGGCAAACAAATTAATCGAAAGCAGCAAACAAGCATAGGCATTGAAATAGTCTATTAGAGTTGAGAATTACAGAAGCAAACCAAACGCATACAATGTTTAAACATAAAATGCAAAGAAACTTAAGCAAAAACAATGATGTTATGCAAAATGAAATGCAGCCTCAGTGAGGAAAGTAGCCACCACAAGACTCCGCATCATCTCTATCGGGATCTCGGAAACTTGGAGGAGGAGGTGGAGGAGGCATCTCGTCGGGATTCTGCCCCATGAAGGTGTAATGCCTGAACCGATTCTGAACCTCTGTGCTTCTAAATCTTTCCATAATACCCGGATGCGAACGACAATCATCCATGAAACCAGACATCTCATTGTAGAAAACTTGATGCCACTTAACCAAGTCGGTATGCCATGAGTGTTGATTATGATACATCCTAGTGTGTTCATCATGCCATTCTTGGTGCTCTTTGTGCCATTCCGTTTGTTGTACATGCCACGCACAGACTTCTTCATGGCAGGCATTATTGGCAATTTCCATTTGCTCAAACATTTGAGTGAGATATGCAGGAGCAGTAGTAAATGATGTCGGTGGAACAGATGGAGAAACCGATTCATAATTAGTAGGAGACCACCTTTGTGGCACCCACTCACCCCAAGCAGTGTTAACATTAGCTTCAGGAGGATTGTCTTCATTTACATCCTCCATATCTTCATCTCTTTGTTCTTCAGCAACAAAAATCTGTTCAGAAGGTGAATCAAAGTTGTAAATTCTGGTTCTAGTGTTGCGTTCAAAGAAGTAATAGCAGCGACGCTCGGTATCCCACCTATATCCCATATGAGAGAGAGTAGCACTGTTGAATTCTTGAACACTAGAAGAAGATAAGAGAGGAACAAGAGGGAAACCCACCTTCCAAAACTTAAGTATCCTCATAATCTGTGCGGCATAGGCAAGAGTAATGTTCTTTGAACTATTTCTTGTAAGAAAGATACGCTTTACAAAGTAATTGGGCCAATTCAACGAAATCTTCTTCTGCAGAATGTACAAGAGATGTATGTCTGGCTTATCCAACCTAGAATGCCCACCGAACCTCGGACGTAAAATATGCGAGAGAATCCAATGCAGAATTCTGGGGACACTCTTAATCATTCCAGAAGTCAAATTCTCATCATCGCCTAGAGGCCTTTCCAGTTTTGAAATAGATGCACAACATTCCTTCAGATTAAACTGTGTTTCAAAGTTTTGATCATGCCACATCTGCAACTCAGGCAACAGGGATGGCAGTTTGAACACTTTGGGCCAATCATCAGCCTCAAAACGGTAAGTTCTGGTTCCAATAGAGCACTTGAACATGTAACCTTTACCAGATTTCACCCCCGCATAAAAAACACGAATAAAGTCCTCATGATAGTCATCATTGACAGTTAAAAAGGACCCAAGTTTTTGTGCTTCAATCAAATCAGCAACTTCTTCTAAACAAAAAGTACGCACATCTTAAGTATTGAAAACATGAGGTTTCATGACTAACCTTGTCTTGAAGGAAACCTCAAACTCTTCAACAATGGCAGGATGAAGAATGGATGCCCCAGAGGGAGGAATTTCTGGAACAGGAGGAGCTTGATGTGAAGCCTCAACAAGTTCTTTCCCTTTACCTTTACCTTTACCTTTTGCTCTAGGAAGCATGACTCTTGGAGGCATAATGATGAAGTTAGGGTTTTTGAAAGAAAAGGGGTTTTGTGGCTGTTAGGGTTATGAAACGAAAATGATGGAAATGGAATGAAGAGGGAGATAGAATAGAGTTTATAACTGATGTACATGTCATAACTGATGCAGATGTGTCGATACATAAAAAAGAAACTGATTTTAAAACAGTATGCATTGATACATGACCTTATGAATCGATTCATGTGACGAAATTTTTGGAAATTCAGGTTGCTATGTATCGATACAAACCACGAATGTATCGATACATACTGTAACAATTTTGACAGATTTAAAAGAAAATGAACATGAATCGATGCAAGATGGATGTGATCGATACATGATGCGAAGTTTTTGAATTTTCAAGTGGCTATGTATCGATACAAACCACGAATGTATCGATACATACTGTAATAATTGTTACAGATATAAAAGAAATTGAACTTGAATCGACACAAGATGGTTGGGATCGATACACACTGTAATAATTTTTACAGTGATAAAGGGATTTTAGCATGAATTAACACAAAATGGATATGCAAAACAAAAAAAATTATGCAGAATGCAGAATGAATCATAACATTGTAATGATGCTTAAGAATACTTTACAAACTAATTATTAACGCTCAAACATTCATATGTAAAGAAGTATATGTAAGCGAGAAATAATTGCTCAAACATACATTTAGCATACAATATCAACAAGGTGTAGAGAGGAACAATATTACCTCCGTCGTAGGAATCTTATGAGGTATGAGTGAAGTCTACATTTAGAACTTAGTAAACACGATAAAATAAATATAAACTAAATCAAACAAACTTAAGACAGCAATGCAGAGAGATCAAGAATCCCTAATTCACGACGAATGTTGAAGAATGGTTCAGTTGCCAATGGTTTAGTGAAAATGTCAGCAAGTTGATTTTTAGTATCAACATGCTCAAAAACAACATCTCCTTTTTCAACATGATCGCGAAGGAAGTGATGTCTAATCTCTATATGTTTGGTGCGTGAGTGTAAAACAGGATTCTTAGTGAGATTAATGGCACTAGTGTTGTCACACTTTATTGGAATGCGTTTAAGTTCAATATTAAAATCTTGTAGTTGTTGTCTTAGCCACAAAATTTGAGTGCAACAGCTACCGGCTGCAACATACTCAGCATCTGCAGTAGACAAAGCTACGGATACTTGCTTTTTGTTATGCCAACTTATTAAAGAATTTGAAAATAGATGACATGTACCACTAGTGCTTTTCCTATCTGATTTGCAGCCAGCAAAATCAGAATTAGAGTAACCTACTAAGCTGCAATCGCTCCCTTTGGAATACCAAAGCCTGTATTCAGGTGTTCCATGAAGATACCTAAATATACGCTTGACTGATTTTAAGTGAGATTCCTTAGGGTTTGATTGATATCGTGCACACATACAAACACTAAACATGATGTCCGGTCTAGAAGCAGTAAGGTACAAGAGAGACCCAATCATACCTCTATACCTTTTGACATCAACACACTTACCATGTTCATCTTTGTCCAAGTTTCCGTTGGTAGGCATGAGAGTGTCAATTGATTTTGAATTATTCATTCCAAAACGCTTGAGCAGCTCTCTGCAGTATTTTGTTTGACATACTGTTGTACCTTCATCGAGTTGCTTTATTTGGAGGCCTAAGAAGTAGTTCAACTCCCCCATGAGACTCATCTCGAACTCACCCTACATAACATTTGAAAACTCTTCGACCAAGTGTATGTTAGTTGAACCAAAAATTATATCGTCTACATAAACTTGAACTAAAAGAATGTGTTTTCTTTTATGTCTAATGAAGAGTGCATTATCCACTTTACCTCTAGAATATCCATGATTAATTAGAAATTTACTAAGTCTTTCGTACCACACACGAGGTGCTTGCTTAAGACCATATAAAGCACGCTTTAATTTGTAAACATGATCTAGATATTCAGAATTTTCAAAACCAGGAGGTTGTGAAACATATACTTCTTCATTTATGACACCATTTAAAAACGCACTCTTTATGTCCATTTGGTAAAGCTTGAAATTCATAGAACACGCATAAGAAAGCAAAAGACGTATAGCTTCAAGGCGAGCCACTGGAGCATAAGTCTCCTCATAATCTATGCCCTCCTCTTGGTTATACCCTTGTGCTACCAAGCGTGCCTTGTTCCTAGTTATCACTCCGTTTTCATCAAGTTTATTCCTAAACACCCATTTAGTACCTATGATATGATGATCTCGCGGACGAGGGACAAGTTCCCAAACGTCATTTCTTTTAAATTGATTAAGCTCTTCTTGCATGGCCATTAGCCAAAATTCATCAATCAAGGCCTCTTTAGCATTTTTAGGTTCCACTTGTGATACAAAAGCGAAGTGAGAACAAAAGTTACTTATCTTAGAACGAGTCAACACTCCCTTTGAAATATCTCCCAATATATTGTTTATAGGGTGGTCTTTATAGGATTTCCAAGCTGGTGGAAGTTCCTTCACTTCAGATGTTCCTTCCTCTTTATCTTTTTCATGACTAGTATCTTCCTCCTTCTCATTTTCAGCAGTTTCAGATTGATCAATTTCCGAAACAGCTTCTTTGAGTATGTCTTCTGTAGATACACCTGCATCATCAAAAGAGATACCTTTTCCGACAATTTTTGGGTAAGACTCATCAAAAGAAACATGGACAGATTCTTCAACAGAAAGTAAATGCCTATTATACACTCTATATGCTTTGCTTGATTGAGAGTATCCAAGAAAAATACCTTCATCAGCTTTGGCATCAAACTTCCCAAGATTTTCCTTACCGTTATTTCAAACAAAACACTTACAACCGAACACATGAAGATGAGACAAGTTTGGCTTTCTACCTTTTAAAATTTCATAAGGGGTTTTATAAAAAATAGGACGAATTAAAATCCTGTTCAGAACATAACAAGCTGTACTAATTGCATCAGCCCAAAAATATTTTGGTAATCCACCCTCATTGAGCATTGTTCTTGCCAATTCCTCTAAAACTCGATTTTTGTGCTCCACAACACCGTTTTGTTGTGGAGTTCGAGGAGCTGAAAAGTCGTGCTCAATGTCATACTTGTCACAATACTTATCAAAGAGATGGTTTTGAAATTCACCTCCATGATCGCTTCGGATTGTAACTATTTTAGAATTCATTTTTTTTTGGGACAGCTTTGCAAAACTTTTAAAAGCAGAAAAAGTTTCATCTTTGCTATGAAGGAATATAGTCCAAGTGAATCTAGAGTAGTCATCTACTATTACGAAACCATAATAGTTTCCACCTAAGCTATTTGTCCTAGATGGTCCAAAGAGGTCCATATGGAGAAGCTCAAGGGGTCTTGAAGTTGAAATTATGTTTTTAGATTTAAAGGAGACCCTTGTTTGTTTCCCCATTTGGCAAGCATCACATAGGTGGTCTTTTGAAAATTTTATTTTTGGAAGACCTACTACTAGATCCTTAGATACAACCTTATTAAGCTAATCGAAATTAACATGCGCTAAGCGTCTATACCACAGCCATGAATCATCATTTAGGGCAACTAGACATTTAGTGCTTGTTAAAGATACACTCAAAAGATCAAGCATATATATGTTGTTTACTCTTACACCTTTAAACACAACATTATGTTCGGTATGTTTAATTTTGCAAAAAGTTTTTGTGAAAGAAACTTTATAACCTTTGTCGCATAATTGACTTATACTTAACAAATTGTGTTTAAGTCCCTCTACAAGATGGACATCAGAAATAGTAGTGGTAGAGGGATTACCTACACTACCTTTACCAAGTATAGCTCCTTTATTATTGTCTCCATAAGTAACATACCCCTTCTTTTTTGCTTTGAAGTCAATAAAAAGTGATATGTCACCCGTCATATGCCTTGAACACCCGCTGTCCAGAAACCATCTTCTCTCCACGGATGCAAGACATTCATCCTACAATATCAAAAGAGAGAGGTAGGTACCCAATTTTTATTGGGTCCAAGTGGGTAAGTGGTAACATGGTTGTCTTTAGGCTTCCATTGATAAATACCTTTAGGCACTAGAAATCTTCTAAATTTGCATTTTTCAATGGTATGGCCAGCATGACAACAATAATGACATACACTACGATAATGTTGTTGTTTATGTTTGGTCCTTAAATCCTTTGGAGTAAAAGAATATCTTGCATATGGAGGATTTAATGACTTTTTAAACAACCTAGTATCAACGACATAAGTAATCTTAGGTTGTAAAGCTTTTGCCAATTTGACCTTAAGAGAAATAACCTCTTGTTGCCAAATGTGACAACCTTCATAATGCCTTATTTTACTACAACCATCAATATCAATAGCTTTTGAATTTTCTGCAATGCTAGCTTTCAAGTACTCTAAATCTTTTTCAGCATGTTGTACTTTACCTTCCAAGTATGAAAAAAATTGTTTATCGGAAGATAATCTTTTAAATGCTTCTATAGCTTCATTATGCAGTTTTTCAAAAGCTATTTTCAATTCAGAAAAGGACATAGAAGAGAAATTGTTATAGTAAGCTTGTTTTACCTTTTTATCATCACTTTTCTTCTTGTGGTGGGACTGATTTTTGGTGTGAGCCATAAGACACAAATTTGCGGTTTCATCGCTATCACTTGAGCATTGTGTACTTGATGAATCACTATCACTTTCCCAAGCAATGTAAGCTCTTCTTTACTTATTATACCTTTTTGGTGGAACTTTTCCTTTATCCTTTTTCTTTAAAGGACAATCCGTCTTATAATGTCCGGACTTACCACAATTGAAGCAAGACCCTCTTTCTCTATTCTTCTTAATCTCTTCCTGTTTTGAATCTATAGATTGTCTTCTAAACTTTATGAGATTTTTGTCGGAATGCTTGATTCCATTCTTTCGAATGAATCTATTATATCTCCTAACAAAAAGTCCCATTTCTTCGTCACAGGAGTCTTCGTCACTACTTGATTCATTGTTGCTTAGCTCTTTTTGTGAGGACTTTGAGTTAGAAGCCATAAGAGCTATAGGCCTCTTCTCACCCTCTTTGTCTTTATTCTTCTCCTTTCCCTTTTTACTCTTGTTCTCAAACTTTTCTAGACTTTCTAGTTCTTGCTGATGTTCCTCCAGCTTTCCAAACAAAGTAGTCATTGAGAGTGTCATTAGATCGCTGGCTTCCTTGATAGCTGTTACTTTAGGTTGCCATTCCCTGCTAAGACATCTCATAATTTTATTAGTAGCAATTTCATTGGAAACAGGTTTTCCAAGTGCATTCAAACGATTGATGAGATGAACAAATCTCTTTTGCATGTCGGGAATAGATTCTCCTTGTTTCATGCGAAAGAGTTCGAACTCTTGATTAAGTGTGTTAATGCGAGACTGTTTTACTTCAGTTGTACCTTCATATGCAATTTCTAAAGCGTCCCACATTTCTTTAGCTGTCGAGCAATGGGATACTCGATAATACTCATCTGCACTAAGTGTTGAAATTAGCCTATTTCGAGCTCTCCAATCACTTGACCACTTTTTCTCATCTTTCTCATCCCAATCATCTTCTGGTTTAGGTACTATGGCACCTGCCTCATTCATCATGGTGATTTGAAAAAGACCATTTTGAATGGCAGTCCATACGCGCCTATCCACATAATTTATGTGAACTCGCATGCAGTCTTTCCAGTAGTCATAATTTTCACCATTGAAAACAGGAGCTCTATTATACGCCCCCTTTGGTTCAGAATCCATATCGTTACAAGCAGCCACAAAGCACCAGCGAACCGGTGCTCTGATACCACTTGTTAGACGTTGTGGCTAGTGATCTAGAGGGGGGGTGAATGGATCACCTCCTTGTTTACAAGGATTTAAAAGATTTTTCAGAGTTTTTAAAGATTAGCGGAAACCACAGTCCCTAATACACTTGCGTCTATTCTGGACCAACCACTAGAAGACCGGACATGTGATAAAGTGATGGATTTGTAATTGAGATGATAAAGGTTTAAACACACAAGCTGTAAAAGTGTTGAATGCACCTATCACAAAAACTATTTCCAATGAATCAAAACCGATTAAAAACGTAAATAGAGATGGAGAAGGAATACAATACGCAGAGATTTGGTAAGGAAGTTCCCCACGTCCGTCCTCGCGTGTGGGTACGTCTCCCTCTCAATTTCAAACCGAAATTGAGAACTTTTATATCAATATTGTTGAAATCGTCGTTAACAAGGTTGCTATACAAACACCAGAAATCTATACACCTAGATCTTCCTATTGTATCAACCTTCACTTGATCTGAGCCAAATCAAGATTCCCTGCAAGTAATACAAACAATTCACCAGTTCCACGATCTATTTGCGAAATCTCCGAATTTCCAAACCTTACGATGCGGCTGAATCTGTTTTGTAAACGTGATTGACAAACCCTCAAGAACACGCCCATTCTTGAAGGAAAACCCAGATGGTTTTTCCTTGAAACCTTCTTTCACTCTTCAACTCAGCTGGATCACCGATCGTACCACTGAACGTTATCTCATAAACCTCTAATTCACAGAACAACACTAATTCATTGTTGATGTTCTTGAATCAAGGTATTTGAGAAGATGATGAAGATTAATTTGATTCTTAGGTTTCAATCCTGCTCAACCTTCAATTGTACACCCTGAGATTACTTTTCTTGATGTGTTTTTCAATATACTTGACTTTGAATTTCGTCTGCAATTCCTGTCGCGATTCCTACACTAACAGAAAACCAAACATATACTTGACAGATTCTGTTAGAAGTGAAACAGAAAAATGAATCGATACAATATATGAATGAATCGATACATGATGGTATTTATACTGTTATGTATCAATGCATAATATCACGAATCGATACATACTGAACAAATGAAGAAAAACAGAGAAATGAAAATACAATGAATCGATGCATGTTGCATATGTATCGATTCATAGAAGAAATTCCAGAATCATTCTTACAGCATGAATCGATGCATGTTGCGAATGTATCGATTCATAGCAGAATTTCCAGAATCATTTCTACAGCATGAATCGATGCATGATGCGAATGAATCGATTCATTTTACGAATTTCAGAAATTCAAGGACATTATTTGTTTAAAATAAGACATGTGTATAAAGGCTAGCAATGCATATAAAGCATATGATAAAGCATATGATAAAAGCACAAACGCATAAAATTTATTATCATACAAAACTAAAGAGTTGCTCACACTTTGTAGGTTGGTGATCTTAATCACTTTTTCTTTAAGTTATTCTCTTCGTCTCGCCATTTCGGCATTCTTTAATTGCTTTTCGTTTTGATTGCGATCAATTTCATTTTCTTTATGTGTTGCTTGCATTTTGTGATTTTGGTTGGATTTGGATTTAAAGTGTTGATAATTATAGGTTCTATCATGTGTAAATAATCCCAAATCAAGTAGAAATTAGTGTTAACATGTTCCTAGGTATGTTATGGATCATTAGAAGTGAGTTTGTGGCCAAAAACACTTATTTCAAAGGTTTTTTTTTCAATTCTGTTTAGCGTTAACCGGTTAACGCATTTGGTTAACCGGTTAACGCGTGCGTTTTAGCCACAAATTAGTGTTGTCCAGGGTCCGTTAACCGGTTAACGCATATGGTTAACCGGTTAACGCTGTTGAGTTTTGGATTTTTGGTTTATTTGATTGCTCATTCCTAAGTTCTAGTGCCTCTAATGTTCATACATGTTTAGGTAGTGATTTTAGGGAATTTTTGAGTCCATTTCCAGTAGCTCATTCCCCCATTTCGAGTCGTTTCGACACGATTCCGTTCATGTCGCATATTATGCATTTTAGTGTTTCTTTGTGTATAGCTTGGTTTCTTGCTTGTTGTTGCCATGTTCATGCATCATTTGGTATGTAATGATCATGTTGCTTTCTGTTTTTACATCTTTTGCATTGCATTAAATCATTTTGCATTTCATTATGTTGATGTATGTTGCATGTTGCATAATCATGTATGTATGTGCATTTGGTTGCATTTGGTTGCATGTTTGATCATATCATTTACATTAATTCAATTATGAATTTTGCATCGAGTTTAGTATGTTTGTTGAGCTATCATATTGCATATTCACAATCAATAATCATCATGTTCATATGCAATGTTCATGTGCCACATTTTTGCATTACTTGTTGCATAATCAACCATGTGATGCATTCTTGCACGATCCTTCAAAAATGCTCATGTGCATTCAATCATGTATAATGATCCATGTTCAAATGCATGTTCATGATCAAGTTGGTGCATTATTCATTGAGTTTGTGCATTAAAAAATGAAAATAATCAATTCTGGATTTTGTATTTCATAGCTGTTTTTGCATATAGGTGCTGTAAAATGTATGCTGTTTGTATGTTTACATGCTGTATTTGACTTTTTACACCTACCTTTTCATGTTGCATGCTGTCTGTAAAAAACTGATTTGTGTTGGACATTATTTTCATAGCTGTTTGTACTTTAGGGGCTGTAATAGGTGCTGAATTTTTTGTTTTAGCATTCTTTTAGTTCTCTAGGATTAAGAAAGTCATTAGGATTTAATTGTTGTGTGTTTGCTTTATTATTTTTAATAAAATGCAACACTAATCTTTGTTTTGTAGATGGGAAGATGGAGGTAAGTTTCCTTCACCCCATCCTCTATTTTATGCATTTAATATGCATTTTAATTCATTTTTTCCTTCCATATTTGTGTTTGGTAGGATTTTCCCCCTTTGTTAGGATCAACTTATCTTCATTAGGAAGTAAGTTGTATCCTTTTTCTTCTTTCTTTTCCTTTGTTCCTTAGGATTAGAAAACCTCCTTAACCATTAGGATCTCCCTTTTATATATAACAAATAACTTAGGGTTGGTCTTAGTCCCCCTTAGTTTTTGTCCTTTTTCCGACTTGAGTCTTCTTCCTCATCTCATAATGAAAAATAATAAAACACTTAATAAAAACCGAATGTTCTTGTACGACACGAGACTTTGTTGCGGAGTTCTTATACACGTCCTGTTTCGGGGCGAGGTGTAAGTCCCTACCACGATGGATAAGTCTTAGTATGAGAATGTTCACAAACAAACTCCAAAACACTTCTTATAAAAGACAATCAACAAAGACATTCTAGTTTCATGCCAGTAGCAGTTCTTTTATTCAACAACATTCTTATTTTCTCACCCTTTGAAACAAACAAGCAAGCGTGGATCCCGTCGGGTACGGCGGACGATCTGGGGTGCTAATACCTTCCCAGGTCGTAACCGACTCCCGAACCCAGATCTTTGGTTCGCAAGGCCTCGTCCTTTCCTTCTTCCTCAGGTTTGTGCAACATTACCTTTCCCGTTCCCTCGGGATAAAAATGTCTGGCTGACGACTCTACCTTTTCCGCGCTACTTTCGCGTTTGTACTAGGATGAAAATCCCGGGAGCGACAATAAGAGGTCAGTAATTTCCAACGTTTTGTACATACTAGGCATGAAGAGCAATTTGCTCAGTATAAGACAACTGGTCGAAAAGAACTACAAGATGTCGGTCGAAGACAAGGTGATGAGATTCGTCGACGCAGGTGGTAGGTTGATCTTGAAGTCTCCAATGTCTCAGAATAAAACCTTCAAGATCGAACTAAATGTGATGGAGCATAAGTGCCTTGCAAGTGCAGCTAGCAAAGATGAATGGTTATAGCACTATAGACTTGGTCATCTCAATTTCAAAGACATCAAAGATTTGAAGAGAAGAAATATGGTTTCAGGATTGTCAGAAATTGACATCCCAAACGAAGTGTGTGAAGAATGTGTTCAGTCAAAACAACACAAGAATAACTTCAGCAAGGATGTAGGAAGCAGGTCAAGGGCAATTCTTGAAGTCATATACTCTGATGTATGCAGTCCTATCCAGGTGTATACTTTGTCACTTTCATAGATGATTTCAGTCGAAAATTATGGACTTACTCGATCAAGAAGAAAAGTGAAGTGATCGATGTATTTTCCAAGTTTAAATCTATGGTCGAAAGACAAAGTGGTCGAAAGCTCAAGACTTTGAGGACTGATGGTGGTGGGGAGTATGTGTCGAAAGATTTCGATGCATTATGTGTAAAAGAAGGGATTGTGCATGAGGTGGTGCCACCTTACACTCCACAGCAGGATGGAATTGCAGAAAGCAAGAATCGAACCATCATGAACATGGTAAGAAGTATGTTGAATGGCAAACAACTACCCAAAGAACTATGGGGAGAAGCTGTGTCAACTGCAACATATATTTTAAACAGATGTCCGACGAAGAGGCTAGAAAAAGTTACGCTAGAAGAGTGTTAGTCTGGTGTCAAGCCTAACTTGAGTCATCTGAAGGTATTTGGATCTATAACACATATGCATGTGCCAGATCAGTTGAGAAGGAAGCTTGATGACAAGTCTAGTCAAATGATTCTGATAGGATATCATACGACTGGAGGTTACAAGTTGTTCGACCCAGTAAACAAGCAGGTTGTGATCAACAAGGACGTGATTATATATGAGCTTAATGTCAAGACATATTAAGTTGAAATCTTATGTGAAGAACCAGCTAGTGAAGTCGAAAGAGATATTCGACAAGAAGATGTTAGAGGTGAAGCAGGCCCAAGAAGACCTCAAAGAATAAGACACATGCCTGCAAGGTTGTAAGAATGTGTGATTACATCAAATGATGTGGTCGATGAATAAGGTGAGCTGGTACATTATGCTTTCTATGCAAATGTCGAACCCTTCAATGAAGATGAGGCATTGAAATATTCGAAGTGGGTGAAAGCAATGAATGAGGAGATAAAATCAATCGAAGTCAACAACACTTGGTCACTTGTCGAATTGCCTCAAGGCAAAAAGGCAATTCAAGTGAAGTGGGTATACAAGGTGAAACTGAATCCCACAGGGGAAGTGATTCGACACAAGACAATACTTGTGGCGAAAGGTTTTCTTCAGAAGGAAGGAATCGAATTCGACAGAATATTTGCTCTTGTTGCTAAGATCGAAACAATCGGGTTGGTTATCGGTCTAGCAAACATGAAAAACTGGCAGATGCGTCAGATGTATGTGAAATGTGCATTCCTAAATAGTCCATTAGACGAAGAAGTTTATGTTGCACAACCAGCTGGGTTTGTGAAACAAGGCAAAGAGAGAAAGGTGTACAGGCTGCATAAGCCCTGTATGGACTAAAGCAAGTTCCAAGAGCTTGAAATAAGAAGATAAACAACTTTCTAGGGGAAAAGGAATTTGTGAAGTGCACAACTGAGCATGAAGTATATGTAAGAAGAAGATATAGTGAATTGCCTATACTATGTCTCTATGTTGATGACCTATTGATAATAGGAAGTTGCAAGAAGGAGATCGAAGATTTCAAACGTGACCTGAGTGAGGAGTTTGAAATGTCAGACTTGGGAAATCTCTCATATTTCTTTGGCATCGAATTCTACAAGAGTGGTAGAGGTTTGGTGATGCATCAAAGAAGATATGCAGGCGAAATACTCAAGAGATTTGAAATGCATGATTGCAACCCAACTTCGACTCCAGCTGAGTCCAGATTGCAACCGTCGAAGGATTTAGAAGAAGATGATGTCAACCAAAACCAATACAGAAGAATTATTGGGTCACTTCGATACCTTTGTCACACAAGGTCTGACTTAGCATACAATATTGGTATGGTGAGTAGATTCATGCAGAAGCCAAAGGCATCACACTTAGCAGTAGCGAAGAGGATACTAAGGTATTTGAAAGGAACTATTGACTATGGCATTTTGTTTCCAACAATTGATGAAGGAAAATAATGCAAGTTAGTGGGATACACAAATTCCAGTTGGTGTAGTGATGCTGAGGATCGAAAATTCACAGCTGGATATGTATTTATGTTAGGTGGTGTACCAGTTACTTGGAGTTCGAGAAAGGAGTCAGTAGTGGCATTATCATCATGCGAAGCAGAGTATATATCTGCTTCTCTCTGTGCATGTTAAGTAACATGGATGGTGAATATGGTCGAAGAGATTACATCAAAGAGTCATGGAGCAATCACCATGAAGATCGACAGCATGTCAGCTATCAATTTGGCGAAGAATCCGATAGCACATGGTCGAAGCAAGCACATCGAAATGAGGTTCCATTATCTTCGAGAGCAGATAGCAGATGAGAAGATGAATATGGAACACTGTAGAACTGAGAATCAGATTGCAAATATCATGACGAAAAGAGTGCAAGTCAAAGTATTCAAGAAGCTAAGGTCTATGATGAACGTAGATAACTTAGACACAATGAATTAGGTGGTGTGTTAAATTGTAATTCCTTGTGTCGAAGCAGGTTGCTCGACAGAACGAAAAATTTGATTTGATCTAAATTAGATTTAATTCAAATAGATATTTTGGGCTTTTATAGTTTTAGGCTCTGTCTTGAGATGCAAGCAAACTTAATTCTATAAATAGGGAGTTTCCCTCATTGTAAAATATCACAACTTTATTTCACTCACAGTTTTGCAGTTGCAGACTGAGTAGTAATAAGAGAAAGAAAGTCCCACAGTTTATGGACAACAATATTCATCGTTTTCAATTTTCTCAAGAACCCTAATTTTCTTCTCTATTTTTTATTTTTCTTTCTTTTAACGTTTCTACTGCGTGATAGCTACAAAATTCTCATAGGTTTTGGGAGAATTCCAACAATATGTTCTCTAAGGTAACATTTAAAAATCTTATGTTGAAAATATGTTTCAAAAACTCTGATTTAGTAGGAGTTGAACATAAAATATGTTGAAAAATAATAAGTCTTTAAAGTATTATATTTTAAAATTAAAAATTGAATATAGTTATGTTATTTAAAGGTCTAATGGTTTTGGACTTTGCATTATTAAAAGATCTAATGTTATTGTAGGTTATTTTCGCATGTTGAAAATGTGTTTGAAGAATTATGATTTTGTTGGAGCGGAGGTTTGTTTTTGTTTTCAATTTCACATGTAAATTAGCTACAACAATTTTTAAGTTTCATTTGTCTTATGTTCTATTAGATTTTTCTCAGGACCGAGAACATTAATGGTATTATATATAATTATTCGTAACTCATTTAAATTTTCAATCTATTTTTCTTATTATATAAATTTAGAAGTTTGTATTTATATTTTAATATTATATATTTTGTAATAGGTTAATTTATATAATTTTTGTTATTATAGTATGAATATTTCTATCATTTATATTTATTTTACCTTAATAGTTATATAATTATCTAAATTAGAGTAATTATTATTAAAATAGTTTTTTTATACTTTATGATAATTTGGATATAATTAATTTTTTTTAAAAATAAATTTATGTCATTCCTAAAAATAATACTAAATTTATTTTTGATGATGAAATTATAATTTTATCATGTTTAACTTTTAAATAGATTGAAATTCATCAATTTTTACTTAACAAATAAATTTTGCAATAAATTGCAGTTATATCTTATTAGTAAAAAAAAAGAAAAAGTAATAATTATTTTGTTGAGTAATATAAATTTCATAAAATGATATCATCTATCTTTCTTCAAATTAATGATATAATAAAATAAACATAGATTTATATAACAAATTAAAATAAGAATATCTTTTTAATCAATTATTTATTATTGATTAGGGTTAAAATAAAAGTTATGTCAAATTAAATTTAACATTATATTAATAAAATGATAATATACTTTAATATATAAAATTGTAAGTTTGAAATATATCAATTAAATATTTTGTATAAATATAATATTCAAAAAAGAGTATTACTTTATAAAAGAAGTAAAAAAAAAAAGAGGTCAAACAAAGGTTGGTCTGATGGAAATAAAATCTTCTAAAAAAATAATAAAAAAATACAAATTAATAAAAAAATATAACTAAACCAGTTTATTGATTAAAACTTTGCATTAATACAATGAATGAGTGGAAGATTGTTCTTAAAGAGTGAAAGTTAAAGAATATAAAAAAAAATAGTACTTCAAAAGTTTGGTGTGGTGAGAAAAACATATTTTAAAAATATAATATGAAAATAACAGTTGATAAAAAATATATATAAATTAATTTATTAATTAAAATTTAGTATTGATATAATGAGTAAATGAATCTCACATATAAAATAAAGGTCTAAATTTTACGATTTCTTACGAATAAAAGTCTAGATAATTTGTCTATGTAAGTAGATATAATATAGATATGTGTAAATTAATCTCACATATTATTGACAAAAAATTTAAAAAATTCTAATTTATTGTCTTTCACATTAAAAATTTGATAATATAATTGCAAATATAATATAAATGACCTACAAAATAATTTTATATGCAAATGAAAAATAAATATTAACTATTATAAAAAAATGAAGTTTTATTTATATGAAATTAACAATTATAAAAAATATAACTAAACTATTTATTAATTAAAATTTAGCATTGATATAATAAGTAAATGAAACTCACATATAAAATAAATATCTAAATTTTATGATTTCTTACAAATAAAGGTCTAGATAATTTGTATATGTAAGTAGATATGATATAAATATTTTTAATTTAATCTCACATAGTATTGACTAAAAATTTATATATATTTTTTTAATTTATTGTCTTTTCACATTAAAAAATTAATATTATAATTATAAAAATTATTAAAAAATAAATAGTATAATTGCAAACATAATCTAAATAGTCTACTAAATAATTTTATATGAAAACAAATACTTAAATATAAAAAATTATAACAAATTATAGTTTCATTTCTAATATACCCGTGCGAAGCACGAGTCGACGATCTAGTTCATTCTATAAGTAATAAAGCATTAAACAAACCAATTTATCTATCAACCATAAAAGAAAAGAGAAAAATCTAATCTGGTTTAAGCCAAGTGTTTGATGATCAATGCGTTAAACACTATAAAGTTCTTTCATGCATTTAATAGTAACACGTCCAAAGAAGTGTGAGACATCCTCAAGGAAATCCATGAAGTTCTAACTGAGATAGAAATGGTGAACACACATGTTCAAGAAAATGAGATAGCAAGTATCAATAAATGGTGATTATCAAATTTTGTATTTTTTTGCGTGCTTCTAATAGATATCTAGTATTCAAAAATCAGAAACCTATTTCAATACTTGACTTCGATGATAAAAAAGTTTTTGATGAATTTCAGGAAAGATAAACAAAAAGGAAATCAACATGGAATTTAGAGAATTAATTCAATTGCTTAAGAACGAGGAAAAAAACTCAAATAAATCTAAATAATTTTCATCATCCGAAGAAGAAAGTTTCGAAAGATCATCACCATAAGTATCATATGAAAGAACAATCAACATACATGAAGAATCTTTCGAAGAGCCATCTTCGAAAAAGTCGTATGAAGAATCAATATATTAAACATTCTATCAAACATATAAAATTTTAGAAGAAGAAGTCGAGACAACATATGAAGAATCAATCAGAGAAACCTCTAGAGGATCACATAAAGATTCATTCAACACTTCATCGAGATATTATCACGAAGCATATTCAAGAAGATCAACAAAAGAAGAAGAAAAACACATGTTTTAAAGTCACTTATAAAAAAAGACAAAAAAATAAGATAAATTAAATTAAATATTAAACTTAGTAAAAAAATTGAAAAATTAGAAAGAAACTTCACATTAAATTTTTTAAAAATAATAATGAAATATTTGAAAATGAATTATAATTATTAAAATCTAATAAATATGAAACTTAGAAAAATGAAATGAATAGGAAAGAAAATTTAAATTTAATTTTTGTCCAAAACACATACAATATTTCATAGAAATTAAAAAAATGAATGCAACTTAGGACACATAAAACATTATTGGACTTATAAAGAGTCACCTTACCAAGATCATACTAGTGGACTTTAACCAAACAGTCAAGGTGAGTGACTACACACATGTTTGGTTTTAATACGTTGCCAATGTCAACCATAGGTCTACAACCTGACTCACCTTTTGCAATCCAAGTAACACTAATTTTAATTTTTTTTTCTCTTCAATCCAAGCTAACCCATTACCCCATTGCATATATACCATGCATGCATTAAGGTAGATATTTCTCTAGGCTTATATAATATAATGCTTGTGCGGCTTAACATTTTCCGGAAAAGGACAACATCGACATTTCACTTATAAGAAAATTAACGTTTTAGTATATTTTAGCAAAGTAACGACTCCTTCTCTATTTACTAATACTTTTCCTTATTCTAATTTATTTAAGAAACAATAAAAAAAATTCTTAAAAAGTAAAATTAGTAAAAAAAAAAAAAACTCGTTTTATTATGGACATGCCACATATCTATGATGCATGGTCGAATGCATGTATGGTAATGATGATGACTATGCATGTTACCTTTTAAACCAAGCGGGGTCTACTTTTGAGCGATGATATCATGAAGCATACATAATGAATGGTGATGGATGATGCATGTGGATGATACATGGTACATGCTTAGAAGACAGAGAGGCCAGAAAGAAGAATAAGATTTGACTTGTTTTCAGAAGACAGAGTGTGTGCAAGTGTTACATTAACAACAAAACGAGACGAAGAAGAAGAAAGAGAAAGCGAGAAAAAAAAAGCAAAAAATCAATCAGATCCAATTCTATTTTCACGTCCGCTACACATAACTTTCTCTCTCTATCTCTCTCTACTTTCTCTCTCTAAAAAATATAATCTCTGCGAGATAACAGAACCACAGGGTCCCTCATCTTCACTAGTAAGAAGAACAACAAAAATAACAAACCCTAGACAAACTCAAACTCATTCTTCTTTTCTTCAACTCAATTCAATTTTCATTTTCTCTTCAATTTCAACTCCTGGTTAGTTTCTTCGCTTCAACTCGTTTGAGTCATGGATCGTTGAATTTTACTCACCTGGAACTCGATCTTTAACTACTATTTTTGTTCATCTGTTTTGGTTTTTTGAACTCGTTTTTTTTTATTATTGTTTTTTAGTTTTTTTTTTTCTTCTTCTTCAATTGAGCTTAGACTCGGTTGAGAAATAAAAGCTAATTTTTGAAGTAGTACTAGCTGATTTGGTATTACTTGAAAGAAACTTTTGAAGTTATATATTTTTTAATTTGGTTTGTTATTTAGTGACTTTGGTTGATGATTTGGATCTGTATTTTCGTTTGTTTTATGCAGAGATTCATTTTGAAGTTGCTTGAAGATTCAAGATTGAAGATTGAGCATTTTAATGGCAAGATAGTGTAATTGTGGATTTATCGCTTTATTTTGGAGGAACAATAAGGCTTTGATTTTGGGTTTAAGTTATTTATTTATTTATTTATTTTTCTAATTTTTGTGTGTACGTGTTTGGTTATCATAAGTTTGGTGTGATTTGTAACTTGGGTGAACTCATGTTTAGTGTACTTGGGTATTGGTGTGGTTTGTGTTGTTAAGTGATTGTTGTTTGTTAGAATGGTGCCTCCGGGGCCACCCACTCCGATTGGTGGTGCCCAATCTGCGTCGCCTTCACTTATGAGATCGAATTCGGGGATGATGGGGGGTCAA